>JARHVA010004527.1:0-665000 GCA_037957365.1 Torreya grandis
ACAAATAATAAAATAAAATGTGGTTAATTTCTCTTAAATGTCTATTTGTATTGGTTTTTTTTTAATCTCATATGTAAAGTTATTTTTTTCTCAATACGTGGAACATGGTGTTGGATGCTTGGGGTTGTAGGAGTCCTTGCTATAATTTAACTACATTTGGTTATATTTTTGCCCAAATCTCCTTGCTAACTCTATAGATAGATTATTGTTTTCTTCTATACACTTCCAAATATGCAATACATAACTGGATTTTAAAATTATTCAAAAAACTACAATGTTGTAATGATTCTCTAAATGAACAATAAACAAAGGCAAAATCTACAAACTCCCACAGGGACTTGGCGCATGGCGCCCTTATTAAATCAGATAGCTAAATCTCTAAACCTTACAAAATAAACCCTGTTGGGATGGCTTGTTATTAAGTTAGGAAAGGGAATTGTTAGTTAAAGGTTATTAATAGATGGAAATTTAATTAAATATTTTAATTTTATTTATTATGTTGATTTGGTTAAAATTTGATTTAATTTTATTAAATATTTTTAATAATATTTATTATATTTTTAATGTCATTTATTTTTTATTTTTTAAAAAATATTTAAATGAATATAAACATATCTTACATTTCAATAAGTTCATAATAATAATTCAAATATTTTATTAATATTAAAAAATTATGTAAAGAGATATACAATTTATTATACTTTAGTTAGCATCATCAAGGTTCAATATATATTTACCTTAGATTAAATGAGTAGAGCATCAAATAAGAGAGGAGGTAATATTCAATGTAAAATTGAAGTTTACAAATTTTATAGCACATATATGATCTACAAAAATAGCCCTGATGTTTACAAATCCCACCTAAAACATCTCCCACCAACAAGAAACATTCATAATTATAGGTTTCAGTCAACGAAGAAACTGGAAAATAAAACAAGTTTTCATCCTTTAACCGCTTCACATAACAACACTCTATCATCGCCAAACCCTTGTGCATTGAAAATATGTAGTAATGTTTTTAGAGAGTCATGTTATAATGCAACTACTGTTGATTGTACATATTCATTGTGTATTATTCATAATTAATATAATTTATCTTTACTCTACATTTCTTGTTAGCAAAAATATGGACTTCATATATCTGGGAAACAAAAGATAAGAAAAATTAGGTTTGAGAACTTTGTTTGTCAAATTTGAGGCTTTAAAAGCCTCGTTCGATATGGAGAAATTGAAATTGCAAAAGATAAGGAAAATATTTTTTTTAGGGCTTATGGTCAGGGTTAACAGGGTTTTTAGAACCAACTACTTGTCAAGGCCATCAACAGTCCACAATATTGAATGTAGGACACCATGTAAAATGTGACTCAACCAAACAATCCAATACAATAAAAGTGTGTTACTACAATGATCTTAAATTCTATAATAAATGCTTTATTTCTTTTAGAATGTGTAATAAAATGCAAGGCGAGTGCAAGCTAATGATGGGCCAAAAAGGGGTATGAAGTGGCAATGAAATTTAAAAAAAATACATATCTCAACTTCAATTGGTGATTTGAGGGTCTATCACCACAAATTTCAACATGTTGTAATAAGAGTTTATTTTAGCATTACAAACAAAGTTTATGATCATATTATTTGTTTTTCAATTAAATAAAAAAATTTAGATAGATGTTTCCAATTCTAATATATCACTCTTTATTTTTTTATAATTTTATAAAAAGTGAGCACGTATAACAAATATTTTTTTCAATTTTTTTTGGACATGTGGACTTGATGAGGGATGTTGCCATATTTTTATTATTTTTAAATTAATTATTTAATTGAGCACTTACAAAAATGAAACTTATTTTATCAACAAGGTAAACTTAAACAATTTTTTCTTATTTTTTTTAGATCATAGTCGAAGAAGAAAATGTGAGACCTACTTAAGGAAAAATATCAATTTAATCAGTAAATTTAATTTAATTTTTAAAAAATGTCTTCTAAAATTATAAATTTTACTTAGAAAAACCCTTCTAGTATTTTACATACAAATGTAAGTAACTAAAATAAAAACATGGGTGAAGAGAGGGGAACTCCATCAATTTGTTTTTAGTCCATTGATGAGGAAAAATAATCAAGCTCAAGTATGCCAAGGCAAAAACAAGATGAATCTTGAACCAAAATTGGAGCGAAAATAGATATCCATTATGGATGATTATCTATTTTGGAGAGATATGGATATGTGTTTTATATTTAGTAAAATAAACATCTAAATATATAAATATAAAGTTATATTTTAAATGTATTTTACTAAATATAAGAGATTAGGACCATCACAGATCTTTTGAGATTATTTGTAAATCTATAGAAGTTATGATTTAGAAGAATTTTTTTTCAAAACCTAAAATGCTTAATACTTAATCATTTTCAAGATTTTAGTATAGATCATAAAGTTATTTGCATGTAATTTTTGCACTTGATATTTATTTTAGGCTAAACAATGATTGTTTTGTATATTTTTGGGCCTTTTGAATTGTGTTGAAATTTTTTAAAGAGTTATATTTGTGTTATAAATAAATTTTACAAACTTTGCATCTCTTAGAAATAGCGAGAGCTAAGAGCATATCAACACATAAATTTACATACAAATTGAGTATGTAAAATTAAAGAATTTACTCATGTAGTTATCACCATTTGTTATTATTTCATCATTATATGTTGTTATTTAGCATCGTTAGTGGAAAATTTAGCCCAAAATTATATTACATCATCACAATTAGGCTCATGGTGATTGATTGAACAAAATTGCAACCCTTGTTGAATCAATTGAGCAATTGGCCCAACAAGGGACTCAATTGGAAAAAAGTGAAACTTAAATTAGAGTATGTAGTCATAATTAGGTTTGTGGGGCTTGATTGCCCCAAATTGAATATCTCATTGAATAAAATGACTAAATGATCTAATCAGGGACTTTATTGGGAAAAAGTGAGGCTCAAAGAAAATTATTTAATTGCAATTATGTTTATGTGGCTCAATTTGTCAAAAATACATCTATTATTGAAAAAATTGAGTAATTCATGAATCAATTGATGAAAATTGAGCCACAATTAGGCTTATGATGTTTGATTCCCCAAATTACATCCCTTGTTAAATTAAATGAATAATTGGGTCAATCAAGGACTCAATTGAGTCAAATCGAGCAATAAATCATATTAAATAGTCATAATTGGGTTCAGAAGGTGCATAATTATGTCCTTCATTAAATCAAATGAGTAAATGGTCAATCAAGGATAAAATGGTGCAAGTGGAGCCCCCAATCACATTATCTAGTTGTAATTAGGTTCAGGGGGATCAATTACCCTCAATTACATCCTTCATTTAACCAAATGAGTTATTATTTCAATCAAGGACTTAATTACATCAAATTGAGCCTCAAATCACATTATGTAGTTGAAATTAGGTTTACAAGGCTCAATCTAGCCCCAAATTCCATCCCTCATTGGACTAAATGATTAATTGGTTTAATCACATACTCAATTGGGGTAAGTGGAACCTCTAATGAAATTATCTCATTATAATTAGGTTTACAAGGATCGATTTCTTAAAATGTGTCCCTCATTGAACCAAATTAGTAATTGTTTCAATTACAAACTAAATTGGGGCAGATTGAGCCCCAAATAATAATATGTGGTAGCAACTAGGTTCATAAGGATTGATTTCTATAAATTACATACCTCATTTAACCAAATGAGTAATTTTTTCAATCAAGGACTCAGTTGGGGAAAATGGAACCTAAATCACATTATGTAGTAGAAATTAAGCTTGCAAGACTCGATTTCCCTAAATTATGTCCTTCATTAAACCAAATTAGTAATTTGTTCAATCAAGGACTCAACTGGGGTAAATGGGGCCCTAAATCACATTCTTTAGTCAAAATTAGGTTTATAGGGCTCGATTACCCCCAATTTCATCCCTCATTGAACCAAATGAGCAATTGGTTCAATGAGGGTCTATAATGGGGAACATTGAGCTCTAAATCTCATTTAATAGTTATAATTAGATTTATGGGGCTCAAATGGGCACCAAATTGTATTCCTTATTAAATTAAATGAGTAATTAGTTCAATAAGGGACTCATATGGGGTAAGGAGATCCCTTATTCATATTATTTCATTGTAAGTACATTCACAAGGCCTAATTTACCCAAATAGTGTCCCTCATTGAACCAGATGAGTAAATGGTTCAGTGAGGGACTCAATTAGGGAAAATTATCACCAAATCACATTATATTGTTCTTGATTCACATAGCTAAATTGGCCCAAATTTTGTCTCTCATTAAACTAAATGAGTAAATGGTTAAATATGAGACTTAATTAGGGTAAATTGAGCCTTAAATTGCATTATATAATTTTAAATAGGCTTATAGGGCTTGATTTCCTTAAATTATGTCATTCATTGAACCAAATGAGTAATAGGTTCAATCAAGGACTCAATTGAGAAATTAAGTACAAAATCATATTATTTAGTCACAATTCGGTTCACAGACTTTGATTACTCAAAATTTATGGTGTAGTCATAATTTGGTTCATAAAGATTGATTGAGAAATTGATTGCTCCAAATGAATGGTGTAATCCAAAATACATGCCCATCCAGGTTGGTGAACAAGCCAAATCTATTGTAAAATAACATTTTTCTCTTGCACATATCAAGATGGGCCCCTCTCAAGAGCTTTCATCTTGGTTAAACTTGCCTTATGCCTTCACAATGTGTACTTTGTCAACTCGGTGAGCTACATATAAGACGCACAACCCCTCACCATGGAAGTAGAAAGTTCACCAAACTATGGTCAAGCAAACTATTCATAATATTTTCTATATGCTATGATCAAAGAAGAAATCTTTACGATGTGCAGAGCATGAAAGAGAGAAGTTTCCTCTAGTGCCACCACTTGATAATTAGAAGTGATTTGGGTATGATGCCAGCACTAGTTCATGTCCAAAACCACCAAAAAGGCAAAGGACTACCCAGGCACCACCACAAAGGGCCACCCTACCAAGGGAATCACCACAAAGGACTTCACCTAAATAAGATACCATAGAATCACAATCAGAGGGCTCAACACCAACACCACAAACCAACCCATTGGAAGAGGAAGAACATAAAGGTCATAGGGAAGAATTGGAGTCAAACTCAAAAAAAACACCCTTCCTAGTGCAGAAGGAGGAGACCACCCTTGAAGAGGCATAGTTAAACATGTAAAATCCACTTGATGAAGATGGGGATGGTTTTAACATAGAATGAATGAGTGGCAAGGATATTGGAAACACTTCATATACACCATATATGGATGTCAAAATCCTTAAGTGGGATCCCCTCAAAGTGAAGTAGCTAGCTAACTTTGAAGTTCAACCATATTTGGTTGATCCAACCACAAACTTGTGTGCATAATGCTAGATAGGTGTTCCAAATAGGTTGTTATATTTATATTCCCATTTTCATCTAGAGAATGTAACTATTGACACTAAGTGTTAGATGTCTTTTTTGTTGGACATATATAATGAACAATGCCTTGTTGAGATACCTTCAAATAGTCTAGTTTTAGAATATAATGTAACGGCACTGTCCACTCCAATTTAGATCCCCATTAGCTCTCTCCTCTACAAACTACCTCCACATTTTTAAAAATTGCCTTTGAAGTTATGTGATAGAATATACTTTTAGATTATGATGCATGCACTATAGAGTAAAAACATGGCTAGGTGGTGGCAATGTATGATAAAGAAGTTACCACTTAGAAGGCACTTGAAGAGGAAGTGGTCATGCTAAAGTAACAGAAAGAAAAAGCTCTAATAGACAAATTCAAAACTTTAAATTTATGTAAAACTATTTTGGGCCAAGAACCAACATTAGCAGATGGAGTCACTTTAGAAGGAGAAACTATTGATAAATTAGAGACCCTTGTAAATCTCTTGTTAAAATAGTGCAAGGAATAGCCTACACCTAGAAATGAATTGTTATAGGTGGTTGAATAGTTTGCATAAGTAGTGGAAGTCTACAGATGCACCCTCCAAAGGTTTGGGGAAGTGATCCACATCTTGGATGGGATTTTTGTGAAACTGGCATGGCTCAATAAAATTTTGGTGGCCTGACTCTAGACAGAGTTGTCTCAATGGAAGTAGTTGGTGGATGTCACCCTATTAATAAAATCATACCAAGTTCACTAAGGCATTTAAGGATGTCAATATCAAGGAATAGATAATAAATGCACATCATCAACAAATAAATTCTAACTTTACAACTCTCTGAGGATAGGTTGTAAATGAGATCACTACACTTGAAGAGGTCCAAAAGGATGCTTCCACATCCCTCAACCAATTGGTCAATAAATTTAGTGTCCTGATCAAATTGAGGAGATAAAAATTTAAAGGTGGTGATCGAGGAAACAACATCCAATCTACTTGACACCTTATCACATTAGGATGGCATCAAAAAGTAGATTGAATAAGTTTACCTTGATTTTTTTATTGAGGCCAAGACCGATGCTTAGTCTAAGATGGACTAAGAGTGTAGTGTGGGGTGATGTTAGATCCCAAATTTTGAATAAGTATTTTGTATTTTTGACATGGAACTAGTTCAGTGTGAGAGGAGCACGACGTAGGAAAACCATGGCATAGAACTAGCTCGATGGGAGAGGAGCACGAAATAAGAAGACTATGACATAAAACCAACTTTTTGTAGAAAGATAATGATGAAAAATATCATAGCACAAGAAGACCCAGTCAAAGAAGAAGCATAAAAAATGAAGGACCTAAGAGCAAAGGACTCGATATATCAGTGAAAGACTTAGTGTAAGGCATCTAGAACATAAATGCTCTGATACCACTTGTCAGGATCCAACTCCTTAATAAGAGTACAATATGATTACCTTGTATAAGCAAATAAACACGGAATTATACCAGAATTAACAAGTAACTAGAATTCACAAATAACATAGAATATGAGAGACAATACACAATCTTGTATTAATACTCATGCCAGAAGGAAATACAATGAAGATGCCACAATCTTCCACACCTCTTAGATGTACAGATCTCTTTCCCTCAAGAGTTCACTCTCCTACCAAGAATGGTCCCAACACACAACTCAAACACAGAGTTGGTGTTCACCTCCAACCAGTCAGTAATAACACTGTCAGTACACAAGTACTCAAAGTACTTCAAGTAGATCTCCCATGAACTTGCAACAACCTAAAACACAAATGATCTTACTTACCATGTAGAACTTCTCCCTAATCTTGCAACAACCTACAGATCACCCTGTTCTTACAATTGGAAGGATCTACCTTGCCTTCCTCTATTGCTCTTATTTACAATACATGCCAATGGGTCTATAAATAGATCCCATACTAAACAATAACTTAGACTTCTAATTTAAAATAATTAGACACGTAGCTCAAGACTCGAAATAGTCTTTACATGCAAACAATCGATTCAACAAACTAACTGTTCATGCAATGAATAGTTTTGGAACTGCACAGGCGACCGATGTCGGTCCCTGTCTGTCTGGAGATGACCGACATCAGCCGACTCCTGTTGATGTCGGTAGCTTCCTGTTCACCCCTAACCGACGTCGTTTGGCTTGAATGACGCTGGTGACTATGACACTCAGCAACCTCCTCCATGTTTGCAAACAGTTAAAGCTTTTAACTCCACAACCTCACAATCTCCCACTTGAAGATAAATAGCTGCAACTGTACCTGTACCTATACATCATCTAGTTTGTTTCCTGGCATTGTATCCCTCTTCAAGATCACGCTTGAATACCAACCACCATAGCAAACCCTGTAGTGCAACTCATGTCATCCAAATCCCTTGCCACATCTGATTCTACATACCCATGTAGAGAAGTGCTTGACCCTGCATAGCATGTATACCTCCTGCTGGTCCCTCTCAGATACCTGAGAATCCACTGAACTACCTTCCAATGCTTCTTTCCCAAATCGACCACAAACTTGCTGACAATACCCACTGCTTGGGCAAACTCAGGTCTAGTACATACCATGCACTTAACCTCATTATGTGAATCAGGACACTGTTCATAGAACTGTCCAACCATCAGTGTGCTAACCAGTTTCACACAATCATCTGGAGACAAAATCAACCTGTGACCTTCCATGTCTCTAGAACACACTCATGCCAAAGAATCTTGCTGCTCCCAGATTCCTCATGACACACCTTTGAACTAACTTTACCTTTAGTTCAGCAACTCCCTGCATATGTGACCCTGTAACAAGCACAACATACAGTAACAGGATAATGTAGCTAATATTATCCAACTTGGTAAAGAAAACACAATGGTTAAACCTCCATTGTCCTATAGCTACTCAAGACCATATACCCAGGCCTTCCATCTCACTTGTCCATTCTCGCTCTTCTTTATCCTGAAAATCCATTCGTCTCTCAGTGCTTTCTTCCAGCTAACAACTCCACCAAAAACTCTCGTTTGGTTCTTCTCCAAGGAATCACATTCCTCATCCATGCCAAGCTCCCAGTATTTCCTGGATTCTACCTGCTCTGCTTCTTTAATAACTCCCTGGTTGTTGACCATCAGTGAGCAACAAGTAGTGTAAAGAAGGGAAATGATGAATTTGAGGCTTACTTACCCTTTCAGTCCTCCATATGGGCGTTTGAGACTCCTTGACAGCTTGCTGTCTGCCCAAAATCCATCTCAGTGACCGATGTCGGTCACATCTCAGTCTGCACCCGACCGACGTCAGTTCCATGTGACTGCCTCATCATCGACGTCAGTTCCCCCTAACCGACGCTGGTGTTTATTTGTCTAGAGTCACCGACGTCAGGATGCAAATAGCCGATGTCGGTCCCTGTTTAGATGCCAACATCAGTTTTCTAACTGACATCGGTCTCTGTGTTTTACTTGTGAGCAATGACTTCTACCCATGAGCTCCTTTTGGATCAAACTCTTGTCCATATCAACCTTGCTCTACTCAAAATTCTTCAGCCCCTTACGCTGATCTCTGTCTGTCATCTTCTCCTTGAAAACTAAGGCTTTGTTGTTCTTGTCATGAACATCGAATTTCTCAAAAAACGTCACTTTCTTTTTTTGCTTACATAAATATCGATCCATGCTTTTCAAATCCAAAAGCATACCCTTTGACTCAAGAACATGCATCCCCTTCTTATTCATGTGACCAAGCCTATTAAGCCACATCTTTGAATCTACAACTGAAGTAGATAAACCAAAAGGAGAATTAGTAATACAAGTAGATAGATAAAGCGTACCTACTTTCTTACCTCTTGCTACAACAAGTGCACCCTTGGAAACTTTCCAAGAGTCCGTTGTGAGAGTTATTGTGCAACTCTCATCACCCAACTTTCCAATAGAAATCAAATTCTACTTCAGGACTGGGATATGCATGACCTCCTTCAACACCCAGGTGTTTCCCGTCTACAATTTCAGCTTCACTTTCCCTTTGCCAACAATTTGACAAGGCTTACCATCCCCTAAATAAATTTCTCCAAAGTCTCCCTAGACATACTCATGAAAAAATTCCCTATTTGGGGATGCATGGAAAGAGGCACCAGAATCTAAAACCCAAGATTCTACTTTATCTAAGGAACATACCAGAGCATCTTGTACAACAATACTTGCAACAACTACTTCTTCAGTTCCTTCTTACTGATCTTCAACCGACCTGTAATCTCTCTTTACATGCCCTTGCTTTCCACATTTTTAGCAGGTTATTCTGCCATACCTGGACTTGGATCTCCTACCTATCTTGGACCTTGATCTCCCATGCTTGATCTTCTCTCTTTGCCTTCCCCTGCTTTCAACACTCAAAGCATTCCCTGATGATTCACCTGTGCTTTTCTTGCGAATTTCTTCATTCAAGATTACACTCACAACATCATCCACTTTTAAGATTTTTGAAGCAGACGCAGTATTACTAACTGCCATTACTAAACTATCCCAACTTTCAGGTAATAAGCATAAGATTAAGAGAGCCTTAATTTCATCATCAAAAATAATATTGACTGAATTTAACTGGTTTACCAAACCATGGAAATCACTAAGATGACTATGTACAGATCCACCTTCCAACATTTGCAAATTAAATAATTGCTTCATAAGAAATACCTTATTCGAAGCTGAGGGTTTTTCATATAAATTTGCCAAAGATTCCATCAACTCTACCATTGTCGTAGCCTATGATAAGTTTGAAATCACAGACGATGCAAGGCTCAACCTTATAGATCCCAGAGCCTTTCGATCAAGAACCTTCCATTCTTCATCCTTCATATCCATGGGCTTGCATGCAACCCCACCCAACGGTAAGTACAAATCTTTCTGATACAGATAATCTTTAATCTGCATCCTCCATAATTGATAGTTCTTGCCATTAAACTTCTCCATTCGTAGCTTACTTTCTTCTGCCATTGCTATACTCCCACTCAAACAAAAACCCCTGTGAGTGACCTATAATCAACAAACACTAACCAGATCTGATACAACCTATTAGTAACCCAACCAAAAGCTCTGATACCAATTGTAAGGCACCTATAAAATAAATGCTCTGATACCACTTGTCAGGATCCAACTCCTCAATAAGAGTACAATATGATTACCTTGTATAAGCAACTAAACACGAAATTATACCAGAATTAACAAGTAACTAGAATTCACAAATGACAGAATATGAGAGACAATACACAATCTTGTATTAATACTCATGCCAGAAGGAAATACATTGAAGATGCCACAATCTTCCACACCTCTCAGATGTACAGATCTCTTTCCCTCAAGAGTTCACTCTCCTACCAAAAATGGTCCCAACACACAACTCAAACACAGAGTTGGTGTTCACCTCCAACCAGTCAGTAATAACACTACCATTACACAAGTACTCAAAGTACTTCAAGTAAATCTCCCATGAACTTGTAACAACCTGCAACTCAAATGATCCTACTTACCATGTAGAACTTCTCCCTGATCTTGCAACAACCTGCAGATCACCCTGTTCTTACAATTGGAAGGATCTACCTTGCCTTCCTCTATTGCTCTTATTTACAATACATGCCAATGGGTCTATAAATAGATCCCATACTAAACAATAACTTAGACTTCTAATTTACAATAATTAGACACGCAGCTCAAGACTCGAAATAGTCTTTACATGCAAATGATCGGTTCAACAAACTAACTGTTTGTGCAATGAATAGTTTTGGAACCGCACAGGCGATCGACATCAGTCACTATCTGTCTGGAAATGACCGATGTTAGCCGAATCTTGCCGATGTCAGAAGCTTCTTGTTCACCCCTGACCGATGTCGGTTGGCCTGACTGACGCCGGTGATTGTGACACTCAGCAACCTCCTCCATGTTTGCAAACAGTTGAAGCTTTTAGCTCCACAACTTAACACTTAGGCAATACAAGGGAAGTGAAAAATGGTTAAGCGATTCTCAAGGACAAATTAGAATTTAATCATTACATAAGTTTCATACTAGCCTACACAAAGAAGGACATTTATCAGTAAGGAACTAGCACCAAATGAGAATATAAGGGGTATAAGGGCCTAGGTCTAGAAGAGAAAATGGATAAATGACTACCACGACTCTCAATCTACTGGAGATCATTGGCTAGTCACCTAAGTGTCATAAATAATGTAATAACTTGGTCAGAGAAAATAAGTATAAATACCCCTATGTAGATATGTGTTAGGTTGGCTAAACATTGGTATTATGTAACAATTCTTTGTGGCAATAGTAAAATTATGGAAGTTACTATTAGTTTTGGTCTTACGCTAATATTGTAAGATAAGTTGTAACATTGAGTTATTAATATGTTTAGATGTGTAATATGTGGTTTATATTTAACTATAATGAATATAATATGCATTGTATGATCTTGCATAATCAACAATTTAAACCTCATGGTAGTTATCTTTGTATTCATGGTTGTTTACATAGTTGAAACAAGGTCCACAGTCATGTATTTTATTTTTTATGTAATCATTAATTTGATATATAAATAAATACCATTATATGACAAGTGTGTTACTATGCAACATAACCCATGGGAACTGATTTCTTGTTGCATACTTCAAGTAAGCATGCAAGAGTTTAGTCTTGCAGGAAATGCCAGTGCATAAGCTTGTTGGGAACTAGACACTTCACTGCCCTAAGGAGAGCTTGATATAAAATCCTAAAAAGGGTACTCATATCGAATGCCTTAAACTTTTACCACTTAATTACAATGTATATATTTGAGACATTGATGTATTGTAGGTGGTATTATTCAGATCTTGTGTCCAATGGCATCCTAATAACATATTAAATATCCCCATACCTTGTAAAGCTAGAAATGGAGTAGTCAATGTTATTGAACTAACCTAAAGAGGTAACCCTATATGTACAATAGTATTTTTTGTTTGTCCATCCAATGCTTTGAATACTTTCAATGTATCTTGTAAATCATTATCTATTTATCCAAGAGTGTTAAGAAATTTCATTGTACATGATTTTCACTTAACCCATTATCAATCATGACATTGTGTATGGGTTATATGTTGATCTAAGATCAAATAAACAGTGCATGTATATCTAAATCATCATTAAAAATTTCACAATCATCAAATGTGATCATAGGACATGGTGTTGATATGTTTGTCAATGTATCAATAATACCATTTATTGGATGCCCATATATTGAATGAGGAGGATGTGCTTTATGTGAATGATGTACCTTTGAATTATCTATATTTTATGTCATGTCATGGTTTGAAAATGGATTACTAAATATTTTTAGTTCTGCATTGTCATTTTTCTATGGTCTAGCTTCCTCTATGGGTATGCTTAGCTCAATAGTATTATCAACAATAAGATCTCATATCATATGACTTAGCCTAAAATTGTTTGTAGAATGTTTAATATATATGTGGTATTCATAATATGTGTTATTGTCAAATTCTTTGTGTTGAGGTTTGGTCATATCAACCTCTAATGGTGGAAGGAGAGATATGAGATTGTAGTCAAGTAATTAACAAGACATGAGGAATTTGTGGTAACCTTACAAATTTCCTCTTTCGTAGAGTTGTCAATTGAATGTTATTTATTGGTTGTGATACTACATTGACTGTTACTTCCGCTTCAATTTTTTTTTGTTTGATTTGAACTTATATTTTGGTTTGGTTTGAATGTATGACATAACTCATCAAAATATTTGAATTTTTCAAAAGTGATAGACTCATGGACTGGTACTAAACTTTGTATGAAGATATCTTATATCTCATTTTCTACCATAGAATTTGTCATTTTAGCTAGCATAGTTTTATATCAAAGAACAAATTCACATATTGGCTCATTTGACCCTTGCTTGAGTTTGGCTATTTGTGCATAAGACAATTTTTCACCAATGTTGATAAAGAATGTACTAAAAACTAGTCTACCAAAGGGTTGAATTCCTTACTTGATTGAAGTGGAAGATCGTAGAACCATCACAAAGCATAATCTTTGAGGCTATGTGCAAAGAGCTTGGTTAATAATTTATCATTGTAAGAATAATCCAAACATGTTGCATGGAATTATAGAAGATGTTGTTAAGGATCACCTTTACCTTCATAAAGTGGTAGCTTAGTAGATAAAAAACCTTTTGGTAATGGTTAAGATTCTATATTAGGTGCTAAAGGATTGTGAAGCAAATTAGGGGAGTCCATTGAATGACTATCTCTAGAGACACCTTGCTATAATTATAACACCTTAGCATGTAAGTCTATATAAAATTTCTGCAGAGAACATGAATTAGGTGAAAGTGGTGATGGACCATGTGTTTTAATAAAAGGAGGTGTGTATGATTCCTGCCTAGAAATAGGCATATGAATATGTTAGAAACCTAGGGATGATGTCACATATGTAACAGGAGGTTCTAAAATAAGAATAAAAATAATAGTAGTAACTAGAATACCTAAAATGGAAGTATGAACAAATCTAAAGGGGACTTGTTGTTTTTGTGTTTAATATAATGCAATCTTAGCTTGATGTGCAGTCGGATGCTAAAAGTAATTAGACAAATCTATCCACCTATTTGGGATATTAACGATGTCCTTGACCAAAATTGGACAATTCTTTTAATTGTTCAAGATCTACCCTATTAAACTAACTGGGAGTAATTTTATTAGAGCTTTTAAGATTATCTTGATTATCATGTTCATCATTAACATCATCTTTCATTTGTACATAACTTTAAACAGTTACATTATCATAATGATAAAAAAAATATCTATGTTATTTATTTTAGAAAACATCAAAGGAATATAAATACGCTCTATATGGATTCTACTTAATCTAGCATTGCACATTAGAGGAATAAAGGAGTTAACCATCTTGAGTGGCATGAAAATGCATAAAAGGAAAAGGAAAATAGGTATAAATAGACAGGGTGTGTTTATTTTATAGGCTCTTAGATATATTGATCTCAATCATAATTTAGTGAACAAGGCCTAAAAGGATCTAAATGTGGAGGATTCAACCATCCTATAGTTATACTATCTCATCTCTATGGTACATTGAGATTACTTTCCTAAGGCTAACCACTTACTAGTGCACTACAAAAATTAAACAAGTTGAAGGCTTCCTATGCTTGAAAAACAAAATCAAGACATTTTCAATATATCATGAGGTATGTGGAAACTAAAATCCATATATAGTGTTGTCTAATAGCTTGAGTATTGCAAAATTACCCCTCACACCATAATTCAGGTAAAATTGCAGACTACTTTGCCTAGAGCAAGAGCTCTTATAAGTTTTAAAACTATCAAAACATAATTTATAGAAAATAAGGGAAAGAAAGAAAAAAGAAATTGAAAGCCAACAAAAGTATATATGCAAGGAAATTAAGAATTCAATTTAAATCCCCCAAGTCAAAGAGAAATTATCTTTAGTGTCTTGAAATAATGAATTTAGCTAAAACCCTAGAACAAAAATTGAAAAAGATAGAAATGCTTGAAAAAATGTATTGGTTCACCAATATGGTATACTATATATTTAATTTAAAAATTAATATGTTTCTTAATAGTTTTAAAATTTGATATAAATCAGAATGCTAAAGATATACAATTATTAATAATTCTAATTTTTAACTATCTAAATATGGAAACATGTTATTTTTGGAAAACACTAAGAAGAAATGCACTTAGCTTAAATCTAGATTTTTATTGATTATTTTGTATATATGAAAATGAAAATCAGTAATAGACTAGACTATGACTACCCATAATTAGGAATAGAATTTAAATATGCTTTTAGACAAGACCATGCCCCTAAAAAACAACACATGTTGATTGCATTTATTGGCTACAAATTTGTCCAAGTTGACTATGATTGATGACTGGTAATGCAAATAGAGAAACATAGAACTTTGAAAGTGCAGTATTAGGAACTAATCTGAATATATTTATATCCATGAACATGATTCATGTATAATAGTGTAGGCTAGTCGCATCTATTGACTATGAAGTTTTTTCCATTGACTATGAAAAAAATTGACTATTTCACATTTGGCACTTGTGTTTACTGAGCAGGCAGATATGTTAAATTTGTATATTGCTATGTCAAAGCCATTATTTTTCTCCTCTTTGATTTGGAAATCCTAAGGGTATTTGTAAAATATACAAGCCTTCAAAAAAATGGGGAGTGTAATGGGTTGAGCTGACCCCAATCACCCCCTTGATGATTGACTATTGCCTACGTATCAGTACCCCAAAGAAGGAATCAAGTCACATGTAGTTATCCCACCTAGAGTGATTATGAAAATGTGCTTATTAACTATATGTATGCAGTGAGATATATGGATTTAATACTTGATAATGATAAATCTTGACTTATTTTGATATGCTTTAGACTTGGCTTGTGGTTACTCCTTATGAATGATCTTGAATATGTTCCTTGTTAAATAGTGTGTACTACTCAATAAATAATACCAAGCTATGAATAATGAATGATCTTTGATTTGTATTTATATAAAAATATTTTTATAATTTTCCTTATCCAAACTTATGAAATGTGTGGGAAAACCCAAATATATATTTTAAAGTTTGGAAACTAGTCATTATTTGGTATGGGATGAGGCCACACTAGGTGGGTAGGTTTGCATAAGTATACCTACCTACCTAATGTTGACCTATCCCATAGAATCAAATACAAACTCCTTGTGTTGGAGATAATCTTATAGTGATTTAATAGAGGTTTTAGTGTAACTTGGAAAATTTTGTGTAGTAGTGATGGTGAATAGCGTGTTAATCCCACATATAGATAAATGAGTTAGAGGAATGGTGAATAAGAGTAATGTATTTAGGCATAATTTGATTGATTTAGGATGTTTCAAGAATTGCCGTTATCAAGTATCTATGACCAGATTTAAGTATCTACAAATACCAGTGGCAATCCGACATCTAGTGGTTGATATATTGATTCAACAACACAACAACTTAATGACATAAAAGGAATTTTTTCATAGACATCACAAAAATCCAACAAAATAACCCATTTGGTATAATATTTATAAATATTACCCAACCCTTTCACTCTAGAAGAACTTGTTTTCCATTTCCCCACATCATTTCACATGCCTAAGTTTACAAAATTTAATGGAAACGGGGATTCATCCTTGTACATTAAAGCTTTCTTTGCATCTTGCATTGAGTGTAACTAATAAGAGTTTATCTGATGAAATTATTTCCTAGGAACCTCATATGGTATGCCCTAGATTGGTTATATTCCATACCTAAAGGATATATCTGTAGATTCTATGAATTGCTTGACCTATTCTTACTACATTTTTCAATCAACATTACTCAAAATGTCAATTTTTCACAAATTTCCCAAATCAAAAAGAACCTAATGAATGTATTATCAACTACATGTTTAATTTTAAAACTAGGCTAACCAAGATGTCACATACATTCTTTGATAGTGAACCTTAAATAATATTCTTAAATATATTTTTATCCCTCATAAAGATAAAGTTATGTTCAATACATATTATTCATTTGAATACCTTTGTCATGAACTATGCAACATTGAAGTTAAGCTTTTGGATGCCAATATGTTAAAATATCCATCTACTATTCTTGCATCCAATACTTATATATATCAAGGAAAAACAATGTTCAAACTTAATACTAATGATGTACACCTTATTTCCAAGCTAAGAATGAGGCTAAAATTATTAATGCAATTTTAAAAACACGTAATAGATCACCTCTTCAACTCCTAAACAAAGGAAAATATTTAAACAATTACCAAAAACACTTGAACAAGAGATAAAGAAGCTACTTGAATGTAATATGATCACTTTGCTTGAACTATTTTAGCTATACAACTCAGCCACTACTTATAAACCATAATCCCAAACTATTTTGTAGTTACTATTGTGCTTCAGGGCATGTAAAAAATAGTTGCATAAAATTGTGACACAAGATCCAAGATGTAATCAATAATAATTTCATTTTGATAGATGGACATAAATCTAACTTAAATTAATTAGTTTCAATATTTAATAATCCATTTCTAAACCATAACACTCCAAAACAAAACAATGTGTAAATGACCACATCCATACAACTTGATCATGAGATTGATACCATTATTGGCATGGTTTCAATATCTAAAATTAAAATTACTCCTATTAATTTTTATGACCACAAAATACCTAATGATCCACCAATCAATGGTTATTTATACATACATGACACTTTACATTATAATTTTTTTAATCACAAATGACATTATGATTGATAATGGTTATAGAAAAAACCTTATTTACATGTCATTCTTATCCCTTTAAGGTTATAATAAATAATATGTAATTAAAAAAAAATGACATAACATAGTTAAGATGGTCATAAACACACAACCTTAGGTGGCATTACTTTTCCACTCACAGTTGGTCCTCGAACATACTTAGTTTGGTTCTATGTTATACCTCATAGGAGATCATATAATGTATTGCTTAGACACCTTTGTCTTAATCAGATGAGAGTGGTATCTTTGAAATTACATAATTTCATAAAATTTGTGCACAACAATGAGGTACACACCATATGTGGCTTAACATATGAGATATCTATTACACCTTAGAGATCACATTTACATTTAACTAACAAACCATGAAAGATAAAGATAATTTATTCTAATGTGATCCTCTCATATCCTACATCATCAACACCTTGTTAGGAGGCACCTAATACATTCGAGTCTTCTAAATCATCATCCATCACATAATCTCTTATACCTCTAACACCTATAGTTTTAAATATGAGATACAAGATGGAACATAGCCCATGCTTCTAAATTTTAGATTTTTCTACTAATGCCCATTGTCTAATTTTTGTCACAAGCATGAAGAGGTTTCAATTGAAAAAAGTGTATTCATAATTTGGAAACATTAAGTAGCAAAAGGAAGAAAAAATAAAAGAGATAAATTTTTCAAATGAGCCCAAATTAGGGGATGATTGGGTTTATGAAACTAATGATACAATAAATAATGCCTTTATCTTCATACCATATTCTAAATAATATGTGATTCAGGAAGTTGTTGATGATATGAAAAGAGTGAAATTTTCGAAAGACTCATATGGAGCTGTACAATTTAAAAGAAAATATTTTTTTTCCATTCCAAAATTAACCTTAAGTGGAAGAATGCATGGAAAATGGAAATCCAAGAGCATGAGAGGAGTCATGAAGGTAGTGGGCTTCATTTGTGTGAAGATAAGGCACGTAACGATGTTGAACATGAGCATATAATAATTTTTGAATAGAAAATAAGAAATAATTTATAATAAATTCCCATCCATTTGGAGTGCTAAGAGGTTTTAACTCCAAGCTCACATGTGGAGGTGCCTATTGGAGATTCGATTAAACCACTCATGCTTGAAGAATCATAAGAGTAGCTAAGAGATAAAGGTGTTGGAGTTATGTCTCACATTATTCATGTTTAAAATTTGAAATCAATGCAAATACATCTCACTCATGAGCAAAATTCAAGTAGTTTTTATATTTTGGTTGTGCAAGATCAAATGTTTGAACTGGTGTTTATCTTTCTACCCATACCTCATGTCCTTCCCATTCATGCAATGGAAAATATACTATTGATCTTAATTTTGTATTTGTATTTGATGTCCTCATATTGTAAAATTTTATCTTGTAAAGATTCATACTTTACTCAACCAGTAGATGGCTTTATTTAGCCTTCTTGTGTTTTCCATATCATTGTAAATAGTTTCTCTTTCTATAAAAAATTAGTTTGTGTTATTTTCCCTTTAATTTTGTTGTGTGTGTGTTGTCACTCAATTTTTTACCCTTGGAGAGGTAGTTCAAGCCTTCTCCAAATTGAGTGAAACATTGGATTACCTATAGACCTGTGGGTTGCTTATAGTAAAGGTAAACCTCTAGATTGAAGGGCTAGCTTCCTAGATTTGTCTTTGATAGCTTATCACCTATACTAATTACTTGATTGGATGAAAAAAGATAAATATAATATGAAATAAATATGTCATAACATGTTGATGCATCAATTTTAACCTAAAAACTACCAACCAATTGCGAGTACATTTTAAACACAAACCTAATATGTATATAACACTACTCCAAAACTGCCCTTGCATTAGTATTTCTCATAGAGGTTTGTGAAGCTAACTTAAGCTAGGAGGACTAAACCCAAGGTCATGAATTAAAACCAATGGATAGAAAACTCACTAAAATCATGAAATATTCATTAGAACACTTCAAGAGACCTGCAATAAACTTTCAAAGTTGAATATGGATGCAAGCAAAGACAACATGTTAAGGAAGAGAAACTATCACTTAGCAAGATCAACTAACTTAACATACACATTGAAAATAAATCATGGATAAGGTAAAATAGATAATTATTTATTGATAAAAGGATAAAAATGAGTAGGTATTCACCATACTCATTTGGTGGATACATTTCAAAACCAAAGTGGCTCAATATGTAACACAAGTGTGAGAGAAGAGAAGTGTGTAAGAGAGAGAAGGTAAAAAAGTTTCATGTAAGTTATGAAAAGAAGAGGAGTTAATAAACTATAATAATAGACTTAAAAATACATGTGTATCTCCTCTTCAGATGCTCCAGTTCTCCAAGTGGCATAGGAGGTTGAAATGCATGCTTGACACCTTGACTAGCTTCTTGAAATTCTCTTTATTCTTGACATGTTGAAGGACAAGTGACCTTCTTGGAGGTCATATCAGTTTATCCTAATTTTTTTATTTTCTCTTGACACCTCTCATCTGACCCCAATAGGTTCCTCTTGACACATCACCTCTTTCTCTTGCAAGGTGTATAGGTGGCTCTTCATCTGCTTAAGCTTATTTTGTACACAAGTGTCAAAATTTGGTTTCAATCACTAAAGCTCATAAAAAATTATTGGATGTATATTTACATACAATTATACCTTCAAAAATCCACTTTGAGGTCTCAGACTAGCCCCTATAAGTCATTGTCTACCAAAATCCTTAATTAGGCCTCATTCCTTATAGTTTGTTTTCCCTATTTTTTCCTTGTGTGGGAGTTTTACGGATTATATTTACAAAATATATGCATATTATAGGACCCTCTATCCTATTATATTTCCATGTCAAATTTAATGTTCTGAAGCTAAGTGAAAGTCTACTTTTTCTGCCTATCTCTTCTGCCAATTAGGCCTAATTAGGCCTCTAGGCCTAAAAGTGGATTTTGGATCTAAATTTCTCCTTCATTTGTGAAACATATGGAAAGTGTGTGATTCACCTTATCCATTACAAAAAAAATCTCCATGTCAATTTTGGGATTATAGAACATTATTCTTATAGCCAAACCATGAAATGGCCAAAAATAAGTCCTTCACAAGCATGTTTGCACTGCCTTGCAAGATGGAGTTTGTTTGGTCATTTCCATGGGTTATTGAGAAAATTTATTGATTTTAAGAGATTAATAAGTCTCACATGACCTCATAAAATGATTGTAAAGTATCCATCTCTCCAAAATTCTTGAAAAACACCAAAAAACACATAAAATAAGGGGTTTCTAGCAATTTGTACAATAGTCTGTACAACTCAAGTACATAATAATAACATCCTTAGAGTACTAAAAAACATAAAATAGGTTTTATGATAATTTTTTTGTATTTTATGTGATTTAGGAGTCCATATCTACAAACTAATCATTATAGCCCTCATAGGTAGCCTGAAAATACTTTGAACTCTTAATGATGATTCATAAAGTTGGACGTATGAATACTCCAAACAATTCCACAAACTTAAAGTGTACAAATATGGATAAATTACCGTAGGATCTCAAATTCCAATAAAAATACACGTGACCATACCAATCAAAATAAATTGACTTCTTGAGTTGGAAACAAGCATTCTGAGGGGTCTAGGCTAGTTTACAGTCTATAGGTGCTTGTCTAAGTTTGGTTTTGGTTTGAAATGACCTCAATGGGGTCTGAGGTGTTCATATATACCTCTGAAAATGTGTATTTTTTCATCATCATTCATCAAGTCTCTCCACATCTCAATGTTCTCAGACTTAGGGTTCTTAGGCCAAACCATCTACCATATCCTAATTGACTGACATGCCCTGTTATCTTCTATATTGGATGGTATGTGACTCATGGAGTGTTTGATAATATTATTCACTAACTCTTCAAGGTTTTCAATTTAATCTCATCTCACCTCCAATTGGTTTCATCTCTCAAATCCTGATTACCTATGTGGGCTTGTACATGTGACTAGGTCTATAGCTTTGAATAGAGCTATCATGTTTGTTGCCTTAGTTGAAGGTTTTAGGGACTATATCATCATGTTTATATTGTATTCACAACACTTGATTTCCCTCAAATTATACTGTAGTCTCATTCAACCTTCTTCACATAAGTAATTTCTCTAGCATGAACAGACAATCTTGTGTCTTGGTTTGACTGAGTATGTAGGGGTATCTAGTTTGAACACCTGAGGTTTTGATTGAACTTGAATATTATATGATACTTTATGATCACCATGATTTTTATATTAACTATCCATAATATCCTACCAATCAAAAAATCAAGTTCCTTCTTTATCCAGGCAGGCAACCTTGTTGCCAGTCAAGGACTATATATGTTAGAGTTAACTATGTAACCCCTTTTTACTCATTTTCAAACATAGAACTCAATGACTCTCAATGAAACATGTAGGAGACTAAGGCACATGTGGGAGAATAAGGCACGTGTGGGATACTAAGTCACATGTGGGAGACTAAGACATATGTGGGAGACCTTTGGCACATGTGGGAGACCAAAGCACATGTGGGAGACCTTTGGAACATGTGGGAGACCTTTGGCACATGTGCAAGATCTTTGACACATGTGGGATATTTTTAGCACATGTGGGAGACATTGGAACATGTGGGAGACCTTGGCACGTGGGGAGACACTCGTTCCTATTGTTCAATAGTGCTCCCACCCAAGTGTGGCACATTTTTTAGGCCACTATTCATTCTCTCTATCTTCTCTTTGTAAATTATATAAAAGCATGAACTCTCCATTATATTATTCATCATCCTGTTAGAGGATCCATGCAAGCTTGTGCTTGTATGCTTGGAGATTGGATCCTAAAGGTATTGTTATGTTTTTTTCACAACCTATATGCTTCAGGTTTAAGAATTGAGTGATTGGTTGTAAATAGTGAAGAAGTTACTTGAGGAGATGTTATAAAGAGAGTTGCTAATGAATATGAATTTTGTATGTTTTCTTTACTCCATGTCTTTTCCCTTTATGGTTTAGTAGGGTTTCCACATATATCTTGTGTAATGTGTTCTCTCTGGTGTTTATATTTTTTATAGCTTATTTTAATTTTGCATTTAATTCTTGTACATGTCTTAGGATTAAATTTTTTAAATCATAACATCTGGTATCAAAGCTTATTGATCATATCTTTGGTATCATATCTTTGATTATTAACATCTACTATCAGAGATTATTGATCATAATTATGGTATTAGAGCTTTGATTCCTAATAGTTGGTATTAGAGCCACGGTGAAAAACTCAATGTGTTAGTGTTTTCTATTATTGGTTAGTTTTGTGCAAGTGGAAGCTACTATGATAGGAGTAGAGACCAAGTTGGAGATGAAAGAAGAAGAAAAAAAGTTTTATGGTACTTATCTCTCTATGGAAAAAGGTGGAGGATCTCTTGGTGAAGATCCTATTCTCTTCATATTGTTAAGGAGAAAGCTAAAAACTCTTTTCCAGACAAGTCAACAACCTACATAGTGTCCTTGTTGAAGATGAAGCAACTGTACAGCTTGAGGAGCAAGTTGGTCTCCTTTGGATGAGGATGAAGACAAGGTGATGACCTTATTATGGTTCTTAGGAACAAACAAAATGATGCAGTATCCTAATAACCACATATTTTTGGATGAGATGTTGTAGAACAATAAAAAATTCCATTCAAAAGAAGGAGGTACAAATAAACCTAATGTTGTACCTGTTTTAAATTAGTTGAGCATGAGGAAGATGAAGATGAACAAGTGAGACCTGGTGTTCTCAAAAGGAGAAGGTTATGTGTTTGGACATGTGGTAAATCATGATGCATTTTTTAGGATTGAAAACTTGGTACGTGCATTGGTGCACTAAGTAGAGTGATTACTTCCCTAGAGCTATGATTTGTCCACTTGTGTCATGTTTGGCATGATTGGTAGTTGAAGGATACATGCAAAATAACAACTGAGACCTGGTGTCCTTAGAAGGAGAAGGCAAATGTTGACCATATAACTTAGGGTGATGAAGTTTTGTACATATGATTTTGGTGTTGGCAAGGTAGAATGATGCATGGATAACACTAGAGGAACATGAGTTGGTGTTTTGAAAACATTCAATATATCATGATGCATTTCAGATGTGGGCTCAAAAACTTGATAGGTGTAGTGATGCACCAAGTAACACAATGAGTTCTTAGAAGTTGTGATTGATCCAGTAAAGTTGTGTCATGTTGATATCTTGAAGTCTATGTGGAGAATTTTGGTTTTGACTTTCATGAGATCTTATCTCCTCACTACTATCAAGATTGCTATGTACACTTGTTATTATTCAAGGAGTTCGAATAATGTGATTCCTACATGGTGATCTCTCTTAGTGAAAGATAGAAACAAGGATGAGGCAAAGGTGTTGCTAGTTTGCTTGTTGAATAAGTCACTATATAATTTTTTTTAACAAACATGATGAGGGAGTATGGGATATTCAGTATCTCTATGGAAAGATAAAGTTTTTAGCATATGTTACTGATATGTGTTGATGGCATGTTAGATGCAGGCCCCAACATGATCACTATTATGATGGCTCAGGTGATAAGGATGTGATGAAGGTGGTATAAGGAGAAAACCAAGGATGGAGATGCACAAGGACGATAGAGAAAGGAAGTTCCCCACTTCTTGCATTATTAAGTTGTCTTCCCAGGAGCATCTTATAATAGTGGAGAAGACATGTTGTTGTCTTATGTATTGAATTTATCAAGAGTAGGAAGCCTCATGATGCCATGGTGAACACTAAGCTAGATATTCCAAAGTAGTGGGATTTGTGAGTGATTCATGGTAGAATCTTGATAGGAATATTGGTCTATATGTGGAGAAGTGAGAGTCACTTTAGGTGATGCAATCTACTATGGAGGAGAAGATGTTGACAAATTCAGTTAGGGCAGATAAGTTTTATTATTGTAAATAAACTTCTAATAGGTTTTTGTTAGGGCAATAGAGGGCATTGATGAATAGTTGATTGCAGAATACTTAGGTGTGGTAAAACCTTTGTATATTGACTTCAAATGGGAGTATGTTAGGATGTGAAGTCACTACTCACAATCACTATTCATGAATCACTAATCACAATCACTATTCATGGAAACTATTCATGGTGATGTGACATGTTGGTGATGTGGATTATGGGTGATGTGACATGGTTCATGGAGGATCTTCTCAGTTTTAAAGCATGTGGGAGACCTTTAGCACATGTGGGAGACCAAGGCACATGTGGGATAATTTTGGGACATGTGGTAGACCAAAGCACATGTGAGAGATCTTTGACACATGTGGGAGACCTTTAACACATGTGGGAGACCAACGCACATGTGGGAGACCCTTGGCATATGTGGGAGACCTTGGCGAATGGGGGGAAAATTGTTCCTAGTTTTAAATAGTGCTCCCACCCAAGCGTGGCACATTTTTTAGGACACTATTCATTCTCTCTCTCTTCTCTTTGTAAATTCTATAAAATCATGAAATCTCCATTGTATTACTTATCATGTTATAGGATCCATGCAAGCTTGTGCTTGCATGCTTGGAGGTTGGATCTTGGAGGCATTATTATGTTTGGTTCGCAACCAAAATGCTTTAGGTGTAAGGATTGAGTGCTTGGTTGTAAGCAGTGAAAAAGTTTCTTGGAGGAGATGTTATACAGATAGTTGTTGATGAATATGAAGTCTAGATGTTGCCTTTGTCCTATGGTTTTTCCCTTTCTAGTTTAGCAGGGTTTATACGTATATCTTGTGTAATGTGTTCTCTCATGTGTTTATGTTTTTTTTAATTTTACATTTAATTCTTGCACATGTTTTAAGATTAGGATTTTTTAAACGTAACATCTAGTATCATAGTTTATTGATCCTATATGTGATATCAAAGCTCTGATTATAAACATCTAGTATCAGAGCTTATTTATCCTAATTGTGGTATCGGAGCTTTGATTCCTAACATTATACTCATCTCCCTCTCAAATTCAAATTTGGTGGTAACAAATCCTAAGATTAATCTTATAAAAAATATTAGTGCCCACTAAAATATCTAATATGTCATCCATCCTAGGCAATGGATGTTTCTACTCAATGATAATCTTATTAATATTCTTAGAATCTACACATATCCTACACTTGACACTTTTATTAGGTGAGGAGAGGAGGTACAACACATGAACTTATAATTTCACCTATAAATACTTTCTATCATAGTTCAAAAATGTTTCATCTCATTTTATATGCTTGTGTGCTTAAGAATTATTCATTGTGATATTGCATGCATGTGCTTATTTACATATCTTGTATGGAACAAATTGATTATTATTATGTGCTTGGTGTGTGATTTTTATTGTGCACATTTATACAATGTGCTTCTATTTCTACTTGATGTTGTCATAAAATATGTCATACATCTACTACCATTATAATTATTACATGCTTCATTGACATATTTAGCTACATCTAGAAACTATTATCAAATAAATTATTGTGATCATATCTTGCATGCCAATAACAAACAATTGTTTTTGAATTAGATCACATGTTTCATATGTGCTTACAAGTGTTTAAAATATTTTTACGAGGACATATATTATCATGTTTATACATATGTTTTACATTATTATACTTTTGTATATAACATATGATGCACATAATATTTTTTTTTAAATAAGTGATTCACATGCTTCATCTCTAATATCAAAAGGGGGCATACAATGAGCTTATTTCAAATATTTAGACGTGTTAGATTGAGCATTTAACATATTAAAACAAATTATATGTTCATATGGATAAAATAAACTAGATTGAGACATATTCCATATGATTTTGAGGGAAAATTGAGACATTCTATGATATTTTGGAATAAATTATGGCATTGTACATGAGTTTGAGGAAAGATTTAGATATTCAAAGATATTTTGAGATAAATTTTGGCATTATATATTATATTTAGGGATATATGGATCATATGGAGCATGAATTTTTTCATGCAAACAATTTTTATGTCTTTTATGTTGAAGAATGTTGGGGAACAATGGTAACTATGTAAGATTTAGGGTCTATATCCACCTACAATAGTCAATCCTTTTACATACAAACCCAATATTGGGGTTCTAATAGGGGGTATCTTATTACCCAAGGTAGTGTGTTTGAGGTTTTAGATTGCTCAAATTCTAAACAACCTTTCTAATATAGATAATTAGTAATAAAATTTTCTTGGGCCATCATCAACACATGGTTTTCTCCATCAAGTTAAAAAGGTGGTAGCTTGGGTTCGCATACCATCAAGTGTATTCACTCCTTAGCTTTTCAATTTCAATTTATTTTAATAGTTCAAATTATTTTAGTTTTTTCAATTATGAAGAGACATTAATTTATACATATTTCTTGTAGGTTTCATGTGGAGCGAATGATACAATGTAGACTATATAATCAACACTAAAATTGGTTACACTGAGAGGCATTATACATGGACAATAGGGAGGAGAGGCATATGATGTCCTGCATGTGTTAGGTAAAAGGATCAACATCTTATTTTAAAAGAACCAACACAATATTTGAATATGTACATACATACATACATACATACAAATATATGTACACACACACACGTACGTAAATATATATGTGTGTGTATATATACATGTATATATGTGTTTATGTTTATAAATATGAATATTTATATATGTACATGCATACAGACACACATATCTACAATGTACACACATATATATGTATGTATGTAGATACATACATACATATCTATATCTACACACACACACACACACACACACACACACACACACACACACACACATGTGAATGTATGATGCACACATATACCTATCCTTTTACAATACCCCATATGTGTGTGTAGACATACATACATACATACATTTTGTGTGTGTGTTTGTGTGTGTGTGTGTGTGTGTGTGTGTGTGTGTGTGTGTGTGTGTGTGTGTGTGTGTGTGTGTGTGTGTGTGTGTGTGTGTGTGTGTGTGTACACACACATATGGGGTATTGTAAAAGGATAGGTATTGTAGATCCTTTTACTCTATGTATATAGAATAAAATTAATTTTTACAATACCACCTTGATATTACATTTCAAATAATAGACCTAAATGTATTACAAGTAGTCATGGTTGAAACTTGTGAATTAGAGCACATTTTCCAAACCAGAGTTAATGGTCGAAGAAACCACCAAAATTTACAAAAAAAACTAGATTTGTTTCTGAATAAATTAAGTAAATTTCCTATGTATGGCAGTAGGTTTCATCTTGATGTCACATCTTATTTCATTTTTTTACGAATGGTGGTGCTTATGCACTAGATTTTAATGTATTTTTCTTACAGTGATCCTTTGGTGTTATTTAAAAGACACATCACTGATAGGGAATATTTAGGGGCATTAACAATTATGAGCATTGTAGTTGTGTTTTTTAACTAATATTATGTCTTATTTTTTTCGTTGTCATGGTGTATTTTTCAATAGTAAGTGTGCATGGGGAATTTAGGGTGTCTGAAGATATGTTTGTGGAGTAACAATCTATAAGAGGAGGAATTCTCAGGAGCATGTCTTTGTCTAGTAACACTGCAACCTATGTTTGAGCTTGAATTTATTATTGTAAAATGTGCATCATAGTTTTTGGATTCATAAAACCACATATTGGTTTAGTTTCCTTAGAGGCATTTTTTCCATTCATTCCATTGACTATGTTTTTTTGTTATTGGGTTCAATAAACCATGTTGGCCCTCTGAGTCTTATTTAAATCTTTATTTCACAATTGGACATTTTTGTATTGAGAATTATGAGTTAGTATTGGAAAATATATTGAGTTTTTTTTCATTTCTCTATTTTTTTAAATTTGTCTTCAAATCCCATAAATGGGCATGTTAACTATGAGTATTGGAAAATATATTTAGTTTTCTTCAATATTTTTAGGCTCGATGTTCACTGAGATTGTGCATGATTACTTATTAGATCAGCCTCAAAGAAGTCGGTGGATGGGATGAACACTAAAGCCAAGGCCCAAGCCCTACTTTTAGGACTTAAGTTGATCACCTAGTGTGGGATTGATAAAATTGTTATCAAGGGTGACTCGATGATCATAATTTAGGCTCTAAGAAATGGGAAGGTTGGCTCGTAAAACGTGTAAAATATTCTTAGCCATGATTAGGATGTCTTGATGCTACTAAATTATTAGTAAACCCTCATTTCTTTCATGAATTAAATAAAGTGGTGAATGAGCTAAAAAATAAAGACATAACTCAACTCAAGATTTAATTTTTGATAATGATTGGGAGGTATGGAATCTAGACACCCTTTCATAATTAGTTTGCACTTAGGGGTTTTGATATTGATGGTATTAATTACTGATGACTGTTGATATATGGGAAATGTTCTTTCCCACAACATTAGGAGGCTTCTCATTCTCTCATGACAAGTTGGTGTGATGGTTGATGGGTTTTATTTCCAATGCTGATGTTTATTTTGGCATTTACTTGGAGTGACATTAGCGATAGTGCGAAGGTGGCAATGTAAATCACATATCATATGTTACATGTGGCCTTCAACAATCCTCTCACTCATGCCATGGTGAGTAAATGTGAGAAGGCCTTTAAGGGTTGAGTCTCAGATTCTAGGCTGAAGCATGCTTTCATCATGTAGGCAAACAATATCTTGGAGGCCCTAAATGAAGTCATTAGATTGGTTTTTCTAGAAACCAATAGCAGGGTTAAGGTCAATTCCTTGGTGACATAAGTGTTTATGGGTAATTTACTTATGTCTTCAAAGGACAAGGAGCTGACTATGTTAGTGTCATCTAGGCTTGTCCATACAAGATTTCAAGTTGGATTAGAAGTAGTTGTGTAAGAATTTTTATCAGAGGAAAAAGGATCTCAAATCTTCTCTGGGTAGGTTGGCCATAGGGTGGTTCCACTGAAGGCCTTTTGAGACTTGGAAGAAATCATTGGAAATATTTTGGACCATTTGGAAGTTTTACAAAACTAGCTTCAAAACCTTGGTCCCTCTAGCTATGAGGTGCCTTAAATAGATTTAGGGGCTTTACGTACTCCAATGACATCAGTCATTGTGGTATTATGAGTTAGAAAGTCTCCCAAGTCAATATCGATACTGAAATTATTGGTGAGGCTATTTAGAGCTCACACCCCCTGACTTAGCTAGCTTCAATGATCTTGGGGGGAGGACCTGTCACTAGATGTAGGTGATCTCAGCATTTATGTGGGTTCATTTGGATAGTATGATTACAACCCCTGATCTACGGGGAAATTTTAGTATGAAACGTGTGGGTAGGCCTTGACTGAGGTGGAAATCAATGGTGTCATGGGGGTTTGATGTGGCTGCAAGGGTTTTGGATGGTGATGTTGAGTGTGTGAATATCTCTATTGCTGTGAATACTTCGGTGGGTGGTGGTAGGTTAATGAGTGGCTATGAGGGGTGTGGTGGTGGCGTATCGGTGGTTGGTGGCACCTCATAGGGTGGTGATGGTTTGAGCAGCTGTGACGGTTTTCTTATGGGATGCAAGGTGGTGGGATTTGGACCTTTTATTTTAGTTTTGTTTGGTTGGCATTAGTGGTTAAAAATAAAGGACCAAAAAGACCTAAAAGATACCTCGACGGGTAGAAACAATGACACAAAAAGAAACCTTTAATGCCAACCAAACAAAACTAAAATAAACGGTCCAAATCCCACCACTTTACATCCCATAAGATAGAAGAAATATATTCACCACCAACATGTTCTATATGGCCTTACCCTTCCCCACTAATTCACCTTTTCTTAAGTTTATTGTAAAACAAAATGTCTCGTCCCTACACAGTTCATTATCACACTATATAAAGGAACACATAACTTTATTTTCTAACATCGCCTCCACTAAAAATATAAAATTATTATTGTTCAATACTTCATACAAAAAAAGTGATATAAAATTAATAATCTTAAATTACAAATTAAATACAACTACAAATTTATATTCTATGACTCTACATAACCTCAATTTACTAAAACATAAACTTACATCCCTTAAAAAAAAACTTTAATTTTTTAATATTTTTTATTTATTTTTAATTGTTTTTTTTATTAAAAAAAAAAAAATCAAATTACATCAGCTAGAAAACTGTTAGTCAGTATAATCCTCTGAATTTGGGTTTCATTGTATAGCGACATTATCAAAATTCCACCATATTTTCGTTTCGGGTAGAAACCTTAAAAACGTCCATACGGTTGTAGGAATATCGTCCATTGTTTATTGTTTTGAGGTGACCTGATCGAGAACAAGTCAACACGCACTTTTGTCATTAACTTTAGATAATTGAACGAGATATTATTCTGCTGCATAACCTACAGTAAGTCAATCCTTATCCATCAAAAATTGGGAAGTGGACAGACATTTTCGTGCATTGACTTGACTTGGAGTATTACAGCTCCCTAACGTTTACACTACGCAAAAGCCATCACGCCACTCACGCAAACATCCCTCCACTCCACTGCTTATTTATACTGACGGCGTTGCCATACGTTTTTCATAACAAATATTCGGTTGCTAAGTTTTCAAGCATGACGGAATATACAAAGATCTTAGCGTTCATTTTAACATTGATTTGTGCAGGAGAGATGCAACTGGGTTTAGGGCAGAGCATTGAATCTATAATCACTCAGACCTTCTTTAACCGGGTTAAATCAGGAATCTCCCCTTCTTGCACGGGGAACAACTTCTATACTTACACTGGTTTTCTTGACGCGGCCAAAGCTAATAACTTCGCCGGTTTTGGCAGCACCGGGTCTGATACAGATCGCAAGAGAGAGTTGGCTGCTTTCTTTGCTAATGTGGCCCATGAGACTGGAAGTATGTTCTTCTTCCTTGCCTTGCCTTGTGTTGGCTATATTATCAACTTGATTACTAATTATGAAATCATTTTATGTGATGTGCAGGTCTGTGCTATGTGGAAGAAATTGCAAAATCGACATACTGTCAGCAATCCACAGAATTTCCTTGTAAGAGCGGCAAGCAATACTACGGACGAGGCCCGCTGCAGCTAACTTGGTAATCTCTTTTTGTTCAATATATACCTGTAAATCCATTATAGATTCGGTCATGTTTTACAAGATAAACACATAATCCATATATACATGCGTATGTAGGAACTACAACTATGGTGCAGCCGGAAGATATGTGGGACTCCCCCTGCTGGATAATCCGGACTTGGTAGCGCAGAGAGCAGACGTTGCGTTCAAAACTTCACTCTGGTTTTGGATGATACACAGCAACTGTCACAAAGCGATGACTTCCGCCGGCGGTGAAGGATTTGCCGGAACAATCAAAGCAATCAACGGCGGAGAATGCAATGGTAGGAGGCCCAGTGCAGTGCAAAGCAGGGTTGATTTGTATAAGAAGTTTTGTGGATGGTTGGGCGTCGCTACCGGCCCCAATCTCTCCTGCTAGATTTCTAAATAAGCTTGTAAAACCAAATAAGGGCATAAATAAGTTCGTATAAATATAGAATAAGGGCATACATATAGAATAAGGAACTTTCCAATCGGCACAACTGGTTATTATTTAGAAGTGGTGGACAAGGAGTTGGAGGGTATTAATAAATGGGGATCTAATTCCATTTCTAGAAAAAAATTTAAAATTAATTTAAAAGTTTTTATTATTCCATAAATATTTAATGTGTAATTTTATTTTATTTACCTGCTTGTTTTATATTTCAAATGTATTTATCACAAGAACTTAAATATTTTATTTTTACTAAAAAAAAATTATGTGAAGAAATAATATAATTTATTGTAGCCATCATTTATTTTAATTATTATTATTTATTTTAATATAAATATATGTATAATGCATATTTATCATATTGCTTTTCAAATTTTTGATTATTAAAATATATAAAATTTAAGTATGGTCGTAATAAATTTAGTATATCATTGAATGCTTGACAATTCAAAATCAACAATTTAAATATGTGCCTTGAAAGACTCTCTCCCTCCTGTTAAACTAAACTAAATAAATAAATTAAAAAACTAGCGGCTCTTCAAAATTTGTTATATATTCCAAATAGAAAAGATGAAGAAATTAATCCTTTGAATGGGTTGTTAGATTCAACTCTTTTGCTATAAGTCATTTTTATTTAATCCCTGCATCTTTTAAGCTTATATGTACTCTAATTTTAGTATTACCGAAAAAATTAAACACACGGGAATAACATATTAGAATTGCAATAAATAAAAGGATGGCACATGGATTTGACTTACCAATACGATTATATTACATCTCTGGTTAAAAATTAAAAAACAAATCTATATTCTGTGTCATAAACGACAACGCCTCTAAACTCTTCCACAAATAGGACAGAAACACCTCTAAACTCTTCCTCATACGGAACAGAGGAAAACTGCTTCCGCATAGAGAATATCCGGAAGCCGTTTCCACGTTCACAGGAAGGGAAAACTCCTTCCATAGATGGAAAGAGGAAAACATCTTTAATATATATAACATATAATTAGAGGTCTCAACTATTGATTTCCAAAATATCTTTAATATATAGAATATATAATTAGAAGTCTTAATTATTGATCCCCTTCTTTTATATACAATATTATTAGTCGTTCAAAAAATGATTTATTGTTTTATGGAATGTCGACTCTCGATTCAATTGTCACATTCTCTTACATGATTTTAATTTGGAAAAAAAAAAATCATTTGATATATTTGAAGAAACCTAGATTCTTTGTCATTTAGATTGCATAAGTGTTGTCAATCATGAGAGGTGTTGATGAAACTTATTATTATTGCAAATTTAAAGAACCATTTTGATCCACAAGATCTATCTAGTTGCCTCTTAATCAACCATATACTATCCTTATGTTGAATAAATTACTGATACTGATTACTTTTTAGATTTTTAACTGACAACTCTTGTTCCAAATTCATCAAAAAACCTGTAGTGGACTTCCCATCTTCATGATCACTAGCATAGACAGAATATGAATATACCACCATTTCTGTGAATCACCACTGAGAGGTGTACCATGATGGGGGTTGAGAATGCAAGACTAACAACTATAAAAAGGTGATCTTAATGCGAAGTGGTATAAGTGAGTTGTATGAAGGAAACAAATAATGAAACGAAGCCACAATTATAGTGGTTTACTAACACCGGCCATTGCAAGAGGTAACAAGAGAAAGTGGGGTGGAGTTTGGAGAAGACAAAGACCAGTCAACAAGACTAAAACAAGTCCTAAACCACTGCAGCTAGCTAACAACCCTACTTGAAACCATGATGACCAAGAGAGAGAGGGAGTTAGAATGGATCAACTATGGAAAAATAGAGAAACAACTAACTAAAAGAAGTAAAACAAGTAACTTCTATCCCTAGGTGCCCACGAGATGGGACGTAGGCTTGAGAGGTCAACGGGGACCCGAAAGGGGTCCTAAGGACCAAAACAGGGTTAGAGTGGGCCCAAAGAAACCTCAGATTAAAAAATGGAGGCTGCCAATGTGCTTTGAACATGACAAAAACTTTAAGATGGAAGTCTTGCGGTTTGAAATGGAAAAATGGGAAAAAACCCCAAAAAGGGCCCACCAAAAGTGAAAAAAGAGGCTAAAAAGAAGAAAAAGAGAGAGAAAAGAGGTCATTTTCACTCTAAGAGATCCAAAGGAAAGCCCATGAGCAAAAAAATCCTAAGCAGAGCAAATAAGGACACGGGAGAATGTCAAAGATGCACAGGATGGTCCAAGTAAGCTCTATGAATGGATTTTTGCAAATTTATTCATTTTTAGGGTTTGGGAGGCCCTAAGTGCATTTTGACTCATTCTGACTGGTTTAATGGATGAATCAGATGAAACAAGGAATCAAAATGTCAAGCTGAGTGAGTCAAAGAGAATGGGACCCATGGGAACTCAAATCATGGCCCATGGGGCAAGAAAGAGGGAGCCCTAAGGCTCCCCAAGGCATCCCAATGTAGGTCATGGCCTGGCCTATCCAGGTTGTAGCTTCACCTAAAAAACCATGGCTTGGGGTAGGGAAGACCCAAAAAAAGCCTCGAGAAGCCTAGAGGAGCTTGGGAGGTCCTGAAAGGGGTCAAAATAGGAAGTGATAAGGAAAAATAAGCTGGATGGATAAAAAACATCATTTTTTACTTGTTCTTGCTCATTTTTTGGCCAATAGACTAATCCATTTGCCTATTCACTTACTTGTGTAGACACACGTAAGAGTTAGCATACCAGAGGAGGGAAGGCCTTCACAAGTGAGATAGCATCCATCATAGCTAGATAGGTCATGTAAGTAACCAACTGAGAGAGAGTTCTAGCATGGTTGGTCGAGGAGGCAGACGTGCTACCTATGGTAGACCAATATCACTTACGGAGTTTAGGACTTTGGAAACTAGTATACATGCCCTCATTGCATTACTCTAGGGACTTGGTGAACACATTGGTGATCACATGCATACCAAAGAAGCATATGTTCCAGTTGGGGTATGAGCTAGAGGCCATCCTCAATATTGAGGATGTCTACCCACTCTACAGGGCAATGTTGATGGGTAGAGAGATAAAAATGCCAATGATATAGGATATAACAATAACAAAGCTCTACTTGGTGGGATCCTACCCTCAATGGAACAACCATAGAGAGTAGATCACATAGTTATCACCGAGGATACCCACTCTCAAGATAGTGATAGCATGGACTATGGTTGGGAGGCTCTATGTCGATGAAAGTACAAGGTGGATACCACTCTCATGGATAATAGTTATCCAACGTGTAGAGGGAGGATAGAGATATACCTGGGGCTAGTATATCCTAGGTGGATTATACCAACAACTATATCACATTTGATGTACAAGGGTAGGTAGATTGACACAACCCAAATTACTCATGTCATGGGCTTATGAGAGGCTCTCATTGACATGACTAAGAACACCACATGGCAACGATGCATATTCTACATTGGAAGAGGATATGTCATGAGTTTCATGATTCATAGACAAGGATGGGCTCATGAAAACCGCCTTAGATCCAGATGTAGTGGATAACTACATCTATGATCCCTATAGCTCTATAGCATGGCTATAGGATGTCATGGTAGATCCCTATGTGGGATGGGAAGAGCTTTGAGGTCCGTAGGGGTCATACCATCATCTAGGGAGACAAGCTCTAGTGGGGAAGGAGAAACAAGCAAAGCCTAGGCTATTTGAGGCTGAGCCCAACAAGTAATCGAGATAGAGCGAAGGGGTCAATGGTGGAGAGAGGCCACCATGGTGAGGACCACTACCACTAGGAGGACAATGACCTACAAGAGGGTCATAGAGGCCATCAATGTTTCCATGTAAGATAAGTGTATTTTTTAGATATCACTTTATCTTTGTACTCATCCTTAGCAAGAGCCAATATGTGACTAACACATATGCTCTATGTGTGTGTGCAAGAGACTAGCCTAGTTAGACTAGATCCTAGGTGGATCTACTACTGAGGGAGATGTTCATTAATGTGGTGGTAACACCCATGATGAAGTGGGTGTGACATCTACTAGCAGGGGTAGAGCCACACACTCACTTCTGGAAAGATAGTGCATGAGCCTCACTTGAGTTGATGAGGGCATGACACTAGATACCATAGCTAGAGGTAGAGTCAACATGGTACGAAACAACCATATCAAATTAGAGAGTGATTACAATAGGGGCTGAGGCAAGACTGGCTAAAACAAAGATTGAGATTGATTAGCGACAATTTAAGCTAGCCTGAGAGCAAACTAGAGGAGCTAAGGCACCTGAAGAGAGGGCAGACCGATTGGATACGCTGAAGGGACTGTAGCTCAACTAGTCAAGAGGTAGAGATTGATATCTCCACCTAGAACATGACTATCATAGATAGTGCCTAGTCAAAGGTTGATTGGGATATGCATATATAGCCATGCATGTGGTAGTTAATTGGGGACTACAAGCCCAAGCTGACAACAAGCCATGTGATGTACCTAGAGAAAAACATGTATTTTTGGTGATATGTATACAATGTTTTTCTCATTATTAGCATATGTGTGTATATTATTTTGTGTGTGATTTGTATGCTTCATCTGATATAAACTACTAGATACATGTGATTAGATAGTAAGAACTGCTAATAAAGAACCCACATGCACACACATATATAAGCAGCATGGAGGTTAGTGGTACTAGAAGAGAGGAAAGATTTAACTTAACATCATCGATGAATTTCTTGGAGGGCCACACTAGCCCTAAACATGAAATGTCTTGAGGCAAAACGCATTGATCGGGTGCCACAAGGGCTCCCCTTTGAGGGTTGAGAGACAATATGCCCTATTATGTAAAAAGGCAATGATAAAAAAAGGGCCAAACCACTTGTGTGAAAGTTTACCCTTCTTACAGTGGTCCTTTTAAAAAATTAGGACCGTATCACCTACCTAGAATTGCTAAGGGTGCACTAAATTCTTGAATTGGTGGCATTGATGGTGTTGGTAAGCATGATTATGCTCAAAAGTAGGCATCACTCATCTTTGTGTTCAAGACTGATGAGGTGTGTGGCACATTCTTCCTCATCATAAAGAGAACTAAATGTCTTAACCCATAGTGAAGGGATTAAGACATCTAAGGGAAGAATAACCTCAAACCCATACATGAGCGAGTATGGGGTTACCCCATGGTCATTTAGAAGCTAGTCTGATAGGCCCATAGGGTAGGATAGAGCATGAGATGCCAGTCCCTCTTGGACTAGGCAACGGTATGTAGAAGCATCTTCTTCAAATTTTTATTTAAAGATTATGCTTACACATTTCCCTAGGGGTAATGGGTGGAGGAGAAGTGGAGATTGAACCTAAACAATTCAGTGAGCTCATACATCTTGGGAATTTGGAAGCTTAGGCCATTATCATCCATAGTTATAGCAAGGACCCCAAACCTAAAAATAAGCTTGTTCAAGATAAAATTGGCAATGATCTTCCCACACATGCCACTAAAAGGTATGGCCTCAACCCACTTCATGAAATAATCAGTGGTAGTGATGAAACAATGATGGCCATTAGAAGAAGCAGGTTTGAACTCACTAATGAAGTTGAGATCCCAAACCAAGAAGGACCAAGGGGTAGAAATAGAGTGTAAGAGGTCAGTCAGGGTGTTGATAGTGTTCCCTATGACTTGACACATCTTACACTTCTTGGCATATTGGATTGCATCCTTGACAAGAGTGGGCCAATAGTAACCCATCCTAATAATACATTAGGTAGTGGCTAACCCTCCCAAGTGGCCATCGTAAATACTCCTATGAGATTCTTCCAGTGCAAGAGGAATATCCCTAGGGGTGAGGCATTGCATCAACACACCATCGATACCCATCTTAAATAAGACACTACTTATGATGACATAGTAGACAACAAGATTACAGATATGATAGCATTCCTGAGGAGTGTTGATGTCTAGTCTTCAAGGTAATGGATAATGTCTCGATACCAATCACACTTGGAGACCTCAGCATGGTCGACTGAGTAGACCATCTCATTAGGAAAGGCATTGTCAACCAACTCTACACTAGGGTTGGGTAGTGGGTACTCGACAAGTTGGTTAGCCATAACCAAGCCCTTGTAGACTTTTGGTTGACAATATAGAGGTCAAAATCCTAAAGAAGCATGATCTACCTTGTAGTCTTACCATCAAGATGTGCCTTGCTAAGCAAGTAGCAAAGTGGATCAGACTGGACAATCATGTTGGTAGTCTAGACCAACATGTAATGTCACAATTTATTTGTATCAAAGATGAGGGAGAGGCACTGGTGTTCAACAAAATAATAGTTGAGTTTACGGCCAATCAATATGTGAGAGATGTAGTAAACAACTCTCTCCTTGACGGTGTCATCCTTTTGGCATAGCATGCACTTGATGGAAAGATTAGTGATAGAGGTATATAGGACGAACTCATGCCTTTCAATGGATTCCATAAGGATGGGAGGACTATGAAGCATACACTTCAATTCCTTGAAATCCACTTGGACTTCAGCAAACCATAAAAATGGAGTATCCTTGTGTAAGAGACATGTGAAAGGTATGGATTTGTGAACATACTCCTCAAGGAAACATCTGAGAAAGTTGAGTCTTCCAAGGAAGGATTGTAATTGGATGAGGTTAAATGGGGGAGGCATCTCAAGGATCTCCTTGATCTTGTTGAGATCCACTTCAATACCCCTCTATGAAATGAGGAAACTAAGAAATTTTTTGATAGAAATGCCAAAAATGCACTTCTCATGTTTGAGACTAATGTAATACTCTCAAGGATGATCAAAGATGATCCTGAGGTCTTGTACATGCTCATCTTGCTTACAGTATTTTTCAAGGAGATCATCGACATAACACTCAATTATCTTATGGATAAGGTCATGGAAAATGTGGGTCATGGCATACCGATACATGGCCCCAACATTCTTCAGACCAAAAGGCATGATGACATAGTATAAGGTACCCCACGAGGTAATGAACATCATTTTGTGCTGGTCTTCAGGTGAAATCTATATTTGGTTGTATCCAAAAAAGTCATACATGAGGGACATGATCTCAAAACTAGTGGTGGAATCAACAATTTGGTCTATCAAAGGAATAGGAAAGTTATCCTTCGTATAGGCCATATTGAGATCTTGAAAGTTGATGTAAATAAGAATGGATCCATTCTTATTGAGAATGAGAATAGTGTTATAAATCCATCGAGGGTAGTCGATAGCTTGGATAAATCCAACTTAGATGATTTTCTCAATCTCAGATTTGACGAACTATGAGACTTTAAGAGCCATTGGTGATTACTTTTAGCAAATGGGTCGGGTCCCATTATTTATAATGAGATTATGGATAACTATGTCATGATTCATGCCCTTCATATCAATGTATTTCCAAGCAAATACATCTAAAAATTTCTGCAAGAAGGTGACCAAAACATCTTATTCCATTAAAGCAAGGCTAGTGTTGATCTTGATGATCTTAGGCCTTGCTGAAGTACCAAGGTTGACATCTATTAATCCTTCAACGTTCATAACATTGCCTGCCTCAAAACACTTTGACATGGGAGGGAATGACTCATCTAACATTTTAGGTTCAATTGCCAAGATATTCACCATAGGAAGGCCTAGGGTTGGTCTATATACGAGAGAAATCTCCAAACCAAGATGATCAAGGGGATAATGATACTTACGGCAAGATTGCATGAGCTTGGTGTAAGGCCTTTCTCTCCTTGAATAGGTTGCATACCATAACATGAATGAAACAACACTCAAGATCGGATTTAGACACTCTAATGGTCTTAGTAGGAGATACATGGAGAGAGCCTATATACTGATGGGTAAAGCACGATACCAGGGATAACTCAAAATCTAAGGAAACATCTTGGAAGAGATTTCCAAAAAGAGGTGAGCTAGCCTAGCATCATGGAGTGGAAGAGGGATTCAAATGATGCATGTCAAACTCTGAAGGGATGAACGTTGATCGGTACTCAATCGGATTAAAATGTTCATCCTTAAATAAATGAGACTCAGAAATAAGGGGTGTATGAGAATCTATAGACCTCCATGAGGAGACAATCAAAGCCTCACCTAAGGGCTTTGTCTTTGTGTAGAGTACTACCCAGGGATCTCGGTCAACCTCCATGGTATAAACCTCATCTTCATGCACAAACTAAACCATACAAAACATGGCTGACATGACGGCCTGCATGGCAAAGGTCCAATGATGGCCAAGAATCATGTTATATAAAAGATCAAGGTCTAACACACAAAACTCAATTTTGACTATCTTGAACTTGACCCAGAGCTTCACGTTCCCCACGAGCATAATTATGTCATTGTTGAAACCAACGTAGTTATGGCAAGAATCAAAGAGCTTCTTTTGAATGATCCCAAGCTCAGTGAACACATATAGGGGCATGATATTTAATGTAGCTCTGTCATTGATGATACACCGCTTAATGTGATAATCATCAATAGAAGTCTTGATATAGAGAGGGAACATAGCCCTCTTTATAAGAATTAAAGAGTCTAGAAAAGCGGTTGGGTTGAAAGATAACATGGGAGGATGAGGGCGCTCGTGTGCATTATAGTTGAATAACATTATGATGTCATCACGTAGCAAACCCTTCTAATAAATACCAAACTCATCAAAGATGAGACCCCTTTGTTTAGGTCAAAGATGAAGCAGGTCCCAAATGGAGATCCCAATCAATAGGCCCTGTAACTCCTCTATGATGGATTAATGATGTTGTCTACCCCGGGGAGGGATGTTACGCCTAAATTCAAATATTACCTTAGGATTCCCTGCCCCCATGGATTAGACAGGAGGCCCAACACCACTAGTCTCTCCAATGGGGTTAGTGGCCTGACTATAGCACATGTTAACAAAGCACTCGTACCTAGTAGAGGCTATGTTGATAGAAACAACAACCTTGCTAATCTTGTGCTTGTGTTTCCCTCTTGGGTCAGCTAGGGAGGAGGAGTCAGAAGAGGTGGAAGAGCAAGAAGGAGAACATGGGACCTTAACCTTTGATTTCTTCTTTTTCTTCTTCTTATTCTCCTTATCATGGTTAGGCAAAGGCTCCTTGAACACATTTAACTTGTGATTGGGTTCCTGATCCGGATAACAATTCAGATGACAATTCGGGTGATGGGTCTACCCTAATTGATGGCAGAACTTTCGAGAGCCATAAATTTTGCACCGTAGCTCTAATTGACTCACCGTTTGAACCGTTGGAAAGCTAATAATGAGGGGAACATCGTGAGATGGCATGGAGCTCTACTGAATGAAGTTTGACCCCTTAAAAACCAATGGAAGTGTCCCAAATTTCAATTTTAATAGTGTAGTCTAAAAATAGTAATTCCTCGAATTTTGTATTGTTGTAAATCATGGAAGTCGAACCAATTCATCTCCCTCAAGATTGGTGACCTTCCACATCCTCCCCACACCTTCAAAACATGTATAAATGAAGATGTAACCTAAAATGGAAATCAAACATCTCTTCTCAGAGATAAGCATATGTTTGGGTCTGCAATTTTGATAAATAAAACATCTCTTTTCAGAGATAACATTATTTGAATTGTGATGTTCTTATTTCTGAATTATCTTTCAACCAAAGCTTTCAAGTTTTGTATCAGTTCCACAAGAGGAAAAATTTGAGACATAGATGAGGCTTGCACACCAAAATTTTGGGTGGCATAATTGGCATCATCATGCACCCTCATCTGATGGAAATTGTAAAACTTGATGGGGTCATAAGGAAACACCTTCCATTTTTTTATTGTGCTAGACTCAAAAACCTTTTTTTTATTTGGTTTCTTGCTCAAAACATTTGCCTCACATCTATCGTTCTTGTCCTTCTTCTCAAGAGGAGAATTAGAAACACCATCATCAATCGCATTACGATTAGGATCACACAAATAGGATGACTTTTGGGAAGGTACGGGTCATATGCCCATGTGCACTTCAAATACTTCGATCTTCAAATTCTCATTAATAGTTTCATCATAATAGGTGGTTTTAGACTTGAGGACCTCAAGGTGAACCTTCTACCTCAATGCTCGCATGAACTTATTGTAAAGTTGGTCATCCAAGAACCTAGTCCTACATGTATGAACAATTTAACGCCATTTACATATAAAATCCAAGTTCAACTCACCCTTGGCCTACATCATGGAGGTGAGTGACTGGATGCTAAGGTTAAAGGGTTTGGAAATATCAAAATATTAGAGGAAGTCATCCAGAAGGATTTGGAAACTACAGAGAGAATCTAGAGGCAGATTCTTAAACTAGACAAGAACTTCAACTCATTAAGAACGAGCGAAGAGCTTCAACATCATGCCTTCATCTTGTTCCCAATCCATACATGCCATCATGAATGTTATAATATGCTTTGTAATACTGGAGTCCTACATTTGATTAAACTTAGGTAGTATAAGGATAGAAGTAGGAAAGGGAATCACACGCACCCAAAGGGTTAGAGGATTCTAACAAAGATCCTCATAAGCACAGTTGATAACAGGCTAAAGACAAACTCTAAGAGGGGGATCATAATGGTGATGGTGTTGCCTATATCCATAGGCATCACCATGACCATGAATGTGGGGAGGATGATGTTGAGGTAGCTTCTAATAGGGAGAATTCTCATGATGTAAATCATCTCTACCATGGGATGGGGAATAGCCACATGAAGTGTGACGGTCCCCATGGGGATGATGGAAAGACATGGCATGCTCATGAAAATGGTCATGATGAAAAAAATATCCACACTACTGATCACATGCCATCATATGATGATCAATCGGTGGGTGTTGATGCTCTGGCTAAGCCTCCCATAGATCTCTAATCGATAGATGATAATCCAAATCATCACACTGATTAGAAACTCTAATGAAGGGCTAGGAGGATGGGAAGACCTTCCATCATGGGGATACCTCACTGAGTTGGAATACCTATGACCCATAGCATGGATATGCAGATGTTCTTTTTCTAGAGTCTCCAACTGAGAAAGAGGTGGGGAACTCGTATGAGAATTAGTCAAAGAACTTGAAACTGAGTGGATGTAAGCTCTTTTCCAGAGGAAGCACACCACCGACTCCTGGGGGAAAGGGATGCACTTCATTCACCTAAAGGTATCTATGTCAATCATCTATGATTGCATGTAGCTCATTAGGCCCTAACTATGCAAGAGGATCTTCATTACCTCTAATACGTGAATGAGATGTGGTGTGAGGTTGATATGAAAGTTCCTCAAATAAATGAAGCTCAAACATGTGGAAAGGAGATCGAGTCCATTGGTTATAGTCCTACCAATCTTGTTCCCTTTCAAATATGATAGGGTGTAGACTACCATGTTAGGTCGAGGGAAGATCTTGGATCCTATGGTGTCTATGGCATTCTATTGCAAACATGGATTGTTCATGAGTGAGCTCAAGAATGAGACCCTGAATCCACTAGGATTTGCATCTTAAAGGTGGGATATCAGACATGGATGTAATAAAGTAAGAGAAACATGAAAGATAACAAAAAAGGAAAATTGATGGAGAACTAACATGGAGAAAAGCATAAAACCAAAAAAGGAGAAAACAACCAAGGTGAGAGTCGAAACACAACTAAAAGCAAAGCTTAACACCTAACAGAGAGTTGTTGGCTAAGAGAGTTCTAAATAGGATAGAACTAATGTGAAACCATATGTGAGGTCCCACCAAGCATGCTAGAATGTACCTCCAAGAATCAGAATGGAACCACCAATGTTTGGCAGGGTGTCAAAGCAAATCACTAAGAGGCTAGAAGGCTCAAGGCTTCTATGCGCTACATGATGTCTATAGTGGCTATTTGGTTTGCTAGCTTTCACCAAGATATAGACAAACTTGTAAACCAAGTTGGAGCTAGAACGAGTAAGTGCATAAAGTACACAAGAACCTCTAATGGATCCAACCACAATAAGGTAGGTAGCTAAGACTAGGCTATTGATTGCATAAACAAAGCAAAAATAACAATACCAAATGGAAAAAGATAACAACTGAAATGAAAATCTAGAAGCTAAGGCACTTTGAGGCCAAATGAAAGATATTTTAGTCAATAGAGACATTTTCAAGAAAGGGTTCAAGAGCATGCCTATTCTATATTTGAGCCATCTTTCCATATCAATACTACTATTTTCTAATAATGCAATGTTCTAGTTTAACGAGAGAGAGAGAGAGAGAGAGAGAGAGAGAGAGAGAGAGAGAGAGAGAGAGAGAGAGAGAGAGAGAGAGAGAGAGAGAGAGAGAGAGAGAGAGAGAGAGAGAGAGAGAGAGAATGTTTAAGAAAGTTTTCTAGTTTGTCTTGAGCATGTAGAGTCCTACTATGTAATAGAAATGTTTCCAATGCATTAACGTAGTTGGCACTATGTAGACATTCTTCAACCATGTTTGAGTTCATTTTGGGTTACCCACATCCATCATCTTTGATAGAGATCCATGCTTTATGAGTCATTTTTGACAATCATTATGGGAGTTGATGGGTACGCAGCTGGATCGATTGATGACTTTTTAGCCTCAAATAGATGGGCAAATCAAAGTAGCCAATTGCACACATGTTCATCTTTTGTGAATGTAAAACTATGCACATGCTCGCTCTTGAGATGACAATCTCTTGTATGTTTAACACACCTACAATAGGGCTCTTCAAAGCTCTACTAGCCATAACCCATTCTAGACATGTCTTGGGTTTCAACCTTTGGCACCTCTAGACATCTCCTACTACACACCATTAGGTAATGAGTCGCACGCATAGGAATGAAAAATGAATATAGTTGAGAAGTTTTTGTACCACTTCTGGTCTGTTCACCAATAGGTTCAGCAGATTCTCTCTCACACTCAAGCTAAGTACAAGGAGTGCCATGACACACATCGCACACCTCATACATTTCAAGTTGGTGATAAAGTCTGGTTATAAATTCAGAAGGAGTGATTCAAAGGGCCACATTGAAATATCAAGCCTCTGTGCTATGGTCCTTACACCATTTTGTGCGTAGCCAATGAGAATGCCTTCAATCTTGATCTACATCATTACTTTGGCATGCACCCAATCTTCGACATAGAACTTCTCAAGCCTTACACTCCATCATTTCTTGAGCCAACAGTGACACAACATCCTTTTAATTTAGATCTTGAGTACTTGCAACCTACAGAGAAGGACCAAATCATCAAAGTGATAGACACACACACCCACCATGGCATATATCAACTTTTCTAAGTGGTCAAGGTTGGGCAATATGTTGTTCAAGCCAAGGGGTTCACTTCACAATAACTTTAGGTGTAGTTTCTATAACTAAACACCAATGTAATGGAGACCATTGCTCTTCAAGAAAGGGTGAATGATCCATGTGCATCTCTTGCATAATCGAGCTCATTTTTCATTTGCTCTACTATGCAGGACGTATACCTCTCACCCCATCTTGTGTACTCCTTGCTCGAAGTTTACTCATAGGTTTGTACACTATGCTTGTGCTCGCTCATAACTTTGTGCACTTCCTCGCATTGTTCCTATGCTTGGTCATCCAACATGTGCATAATTTCTAAACTTGTGTTTGCTCATAGGTCTACGCATTACACTCGTGCTCGCTCATAACTTTGCACACTTCATAACACGGTTCCTACGCTTTCTTACCAAACATGTGCATCACTTCCAATGCATCTACGTATCATCTTTATTCACACACGTGGCTTGCAAAGTGATGCTTTTTAGCCTGGAACTTGTCAAACCTCCAGTTGGGCAGTTAGCCACCATGTACCTGGTAGTTCAATTGTCATCCAGCCTGGAAGATGAACTGATGCAACTACCTTCTTAGTAATTGATAGTGGTTGTAACTGCTCTTGTATTCTAACTATATAAGTATGTAATATACACATCCGACCAAAGGTTGATGCTCTACACAATCATAACACAAATAACATGCTCTGTGTATCTACTCTGTAAAACATGCATTGTAGTAGATTGTACCAGTTTTTCCTATTCTCTTATTAATGAATAGAAGTTGTATTTCTTGCAAATAAGACTCTCTCTCTATTGAATGTGTTTAATTATTTATTTCTAAATAAACTTTGCCCATTCACTCTATATAACCAAAACTCGGTTATCCCCCGCACACTTGATCCTGAATCTGCAATGTGGATCACACACCTATGAAGAAACATACAACTTTATTTTATAATATCACCTTCTCACTCTATTGAATGTGTTTAATTATTTATTTCTAAATAAACTTTGCCCATTCACTCTATATAACCAAAACTCGGTTATCCCCCGCACACTTGATCCTGAATCTGCAATGTGGATCACACACCTATGAAGAAACATACAGGGGATATTATAATATCACCTCTATGAAAAATATAAAAAATATTATTATTTAACAATTCATACACAAAAAATCATATAAAATCAATAACCATAAATTACAAATTAAATACAACCACAAATTTATGCTCTCTCGCTCTACATAAGAGATACTTACATTCCTTTAGGAATAACTTTCAACTGAAAAAACTGTTAGTCACTATAATCTTCTGAAAAAGTGCCTAAATTTTGGGTTTCATTTTATAGCGACTTTATCAAAATTCCACCGTATTTTATGGGTATAAAGCTTAAAAACACATAAATAGATTAATATATGTATGTATGTATGTAGGAACTACAACTATGGTGCAGCCGGAAGATATGTGGGACTCCCTCTGCTGAATAATCCGGACTTGGTAGCGCAGAGAGCAGACGTTGCGTTCAAGACTTCACTCTGGTTTTGGATGATACACAGCAACTGTCACAAGGCAATGACTTCCGCCGGCGGTGAAGGATTTGCCGGAACAATCAAAGCAATTAACGGCGGAGAATGCAATGGTAGGAGACCCCGTGCAGTGCAAAGCAGGGTTGATTTGTATAAAAAGTTGTGTGGATGGTTGGGCGTCGCCACCGGCCCCAATCTCTCCTGCTAGATTTGTAAATAAGCTTGTAAAACCAAATAAGGGCATAAATAAGTTCGTATAAATATAGAATAAGGGCATAAATATAGAATTAGGAACTTTCCCACCGGCACAACACGAGATCTGCAAGGAATTTTGGATCGTCCCTCATGGCATTATCTCCGGCTAAATCTTGAGCATGGAGAGACTGCACAACATGTTCAATCTCTTTCAGAAAACAAAAGGCACATTCAGTGATGGATGTTCGATTTCCCTAAATAAACACACAGGAATAACATATTAGAATTGCTATCTCTGGTAAAAAATTTAAAAACAAATCTATATTCTGCATGATAAACAAAAACACCTCTAAACTCTTCCACAAACAGGACAGAAATACCTCTAAACTTTTCCACAAACGGAAGAGAGGAAAACTGCTTCCGCATAGACAACATGGGAAAACCGCTTCCACGGACAGGAGGGGGGAAACATCTCCACCATATAGAACATATGACCTCTTTATATTAGGGGTCTCAACTAGTGGTCCCCTTCCTCCATATACAATGTTACCATCTCCTCCCAAAAAAAGTGAAGTTATTCACTGTTACATGGGATTGACTTTCAATTCGATTGTCGCGTTCTTTTACATTTGGGAAAAAAAAAACCATTTAATGTGGTTGAAGAACATCAAAATGCTATACTTCTACTCATACATATCAGCGAGTTAAATAAGATCTAATAAATATAGAAATTCTAATGCAATGAATGACTAGAAGATATTATTTAAAAAATCGTTGCGATCTTCTCATATGCCCAAAATCGCACCTTTCACATTTCTTGCTAGCAAAAGTATGGATTTCATGATAAAAAATAAGCGAAATGCAATGAATGGTTAGAAGATATAATTTAAAAAATCGTTGCGATCTTCTCATCTGCCCAAAATCGCACCTTCCACATTTCTTGCTAGCAAAACTATGGACTTCATGATAAAAGATAAGCAAAATTGGATTTGAGGACTTTGTTTGTCCATGGAGTTCCTTTGATTCCACCCACTACTAGGTGGGGTTACAAATATTCAATGTGGGAATCAATGTTGATTTGTGGAATGTTGTTGAGATTTTGGTAGATTGCCTACCATCCATGCCCTATAGATAGATCCCACATCTCATAAAGGTAGATATTTATCCTTATCTTCTTGTTTGATTTTGATGTGCACACCATACTTGATCAATGCCACTAGTTGTCTTGCTTTAAATTCCATTTCCTTTGTCAAGTCTAGTTTAAATTCTAACCCCTTTAGCCACTTTTGATCATTTTGGTAGTTAGATTCATGCCATCAGTCAATTTTGTAGCTCATATTCAACACGCAGTCGATTCATAGGTATGACAGCCTTAATAGCCCAGATGATCATCAATTTCAAGTTTCATATCTCTTTGATGAATCAATGTGCTAACTTAGCCATCAGGGTTTACTTTATCACTCTCGGTAAGCATTTTATATCATGTGGCCCCTCCTCACTACTTTGCTCTTCACTTTATGAACTCAAGGCCCACTTTAACTTTGAACAATTTTAAGTGTCCCAAGGCACCCAATTGAAATAAAGTGTACCACTTCACACATTTTCATTAATTTGGGGTCAAAATTTTCCTCTGTCATTACTTTTCATGGATCTTAGGTCATTGGATCATGCTACACATCTCTCCATCATTATATCTTCGATTGGAATACTTGGATCTTGAAACTGTAAGATTTACAAAAAATCAACTTAGTAAAGTGAGTTAATTTTACATGAATTCAACTAAGCAAAAATCCAAGAAGAGAGAAAAGTCATAATTTAACGAAGATAAAAGGGCCTTTTTATAAACCAAATATAAAGTTGCCCATTTATTAGAAAAGTGACTAAGTGAAAAGTGAAATTATATAAATATTTAGCCATTTCAAATAGAAAATAGAGAAAATAAGGACCAACTATTAAGGAAAAGGATGTGAGAAACGTTGAGATCATTTAGATAATTTGTACAAATTTAAGGTGAAATGGTCTAAAAGAGGAAAATTTTAGTGCATTTCAAAACTATCATCCGAAATAGACTAAGACTTATCATATATAAAGCAAATTCAAACATTTATATATTAGAGATGTCCTAGATGCAATTCCTTAACACAAGTGCATATGATGAATCTTTCTCATTAAGACTTGTATAATTCAATGAAGCACATTTTAAATTTAAATCTTCGCATCTATTAACTTGCAAACCCAAAGATGACAAATCAAACAGACAAAACCACTAAATTTTTTGAGACAGAAACCCAGACTCTATATTAAAAAAAATAGGTTATATTATTTTAATGATGAGATTAGGACATATTGTGTAAACAACAACAAATAGTGACTCTATTGGAAAATACTCTTAGGTATTTTAAAATTCTAGAACCTCAGTCTTCACACCCAAATAACAAGTATTGGTTGTAAATATTTCTGAAGACAAAATTAAAATATGAAGGCATAAAAGTCTGCTTTAACATGTGGCATATTAAGTTACCTCACTGCTAAAATACCATTATTTTATTTTATTTGAAATATTTCATGTTCTAAGCAATAATTGTAGTAGACATTATTTTTGCAATAGTGGCAGTGATTATGACTGCAACACCAACTCCATGAGTTCTGATAATTGGACATATATTTATGGGTCTATGTGTGGGAATAACATCTATCAGTGTTCCTCTATACATTTTAGTTTCTCTTGCTAAGAACAAAAGACCTTTGATTAGCTCCAATGGCCTTATGATCACAAGCAAACAGTTTCTATCATATGTCATAAATTTGGGCTTTACAAAGATAAGCTAAAAGGGAAAAAAATATTAAAAAAAACTTAAAGCAAGTTCAATATTTGTGTGATGCCTTTTTTTTGGATTGATGTTTTGGATCTCCCAATAAAAAAATAGTTTATCAAAAAAAGATTAAATAGGATGATAAAGCTTTTCTAAAGATACACCTGAATGTTTTCTAGATCCTAATGTTAGGAATGATGACAAATAATAAAAGAAAATGTGGTTAATTTCTCTTAAATGTCTATTTGTATTAATTTTTTTAATCTCATGTGTAAATTTCTTTTTTTCTTAATACGTGGAACATGGTGTTGGATGTTTGGGGTTGTAGGAGTCCCTGCTATAATTTAACTACATTTGGTTATATTTTTGCCCAAATCTCCTCGCTAACTCTATAGATAGATTATTAGTTTTCTTGTATACGCTTACAAATATGCAATACATAACTGGATTTTAAAATTATTCAAAAAACTGTAATGTTGTAATGATTCTCTAAATGAACAATAAACAAAGGCAAAATCTACAAACTCCCACAGGGACGTGGTGCATGGCACACTTATTAAATAAGATAGCTAAATTTCTAAACCTTACAAAATAAACCCTGTTGGAATGGCTTGTTATTCAGTTAGGAAAGGGAATTGTTAGTTACAAGTTCTTAATAGATGGAAATTTAATTAAATATTTTAATTTTATTTATTAAGTTGATTTTGTTAAAATTTGATTTAATTTTTTTAATAATATTTATTATATATTTAATATCATATTTATTTTTTATTTTTTTAAAAATGTTTAAATGAATATAAACATATCTTACATTTCAATATGTTCATAATAATAATTCAAATATTTTATTAATATTTAAAAAATATCATTAAAAAATTATGTAAAGAGATATACAATTTATTATACTTTAGTTAGCATCATCAGTGTCGAATATATATTTACCTTGACATTAAATGAGTAGAGCATCAAATAAGAGAGGAGGTAATATTTAGTGTAAAATTAAAGTTTATAGATTTTGTAGCACGTATATGATCGGCAAAAATAGCCTGAGGTTCACAAATACCACCTAAAACATCTCCCACCAACAAGAAACATTCATAATTATAGGTTTCAATCAATGAAGAAACTGGAAAATAAAACAAGTTTTCATCCTTTAACTGCTTCACATAACAGCACTCTGTCATAGCCAAACCCTTGTGCATCGAAAAATATGTAGTAATGTTTTTAGAGAGTCATGTTATAATGCAACTATTGTTGATTATACATATTCATTGTGTATTATTCATAATTAATATAATTTATCTTTACTCTACATTTCTTGTTAGTAAAAATATGGACTTCATATATCTGGAAAATAAAAGATAAGAAAAATTAGGTTTGAGAACTTTGTTTGTCAAATTTGAGGTTTTGAAAGCCTCGTTCGATATGGAGAAATTGAACTTTCAAAAGATAAGGAAAATATTTTTTTTAGGGCTTATGGTCAGGGTTAACAGGGTTTTTAGAACCAACTACTTGTCAAGGCCATCAACAGTGCACAATATTGAATGTAGGATACCATGTAAAATCCGACTCAACCAAACAATCCAATACAATAAAAGTGTGTTACTACAATGATCCTAAATCTATAATAAATTCTTTATTTATTTTAGAATGTGTAATAAAATGCAAGGCGAGTGCAAGCTAATGATGGGCCAAAAGAGGGTATGAAGTGGCAATGAAATTTTAAAAAAATACATATCTCAACTTCAATTGGTGATTTGAGGGTCTTTCACCATAAATTTTAACATGTTGTAATAAGAGTTTATTTTAGCATTACAAACAAATTTTGTGATCATATTATTTGTTTTTCAATTAAATAAAAAAATTTAGATAGATGTTTCCAATTCTAATATATTACTCTTTATTTTTTTATAATTTTATAAAAAGTGAGCACGTATAACAAATATTTTTTTCAATTTTTTTCGGATATGTGGACTTGATGAGGGATTTTGCCATATTTTTATTATTTTTAAATTAACTATTTAATTGAGCACTTACAAAATATGAAACTTATTTTATCAACAAGGTAAACTTAAACAATTTTTACTTATTTATTTTAGATCATAGTCGAAGAAGAAAATGTTGAGACCTACTTAAGGAAAAATATCAATTTAATTAGTAAATTTAATTTAATTTTAAAAAATGTCTTCTAAAATTATAAATTTTACTTAGAAAAACCCTTCCAGTATTTTACATACAAATATAAGTAACTAAAATAAAAACATGGGTGAAGAGAGGGGAACTCCATCAATTTGTTTTTGGTCCATCGATGAAGGAAAATAAATAAGCTCAAGTATGCCAAGGTAAAAACAAGATGAATCTTGAGCCAAAATTGGAGGGTAAATGGATATCCATTATGGATGATTATCTGTTTTGGAGAGCTATGGATATGTGTTTTATATGTAGTAAAATAAACATCTAAATATATGAATATAACGTTATATTTTAAATGTATTTTACCAAATATAAGAGATTAGGACCATCACGGATCTTTTGAGATTATTTGTAAATCTATAGAAGTTACGATTTAGAAGAATTTTTTTTCAAAACCTAATATGCTTAATACTTAATCATTTTCAAGATTTTAATATAGATCATAAAGTTATTTGCATGTAATTTTTGCACTTGATATTTATTTTAGGCTAAACAATGATTGTTTTGTATATTTTTGGGCCTTCTGAATTGAGTTGAAATTTTTTAAAGCGTTCCATTTGTGCTACAAATAAATTTTACAAACTTTTCATCTCTTAGAAATAGTGAGAGCTGAGAGCATATCCACACATAAATTTACATACAAATTGAGTACGTAAAATTAAAGAATTTACTCATGTAGTTATCACAATTTGTTATTATTTCATCATTATATGTTGTTATTTAGCATCGTTAGTGAAAATTGAGCCCAAAATCATATTACATCATCACAATTAGGCTCATGGGGATTGAACAAAATTGCAACCCTTGTTGAACCAATTGAGCAATTGGCCCAACAAGGGACTCAATTGGGAAAAATTGAAACTTAAATTAGAGTATGTATCCATAATTAGGTTTTTGGGGCTTGATTTCCCCAAATTGAATCTCTCATTGAATAAAATGACTAAATGATCTAATCAGGGACTTAATTGGGAAAAAGTGAGGCTCAAAGAAAATTATTTAATTGCAATTATGTTTATGTGGCTCAATTTGTCAAAAATACATCTATTATTGAAAAAATTGAGTAATTCATTCATTTGTGGAATCAATTGATGAAAATTGAGCCACAATTAGGCTTATGATGCTTGATTCCCAAATTATATCCCTTGTTAAATTAAATGAGTAATTGGTTCAATCAAGGACTCAATTGAGTCAAATTGAGCAATAACTCATATTAACTAGTCATAATTGGGTTCATAAGGTGCATAATTATGTCCCTCATTAAATAAATGAGTAAATGGTCAATCAAGGATAGAATGGTGCAAGTGGAGCCCCCAATCACATTATCTAGTTGTAATTAGGTTCAGGAGGATAAATTACCCTCAATTACATCCTTCATTTAACCAAATGAGTTATTATTTCAATCAAGGACTTAATTGGAGCAAATTGAGCCTAATATCACATTATGTAGTTGAAATTAGGTTCACAAGGCTCAATCTAGCCCCAAATTCCATCCCTCATTGGACTAAAGGAGTAATTGGTTTAATCACATACTCAATTGGGGCAATTGGAACCTATAATGAAATTATCTCATTATAATTAGGTGTACGAGGATCGATTTCTTAACATGTGTCCCTCATTGAACCAAATTAGTAATTAGTTCAATTAGGGACTAAATTGGGGCAGATTGAGCCCCAAATAATAATATGTGGTAGAAATTAGGTTCATAAGGCTTGATTTTTATAAATTACATACCTCATTAAAGCAAATGAGTAATTGTTTCAATCAAGGACTCAGTTGGGGAAAAAGGAACCCAAATCACATTATGTAGTAGAAATTAGGCTTGCAAGACTTGATTTCCCTAAATTGTGTCCTTCATTGAACCAAATTAGTAATTTGTTCAATCAAGGACTAAAATGGGGTAAATGGGGTCCTAAATCACATTATTTAGTCAAAATCAGGTTTACAGGGCTCGATTACCCCCAATTTCATCCCTCATTGAACCAAATGAGCAATTGGTTCAATGAGGGTCTATAATGGGGAGGATTGAGCTGTAAATCTCATTTAATAGTTATAATTAGGTTTATGGGGCTCAAATGGGCACCAAATTGTATTCCTCATTAAATTAAATGAGTAATTGGTTCAATAAGTGACTCATATGGGGTAAGGAGAGCCCTTATTCATATTATTTCATTGTAAGTACATTCACAAGGCCTAATTTACCCAAATAGTGTCCCTCATTAAACCAAATGAGTAAATGGTTCAGTGAGGGACTCAATTAGGGAAAATTATCACCAAATCACACTATATTGTTCTTGATTCACATAGCTCAATTGGCCCAAATTTTGTCTCTCATTAAACTAAATGAGTAAATGGTTAAATATGAAACTTAATTAGGGTAAATTGAGCCTTAAATTGCATTATATAATTGTAAATAAGCTTATAGGGATTGATTTCCTCAAATTATGTCACTCATTAAACCAAATGAGTAATAGGTTCAATCAAGGACTCAATTGAGAAATTAAGTACAAAATCATATTATCTAGTCACAATTCGGTTCACAGACTTTGATTACTCAAAATTAATGGTGTATTCATAATTTGGTTCATAAACATTGATTGAGAAATTGATTGCTCCAAATGAATGGTGTACTCCAAAATACTTGTCCATCCAGGTTGGTGAACAAGCCAAATCTATTGTAAAATAACATTTTTCTCTAGCACATATCAAGATGGCCCCCTCTCAAGAGATTTCAGCTTGGTTAAAGTTGACTTATGCCTTCACAATTTGTACTTTGTCAACTCGATGAGCTATATATAAGATGCACAACCCCTCACCCTGGAAGTAGAAAGTTCACCAAACTGTGGTCAACCAAACCATTCATAATATTTTCTATATGCTACGATCTAAGAAGAAATCTTTACGAGGTGCAAATTATGCAAGAGAGAAGTTTCCTCTAGTACCACCACTTGATAAGTAGAAGTTGCTAGCACTAGTTTATGTCCAAAACCACCAAAAAGGCAAAGGACTACCCAGGCACCACCACAAAGGGCCACCCTAACAAGGGTATCACCACAAAGGACTTCACCTAAATAAGATACCATAGAATCACAATCGGAGGGCTCAACACCAACACCACCATCCAATCCATTGGAAGAGGAAAAACCTGAAGGTCATAGGGAAGAACTGGAGTCAAACTAAAAAAAAACACCCTTCCTAGTGTAAAAGGACGAGACCACCCTTGAAGAGGCATAGTTAAACATGTAAAATCCACTTGATGAAGATGGGGATGGTTTTAACATAGACTGAATGAGTGGCATGGACTTTGGAAACACTTCATCTACACCAGATATGGATGTCAAAATCCTTAAGTGGGATCCCCTCAAAGGGAAGTAGCTAGCTAACTTTGATCTTCAACCATATTTGGTTGATCCAACCACCAACCTGTGTGCATAATGCTAGATAGGTGTTCCAAATAGGTTGCTATATTTATATTCCCATTTTCATCTGGAGAATGTAACTATTGACACCAAGTGTTAGATGTCTTTTTTGTTGGATATGTATAATGAACAATGCCTTGTTGAGATACCTTCAGATAGTCTAGTTTTAGAATATAATGTAACGGCACTACCCACTCCAATTTAGGTTGATCCCAAATAGCTCTCTCCTCTACAATCTACCTTCACATTTTCAAAAATGGCCTTTAAAGTTATGTGACAGAATATAATTTCATATTCTGATGCGTGCACTATAGAGTAGAAACATGACCAGGTGGTGGCAATGTATGATAAAGAAGTTACCACTTAGAAGGTACTTGAAGAGGAAGTGGTCATGATAAAACAAAAAATAGAAGAAACTATAATAGCGAAAGTCAAAAATTTTAATTTATGTAAAAATATTTTGGGCCAAGAACCAACATTAGCAAATGAAGTCACTTTAGAAGGAGAAACTATTGACAAATTAGAGACCCTTGTAAATCTCTTGTTAAAATAGTGCAAGGAATATGCTACACCTAGAAATGAATTGTTATAGGTGGTTGAATAGTTTGCATAAGTAGTGGAAGTCTATAGATGCACCCTCCAAAGGGTTGGGGAAGTGATCGCCATCTTGGATGGGATTTTTGTGAAACTGGCATGACTTAATAAAATTTTAGTGGTCTGACTCTAGACAAAGATGTCTTAATGGAAGTAGTTGGTGGATGTCACCCTATTAATAAAATATCATACCAAGTGCACTAAGGCATTAAAGGATGTCAAGAACATGGAATAGATAATAAATACACATCAACAAGAAATAAATTCCAACTTTACAACTCTCTGAGGATAGGTTGTAAATGAGGTCACTACACTTGAAGAGGTCCAAAAGGATGCTTCCACATCCCTCGACCAATTGGTCAATAAATCAAGTGAGTGTCCTGATCAACTTGAGGAGATAAAAATTTAAAGGTGGTGATCAAGGAAATAACATCCAATCTACTTGACACCTTATCACATTAGGATGGCATCAAAAATTAGATTGAACAAGTTTGCCTTGATTTTTTGATTGAGGCCAAGACCGATGCTTAGTCTAATATGGACTAAGAGTGTTGTGTGGGGTGATGTTAGATCCCATATTTTGAATATGTATTTTGTATTTTTGGCATGGAACTAGTTCAGTGTGAGAGGAGCACAACATAGGAAAACCATGGCATAGAACTAGCTCGATGCAAGAGGAGCATGAAATAAGAAGACTATGACATAAAACTAACTTTTTGTAGAAAGATAATTATGCAAAATATCATAGCACAAGAATACCCAGTCAAAGAAGAAGAAAAAAAATGAAGGACCTGAGAGCAAAGGACTCGATATATCAGTGAAAGACTTAGGCAATACAAGGGAAGTGAAAAATGGTTAAGCTATTCTCAAGGACAAATTAGAATTTAATCATCACATAAGTTTCATACTAGCCTACACAAAGAAGGACATTTATCAGTAAGGATCTAGCACCAAATGAGAATATAAGGGGTATGAGGGCCTGGGTCCTTAAGATAAAATGGATAAATGACTACCACGACTCTCAATCCACTAGAGATCATTGGCTAGTCACCTAAGTGTCATAAATAATGTAACAACTTGGTTAGAGAACACAAGTATAAATACCCCTATGTAGAGATGTGTCAGGTTGGCTAAACATTGGTATTATGTAACAATTCTTTGTGGCAATAGTAAAATTATGGAAGTTATTATTAGTTTTGGTCTATGCTACATTTTTTAGATAAGTTGTAACATTAAGTTATTAATATGTTTAGATGTGGTTTATATTTAACTATAATGAATATAATATGCATTGTATGATCTTGCATAATCAACAATTTAAACCTCATGGTAGTTATCTTTGTATTCATGGTTGTTTACATAGTTGAAACAAGGTCCACAGTCATGTATTTTATTTTTTATGTAATCAGTAATTTGATATATAAATAAATACCATTATATGACAAGTCTGTTACTATGCAAGATAACCCATGGGAACTGATTTCTTTGTTGCATACTTCAAGTAAGCGTGCAAGAGTTTAGTCTTTCAAGAAATGCCAGTGCATAAGCTTGTTGGGAACTAAACACTTCACTGCCCTAAGGAGAGCTTGATATAAAATCCTAAAAAGGGTACTCATATCGAATGCCTTAAACTTTTACCACTTAATTACAATGTATATATTTAAGACATTGATGTATTTTAGGTGGTATTATTCAGATCTTGTGTCCAATGGCATCCTAATAACATATTAAATATCCCCATACCTTGTAAGGATAGAAATGGAGTAGTCAATGTTATTGAACTAACGTAAAGAGGTAACCCTATATGTACAAGAGTATTTTGTGTTTGCCCATCCAATTCTTTGACTACTTTCAGTGTAGCTTTTGAGTAATTATCTATTTATCCAAGAGTGTTAAAAAATTTCATTGTACATGCATTTTCACTTAACCTATTATCAATCATGACACTATGTATGGGTTATATGTTGATCTAAGATAAAATAAAGAGTGCATGTATATCTAAATTATCATTAAAAATTTCACAATCATCAAATGTGATCATAGGACATGGTGTTGATATGTTTGTCAATGTATCAATAATACCATTTATTGGATGCCCATATATTGAATGAGGAGGATATGCTTTATGTGAATGATGTACCTTTGAATTATCTATATTTTATTTCATGTCATGGTTTAAAAATGGATTACTGAATATTGTTAGATATGCATTGTCATTTTTCTATGGTCTAGCTTCCTCTATGGGTATGCTTAGCTCAATAGTATTATCAAAAATAAGATCTCATATCATATGACGTAGCCTAAAATAATTGTTTGTAGAATGTCTAATATATATGTGGTATTCATAATATGTGTTATTGTCAAATTCTTTGTGTTGAGGTTTGGTCATATCAACCTCTAATGGTGGAAGGAGAGATATGAGATTGCAGTCAAGTAATTAACAAGACATGAGGAAGTTGTGGTAACCTTACAAATTGCCTCCTTGGTAGAGTTGTCAATTGAATGTTATTTATTGGTTGTGATACTATATTCACTGTTACTTCTGCTTCAATTTTTTTTTTTTTTTTGATTTGAACTTATAGTTTGGTTTGGTTTGAAACTTGATATTTGAAGTAGATAAAACATTTGTTGCATATTTGAGCTTGTTCAAAGTTATGATCTTGAATTCATGTTCTTTAAATGTATGACATAACTCATCAAAATATTTGAATTTTTCAAAAGTGATAGACTCATGGAGTGGTACTAAACTTTGTATGAAGATATCTTGTAGCTCATTTTCTGCCATATAATTTGTCATTTTAGCTAGCATAGTTTTATATCAAAGAACAAATTCACATATTGTCTCATTTGACCCTTGCTTGAGTTTGGCTATTTGTGCATAAGACAATTTTTCACCAATGTTGATAAAGAATTTACTAAAAACTAGTCTACCAAAGGGTTGAATTCCTTACTTGATTGAAGTGGAAGATCGTAGAACCATCACAAAGCATAATCTTTGAGGTTATGTGGAATGAGCTTGGTTAATAATTTATCATTGTAAGCATAATCCAAACATGTTGCATGTAATTACAGAAGATGTTGTTAAGGATCACATTTACCTTCATAAAGTGGTAGCTTAGTAGCTAAAAAACCTTCTGGTAATGGTTAAGATTCTATATTAGGTGTTATAGGATTATGAAGCAAATTAGGGGAGTCCATTGAATGACTATCTCTAGAGACACCTTGCTATTATTATAACACCTTAGCATGTAAGTCTATATAAAATTTCTCAAGAGAACATGGATTAGGTGAAAGTGGTGATGGACATTGTGTTTTAATAAAAGGAGGTGTGTATGATTCCTACGTAGAAATATGCATATGAATATGTTAGAAACCTAGGGATTATGTCACATATGTAACAAGAGGTTCTGAAATAAGAATAAAAATAATAGTAGTAACTAGAATACCTAAAATGGAAGTATGAACAAATATAAAGGGAACTTGTTATTTTTGTGTTTGATATAATGAAATCTTAGCTTGATGTGCAGTCAGATGCTAAAAGTAATTAGACAAATCTATCCACCTATTTGGGATATTAAGGATGTCTTTGACCAAAATTAGACAATTCTTTTAATTGTTCAAGATCTATCCTATTAAACTAACTGGGAGTAATTTTATTAGAGATTTTGAGATTATCTTGATTATCATGTTCATCATTAACATCATTTTTGATTTGTACATAAATTTGAACAGTTGCATTATCATAATGATAAAAAAAATATCTATGTTATCTATTTTAGAAAACATCAAAGGAATATAAATATGCTCTATATGGATTCTACTTAATCTAGCACTGCACATTAGAGGAACAAAGGAGTTAACCTTCTTGAGTGGAATGAAAATGCGTAAAAGGAAAAGGAAAATAGTTATAAATAGACAGGGTGTGTTTATTTTATAGGCACTTAGATATATTGATCTCAATCATAAAATAGTGAATAGGGCCCAAAAGGATCTAAATGTGGAGGATTCAACCATCCTATAGTTATACTATCTCATCTCTAGGGTACATTGAGAGTACTTTCCTAGGGCTAACCACTTACCAGTGCACTACAAAAATTAAACAAGTTGAAAGATTCCTATGCTTGAAAACAAAATCAAGACATTTTCAATATATCATGAGGTATGTGGAAACTAAAATCCATATATGTTGTTGTATAATAGCTTGAGTATTGGAAAATTACCCCTCACACTATAATTCAGATAAAATTGCAGATTGCTTTGCCTAGAGCAAGAGCTCTTATAAGTTTTAAAACTATCAAAACATAATTTATAGAAAATAAGGGAAAGAAAGAAAAAATGAAATTGAAAGCCAACAAAAGTGTGTGTGTGTGTGTGTGTGTGCACAGAAATTAAGAATTCAATTTAAATCTCCCAAGTCAAAGAAAAATTATCTTTAGTGTCTTGAAATAATGAATTTAGCTAAAACCCTAGAACAAAAATTGCAAAAGATAGAAATGCTTGAAAAAATGTATGGGTTCACCAATATGTTATATTGTACATTTAATTTAAAAAATAATATGTTTCTTAATAGTTTTAAAATTTGATATAAATCAGAATACTAAATATATACAATTATTAATAATTCTAATTTTTAACTAGCTAAATATGGAAACATGTTATTTTTGGAAAACACTAAGAAGAAATGCACTTAGCTTAAATCTAGATTTTTATTGATTATTTTGTATATATGAAAATGAAAATCAGTAATAGACTAGACTATGACTACTCATAATTTGGAATAGAATTTAAATATGATTTTATACATGACCATGCCCCTGAAAAACAACACATGTTGATTGCATTTATTGGCTACAAATTTGTCCAAGTTGACTATGATTGATGACTGGTAATGCAAATAGAGAAAAATAGAACTTTGAGAGTCAGTATTAGGAACTAATCTGAATATATTTTTATCCATGAGCATGATTCATTTATAATAATGTAGGCTAGTCGCATCTATTGACTATGGACTTTTTCCCATTGACTATGAAAAAAATTGACTATTTCACATTTGGCACTTGTGTCTACTGAGCAGACAGATATGTTAAATTTTTATATTGCTATGTTGAAGCCATTATTTTTCTCCTCTTTGATTTGGAAACCCTAAGGGTATTTGTAAAAGATACAATCCTTCAAAAAAATGGGGAGTGTAATGGGTTGATCTGACCCCAATCACCCAATTGATGATGGATTATTGCCTATGTATCAGTACCCCGAAGAAGGAATCAAGTCACATGTAGTTATCCCACCTAGAGTGATTGTGAAATTGCGCTTATTAACTATACGTATGTAGCTAGAGATATGGATTTAATACTTGATAATGATAAATCTTGACTTATTTTGATATGCTTTAGACTTGGCTTGTGGTTACTCCTTATGAATGATCTTGAATATGTTCCTTGTGAAATAGTGTGTAACTGCTCAATAAATAATACCAAGCTATGAATAATGAATGAGCTTTGATTTTTAATCATATAACAACATTTTTATAATTTCCCTTATCCAAACTTATGAAATGTGTGGGAAAACCCAAATATATATTTTAAAATTTGGAAACTAGTCATTATTTGGTATGGGAAGAGGCCACACTAGGTGGGTAGGTTTGCATAATTATACCTACCTACCTAGTGTGGACCTATCCTGTAGAATCAAGGACAAACTCCTTGTGTTGGAGATAATCTTATAGTGATTTAATATAGGTTTTAGTGTAACTTGGAAACTTTTGTGTAGTAGTGATGGTGAATAGAGTGTTAATCCCACATATAGATAAATGAGTTAGAGGAATGGTGAATAAGAGTAATGTATTTAGGCACAAATTTTATTGATTTAGGATGTTTCAATAATTGTCATTATCAAGTATCTATGACCAGATTTAAGTATCTACAAATACCAGTGGCAATCCGACATCTAGTGGTGGATATATTGATTCAACAACACAACTTAATGACATAAAAGAAATTTTTTCATAAACATCACAAACATCCAAAAAAATAACCCATTTGGTATAATATTTATAAATATTACCCAACGCTTTCACTCTAGAAGAACTTGTTTTCCATTTCCCCACATCATTTCACATGCCTAAGTTTACAAAATTTAATGGAAATGGGGATTCATGCTTGTAAATTAAAGCTTTCTTTACATCTCACATTGAGTGTAACTAATAAGAGTTTATCTGATGAAATTATTTCCTAGGAACCTCATATGGTATGCCTTAGATTAGTTATATTCCATACCTAAAGGATCTATGTGTAGATTCTATGAATTGCTTGACCTATTCTTACTACATTTTTCAATCAACATTACTCAAAATGTCAAATTTTCACTAATTTCCCAAATCAAAAAGAACCTAATGAATGTATTATCAGCTACATGTTTAATTTTAAAACTAGGCTAACCAAGATGTCACATACGTTCCTTGATAGTGAACTTTAAAGAATATTCTTAAATAGATTTTTATCCCTCATAAAGATATAGTTATGTTCAATACATATTATTCATTTGAAGACCTTTGTCATGAACTATGCAACATTGAAGTTAAGCTTTTGGATGCCAATATGTTAAAATATCCATCTACTATAATTGCATCCAATACTTATATATATCACGGAAAAACAATGTTTAAACTTAATACTAATGATGTACACCTTATTTCAAAGCTATGAATGAGGCTAAAATTATTAATACAATTTTAAAAACACGTAATAGATCACGTCTCCAACTCCTAAACAAAGGAAAATATTTACAACATTACCAAAAACACCTTAACAATTGATAAAGAATCTACTTGAGTGTAATATGATCACTTTACTTGAACTATTTCAGCTATACAACTCAGCCACTGCTTATAAACCATAATCCCAAACTATTTTGTAGCTACTATTGTGCTTCAGGGCATGTAAAAAATAGTTGCATAAAATTGTGACACAAGATCCAAGATGTAATCAATAATAATTTCATTTTGATAGATGGACATAAATCTAACTTAAATTAATTAGTTTCAATTCCCAATCAATGCTCGTAACTATTTAATAATCCATTTCTAAACCATAACACTCCAAAACTAAACAATGTGTAAATGACCACATCCATACAACTTGATCACGAGATTGATACCATTATTGGCATGGTTTCAATATCTAAAATTAAAATTACTCCTATTAATTTTTATGACCACAAAATACCTAATGATCCACCAATCAATGGTTATTTATACATACATGGCACTTTAGATTATAATTTTTTTAATCACAAATGACATTATGATTGATAATGGTTATAGTAAAAACCTTATTTACATGTCATTGTTATCCCTTTAAGGTTATAATAAATAATATGTACTTCAAAAAAAATGACATAACATAGTTATGATGGTCATAAACACACAACCTTAGGTGGCATTACTCTTCCACTCACAGTTGGTCCTCAAACATACCTAGTTTGGTTTTATGTTATACCTCATAGGAGATCATATAATGTATTGCTTGGACACCTTTGTCTTAATCAGATGAGAGTGGTATCTTTGACATTACATAATTTCATAAAATTTTTGCACAATAATGAGGTACACACCATATGTGGCTTAACATATGAGATATCTATTACACCTTAGAGATCACATTTACATTTAACTAACAAACTATGAATGATAAAGATAATTTATTCTAATGTGATCCTAGCATATCCTACATCATCAATACCATGTTAGGAGGCATCTAATACATTCAAGTCTTCTAAATCATCATCCATCACATAATCTCTTATACCTCTAACACCTATAGTTTTAAATATGAGATACAAGATGGAACATAGCCCATGCTTCTAAATTTTAGATTTTTCTACTAATGCCCATTGTCTAATTTTTGTCATAGGCATGAAGAGGTTTCAATTGAAATAAGTGTATTCATAATTTGGAAACATTAAGTAGCAAAAGGAAGAAAAAATAAAAGAGATAAATTTTTCAAATGAGCCCAAATTAGGGGATGACTGGGTTTATGAAACTGATGATACAACAAATAATGCCTTTATCTTCATACCATCTTCTAAAGAATATGTGATTCAGGAAGTTGTTGATGATATGAAAAAAGTGAAATTTTTGAAATACTTATATGGAGCTGTACAATTTAAAATAAAATATTTTTTTTCCATTCCAAAATTCACCTTAAGTGGAAGAATGCATGGAAAATGGAAATCCAAGAGCATGAGAGGAGTCATGAAGATAGTGGGCTTCATTTGTGTGAAGATAATGCATGTAACGATGTTGAACATGAGCATATAATAAGTTTTCAATAGAAAATAAGAAATAATTTATAATAAATTCCCATCCATTTGGAGTGCTAATGGGTTTTAACTCCAAGCTCGCATGTGGAGGTGCCTATTGGAGATTCGCTTCAACCACTCATGGTTGAAGAATCATAAGATTAGCTAAGAGATAAAGGTGTTGGAGTTATGTCTCACATTATTCATGTTTAAAATTTGAAATCAATGCAAATCCCTCTCACTCATGAGCAAAATTCAAGTAGTTTTTATATTTTGGTTGTGCAAGATTAAATGTTTGAAGCAGTGTTTATCTTTCTACCCTTACCTCATGTCCTTCCCATTGATGCAATGGAAAATATAATATTGATCTTAATTTTGTATTTGATTTCCTCATATTGTAAAATTTTATCTTGTAAAGATTAATACTTTACTCAACTAGCAGATGGCTTTATTTAGCCTTCTTGTGTTTTCCATCTCATTGTAAATAGTTTCTCTTTCTGTAAAAAATTAGTTTGTGTTATTTTCCCTTTAATTTTGTTGTGTGTGTGTTGTCACTCAATTTTGTACCCTTGGAGAGGTAGTTCAAGCCTTATCCAAATTGAGTGAAACATTGGATTACCTATAAACATGTGGGTTGCTTATAGTAAAGGCAAACCTCTAGATTGAAGGGCTAGCTTCCTAGATTTATCTTTGATACATTATCACCTATACTACTTACTTTCTTGGATGAAAAAAGATAACTATAATATGAAATAAATATATCATAACATGTTGATGCATCAATTTTAACTTGAAAACTACCAACCAATTGCAAGTACATTTTAATCACAAGCCTAATCTGTATATAACACTACTCCGAAATTGCCCTTGCATTAGTATTTCTCATGGAGGTTTTTGAAGCTAACTTAAGCTAGGAGGACTAAACCCAAGGTCATGAATTAAAACCAATGTATAGAAAACTCACTAAAATCATGAAATATTCATTAGAACACTTCAAGAGACCTGTAATAGACTTTCAAATCTGAATATGGATGCAAGTAAAGACAACATGTTAAGGAAGAGAAACTATCACTTAGCAAGATCAACTAACTTAACATACACATTGAAAATAAATCATGGAGAAGGTAAACTAGATAATTATTTATTGCTCAAAGGCTAAAAATGAGTAGGTATTCACCATACTCATGTGGTGGATACATTTCAAAACCAAAGTGGCTCAATATATAGCACAAGTGTGAGAGAAGAGAAGTGTGTAAGAGAGAGAAGGTAAACAAGTGTCATGTAAGTTATGACAAGAAGAGGAGTTAATAAACTATCATAATAGACTTAAAAATCCATGTGTATCTCCTCTTTAGATGCTCCAACTCTCCAAGTGGCATGGGAGGTTGAAATGCATGCTTGACACCTTGACTAGCTTCTTGAAATTTTCTTTATTCTTCACAAACATTGATTGAAAAATTGCTTGCTACAAATGAATGGTGTATTCTAAAATACTTGCCCATCTAGGTTGGTGAACAAGCCAAATTTACTGTAAAATAACACTTTTATCTAGCACATATCAGGATGGCCCCCTCTTAAGAGCTTTTAGCTTGGTTAAAGTTGCCTTATGCCTTCAAAATGTGGTACTTTGTCAACTCGATGAGCTGCATATAAGATGCACAACCCCTCACCCTAAAAGTAGAAATTTTTCCAAATTGTGGTCAAGCAAACCATTCATAATCTTTTATATATGCTACGATCGAAGAAGAAATCTTTAGGAGGTGTAGAGCATGCAAGAGAGAAGTTTCATTTAGTATCACCACTTGATAAGTAGAAGTGATTCAGGCATGATGCCAACACCAGTTCATGCCCAGAACTAAGGCAAAGGACTACCCAGGCACCACTACAAGGGACCTCTCCACCAAGGGCATCATCACCAAAGACTTCACCTAAATAAGATACCATAGAATCATAATCATAGGGTTCAACACCACCAAATAATCCATTAGAAGAGGAAGAACCTAAAGGTCACAGGGAATAACTGGAGTCAGACTAAAAAAAACACCCTTCCTAGTCCAAAAGGAGGAGACCACCCTTGAAGAGGCATAGTTAAACGTGGAAAATCCACTTGAAGAAGATGGGGATGGTCTTAACATAGAATGAATGAGTGGAATGGACATTGGAAACACTTCATCTACACCACTTATGAATGTCAAAATCCTTAAGTGGGATCCCCTCAGAGGGAAATAACTGGTTGAATCTAAAGTTCAACCATATTTGGTTTATCCAACCACCAACTTGTGTGCATAATATTAGATAGGTGTTATAGATATGTTTATATATTTATATTCACATTTTCATTTGGAGGATGTAACTATTTGTTAGGTTGTGGAGCTAAAAGCTTCACTGATGCAGACATGGAGGAGGTTGCAGAAGAGTTGCGGAGTGTCACAGACACCGGCGTCGGTCAGGCCAACCGACGTCGGCAGGAAGGAGACAGGAAGCAACCGATGTCGGTCATAGATCGGCCGGCGTCGGCACCCCCAGGCAGACAGGGACCGACGTCGGTCACATGTGGTTCGAGCTGCAAGTATATTATGGGAAGTTGGTTGACGAACCAAGTGTTTGCATGTTTAGATCTAATTTTAGACTAAGAGCTGCGGATCTAATTATTGTAATTAGGTGTCTAATTATTGTTTGCATGAGATCTATTTAAGAGACTCATGGTTGTATTGTAAATGTGTGCTAGAAAGCCATAGAGCTTTTAGAGAGAACTAGTGTAGCTCCTCCTAGTTCCAAAGGGGTGCTGAGAGTGTATGATCAGGGAGAGTTGCAAGGTCTGCAAGGTCTAGGAGTTGATCCACCGAGGTACTGGTTGAAGAATCATAAGGACTTGGTGAGGCAAGGACAAGGGTTCTTTAGGGGTGTAGAGATATCTACATTGGTGAGTAAGGTCTAGTGATTTGCAGGTAGCAGAGAGCAGGAGATCTACTTAGAGTATGGTTCTGTACTTGGTGAACTGGCAGCGCATTACTGACTGGTTGGAGAGGTGAACATCAATTCTATATTGGAGTTGATTGTTGTGACCGAGAGAGAGAGGGAAGAAGGTATTGAGGTGTGGCAAACCTTTGAGGTGGAGGAAGAAGTGGCATCTTCCTTATTATATATTCTTCTGAGTGATTATTAATACAATTGTGTATTGTCTCTCAATTCTTGTGTTATTTCATATTTCTAGTTACTTATTGATTCTGGTATAATTCCATGTTTAGTTGCTAATACAAGAAGTAATCATATGTGCTCTAATTGGTAGAGAAAGATCCTGACTAAGTAGGCATCGGAGCATGTTTATTGTTCTAAGATCCTGACAAGTGGTATCAGAGCTTTTGGTTGGGTTACTAACAGGTGGTTTCAGATCTGGTAGTGTTTGTTGATTACAGGTTACTCACAGGAGTTTCTGATTGAGTGGGAGTATAGCAATGGCAGAAGGAAGTAAGCTAGGAATGGAGAAACTGAATAGCATGAATGGTCTAATTGATGGAAAGAAAGATCAGGTAAATAAAGATTGTTGGTTGGTTGCAGATCAATAGGGAGGAGCAGATGTTGCAGGGGATGTTGCACAGGATGTTCTGGATAAAGTGGAATCTTGGTTCACAGATTCTTTTGCCTCTTTCCATGTAGTTCGAAATAGAGCATCTTTTCATGGGTATGTCTTTGGAGACTTTGGAGAGATTTATTTAGGAGCTGGAGAGCCTTGTCAGATGACTGACGAAGGGGAAGTGAAGCTGAAATTGCAGACAGATGACACACTGTGGTTGAAGGAAGTCATGCAGGTACCAGTCTTGGAGATGAGTCTAATTTCTTCAAGAAATTTGGGTGATGGGAGATGTACTGTAACTCTCACAGTGGATACACTTGAATTAAATGGTGGTAAGAAAGTAGGTATCATTTATCTATTTACTTATATTACTGATTCACCTTCTGTTGCAGAGATGTGGCTTCATAGGCTTAGTCACATATGTAGAAGGAGAATGCAGGTTTTGAAGCGGAAGTCAGATGTCTTTAACAAGCTAAAGAACTGGAAAGCCTTGGTGTTCATGGAGGAGATGATGGACAGAGATCAGGTGAGGGAACTGAATTATTTTGAGCAGGGCTATGTTGATTTGAACAGGATTTTGATCCATGGAGAGCTCACGGGTAAAAAGTTATCACTCACAGATGAACACAGGTACCGGTGTCAGTCAGACAGTAACCGACATCGGCAAGAAGAAGACTGACGTCAGTCATGAAGGAACTGACGTTGGTAGAAAGGATACCGGTGTCGGCCAGGGAGACGACATCGGCAGTCAGGGTCAGTGCAGGGAACCGACATCAGTCAGGAGCAGACTGGGAGATGGCTGAGATCGGTCACTGGAACGGATAGTGGGCGGACAGCAAGCTGTCAACAAGTCTCAAACGCTCATGTTGAGGTTAGAAATGGTAAGTGAACCTCATATTCATTTTTCACCTTCTTTATATTGCTTACTGATGGTCAAGAACCAAGAAGATGTGAAGAGGCAATGCAGGTATAATCTTGATACAGTGGGAGCTTGGCATGGATGAGGAGTGTGAGTCCTTGGAGAAGAACCAAACAGGTATTTGTTGGTAGAGTTGTTAGCTAGAAGAAAGCACTGAGAGATGGATGGATTCCCATAGTTAAAGAAGAGAGTGGATGGATACGTGAGACAGAAGGCCAAGGTATATGGTCTTGAAGAAGCTGCAGGACAGTGGTACAGGTTTTGATAGGTGGATGACTAAACATGGCTTCAGTCAATGTCAGTGTAACTATCATGTTTATTCTTACCAGTTGGATGATGAGTCGCGACATTATCCAGTTACTGTATGTGGATGGTTTGCTAGCAGGTTTTGTACATACAGGGATTTGCTGAGCTAAAAGGTAAGGTTAGTTCAGAGGTATGTCATGAAGAATTTGGAGCAGCAAAATTCTTTGGCATGAGAGACATGGAGATTTTATCTCCAGTGGGATCTGATGTGAATCAGGTGTTGGTGAGGTTCATTACGCAGGATGCAGAATCGGTAAGCACACCAAGGGCTGGACAGTTCAAGCTTAGCTTGAAACAGGGTTCGAAATCACATGAGGTCTAGTATAGACCTGAGTTTTCCCAATCAGTGGGAGTTGTCAGAAGTATGGAGCCAATTCGGGGAAGGAGTACTAGAGGGTAGTTCAGTGGGATCAACAGCAGGGATTCTTGTTATGCAAGGTCAAGGTCTTCACTACATAGATGTGTAGGTTCGGATGTGGCAGGTTACTCGAATGACAGGTATAGCATCACAGGTTGTGTGGTGGTTAGCCTTCAGGGTTGATCTTGAAGAGGGATACAAGCCAAGGAATAATTTAGATGGGCTATAGATACAGGTACAGGTGCAGTTTTTTATCTCCAAGTGGGAGATTGTTAGGTTGTGGAGCTAAAAGCTTCATTGATGCAGACATGGAGGAGGTTGCAGAAGAGTTGCGGAGTGTCACAGACACCGACGTCGGTTAGGCCAACTGACGTCGGCAGGAAGGAGACAGGAAGCAACCGACGTCGGTCATAGATCGGTCGGCATCAACACCCCCAGGCAGACAGGGACCGACGTCGGTCACCTGTGGTTCGAGCTGCGAGTATATTATGGGCAGTTGGTTGATGAACCAAGTGTTTGCATGTTTAGAGCTAATTTTAGACTAAGAGCTGCGGATCTAATTATTGTAATTAGGTGTCTAATTATTGTTTGCATGAGATCTATTTAAGAGACTCATGGTTGTATTGTAAATGTGTGCTAAAAATCCATAGAGCTTTTAGAGAGAGCTAGTGTAGCTCCTCCTAGTTCCAAAGGGGTGCTGAGAGTGTATGATCAGGGAGAGTTGCAAGGTCTGCAAGGTCTAGGAGCTGATCCACCAGGGTACTGGTTGAATAATCATAAGGACTTGGTGAGGCAAGGACAAGGGTTCTTCAGGGGTGTAGAGATATCTACATTGGTGAGTAAGGTCTAGTGATTTGCAGGTAGCAGAGAGCAGGAGATCTACTTGGAGTACGGTTGTGTACTTGGTGAACTGGCAGCGAGTTACTGACTGGTTGGAGAGGTGAACATCAATTCTATATTAGAGTTGATTGTTGTGACTGAGAGAGAGAGAGGGAAGAAGGTCTTGAGGTGTGGCGAACCTTTGAGGTGGAGGAAGAAGTGGCATCTTCCTTATTGTATATTCTTCTGAGTGATTATTAATACAATTGTGTATTGTCTCTCAATTCCTGTGTTGTTTCATATTTCTAGTTACTTATTGATTCTGGTATAATTCCGTGTTTAGTTGCTAATACAAGAAGTAATCATGTGTGCTCTAATTGGTAGAGCAAGATCCTGACTAAGTAGGCATCGGAGCATGTTTATTGTTCTAGGTTCCTGACACTATTGACACCAAGTCTTAGATTTCTTTTTATTGGACATGTATAATGAACAATGCCATTTTGAGATACCTTTATATAGTCTAGTTTTATAATATAATGTAATGGCACTGCCCACTCCAATTTAGGTTGATCCCTAATAGCTCTCTCCTCTATAAACTAACTCCAAATTTTTAAAAATTGCCTTTGAATTTATGTGATAGAATATACTTTCATATTCTGATGCATGCACTATAGAGTAGAAACATGACCAGGTGGTGACAATGTATGATAAAGAAGTTACCACTTAGAAGGCACTTGAAGAGGAAGTGGTCATGATAAAACAACAAATAGAAGAAGCCATAAAAGCCAAAGTCAAAACTTTAAATTTATGTAAAGCTATTTTGGGCCAAGAACCAACATTAGCAGATGAAGTCACTTTAGAAGGAAAAACTATTGACAAATTAGAGACCCTTATAAATCTCCTATTAAAGTAGTGCAAGGAATAGTCTACACCTAAAAATGAATTTTTATGGGTGGTTGAATAGTTTACATAAGTAGCGGAAGTCTGTAGATGAACCCTCCAAAGGGTTGGGGAAGTGATCCCCATCCTGGATGGGATTTTTGTGAAACTGGCATGGCTCAGTAAAATTTTGGTGGCTTGACTCCAGACAAAGGTGTCTCAATGGAAGCAATTGGTGGATGTCACCCTATTAATAAAATATCATACCAAGTGCACTAAATCATTCAAGGATTTCAAGATCATGGAATAGATAATAAATACAAATCAACAATAAATAAATTCCAACTTTACAACTCTCTGAGGACAAGTTGTAAATGAGGTCACTACACTTGAAGAGGTCCAAAAGGATGCTTCCACATCCCTCGACCAATTGGTCAATAAATCAAGTGAGTGTCCTGATCAACTTGAGGAGATAAAAATTTATAGGTGGTGATCGAGGAAATAACATCCAATCTACTTGACACCTTATCACATTAGGATGGCATCAAAAATTAGATTGAACAAGTTTGCCTTGATTTTTTGATTGAGGCCAAGACCGATGCTTAGTCTAAGATGAACTAAGAGTGTAGTGTGGGGTGATGTTAGATCCCAAATTTTGAATAAATATTTTATATTTTTGGCATGGAACTAGTTTAGTGTGAGAGGAGAACGATGTATGAAAACCGTGGCATAGAACTAGCTCGATGCGAGAGGAGCATGAAATAAGAAGACTATGACATAAAACCAACTTTTTGTAGAAATATAACGATGTAAAATATCATGGCACAAGAAGACCCAGTCAAAGAAGAAGCAAAACAAATGAAGGATTCGAGATCAAAGGACTCGATATATCAGTGAAAGACTTGGGTAGTGCAAGGGAAGTGAAAAATGGTTAAGCGATTCTCAAGGACAAATTAGAATTTAATCTTTACATAATTTTCACACTGGCCTACACAAAGGACATTTAGCAATAAGGATCTAGAACCAAATGAGAATCTAAGGGGTATAAGGGCCTGGGTCCTTAAGAGAAAATGAATAAATGACTACCACGACTCTCAATCTATTAGAGATCATTGGCTAGTCACCTAAGTGTCATAAATAATGTAACAACTTGGTCAGGGAAAACAAGTATAAATACCCCTATGTAGAGATGTGTCAGGCTAGTTAAACATTGGTATTATGTAGTAATTCTTTGTGGCAATAGTAAAATTATGGAAGTTACTATTAGTTTTGGTCTTATGCTACAATTGTTAGATGAGTTGTAACATTGAGTTATCAATATGTTTGGATGTGTAATATGTGGTTTGCATTTAACTATAATGAATATAATATGCATTGTATGATCTTGCATAATCAACAATTTGAACCTCATGGTAGTTATCTTTGTATTCATGGTTGTTTACATAGTTGAAACAAGGTCCATAGTCATGTATTTTAGTTTTTGTGTAATAATTAATTTGATATATAAATAAATACCATTATATGACAAGTGTTTTACTATGAAACATAACCCATGGGAACTGATTTCTTGTTGCATGCTTCAAGTAAGCGTGCAAGAGTTTAGTCTTGCACGAAATGCTAGTGCATAAGCTTGTTGGGAACTAGACACTTTACTACCCTAAGGAGAGATTGATATAAAATCCCAACAAGGGTACTCATATCTAATGCCTTAAACTTTGACCACTTAATTACAATGTATATATTTGAGACATTGATATATTGTAGGTGGTATTATTCAGATCTTGTGTCCAATGGCATCCTAATAACATATTAAATATCCCCATACGTATTAAGGATAGAAATGGAGTAGTCAATGTTATTTAACTAATCTAAAGAGGTAACCATATATGTACAAGAGTATTTTTTTCTTGTCCATCTAATGCTTTGACTACTTTCGATGTAACTTGTAAATCATTATCTATTGATCCAAGAGTGTTAAGAAATTTCATTGTACATGCATTTTCACTTAAACCATTATCAATCATGACACTGTGTATGGGTTTTCTATTGATGTAAGATCAAATAAAGAGTGCATGTATATCTAAATCATCATTAAAATTTTCACAATCATCAAATGTGATCATAGGATATAGTGTTGATATGTTTGTCACTGTATCAATAATACCATTTATCGGATGCCCATATATCAAATGAGGAGGATGTGCTTTGTGTGAATGATGTACCTCTAAATTATCTATATTTTATTTCATGTCATGGTTGAGAAATGGATTACTGAATATTTTTAGTTGTGAATTGTCATTTTTCTATGGGTATGCTTAGCTCAATAGTATTATCAATAATAAGATCTCATATCATATGACTTAGCCTATAATAATTGTTTATAGAATATTTGATATATATGTGGTATTCATAATATGTGTTATTATCAAATACTTTGTGTTGAGGCTTGGTCATATCAACCTCTAATGGTGGAAGGAGAGATATGAGATTACAGTCAAGTAATTAACAAGACATGAGGAAGTTGTGGTAACCTTACAAATTGCCTCCTTGGTAGAGTTGTCAATTGAATCTTATTTATTGGTTGTGATACTACATTGACTATTACTTTCGCTTCATTTTTTATTTTCTTTGATTTGAACTTGTAGCTTGGTTTGGTTTGAAACTTGATATTTGAAGTAGATAAAGCATTTGGTGCATATTTGAGCTTGTTCAAAGTTATGAGCTTGAATTCATGTTTTTTGAATGTATGACACAACTCATCAAAATACTTGAATTTTTCAAAAGTGATAGACTCATGGAGTAGAACTAAACTTTGTATGAAGATATCTTGTTGCTCATTTTTTGCCATAGAATTTGTCATTTTAGCTAGTATAGTTTTATATCAAAGAATAAATTCACATATTGGCTCATTTGACCTTTGCTTGAGATTGGATATTTGTGCATAAGACAATTTTTCACCAATGTTGATAAGGAATGTCCTAAAAACTAGACTTCTAAAGGGTTGAATTCCTTACTTGATTGAAGTGGAAGATCTTAGAACCATCACAAAGCATAATCTTTGAGGTTATGTGGAAAGAGCTTGGTTAATAATTTATCATTGTAAGCATAATCCAAACATGTTGCATGTAATTATAGAAGATGTTGTTAAGGATCACCTTTACCTTCATAAAGTGGTAGCTTAGTAGCTAAAAAACCTTTTGGTAATGGTTAAGATTCTATATTAGGTGCTAAAGGATTGTGAAGCAAATTAGGGGAGTCCATTGAATGACTATCTCTAGAGACACCTTGCTATAATTGTAACACCTTAGCATGTAATTCTATATAAATTTTCTCAAGAGAACATGAATTAGGTGAAAGTGGTGATGTACCATGTGTTCTAATAAAATGAGGTGTGTATGATTCCTACTTAGAAATAGGCATATGAATATCTTAAAAACCTAGGGATGATGTCACATATGTAATAGGAGGTGTTGATATAAGAATAAAAATAATAGTAGTAACTAGAATACCTAAAATGGAAGTATGAACAAATATAAAGGGAATTTGTTATTTTTGTGTTTGATATAATGCAATCTTAGCTTGATGTGCAGTCAGATGCTAGAAGTAATTGGACAACTCTATCCACCTGTTTGGGATATTAACGAAGTCCTTGACCAAAATTGGACAATTCTTTTAATTGTTCAAGAGCTACCCCATTAAACTAACCGGGAGCAATTTTATTAGAGCCTTTGAGATTATCTTGATTATCATGTTCATTGTTAACATCATCTTTGATTTGTAGATAACTTTGAACAATTGCATTATCATAATGATAAAAAAAATATCTATGTTATCTATTTTAGAAAACATAAAAGGAATATAAATATGCTCTATATGGATTCTACTTAATCTAGCATTGCATGTTAGAGGAATAAAGGAGTTAACCTTCTTGAGTGGCATGAAAATGCGTAAAAGGAAAAGGAAAATGGGTGTAAATAAACACGTTGTGTTTGTTTTATAGGCTCTTAGATATATTGATCTCAATCATAAAATAGTGAACAAGGCCCAAAAAGATCTAAATGTGGAGGATTCAACCATCCTATAGTTATTCTATCTCATCTCTAGGGTATATTGAGAGTAATTTCCTAGGGCTAACCACTTATCTGTGCACTACAAAAATTAAAGAAGTTGAAGGCTTCCTATGCTTGAAAAATAAAATCAAGGCATTTTTAATATATCATGAGGTATGTGGAAACTAAAATCCATATATAGTGTTGTCTAATAGCTTAAGTATTGGAAAATTACCCCTCACACCACAACTCAAATAAAATTAAAGACTGCTTTGCCTAAAGCAAGAGCTCTTATAAGTTTTAAAACTATCAAAACATAATTTATAGAAAATAAGGGAAAGAAAGAAAAAATAAATTGAAATCCAACAAAAGTGTGTGTGTGTGTGTGTGTGTGTGTGTGTGTGTGTGTGTGTGTGTGTGTGTGTGTGTGTGTGTGTGTGTGTGTGTGTGTGTGTTTGTGTGTGCGCGCGCGCACGCGGACACAAGGAAATTAATAATTTAATTTAAATCCCCTAGGTCAAGAGAATTTATCTCTAGTGTCTTGAAATAATTAATTTAGCTAAAACCCTAGAACAAAAATTGAAAAAGATAGAAATACTTGAAAAAATGTATGGGTTCACCAATATGTTATATTTGATTCAAAAATTAATATGTTTCTTAATAGTTTTAAAATTTGATATAAATCATAATGCTAAAGATATAAAATTATTAATAATTTTAATTTTTAACTAGCTAAATATGGAAACATGTTATTTTTGTAAAACACTAAGATGAAATGCACTGAGCTTAAATCTAGATTTTTATTGATTTTTTTGTATATATGACAATGGAAATCAGTAATAGACTAGACTATGACTACTCATAATTAGGAATAGAATTTAAATATACTTTTAGACAAGACAATGCCCCTGAAAAATAACACATGTTAATTATATTTATTGACTACAAACTTGTCCAAGTTGACTATGATTGATGACTGGTAACACAAATAGAGAAAAATAGAACTTTGAGAGTGCAATATTAGGAGCTGATCTATATATATTTTTGTCCATGAACATGATTCATGTATAGTAGCATAGGCTAGTCATATCTATTGACTATGGACTTTTTTCCATTGACTATGAAAAAAATTTGACTATTTCACAGTTTGTACTTGTGCCTACTGAGCAAGAAGATATGTTAATTTTTTTATACTACCATGTTGAAGCCATTATTCTTATCCTCTTTATTTTGGAAACCCTAGGGGTATTTGTAAAAGCTACAATCCTTAAAAAAAAAAAAGGGGGAGTGTAATGGGTTGAGTTGACCCCAATCACCGTCTTGATGATTGACTATTGCCTACATATCAGATACCCCAAAGAGGGAATCAAGTCACATGTAGTTATCCCACCTAGAGTGATTATGAAATTGTGTTTATTAAATATATGTATGCAGCTATATATATTGATTTAATACTTGATAATGATAACTCTTGACTTGTTTTGCTTCAGACTTGGCTTGTGGTTACTCCTTATGAATGATCTTGAATATGCTCCTTGTGAAATAGTGTGTAAGTGCTCAATAAATAATACCAAGTTATGAATAATGAATGAACTTTGATTTGTATTTATATAAAAATATTTTTATAATTTCCCTTATCCAAACTTATGAAATGTGTGAGAAGGCCCAAATATATATATTTTTTAAAATTTGGAAACTAGACACTATTTGGTATGGGATGAGGCCACACTAGGTGGGTAGGTTTGCATATGTATACCTACCTACCTAGTGTGGACCTATCCCATATAATCAAGGACAAATTCCTTGTGTTGGAGATAATCTTATAGTGATTTAATAGAGGTTTTAGTGTAACTTAGAAAATTTTGTGTAGTAGTGATGGTGAATAGAGTGTTAATCCCACATATAGATAAATGAGTTAGAGGAATGGTGAATAAGAGTAATGTATTTAGACATAAGTTGATTGATTTAGGATGTTTCAATAATTTCCATTATCAATTACCTATGACCAGATTTAAGTATCTACAAATACCAATGGTAATTTGACATCTAGTGGTGGATATATTGATTCAATAACACGATAACTTAATGACATAAAAGGAATTTTTTCATAAACATTAAAAACATCCCAAAAACTAACCCATGTGGTATCATATTTATAGATATTACACAACCATTTCACTCTAAAATAACTTGTTTTCCATTTCCCCACATCATTTCACATGCCTAAGTTTATAAAATTTAATGGAAATGGGGATTCATGCTTGTACATTAAAGCTTTCTTTGCATCTTGCATTGAGTGTAACTAAGAAGAGTTTCTCTAATGAAATTATTTCCTAAGAACCTCATAGGGTATGCCCTAGATTGGTTATATTCCATACCTAAAGGATCTATGTGTAGATTCTATGAATTGCTTGACCTATTCTTACTACATTCTTCAATCAACATTACTCAAAATGTCAATTTTTCATGAATTTCCCAAATCAAAAAGAACCTAATGAATGTATTATCAGCTACATGTTTAATTTTAAAACTAGGCTAACCAAGATGTCACATACATTCCTTGATAGTGAACTTTAAAGAGTATTCTTAAATAGATTTTTAACCCTCATAAGGATAAATTTATGTTCAATACATATTATTCATTTGAAGACCTTTGTCATGAACTATGCAACATTGAAGTTAAGCTTTTGGATGCCAACATGTTAAAATATCCATCTGTTATTCATGTATCCAATACTTATATATATCAAGGAAAAAACAAGGTTCAAAATCAAGACTAATGATGTACACCTTATTTCAAAGCTAAGAATGAGGCTAAAACTATTAATGCAATTGCAAAAACACATAATAGATCACCTCTCCAACTCCTAAACAAAGGAAAATCTTTACAACATTACCAAAATCACCTAGACAAGTGATAAAGAAGATACTTGAGTTTAATATGATCACTTTGCTTTAACTATTTCAGCTATATACAACTTAGCCACTACTTATAAACCATAATCCCAAACTATTTTATAGCTACTATTGTGCTTCAGGGCATGTAAAAAATAGGTGCATAAAATTGTGACATACGATCCAAGACGTAATCAATAATAATTCCATTTTGATAGATGGACATAAATCTAACTTAAATGAATTAGTTTTAATTCCCAATCAATGCTCGTAAATATTTAATAATCCATTTCTAAACCATAACACTCCAAAACAAAACAATGTGTAAATGACCATATCCATACAACTTGATCATGAGATTGATACCATTATTGGCATGGTTTCAATATCTAAAATAAAAATGCCTCCTATTAATTTTTATGACCACAAAGTACCTAATGATCCACCAATCAATGGTTATTTATACATACATGACACTTTAGATTAAAGTTTTTTAAATCACAAATGACATTATGATTGATAATGGTTCTAGTAAAAACCTTATTTACATGTCATTCCTATCCATTTAAGGTTATAATAAATAATATTTACTTCAAAAAAATGACATAACATAGTTATGATGGTCATAAACACACAACCGTAGGTGGTATTACTCTTCCACTCACAGTTGGTCCTTGAACATACCTAGTTTGGTTCTATGTTATACCTCATATGAGATCATATAATGTATTGCTTGGACACCGTTGTCTTAATCAGATGAGAGTTGTATCTTTGACATTACATAATATCATAAAAATTTTCCACAATAATGAGGTATGCACCATATGTGGCTTAACATGTGAGATATCTATTACACCTTAGAGATCACATTTACATTTAACTAACAAACCATGAAAGATAAAGATAATTTATTCTAATGTGATCCTAGCATATCCTACATCATCAACCCCAGGTTAGGAGGCACCTAATACATTTGAGTCTTGTAAATCATGATCCATCACACAAGCTCTTATACCTCTAACACCTATAGTTTTAAATATGAGATACAAGATGGAACATAGCCCACACTTCTAATTTTAAGATTTTTCTAGTAATGCCCATTGTCTAATTTTTGTCACAAGCATGAAGAGGTTTCAATTTTAAAAAGTGTATTCATAATTTGGAAACATTAAGTATCAAAAGGAAGAAAAAATAAAAGAGATAAATGTTTCAAATGAGCCCAAATTAGGGGATGATTGGGTTTATGAAACTGATGATACAATATATAATGCCTTTATCTTCATACCATCTTCTAAATAAAATGTGATTCAGGAATTTGTTGATGATATGAAAAGAGTGAAATTTTTGAAATACTTATATGGAGTTGTACAAGTTAAAATAAAATATTTTTTTCCATTCTATAATTCACCTTAAGTGTAAGAATGCATGGAAAATGGAAATCCAACTTCCTTTCAAGAAAATGAGAGGAGTCATGAAGGTAGTGGGCTTCATTTGTGTGAAGAGAAGGCATGAAATGATGTTTAACATGAGCATATAATAAGTTTTGAATAGAAAATAAGAAACAATTTATAATAAATTCCCATCCATTTGGAGTGCTAAGAGGTTTCAACTCCAAGCTCACATGTGGAGGTGCCTATTGAAGATTCGATTCAACCATTCATGGTTGAAGAATCATAAGAGCAGCCAAGAGATAAAGGTGTTGGATTTATGTCTCACATTATTCATGTTAAAATTTTGAAATCAATGCAAATCCCTCTCACTCATGAGAAAAATGCAAGTATTTTTTATATTTTGGTTGTGCAAAATCAAATATTTGAACTGGTATTTATCTTTCTGCCCATACCTCAAGTCCTTCCCATTGATGCAATGGAAAATATACAGTTGATATTAATTTTGTATTTATATGTGATGTCCTCATATTGTAAAATTTCATCTTGTAAAGATTCATACTTCACTTAACCAGTAGATGGCTTTATTTAGCCTTCTTGTGTTTTCCATCCCATTGTAAATAGTTTCCCTTTCTGTAAAAAATTGGTTTGTATTATTTTCCCTTTAATTTATTTGTGTGTGTGTTGTCACTCAATTTTTTACCCTTGGAGAGGTAGTTAGATCCTTCTCAAAATTTAGTGAAACATTAGATTACGTCTAGACCTATGGGTTGCCTATAGTAGAGGTAAACCTCTAGATTAAAGGGCTAGCTCCCTGGATTTGTCTTTGATAGCTTATCACCTATACTACTTACTTGCTTGGATGAAAAGAGATAGAGATAACATGAAATAATTATATCCTAACATGTTGATGAATTAATTTAAACCTAAACACTACCAACCAACTGCAAGTACACTTTAAACACAAGCCCAATCTGTATATAACACTACTCTAAAACTGCCCTTGCATTAGTATTTCTCATGGAGGTTTATGAAGTTAACTTAAGCTAGGAGGACTAAACCCAAGATCATGAATTGAAACCAGTGGATATAAACTCACTAAAATCATGAAATATTCATTAGAACACTTTAAGAGACCTACAACAGACTTTCAAATCTGAATATGGATGCAAGCAAGGACAATATGTTAAGGAAGAGAAACTATCACTTAGCAAGATCAACTAACTTAACATAAACATTGAAAATAACTCATGGAGAAGGTAAACTAGATAATTATTTATTGATCAAAGGCTAAAAATTATTAGGGATTCACCATACTTAGGTGGTGGATACATTTCAAAACCAATGTGGCTCAATATATAGCACAAGTGTGAGAGAAGAGAAGTATGTAAGAGAGAGAAGGTAAAAAAGTGTCATGTAAGTTATGACAAGAAGAGGAGTTAGGGAACTATCATAACAGACTTAAAAATCTATGTGTATCTCCTCTTCAAATGCTCCAGCTCTCCAAGTGGCATGGGGGGTTGAAATTCATGCTTGACACCCTGACTAGCTTCTTGAAATTCTCTTTATTCTTGACATGTTGAAGGACAAGTGACCTTATTAGAGGTCAGATAAATTTATCCTAAATTTTTTATTTTATCTTGACACCTCTCATCTGACCCCAATAGGTTCCTCTTGACACATCACCTCTTTCTCTTGCAAGGTGTAGAGGTGGCTCTTCATCTCCTTAGGCCTATTTTGTACACAAGTGTCACAATTTGGTTTCAATTAGTATAGCTCATCCAAAATTCATGGATGGATATTTACATACTATTATACCTTCAAAAATCCATTTTGAGGTCTCAAATTAGCCCCGATAAGTCATTGTCTACCAAAAGCCTCAATTCAGCCTCATTCTTGTAGTTTGTTTTCCCTATTTTTCTCCTTGTGCGGGAGTATTATAGATTATATTGACAAAATGAAGTCATATTATATGACCCTCTATCCTATTATAGTTTCATGTCAAATTTAATGATTTGAAGCTAAGTGGAAGTCTACTTTTTCTACCTATCTCTTCTGCCAATTAGGCTTAATTAGGCCTTTAGGCCTAAAAGTGGATTTTGGCTCTAAATTAATCCTTCACTTGTTAAAACTCTAGGAAGTGTGTGATTCACCTTATCCATTTAAAAAATAATCTCCATGTCAAGTGTGGGCTTCTATAAGATTATGCTTATAGCCAAACCATGAAATGGCCAAAAACAAGCCATTCATAAGCATGTTTGGACTGCCTTGTAAAATGGAGTTTGTTTGGTCACTTCCATGGGTTCTTGAGAAAAGTTATTGATTTGAAGAGATGAATAATTATCTGATGACCTCATAAAATGATTTAAAAGTATTCATCTCTCCAAAATTCTTGAAAAACACCAGAAAACACATAAAATAATGGGGTTTTAGAAATCTATACAATAGTTCGTACAACTCAAGTACATGCAAAGAACATCCTTAGAGTACTCAAAATAATACAAGAGGTTTTAGGAGAAATTTTTTGGGTCTTCTGGAGTCATCATGGCCCTATCAGTAACTCCAAGATTTTGTAGACAATCCTAGGATTTATGAGCTTTAATCCGTATGTCTCACATCATAGAATATCCTTATCTAAATGGTGGTCCTCTTCCCATACCCCTAAAGTTACCTCTTCCTTTGAAATCTAGCCTCACACCATAGGCCTCTTATGTTTTGTCCCAAAAAATGAGTGACAACCTATGAACTATTTTGGTTCAACAGACCAAAATCATCTCTCCACTTTTCAAAAATTGCTCTAAGCATTCAAGTTCTTCATTTTTCAAGGCTTTTGCTTAAATCTACAGACTCTGCAGATATGTTTCTATAGACTCAACATGCTTGAAATTAGCAGGTTTAACAAGTTCAAAGGCTTCTACAGGCGAGTTCAATCAAAAGAACAAGTTTCCAACACTTAGTCATTTCCAGGATTGGTTCAGCGCCTTAGTTCAACCAAAAGAGTTCAATCGGCAAGCTTCAAAGAATAAAGGCTTGAACCATTAAACTATTGAACCTTGAACCATTTTGGTTCAACGGGTTCAATGACCAATTGGTTCAACGCACTTGGTTCAAAAGATCAAAAAGACTTAGCCAAATAATGAAGAATGAATCGATTGAACCATTGAATCGTTGAACCAAAGTTGGTTCAATCAGTTGGTTCAATCAGTAGGTTTAAGGAGCTGCCCCAAAGCCAAAGGAACAAGTTCCCTTGCAGAGGGTAGTGGACCGAGGCCAAGTACACTTGCAGAGGGCAATGAGCAAAAGTGGACAAAGTTGGAAATCCCTTGGGAAAATGACTAAGTAAAAGAGGCCGAAAGAATTCTTTCGGAAGTATTTTCTGTGGGAAAATGACTAAGGCAAAAATCCGTTAGACATTTTGTCCAAAGGATTTCACCCAAGAAGAGAGTACGAAGAAATTGAAGGGAATGAGCGGCTAAGATAAATTGTCCGAAGGAAAAGCCCGAAAGTCAAGGTCTACCAAAAAAAGGAAAAGCCCATCGATGAAATAGAAGCCCGAAGGCCGCTCGAAAGATCTCGAAGGGTAGGTACCCTTGCAGGGGGCGCTTGACGATAGAGAAAGGACCTTTTCCAAGGACCCGAAGGGACACCTTCCCTTTGGGATGTTCCAAAGGATAAACAAAGATGCAAAAAGGAACCCTTAAAGACTTAGACAAAAGGGCTTCAAAGAATGAACCACTTGAACCGTTGAACCTTGAACCATTTTGGTTCAACGAGTTCACAGGTTCAAAGGTTCAACTAGTGTGATGAAGATCAAAGGGACTTAGAAAGATAAAGGAAGCAATGGTTGAACGGGACAAAGGATGAACCAATGAACCGATTGAACCTTGAACCAAAAGAGTTCAAAGTTCAATGGTTCATAGGTTCAAAAGTTCAAAGGCATCCTCAGTCAAAGAAAGAAGCAGCAAACAGGTGGTTCAACGGATGGTTCAACCAAGGAGCGGGAAAGCGACTAAACCAAAAAGTGATGGAACAAAAGAGATATAATGAACCGATGAACCAATGAACCAATTTACTTTCAGCGGGTTCACAAGTTCAAGGTTCAACATGGTTCAAGCAGCTAGAGACCATTGACGACCCCACAAACATCAAATTTAAAGTAAGGGAATATCCATGGAAATTCAAATAGAGCACAGAATTTAAAGGAAGAACCAAACAACTGGCTAAAAAGAGAGCCCGAAGGATCAAATTGCTATAGGGGAGAGAAGATCAATGCAAAAGATTAGAAATATCTTCAAGGGAGTTATTTCCAGTAGGTGAAACAGTGGATCAAGTAGACTTCTGAGCACACCAAATCAAGGATGCAGCCTATTTTTATTTACTAAAGTAAAGACAAATTGGACAACTGTGCAGACATCAGGAAAAGGACCAGACAATCCATACCAAGGAAGAGACACATTAGATGAATGGACACGCCATAGTTAAGGCAATGTGTTGTTCCCAGCATGGTCCCTCCAGACAGAACTGGAGGCGCATTGAAAATGTTGACTGTAGCATGGGCCGTCCCATGGGAAATAGCACCAAGCCTTGCATGATTGATATACATTGTAATTTCTCTCATTATGAAGGGAGACTTTTTCATTTTACAGAAGTGAAACTCTGCCCAATTGAAAGGTGAATACTAAGACTTTGAGCTCAGATTGTTGTTCATTTTATTTTATCTGAATGAGAAAGTAATTTGTTTACAGACTTTGTGGTGTCATAGCTTGTATCATTTTAGGAGATTGTTCTTATGTCTATCTTTTGAATGTGTTCTTGTTTATTTAATTTGGCAAGTATAATTAGTGAAAGTAATAAGGAAGGTGTCCTGAAGCCAACTGTGGGAAGACTTTGTACTTTCACAATTATTTTTAGTGTGTGTTTTTCTTTTCCTTCTATGTTGAGGATTCTGGGTTGACTTTGTGCCCTCATTATCCTCTATGTTTCACTCTTTGGGTAGTTGAGGTGGAGACTTTGTGTTCCATTTCATCCTGTTGGTTCCTATCCTTTGTTACCAAGTCTTTGTTACTCATCATACCTAAAAGAACTCATGTTGTTTCTTGTAAGAACACTTCTGAAAGAAGAGAAGTGCCTTCAGTGTTTTCACCAAGATTTTATCCTTTGTTTGTGAACATCATCTCTAAAAAAAGAGAGATGGATGGTGTATCCTACCCCTGAGTGCTATTTTTTGCATATTTATAATATATATAGCTTCTACATATTTATAGGGAACCTCCCCTTGATGAGAGGAGAGATTTGTCCACCTCTGATGTAGTAAACCTACACACTAGGCTGACCAATCTCCTTTGTTGTAGATGATAAGACCTATTTTGATCAATCAGACAGCTAACTGACAAAATATTCACCCAACAGTTTTTTTGGCAACTCCACTGGGGAAGAGCACACAGTTTGAAGTCTCAAGATTCAAGCTGAATCAGATCCTACTCTTTTCCATTTTTGTTCTGCAATCTGGCAACTCCACGTTATACCAGAAGCTAAAAATCTCAAGGTGTTGTTGACCCTACTTTTGAGTTGGTGCAGCAGAGTAATTTTGAGTTGTTTTCTCCACAACCTCACCTTCAACGAACTAGGAGTCTTCCTCCTACTCCTACCAGGTCACCAACACAAGGAAGAGCTTCTTTTTCTACTGCTAGCAGAGCTCTCCCTATCCATACTCCACCCATATTTGTGATCCCACTTTTGCATAATCAAATCATGGCTCAAGGCCCCTGGGGTAACTCTTTTGGTCTGCTTAATTTGACCCCACCTCTACATGAGCTTCCACGCAATTCAAGGAAGAACTTCCTCAAATTTTTTGGTGATGGGAAAGTTCACCTTGATGAACATATTGCTACCTTCAGCATAGCCTATGGTGTAATAGGTGTGGAGTATGAAGACATAGCAGTCAGGCTATTTGTAGAGACACTACAAGGCACTATTATAGACTGGTTCTACCATCTACAAGCTCAGTTAGTGACTGATTGGGACAATCATAAAGCTAAATTTGAATCTAGGTTCAAGCCTACACAAGATTCAGATGCCTTGCTGGCCCAACTCACATAGATGAAGAAGGAACCCCATGAACCTATGAGGGACTTCATTACCAAGTTTGAAAAACTGAGGTACAGGATTCACATGATTGCCCAGTTGACACCTCAGAATCTCAAGTGTTTCTTCATCAACTCACAGCTGCCTAAAGTGAGTTTCTTGTTGAGATGGGCTAGACACATAGACCTTGATGCTACCCAAGACTTGGCTACTGAGGTAGAAGATGACCTTATCTTGGTAGAAAAGATAAGGAGAGACCCTAATAAAGGTAAATCCTCTTCATCTTTTGAATACTCACCTACAGTCACCACTGACCCAATGGTACAAAAGATACCAAATGAAGTGCTAGCTCTCAGAAAGTAAATGACACAAGGGATGTCATTTGCTCCTACATACAGAGATATGCCAAGGAGGACATTTCAGAATCAGGCATACCAAGGCCATGCTGCCAAGAATTAAGGACAGCTAAATTGCCTTCCTCCTCCACAAAGGAAACTCGCCCTTGAAGCACCTCTAAACAACTCAATAGTTAGATATCTTAAAGCTGAATCAGATTTCTCATTCCATCCTGAGTTGAATCCTGGAGATGACGCTAATCTCTTCACTGAAGAAGAAGAAGAATTAGCTGGCGACTCCCATATTGGTTTCCTTAATTATCAGGATGAACCCAGAAGTGAAGGTAATGCAGCTGAGGGATCATATGTTGTATTCACCCAATCTAAGAATCAATCAGCTCAACCAGCTGATAAGAAGGTAGAGGAGCGACCTCAACCAGCAGTTTCAATTGCTAAGCGGGGGTCCACTCTTCCTTTTTAGCCAAAGGACCTGGTGATTACAAGAAAGGTAAGTACCTCAAATACCCTTACGCCTTCTACTTCAAATTTGCAGTCCAGTCCTCCCCCTTCCAAAAATCAAAAGGATGAATTCACATCCTCTACTCCTGGCTCATTCTAGGCATTTGACATAATTGACCATATAAAGAAAACCAAAATTCAAATATCTGAATTTGAATTTCTACAGTCCCATCCTGAGCAATTAGATAAATTGGTTTAGTGTGTGAAAAACCAAAATGCCCCTATAGGATAATCAATTCCCAAGGTGACTCGTGATTCCCCCAAGAATGCACCCACTAGGAACAACCTTGTCATTACACCCCCTACTTCTCCTGGCATGACTGAACTTTTCTATGTCTCATTGCTGATAAATGGACATCAGCTGAACAACTGCATCATTGATTCTAGAGCCTCAGACAATGTTATGCCTACCAAAGTGGCTGAATCCCTTGGCCTTACACTGACCAAAACCTTTGGTAGATGCTTCTACATGGAAGACTATTGGGGTAAATTAAGGATGCCCAATTTGCATTTGCAGCCTTTCTAGACAAAAGAATCAAGATGATTGTCTTGGTGGCTGACGTCCCAGCATCATATGGCATCCTTCTTGGCTGAAATATTTGCAAGGATGTTGGAGGTGAATTGAGCATGGACCTATCCAAAAAAAGGATTCTAGTCAAAGGCGTTATGAAGAGGTTGCTCCCTAAGAAGGAAGCAAAATATGTGGTTACTCAAACATCAGCACCTGAAGCTCAAATTCTATTTGAGTCTTCAGGCATGGGTAACAACTTTTTATCCATGGATGAATTCCATGAAATGCCTATTAAAACTATTGAATGTGACAACCTGGAAGTACATTCAGCTAGGACAACAGAAGAATTGGTGAAGCACAATGCAAGTGTGGAAGAACCTCTCCTTCTGAATGAAGAAGAATCCAAAGGAAAATTAGTATCAAATGAGGTATGGATTCTTCAATTTTATGGTGGCTACTCCTCCACTGGTTCAAGAGCTGGGGTTGTGTTGATATCTCCTTAAGGAGATATTTTTCCTTCATCTTACAAGTTGTAGTTCAGCAACACTAATAACACCGCTGAATATGAATCTCTGTTGCTTGGATTGAGGGCTGCTCAAGACAAAGGTATCAAGTTCCTTCATGCTAAAGGAGATGTTAAATTGGTGGTTTTTCAGGTAAGAAACCTGTATCAAATGAAGAATGAAAGATTGCGCCACTACCGCAATATAATCTGGGATAAACTTGAAAAATTTGATACTTTCAGCATCTCTACCATTCCTAGAGAATTCAATGACCAAGCTGATGCACTGGTTGTCTCAAGTACTCTCTTAGTCCCCCACTCAGACTTCAAAAGAGATAGGTACACTATTGAGTTGGTCTTTCGACCAAGTGTCTCTGATAATGTTTGTCATTGGCAAGTGTTTAACAATAAACCAAATCATTGCCTTTTCGGAGCAAAAAGACACCTTTGAACGACTGCATTTTGAAGGTAGTGAACCTTAGAAGTGTGAACCAGCTCTTGAATCAAATACAAACATAGGTGAGGAGTTATTGTATATATATATATATATATATATATATATATATATATATATATATAACTTATTTTCTTGAAGACTACTTTGTTTTTGTACATTTGGTGCACACTATATATTAGCATATGCTTGTGATTTTTTGGATCCTTTTTATTCTTCTATTTTTCAACCTTGCCCCCTTGGTCTTGATTCATTTATTGAGTGCTTGTTCATTTTGATTCTTTAAAAATTATGAAAAACATTCAAATATTCAAAATATACAATGCCAAGACCTCTACATGGCTTGATTTTTTGGTACATATAGTTATTTGATGTCCTTTGTCATATACATAGTGAGTCACATACCCATTTTCTATGCACATTCTCTTAACAGTATATATGAGTTAAAATTAGGAGTTATATGTTACACATGAGACATGGACATATAGATGCATGACATTTATCACAACCACATGAAACCTTTCCACATTTGGGGGTATGCCCATGCCAAGGGTATCTTGGTACACTTTTTAGGTTATGTCTTTTTGGGAATTTGCATTAATCATATCAGGCTATTTAGATTGTTTATGCATGACTTGCTCATGTTAGTACTTATTAGAATGTTATTTTCTATGGGCATCATACTTTTCTATATTAGATGGTGACATTGATTGATTATATGGACTAACATTACTTGATCTATACTTATTTGATGTTGATGATTGTGACATTATTTGGCTTTTACAATTTTATATACTACATGTTCTATTTTATATGGGTACATTGATTATGTCTTGTTGAGTCGTGTGTTAGTTGTGTCAGAAGATCCTCTAGTCCATATTATAGTCATGTCATGTTCATATTATGTCATAGTCAAGCTCAATTTTCTATGCTTGTGTGCTTAATAATTATTCACTATGATATTGCATGCATGTGCTTATTTACATTTATTTGCATATCTTGTATGGAACAAATTGATTGTTACTATGTGCTTGGTGTGTGATTTTTGTTGTGCACATTTATACAATGTGCTTCTATTTATACTTGATGTTGTCATAATATATGTCATACATCTACTACCATTCTAATTATTGCATGCTTCATTGACATATTTAGCTACATCTAAAAACTATTATCAAATAAATCATCATGATCATATCTTACGTGCGAATAACAAACAATTTTATTTGAATTAGATAACATGTTTCATATGTGCTTATAAGTGTTTAAAATATTTATACAGGGACATATATTATCATGTTTATACATATGTTTTACATGATTATACTTTTGTATATAACATATGATGCACATAATTTTTTTTTTGAAATAAGTTATTCACATGCTTCATCTCTAATATCAAAATGGGGCATACAATGAGCTTATTTCAAATATTTCGACATGTTAGATTGAGTATTTAACATATTGGAACAAATTATATGTTTATATGGATAAAATTAAGTAGATTGAGACATATTCCATATGATTTTGAGGGTAAATTGAGACATTATATGATATTTTGGAATAGATTATGGCATTCTACATGAGTTTGAGGAACGATTGAGATATTAAAATATATTTTGATATAAATTTTGGCATTATATATTATATTTAGGGATATATGGATCATATGGAGCATGAATTTCTTCATGCAAACAATTTTCTATGTCTTTTATGTTGAAGAATGATGGGGAACAATGGTAACTATGTAAGATTTAGGGTCTATATCCACCTAAAATAGTCGATCCTTTTTCACACAAACCCAATATTGGGGTTCTAATAGGGGGTATCTTATTACCCATGGCAGTATGTTTGAGGTTTTAGATTGCTCAAATTCTAAACAACCTTTCCAATATAGATAATTAATAATTTAATTTTCTTGGGCCATCATCACCATATGGTTTGCTCCATCAAGTTCAAAAGGTGGTAGCTTGGGTTCGCATACCATCAAGTGTATTCATTCCTTAGCTTTTCAATTTAAATTTATTTTAATAGTTCAAATTATTTTAGTTTTTTTAATTATGAAGAGACATTGATTTATACATATTTATTTTAGGTTTCACGTGGAGCGAATGATACATTTTGGACTATATATATCAATACTAAACGTGGTTATATTGAGAGGCATTATAAATGGACAATAGGGTGGAGAGGCATATGATGTACTACATGCGTTAGGTAAAAGCATCAACATCTTATTTTAAAATAACCAACACAATATTTGAATATGTACATACATACATAAATACATACATACAAATATATGTACACACACACACACACACGTACATACATATATATGTGTGTGTATATGTACATGTATGTATGTGTGTATTTTTATAGATATGAATATTTATATATGCACATGCATACAGACACATATATCTATACATGTACACACATATATATGTATGTATGTATGTACACACACACACACACACACAGATAGATACATATATGTATGTATGATGTACACATATATGTACATACTATATATATATACAGATATGTACACACACACACACACACATTGGGTATTGTAAAAAGATAGGTATTTTAGATCCTTTTACTATATATATATATATATATAATAAAATTAATTTTTACAATACCACCTAGATATTACGTTTTAAACAATAGCACATGTGGGAGACCTTTGGGAAACCTCTAAAATTCCTCCTTCACTTTTGAAACCTCTAGGAAGTGTGTGATTCACCTTATCCATGCCAAAAAAATCTCCATGTCAATTTTGGGCTTCTAGAACATTATGCTTATAGCCAAACCATGAAATGGCCAAAAACAAGCCCTTCACAAGCATGTTTGGACTGCCTTGCAAAATGAATTTTGTTTGATCACTTCCATGGGTTATTAAGTAAATTTATTGATTTGAAGAGATGAATAAGTCTTAGATGACCTCCTAAAATGATTGGAAAGTATCCATCTCTCCAAAATTCTTGAAAAACACAGAAAATAAGGGGTTTCTAGCAATCTATACAATAGTCTGTACAACTCAAGTACATGATAAGAACATCCTTAGAGTAATCAAAACATAAAAGAGGTTTTAGGAGAAATTTGTGGTATTTGATGTGATTTAGGAGTCCATCTCTACAAACTAATCATTATAGCCCTCCTAGGTAGCCTAAAAATACTTTAAACTTTTAATGATGATTCATAAAGTTGGACATATGAATACTCCAAAAAAATCCACAAACTTAAAGTATACCAAGATGGATAAATTACCTTAGGATCTCAAGATCCCATGAAAATCCTCATGATCATACCAAGCAAAATAAATTGACTTCTCGAGTTGGAAACAAGCATTTTGAGGGGTCTAGGCTAGTTTGCAATCTGTAGGTGTTTATCTAAGTTTGGTTTTGGTCTAAAATGACCTTAGTGGGGTCTGAGGTGGTCACCTATACCTTTAAAAATGTGTATTATGTCATCATCATTCATCATGTCTCTCCACATCTCAATGTTCTTAGACTTAGGGTTCTTAGGCCAAACCATCTACCATATCCTAATTGATTGTCATGCCCTGTTATATTCTCTATTGGATGGTGTGTGACTCATGGAGTGTTTGATCATATTATTCACTATTTTTTCAAGGTTTTCAATTTCATCTCAGCTCACCTCCAATTGGTTTCATCTCTCAAATCCTAATTACCTATGTGGGCTTGTATATGTGACTAAGTTTGTAGGTTTGAACAGAGTTGTCATGTTTGTTGCATTAGTTGAAGGTTTTAAGTACTATATCATCATGTTTATATTATATTAACAAAACTTGATTTACCTTATACGTTATTTTAGTCTATTTCAACCTTATTCACACAAGAAATTCCTCTAGCATGAACAGATAATCTTGTGTATTGGTTAGACTAAGTATGCAGGGGTATCTAGTTTAAACCCTAAGGTTTTGATTGAACCCAAATATTCTATGATACTTTATGTTCACCATGAGTTTTCTCTTAATTATCTATAATATCCTACCATCAAAAAAGCAAATTCCTTCTTTAGCCAGGCAGGCAACCTTGTTGCTAGTCAAGGACTATATATGTTGGAGTTGATTATGTAACCCCTATTTACTCATTTTCAAATGTAGAACTCAATGCCTCTTAATGACACATGTGGGAGACCAAGGCACATGTGGTAGACTAAGGCACATGTGGGAGACCATTGGCACATGTGGGATACCAAAGCACATGTGGGATACCAAAGCACATGTGGGAGACCAAGACACATGTGAGAGAACTTTGGCACACGTGGGAGACCAACGCACATTTGGGAGACCTTTGAAACATGTGGGAGACCTTTTCAACATGTCTAAGATCTTTGACACATGTGGGATATTTTTGGCACATGTGGGAGACATTGGAACATGTGGGAGACCTTGGCACATGGGGAGACACTCGTTCTTATTATTCAATAGTGCTCCCACCCAAGTGTGGCACATTATTTAGGCCATTATTCATTCTCTCTATCTTCTCTTTGTAGATTCTATAAAATCATGAAATCTCCATTGTATTACTCATCTTGTTAGAGGATCCATGCAAGCTTGTGCTTGCATGCTTGGAGGTTGGATCATAGAGGCATTGTTATGTTTTTTTCACAACTTGAATGCTTCAGGTGTAAGGATTGAGTGACTAGTTGTAAATAGTGAAGAAGTTACTTGAGGAGATGTTATAGAGAGTGTTGTTGATGAATATGAATTTTGGATGCTTTATTTTCTCCATGTTTTTTCCCTTACTGGTTTAGTAGGGTTTCCACATATATCTTGTGTAATGTGTTCTCTCTGGTGTTTATATTTTTTGTAGCTTATTTTAATTTTGCATTTAATTCTTGCACATGTTTTAGGATTAAAATTTTTAAATCCTAGCATCTGGTATCCAATCTTATTGGTCCTATATTGGGTATCAGATCTTTGATTATTAACATTTACTATCAGAGATTATTGATCATAATTATTATATTAGAGCCATGATGAAAAACTCAATGTGTTAGTGTTTTCTATTGTTGGCTAGTTTTGTGGAAGTGGAAGCTACTGTGATAGGAGGATAGACTAAGTTGGAGATGAAAGAAGAAGAAATATTTTTTTATGGTAGTTATCTCTCTATGGAAAAAGGTGTAGGATCTCTTGGTGAAGATCCTATTATCTTCATGTTGTTAAGGAGAATCCCATAGATGAGTGGAGGATAAATCTAAAAACTCTTTGCCAAACAAGTCAACAACTTACATAGTGTCCTTGTTGAAGATGAAGAAACTCCACAACTTGAGGAGCAAGTTGGTCTCCTTTGGAGGAGGATGAAGACAAGGTGATAACCATATTGTGGTTCTTGGAACAAACAAAATAGGTGTATGATGTGGTATCCTAATGACCACATGTTATTGGATGAGATGTTGTAGAAGAATAAAAAATCCATGCAAAGGAAGGAGGTATAGATAAACCTAAAGTTGTACCTATTTTGAATTATTTGAGCATGAGGAAGATGAAGATGAACAAGTGAGACCTAGTGTTCTCAGAAGGACAAGGTCATGTGTTTGGACATGTGGTAGAGCATGATGCATTTTAGATGCATTTTTTAGGATTGAAAACTTGGTAGGTGCATTGGTGCACTGAGTAGAGTGATGAATTCCATGGAGCTATGATTGGTCCACTTATGTCATGTTTGGCATGATTGGTAGTTGAAGGACACATGCAGAAGAATAACTGAGACCTAGTCTCCTCAAAAGGAGAAGGCAAATGTTGACCATATAAGTTAGAGTGATGGAGTGTTGTGCATATGATTTTGGTGTTGGCCAGGTAGAATGATGCATGGATTAACACTAGAAGCACATGAGTTGGTGTTTTGGAAACATTCAATAGGAATGATGCATTTAAGATGTGGGATCAAAAACTTGGTAGGTGTAGTGATACACCGAGTAGCACAATGAGTTCTCAAAAGTTATGATTGGTCCAGTGAACTTGTGTCATGTTGATATCTTGAAGGCTATGTGGAGAATTTTGGTTTTGACTTTCATGAGATCTTATCTCCTCACTACTATCAAGAGTGAAACATGCACTTGTTATTGTTCAATGAGTTGGAGCAATGTGATTCCTACATGGTGATCTCTCTTGGTGAGAGATAGATACAAGGATGAGGCAAAGGTGTTGCTAGTTTGCTTGTTGAATAAGTCACTATATAATTTTTCCAATAGACATGTTGAGGGAGTATAGGATATTTACTATCTTTATGAAAAGATAAGGTTTTTAGCATATATTACTGTTATGTGTTGATGACATGTTAGATACAGGCCCCAACATGATCACTATTATGATGTCTCAAGTGATAAGGATGTGATGAAGGTGGTATAAGGAGAAGAACAAGGATGGAAATGCACAAGGCAAAGAGAGCAAGGAAGTGCCCCACTTCTTACATTATTAAGTTATCTTCCCAAGAGCATCCTATAATAGAGGAGAAGACATCTTGTTATCTTATGTATTGAATTTATCAAGAGTAGGAAGTCTCATGATGCCATGGTGAGCACTAAGCTAGATATTCCAAAGTGGTGGGATTTGTGAGTGATTCATGGCAGAATCTCAATAGGAATATTGGTATATGTGTGGAGAAGTGAGAGTCACGTTAGGTGATGCAATCTACTATGGAGGAGAAGATGTTGACAAATTCAGTTAGAGTAGAGAAGTTTTAGTATTGTAAAAAAGAATCTAATAGGTTTTTGTCAGGGCAACAGAGGGCATTGATGGATAGCTGGTTACAGAATACTTAGGTGTGTTAAAACCTTTGTATATTGACTTCAAATTAAAGTATGTTAGGATGTGAAATCATTATTCACAATCACTATTCATGAATCACTAATCACAATCGCTATTCATGGCCACTATTCATGGTGATGTGGCTATGGGTGATGTGACATGGTTTATGGAGGATCTTCTAAGTTTTAAAGCATGTGGGGGACCTTTGGCACATGTGGGAGACCAAGGCACATGTGGGAGACCTTTGGCACATGTGGGAGACTTTTGGGACATGTTGTAGACCAAAGCACATGTGGGAGACCTTTGGCACATGTGAGATACCTTTAGCACATGTAGGAGACCAAAGCACATGTGGGAAACCTTTGGCATATGTGGGATACCTTGGCACATGGGGATACAATTGTTCCTATTTTTAAATAGTGTTCCCACCCAAGTGTGGCACATTTTTTAGGACACTATTCATTATCTCCCTCTTCTCTTTGTAAATTCTATAAAATCATGAGATCTCCAATGTATTACTCATCATGTTATAGCATCCATGCAAGCTTATTCTTGCATTCTTGGAGGTTGGATCTTAGAGGCATTGTTATGTTTGATTCATAACTAGAATGCTTCAGGTGTAAGCATTGAGTGCTTGGTTGTAAGTAGTGAAGAAGTTTCTTGGAGGAGATGTTATAGAGATAGTTGATGATGAATTTGAATTCTATATGTTGCCTTTGCCTTTTGGTTATTTGATTTCTATTTTAGCAAGGTTTCCACGTATATCTTGTGTAATGTGTTCTCTCGTGTTTTTATGTTTTTTATAGTTTTTTTTATTTTACCTTTAATTCTTACACATGTTTTAAGATTAGGATTTTTTAAACCGAACATCTAGTATCATAGTTTATTAATCCTATATGTGGTATCAAATTTTTGATTATAAACATCTGGTATCAAAGCTTATTTATCCTAATTGTGGTATCAAAGCTTTGATTCCTAACATTCCACTCATCTCCCCCTCAAATTCAAATTTGGTGGTAACAACTCATAAGATTATTCTTATAAAAAATATTAGTGCCCACTAAAATATCTAATATGACATCCATCCTACGCAATGGATGCTTCTACTCAATGGTCATCTTATTAATATTCTTGGAATCTACACATATCCTACACTTGACACTTTTGTTAGGTGAGGAGAGGAGGTACAACACATGAACTTATAATTTCACCTATAAATACTTTCTCTCATAGTTCAAGAATGTTTCATCTCATTTATTCATTCTTTAATGGAGTCACTAATAGGAAGCTTGATAAGGAAGTTTAACTTAGGAACTAAGTCAATCTGATATGTAATTCCTATTTATGGGGCCAACCTATTTGGTTGTTCAATCAACATAAAATCTAAAAATTCATTGAGTAACTCTTGAACTTCTACAGATATTTTCCTCTTCTCCATTTTCTCCTCATTTTTGGGACATAATAGATAGCAAGATTCTTGTTTTGATTATTTTATAATTTCATTCCACTTCACCACACAAAGAGAAAAAGAATAAAACTCATTAAAATCTTATTCCTTTAAGTGTTTAAATATATGGACTTCCCCTCATGTTTCCCTTTATAAGTATTCTCCCTTCCATGATGGATGTAAATCCTATCATATTGCCATGGTCTACCCAACAAAAGATGACATGCATCCATAGGTACCACATCATATAACATTTGTTACTTGTATGGTTCAATACTAAATTTAACTAAACATGATATGTACAATAGCATATTATGGTCTATACTTAAATTCTATAAGATTAAACCTTAGGGATACATGTAAATTAAGAATTTGGACTAGATCCATGTTTACCAAATTATCGATGGAACCTCCATCAATGATGACTCTGTAAACCTTGTCTTTCCATTTTCACCTAATATATAAAATATCTTCATCTTACCATCAGTTTAAGTGTCTTCCATACTAATAATCACTAAATATGTTTGTGACATTGAGCCTCTTCCTTTTCAACTTCAACTTATACATTTTTTGGGTCTTCTGGAGTCATCATGGCCTTATTAGTAACTCCAAGATTTTGTGGACAATCCTAGGATTTATGAGCTTCAATGCATATGTCTCACTTCATAGTATAGCCTTATATAAATGGTGGTCCTCTTCCCATACCCCTAAAGTTGCCTCTTCCTTTTAAATCTAGCCTCACACCCTAGGCCTCTTATGGATCCTCTTTCTTTATTGTCTTAAGGGAAATTACTCCTCATCTATTTAGGATAATCCAACCATATTTGGCATCATATTTCCCCTTCTATTCAAATTATTCACAACCTTAAATTCATATTTGAAAGCTTCATCTATAATATATACCTTTAGCAAAGCTAATTCATCTTGGAGTGAAAACCTAAGACCATTGACATATCTAGCTCCCAATTATTCCTCATCTTTCTGGTTATCAGCCCTAATTTATATTCTCACGAACTACTTTTTCTATAAGCTTGTACTATTTTCTCTCTTTTTCTTTAAATTTTAGACTCCCTAAATAACCTTTGTTTATAATTGAATTGAAGAAACTTTACCCTCAAATGTTTCAACATTTTAGGCAAGAATCTAACTTTTTCTTTACCTACCCCCTTTATGGTATTATTTAAATTATCCCCCCATAGTGAAACATGTGACTTTAACTTAGAAACCACATATTTCATCTACCTTGGGTCAAATGATTATATCCCCTCCAACTCAAAATACCTCTCTAACTCTTGAACCCAATATATAAAAAATTCTAGGTTAAGCTCTCCTTTGAATTCAGATACATCTACTCTTCCCTTTGTTCCTTATTTTGTCACAACTTCAATCAACCTCTCCATATGATCTCTATCCATAATAATAGCACCTTGAATTTTATGTTCATCCTCATAATCTTCATGTTATACTCTAGCCTCTAATTCTTCCAATATTCTCAAAAAATACTCCCTAAGTGCTCTCCAGTTTGTAGCATTTTTCCTTCCTCCTGTACCCCAGTGCACGTTAATTCCTCTTTGTGAAATTCATATGCTTATTCTTAAAGATGTTCTAATACTAATATGATGTATTCAATATCTTCAACTTCTATCTCAATTATCAACACATCTATTAACTCTACTATAAGTTTGATGCATTCAACAAAGAATACAACAAAAGAAACAAGAGACAACAACAACACTAAAAGAGCATAATAGAATCTAAAAAACATGCAAGCACCAAAATTCACATCAATAAAATATATCAATATTTGATGCATTCATGAACTATTAAGTTTTTCAAATACGACAAGCTACCCCAACTAATTTTTTATTTTTTCCACTAATAAGTATGCCAAAACATCATAAAACACAACCTAAATTACATACAATTTAATCCTTCTCTCTTTTCTATATTCTTTTTATTTTTCCAACATGTAAGTCTACCTAAAAATGTGTCCATAACCATGCTCTAAATTTGACACTATATATATTTTTATTCAAAAATAGAAAGATAGGTAATAGGGAGCCATGCCTTCAAAATTACTCACCAATTACATATTGTTAATGTGTACACACACACACATATGTGTATATATACATATACACACACACATACATTTATATGTATATATACATATACATTTATATAAATATGTGAGAGAGAGAGAGAGAGAGAGAGAGAGAGAGAGAGAGAGAGAGAGAGAGAGAGAGAGAGAGAGAGAGAGAGAGAGAGAGAGAGAGAGAGAGAGAGAGAGAGAGAGAGAGAGAGAGAGAGATCAACTCAAATTATTCTAAAATATTTATGTTTGGTTTACCTCATGCCCATTTGCACTGATAAATACAAGACCTCCACTTGAGCATCCCATTTATGGGAGCGTAGGTTAGTATCACCATAGTTTATTGTACATAGATTCTTATTTTTTACTTGCTTGATTTCATTCTACTAAGTTGACTTATTGATTTCTAAATTCATCTATGTGTGTGTGTGTGCAAGCACGTGTGCATGTGCATGCGTGTGTGTGCATGGGTGCACGTGTGTACATATGTTTAAAAAATAAAATATACCACATTGAGACATGAATTTAATATATTAAAAAAAAACATATAACCTATTTTCTTGAAGACTACTTTGTTTTTGTACATTTGGTGCACACTATATATTAGCATATGCTTATGATTTTTTGGATCCTTTTTATTCTTCTTTTTCTTAGCCTTTCCCCTTGGTCTTGATTCATTTATTGAGTGCTTGTTCATTTTGATTTTTTTTTAAATTATGAAAAACATTCAAATATTCAAAATATACAAAGCCAAGACCTTTACATGGCTTGATTTTTAGGTACATATAGTTATTTGATTTCCTTTGTCATATACATAGTGAGTCACATACCCATTTTCTATGCACATTCTCTTAATAGTATATATGAGTTAAAATTAGAAGTTATATGTTACACATGAGACATGGACATATACATGCATGACATTTATCACAGCCACATGAAACCTTTCCACATTTGGGGGTATGCCCATGCCAAGGGCATCTTGGTACACTTTTTAGGTTATGTCTTTTTGGGCCTTTGCATTAATCATATCAAACTATTTAGATTGTTTATGCATGACTTACTCATGTTAGTACTTATTAGAATGTTATTTACTATGGACATCATACTTTGTTATATAAGATGGTGACATTGATTTATTATACGGATTAACGTTAATTGATCTATACTTATTTGATGTTGATGATTGTGACATTATTTGGCGTTTACAATTTTATATACTATGTGTTCTATTTTCTATGGGTACATTGATTATGTCTTGTCGATTCATTTGTTAGTTGTGTCAGAAGATCCTTTAGTCCATATTATAGCCATGTCATGTTCATGTTATATCATATTCAAGATCAATTTTCTATGCTTGTGTGCTTAAGAATTATTCACTATGATATTTCATGCATGTGCTTATTTACATTTATTTACATATCTTGTATGGAACAAATTGATTGTTACTATGTGTTTGGTGTGTGATTTTTGTTGTGCACATCTATATAATGTGCTTCTATTTCTACTTGATGTTGTCATAATATATGTCATACATCTACTACCATTCTAATTATTGCATGCTTCATTGACATATTTAGCTACATCTAAAAACTATTATCAAATAAATTATCATGATCGTATCTTGCGTGCAAATAACAAACAATTGTTTTTGAATTAGATCACATGTTTCATATGTGCTTACAAGTGTTTAAAATATTTATACGGGGACATATATTATCATGTTTATACATATGTTTTACATGATTATACTTTTGTATATAACATATGATGCACATAAATTTTTTTTTGAAATAAGTTATTCACATGCTTCATCTCTAATATCAAAAGGGGTCATATAATGAGCTTATTTCAAATATTTTGACGTGTTAGATTGAGCATTTAACATATTGGAACAAATTATCTGTTTATATGGATAAAATTAAGTAGATTGAGACATATTCCATATGATTTTGAGGGAAATTTGAGACATTCTATGATATTTTAGAATAGATTATGGCATTCTACATGAGTTTGAGGAACGATTGAGATATTAAAAGATATTTTGATATAAATTTTGGCATTATATATTATATTTAGGGATATATGGATCATATGGAGCATGAATTTATTCATGCAAACAATTTTCTATGTCTTTTATGTTGAAGAATGATGGGGAACAATGGTAACTATGTAAGATTTAGGCTCTATATCCACCTACAATAGTCGATTCTTTTACATACAAACCCAATATTTAGGGTTTCTAATAAGGGGTATCTTATTACCCAAGGAAGTGCATTTGAGGTTTTATATTCAACCTTTCCAATATAGATAATTAGTAATTTAATTTTCTTGGGCCATCATCACCACATGGTTTTCTCCATCAAGTTCAAAATGTGGTAGCTTGGGTTCGCATACCATCAAGTGTATTCATTCCTTAGCTTTTCAATTTCAATTTGTTTTAATAGTTCAAATTATTTTAGTTTTTATAATTATGAAGATACATTAATTTATACATATTTCTTGTACGTTTCACATGGAGCGAATGATACATTTTGGACTATATATATCAACACTAAAAGTGATTACACTGAGAGGCATTATACATGGACAATAGGGAGGAGAGGCATATGATGTCCTACATGTGTTAGTTAAAAGGATCAACATCTTATTTTAAAATCACCAACATAATATTTAAATATGTACATACATACATACATACATATAAATCTATGTATACACAAACACACGTACATACATATATGTGTGTGTGTGTGTGTATGTACATGTATATATGTGTGTATGTTTATAGATATGAATATTTATATATGTACATGTATACAAACACACATATCTATACATGTACACACATATATATGTATGTATGTATGTAGATACATACATACATACATATCTATATCTACACACACACACACACACACACACATGGGGTATTGTAAAAGGATAGGTGTTGTAGATACTTTTACTATATATATATATATATATATATATATATATATATATATATATATATAATTTTTACAATACCACCTAGATATTACATTTCAAACAATAGCCCTAAATGTATTAAAAGCAGTCATGGCTGAAACTTATGAATTAGAGCACATTTTCCAAACCAAAGTTAATGGTCGAAGCAACCACCAAAATTTACAAAAAAAACTAGATTTGTTTCTGAATAAATTGTGTAATTTTCCTATGTGTGGTAGTAGGTTTCATCTTGATGTCACATCTTATTTCATTATTTTATGAATGGTGGTGCTTATGCACTAGATTTTAATGTATTTTTCCTATAGTGATCATTTGGTGTTATTTAAAAGACACATCACTGATAGGGAAAATTTAGGGGAATTAACAATTATGAGCATTGAAGTTGTGTTTTTTAACTAATATTATGTCTTATTTTTTCGTTGTCATGGTGTATTTTGCAATAGTAAGTGTGCATGGGGAATTTAGGGTGTCTAAAGATATGTTTGTGGAGTAACAATCTATAAGAGGAGGAATTCTCAGGAACATGTCTTTTTCTGGTAACACTGCAACCAATGTTTGAGCTTGAATTTATTATTGTAAAATGTGCATCATAGTTTTTGGATTCATAAAACCACACATTGGTTTAGTTTCCTTGGAAGCATTTTTTATATTCATTCCATTGACTATGCTTTTTTTTTATTGGGTTCAATAAACCATGTTGGCCCTCTGAGTCTTATCCAAATCTTTCTTTCATAATTGGACACATCACTGATAGGGAAAATTTAGGGGAATTAACAATTATGAGCATTGCAGTTGTGTTTTTTAACTAATATTATGTCTTATTTTTTTCGTTGTCATGGTGTATTTTGAAATAGTAAGTGTGCATGGGGAATTTAGGGTGTCTAAAGATATGTTTGTGGAGTAACAATCTATAAGAGGAGGAATTCTCAGGAGCATGTCTTTTTCTGGTAACACTACAACCAATGTTTGAGCTTGAATTTTTTATTGTAAAATGTGCATCATAGTTTTTGGATTCATAAAACCACACATTGGTTTAATTTCCTTGGAAGCATTTTTTCCATTCATTCCATTGACTATGCTTTTTTTTTATTGGGTTCAATAAACCATGTTGGCCCTCTGAGTCTTATTCAAATCTTTCTTTCATAATTGGACATTTTTGTATTGAGAAGAGTTAGTATTGGAAAATATATTTAGGTTTTTTCATTTCTCTAATTTAAAAATTTTGTCTTCAAATCCCATAAATGGGCATGTTAACTATGAGTTTTGGAAAATATATTTAATTTTTTATTCAATATTTTTAGCCTTAATGTTCACTGAGATTGTGCAATATTACTTATCAGAGCAGCCTCAAAGAAGTCAGTGGATGGGATGAACACTGAAGCCAACGCCCAAGCCCTACTTTTAGGACTTGAGTTGATGACCTAGTGTGGGATTGATATAATTATTATCAAGGGTGACTCGATGATCATAATTTAGGCTCTAAGATATGGGAAGGTTGGCTCCTAAAATGTGTAAAATATTCTTAGCCATGATTGGGATGTCTTAATGCTACTAAATTATTAGGAAACCCACATTGATTTCGTGAAGTAAATAACGTGGTGAATGAGCTAAAAAATAAAGGCATAACTCAACTCAAGATTTAATTTCTGATAATGATTGGGAGGTATGGAATCTGGACACCCTTTCATGATTAGTTTTCACTTAGGGGTTTTGATATGGATGGTATTAATGACTGATGATTGTTGATGTGTGGGAAATGTTCTTTCCCACAACATTAGGATGCCTCTCATTCTCTCATGAAAAGTTGGTGTGATGGTTGATGGGTTTTATTTCCAAGGCTGATTTTTATTTTGGCATTTACTTGGAGTGACAATAGCGATAGTGAAAAGGTGGCAATGTAAATCACATATCATATGTTACATGTGGCCTTTAACAATCCTCTCATTCATGCCATGGTGAGTAAATGTGAGATGGCCTTCAAGGGTTGAGTCTCAGATTCTAGGCTGAAGCATGCTTTCATCATCTAGCCAAACAATATCCTGGAGGCCATAAATAAAGTCATTAGATTGGTTTTTATAGAAACCAATAGTAGGGTTAAGGTCAATTCCTTGGTGGCATCAGTGTTTATGGGTAATTTACTTATGTCTTCAAAGGACAAGGATCTAACTGTGGTGGTGTCATCTAGGCTTGTCCATGCAAGATTTTAAGTTGGATTAGAAGTAGTTGTGTATGCATTTTTATCAGAGGAAAAAGGATCTCAAATCTTCTTTGGGTAGGTTGGCCATAGGGTGGTTCCACTGAGGGCCTTTCAAGACTTGGAAGAAATAATTAGAAATATTTTGGACCATTTGGAAGATTTACAAAATCAGCTTCAAAACCTTGGTCCTTCTAGCTACGAGGTACCTTTGTTAGATTTGGGGGCTTTACGTAATCTAATGACATTATTCATTGTGGTATTGTGACGTAGAAAGTCCCCCAGGTTAACATCGATAATTGAATTATTGGTGAGGCTTTTTAGAGCTCACACCCCCTCACTTAGCTAGCTCTAATGATCTTGGGGGGAGGACCTGTCACTAGATGATAGGCGGTCTCAGCTTTCATGTGGGTTCATTTGGATAGTATGATTACAACACCTAGTCTAGGGGGGAATTTTAGTATGAAACGTGTGGGCAGGCCTTGAATGAGGTGGAAATCAATGGTGTTGTGGGGGTTTGATGTGGATGCAGGGGTTTTGGATGGTGATGTTGGGTATGTGAATCTCTCTGTTGTTGTGAATACTTCGATGGGTGGTGGTAGGTTAATGAGTGGCTATGAGGGGTGTGGTGGTGGTGTATCGGTGGTTGGTGGCACCTCATAGGGTGGTGATGGTTTGAGCAGCTATGGCAGTTGTCTTATGGGATGTAAGGTGGTGGGATTTGGACTGTTTATTATGGTTTTGTTTGGTTGGCATTAGTGGTTTCTTTTTGTGTCATTGTTTCTACCCATCGAGGTATCTTTTAGGTCTTTTTGGTCCTTTATTTTAGTTAGTGGCATTGCAGTACAAATTCAAGCTACACAATGGATGTGAAGCCATGTCGCAATCAAATCAAGGTTCACGATGTCCTTACTCACCGTTGACAATAAAAAATGTCCAATCATTTTTCCACCACCCTGCAAGCTACAAACCCCTTTTCAATGGGTGTAGGGCATGTAAGTCCACTTGTTGGAATCTGGGTCTGGGATATAACATGCCCCCTTTGAAGGATGATATCCTTTAAAGTAACCTATCATTGCCCCTCACCATCATAATCCAATTCACATTGAAATTTGTCACCACCAACATATTCTATATGGCCTTACCCTTCCCCACTAATTCACCATTTCTTAAGTTTACTGTAAAACAAAATGTGTCGTCCCTACACAGTTCATTATCACACTATATAAAGGAACACATAACTTTATTTTTTAACATCGCCTCCACTAAAAATATAAAATTATTATTGTTCAATACTTCATACAAAAAAGTGATATAAAATTAATAATCTTAAATTACAAATTAAATACAACTACAAATTTATATTCTATGACTCTACATAACCTCAATTTACTAAAACATAAACTTACATCCCTTAAAAATAACTTTAATTTTTTAATATTTTTTATTATTTTTTTGGATAAAAATAAATAAATCAAATTACATCAGCTAGAAAACTGTTAGTCAGTATAATCCTCTGAATTTGGTTTTCATTGTATAGCGACTTCATCAAAATTCCACCATATTTTCTTTTCGGGTAGAAAGCTTAAAAACGTTCATATGGTTGTAGGAATATCGTCCAACCTTTCTAATATAGATAATTAGTAATAAAATTTTCTTGGGCCATCATCAACACATGGTGTTCTCCATCAAGTTAAAAAGGTGGTAGCTTGGGTTCGCATACCATCAAGTGTATTCACTCCTTAGCTTTTCAATTTCAATTTATTTTAATAGTTCAAATTATTTTAGTTTTTTCAATTATGAAGAGACATTAATTTATACATATTTCTTGTAGGTTTCATGTGGAGCGAATGATACAATGTAGACTATATAATCAACACTAAAATTGGTTACACTGAGAGGCATTATACATGGACAATAGGGAGGAGAGGCATATGATGTCCTGCATGTGTTAGGTAAAAGGATCAACATCTTATTTTAAAAGAACCAACACAATATTTGAATATGTACATACATACATACATACATACATACAAATATATGTACACACACACACGTACGTAAATATATATGTGTGTGTATATATACATGTATATATGTGTTTATGTTTATAAATATGAATATTTATATATGTACATGCATACAGACACACATATCTACAATGTACACACATATATATGTATGTATGTAGATACATACATACATATCTATATCTACACACACACACACACACACACATGTGAATGTATGATGCACACATATACCTATCCTTTTACAATACCCCATATGTGTGTGTAGACATACATACATACATACATTTTGTGTGTGTGTGTGTGTGTGTGTGTGTGTGTGTGTGTGTGTGTGTGTGTGTGTGTGTGTGTGTGTGTGTGTGTGTGTGTGTGTGTGTGTGTGTGTGTATACACACACACATATGGGGTATTGTAAAAGGATAGGTATTGTAGATCCTTTTACTCTATGTATATAAAATAAAATTAATTTTTACAATACCACCTTGATATTACATTTCAAATAATAGACCTAAATGTATTACAAGTAGTCATGGTTGAAACTTGTGAATTAGAGCACATTTTCCAAACCAGAGTTAATGGTCGAAGAAACCACCAAAATTTACAAAAAAAACTAGATTTGTTTCTGAATAAATTAAGTAAATTTCCTATGTATGGCAGTAGGTTTCATCTTGATGTCACATCTTATTTCATTTTTTTACGAATGGTGGTGCTTATGCACTAGATTTTAATGTATTTTTCTTACAGTGATCCTTTGGTGTTATTTAAAAGACACATCACTGATAGGGAATATTTAGGGGCATTAACAATTATGAGCATTGTAGTTGTGTTTTTTAACTAATATTATGTCTTATTTTTTTCGTTGTCATGGTGTATTTTTCAATAGTAAGTGTGCATGGGGAATTTAGGGTGTCTGAAGATATGTTTGTGGAGTAACAATCTATAAGAGGAGGAATTCTCAGGAGCATGTCTTTGTCTAGTAACACTGCAACCTATGTTTGAGCTTGAATTTATTATTGTAAAATGTGCATCATAGTTTTTGGATTCATAAAACCACATATTGGTTTAGTTTCCTTAGAGGCATTTTTTCCATTCATTCCATTGACTATGTTTTTTTGTTATTGGGTTCAATAAACCATGTTGGCCCTCTGAGTCTTATTTAAATCTTTATTTCACAATTGGACATTTTTGTATTGAGAATTATGAGTTAGTATTGGAAAATATATTGAGTTTTTTTTCATTTCTCTATTTTTTTAAATTTGTCTTCAAATCCCATAAATGGGCATGTTAACTATGAGTATTGGAAAATATATTTAGTTTTCTTCAATATTTTTAGGCTTGATGTTCACTGAGATTGTGCATGATTACTTATTAGATCAGCCTCAAAGAAGTCGGTGGATGGGATGAACACTAAAGCCAAGGCCCAAGCCCTACTTTTAGGACTTAAGTTGATCACCTAGTGTGGGATTGATAAAATTGTTATCAAGGGTGACTCGATGATCATAATTTAGGCTCTAAGAAATGGGAAGGTTGGCTCGTAAAACGTGTAAAATATTCTTAGCCATGATTAGGATGTCTTGATGCTACTAAATTATTAGTAAACCCTCATTTCTTTCATGAATTAAATAAAGTGGTGAATGAGCTAAAAAATAAAGACATAACTCAACTCAAGATTTAATTTTTGATAATGATTGGGAGGTATGGAATCTAGACACCCTTTCATAATTAGTTTACACTTAGGGGTTTTGATATTGATGGTATTAATTACTGATGACTGTTGATATATGGGAAATGTTCTTTCCCACAACATTAGGAGGCTTCTCATTCTCTCATGACAAGTTGGTGTGATGGTTGATGGGTTTTATTTCCAATGCTGATGTTTATTTTGGCATTTACTTGGAGTGACATTAGCGATAGTGCGAAGGTGGCAATGTAAATCACATATCATATGTTACATGTGGCCTTCAACAATCCTCTCACTCATGCCATGGTGAGTAAATGTGAGAAGGCCTTTAAGGGTTGAGTCTCAGATTCTAGGCTGAAGCATGCTTTCATCATGTAGGCAAACAATATCTTGGAGGCCCTAAATGAAGTCATTAGATTGGTTTTTCTAGAAACCAATAGTAGGGTTAAGGTCAATTCCTTGGTGACATAAGTGTTTATGGGTAATTTACTTATGTCTTCAAAGGACAAGGAGCTGACTATGTTAGTGTCATCTAGGCTTGTCCATACATAGATTTCAAGTTGGATTAGAAGTAGTTGTGTAAGAATTTTTATCAGAGGAAAAAGGATCTCAAATCTTCTCTGGGTAGGTTGGCCATAGGGTGGTTCCACTGAAGGCGTTTTGAGACTTGGAAGAAATCATTGGAAATATTTTGGACCGTTTGGAAGTTTTACAAAACTAGCTTCAAAACCTTGGTCCCTCTAGCTATGAGGTGCCTTAAATAGATTTAGGGGCTTTACGTACTCCAATGACATCAGTCATTGTGGTATTATGAGTTAGAAAGTCTCCCAAGTCAATATCGATACTGAAATTATTGGTGAGGCTATTTAGAGCTCACACCCCCTGACTTAGCTAGCTTCAATGATCTTGGGGGGAGGACCTGTCACTAGATGTAGGTGATCTCAGCATTTATGTGGGTTCATTTGGATAGTATGATTACAACCCCTGGTCTAGGGGGAAATTTTAGTATGAAACGTGTGGGTAGGCCTTGACTGAGGTGGAAATCAATGGTGTCATGGGGGTTTGATGTGGCTGCAAGGGTTTTGGATGGTGATGTTGAGTGTGTGAATATCTCTATTGCTGTGAATACTTCGGTGGGTGGTGGTAGGTTAATGAGTGGCTATGAGGGGTGTGGTGGTGGCGTATCGGTGGTTGGTGGCACCTCATAGGGTGGTGATGGTTTGAGCAGCTGTGACGGTTTTCTTATGGGATGCAAGGTGGTGGGATTTGGACCTTTTATTTTAGTTTTGTTTGGTTGGCATTAGTGGTTAAAAATAAAGGACCAAAAAGACCTAAAAGATACCTCGACGGGTAGAAACAATGACACAAAAAGAAACCTTTAATGCCAACCAAACAAAACTAAAATAAACGGTCCAAATCCCACCACTTTACATCCCATAAGATAGAAGAAATATATTCACCACCAACATGTTCTATATGGCCTTACCCTTCCCCACTAATTCACCTTTTCTTAAGTTTATTGTAAAACAAAATGTCTCGTCCCTACACAGTTCATTATCACACTATATAAAGGAACACATAACTTTATTTTCTAACATCGCCTCCACTAAAAATATAAAATTATTATTGTTCAATACTTCATACAAAAAAGTGATATAAAATTAATAATCTTAAATTACAAATTAAATACAACTACAAATTTATATTCTATGACTCTACATAACCTCAATTTACTAAAACATAAACTTACATCCCTTAAAAAAAAACTTTAATTTTTTAATATTTTTTATTTATTTTTAATTGTTTTTTTTATTAAAAAAAAATAAATCAAATTACATCAGCTAGAAAACTGTTAGTCAGTATAATCCTCTGAATTTGGGTTTCATTGTATAGCGACATTATCAAAATTCCACCATATTTTCGTTTCGGGTAGAAACCTTAAAAACGTCCATACGGTTGTAGGAATATCGTCCATTGTTTATTGTTTTGAGGTGACCTGATCGAGAACAAGTCAACACGCACTTTTGTCATTAACTTTAGATAATTGAACGAGATATTATTCTGCTGCATAACCTACAGTAAGTCAATCCTTATCCATCAAAAATTGGGAAGTGGACAGACATTTTCGTGCATTGACTTGACTTGGAGTATTACAGCTCCCTAACGTTTACACTACGCAAAAGCCATCACGCCACTCACGCAAACATCCCTCCACTCCACTGCTTATTTATACTGACGGCGTTGCCATACGTTTTTCATAACAAATATTCGGTTGCTAAGTTTTCAAGCATGACGGAATATACAAAGATCTTAGCGTTCATTTTAACATTGATTTGTGCAGGAGAGATGCAACTGGGTTTAGGGCAGAGCATTGAATCTATAATCACTCAGACCTTCTTTAGCCGGGTTAAATCAGGAATCTCCCCTTCTTGCACGGGGAACAACTTCTATACTTACACTGGTTTTCTTGACGCGGCCAAAGCTAATAACTTCGCCGGTTTTGGCAGCACCGGGTCTGATACAGATCGCAAGAGAGAGTTGGCTGCTTTCTTTGCTAATGTGGCCCATGAGACTGGAAGTATGTTCTTCTTCCTTGCCTTGCCTTGTGTTGGCTATATTATCAACTTGATTACTAATTATGAAATCATTTTATGTGATGTGCAGGTCTGTGCTATGTGGAAGAAATTGCAAAATCGACATACTGTCAGCAATCCACAGAATTTCCTTGTAAGAGCGGCAAGCAATACTACGGACGAGGCCCGCTGCAGCTAACTTGGTAATCTCTTTTTGTTCAATATATACCTGTAAATCCATTATAGATTCGGTCATGTTTTACAAGATAAACACATAATCCATATATACATGCGTATGTAGGAACTACAACTATGGTGCAGCCGGAAGATATGTGGGACTCCCCCTGCTGGATAATCCGGACTTGGTAGCGCAGAGAGCAGACGTTGCGTTCAAAACTTCACTCTGGTTTTGGATGATACACAGCAACTGTCACAAAGCGATGACTTCCGCCGGCGGTGAAGGATTTGCCGGAACAATCAAAGCAATCAACGGCGGAGAATGCAATGGTAGGAGGCCCAGTGCAGTGCAAAGCAGGGTTGATTTGTATAAGAAGTTTTGTGGATGGTTGGGCGTCGCTACCGGCCCCAATCTCTCCTGCTAGATTTCTAAATAAGCTTGTAAAACCAAATAAGGGCATAAATAAGTTCGTATAAATATAGAATAAGGGCATACATATAGAATAAGGAACTTTCCAATCGGCACAACTGGTTATTATTTAGAAGTGGTGGACAAGGAGTTGGAGGGTATTAATAAATGGGGATCTAATTCCATTTCTAGAAAAAAATTTAAAATTAATTTAAAAGTTTTTATTATTCCATAAATATTTAATGTGTAATTTTATTTTATTTACCTGCTTGTTTTATATTTCAAATGTATTTATCACAAGAACTTAAATATTTTATTTTTACTAAAAAAAATTATGTGAAGAAATAATATAATTTATTGTAGCCATCATTTATTTTAATTATTATTATTATTTATTTTAATATAAATATATGTATAATGCATATTTATCATATTGCTTTTCAAAATTTTGATTATTAAAATATATAAAATTTAAGTATGGCCGTAATAAATTTAGTATATCATTGAATGCTTGACAATTCAAAATCAACAATTTAAATCTGTGCCTTGAAAGACTCTCTCCCTCCTGTTAAACTAAACTAAATAAACAAATATACAAAACTTTATTGAGCTCAACTAGCGGCTCTTCAAAATTTGTTATACATTCCAAATAGAAAACATGAAGAAAGTAATCCTTTGAATGGGTTGTTAGATTCAAACTCTTTTGCTATAAGTCGTTTTTATTTAATCCCTGCATCTTTTAAGCTTATATGTACTCTAATTTTAGTATTACCAAAAAAATTAAACACACGGGAATAACATATGAGAATTGCAATAAATAAAAGGATGGCACATGGATTTGACTTACCAATATGATTATATTACATCTCTGGTTAAAAATTAAAAAACAAATCTATATTCTGTGTCATAAACGAAAACGCCTCTAAACTCTTCCACAAATAGGACAGAAACACCTCTAAACTCTTCCGCATACGGAACAAAGGAAAACTGCTTCCGCATAGAGAATATCCGAAGCCGTTTCCACGTTCACAGGAAGGGAAAACTCCTTCCACAGATGGAAAGAGGAAAACATCTTTAATATATATAACATATAATTAGAGGTCTCAACTATTGATTTCCAAAATATCTTTAATATATAGAATATATAATTAGAAGTCTTAATTATTGATCCCCTTCTTTTATATACAATATTATTAGTCGTTCAAAAAATGATTTATTGTTTTATGGAATGTCGACCTCTCGATTCAATTGTCACATTCTCTTACATGATTTTAATTTGGAAAAAAAAAATCATTTGATATAGTTGAAGAAACCTAGATTCTTTGTCATTTAGATTGCATAAGTGTTGTCAATCATGAGAGGTGTTGATGAAACTTATTATTATTGCAAATCTAAAAGAACCATTTTGATCCACAAGATCTATCTAGTTGCCTCTTAATCTACCATATACTATCCTTATGTTGAATAAATTACAGATACTGATTACTTTTTAGATTTTTAACTGACAACTCTTGTTCCAAATTCATCAAAAAACCCGTAGTGGACTTCCCATCTTCATGATCACTAGCATAGACAGAATATGAATATACCACCATTTCTGTGAATCACCACTGAGAGGTGTACCATGATGGGGGTTGAGAATGCAAGACTAACAACTATCAAAAGGTGATCTTAATGCGAAGTGGTATAAGCGAGTTGTATGAAGGAAACAAATAATGAAACCAAGCCACAATTATAGTGGTTTACTAACACCGGCCATTGCAAGAGGTAACAAGAGAAAGTGGGGTGGAGTTTGGAGAAGACAAAGACCAGTCAACAAGACTAGAACAAGTCCTAAACCACCGCAGCCAGCTAACAACCCTACCTGAAACCATGATGACCAAGAGAGAGAGGGAGTTAGAATGGATCAACTATGGAAAAATAGAGAAACGACTAACTAAAATAAGTAAAACAAGTAACTTCTATCCCTAGGTGCCCACGAGATGGGACACAGGCTTGAGAGGTCAACGAGGACTCGAAAGGGGTCCTAAGGACCAAAACAGGGCTAGAGTGGGCCCAAAGAAACCTCAGATTAAAAAATGGAGGCTACCAATGTGCTTTGAACATGACAAAAACTTTAAGATGGAAGTCTTGCGGTTTGAAATGGAAAAATGGGGAAAAACCCCAAAAAGGGCCCACCAAAAGTGAAAAAAGAGGCTAAAAAGAAGAAAAAGAGAGAGAAAAGAGGTCATTTTCACTCTAAGAGATCCAAAGGAAAGCCCATGAGCAAACAAATCCTAAGCAGAGCAAACAAGGACACGGGAGAATGTCAAAGATGCACAGGATGGTCCAAGTAAGCTCTATGAATGGATTTTTGCAAATTTATTCATTTTAGGGTTTGGGAGGCCCTAAGTGCATTTTGACTCATTCTGACTGGTTCAATAGATGAATCAGATGAAACAAGGAGTCAAAATGTCAAGCTGAGTGAGTCAAAGAGAATGGGACCCATGGGAACTCAAATAATGGCCCATGGGGCAAGAAAGAGGGAGCCCTAAGGCTCCCCAAGGCATCCCAATGTAGGTCATGGCCTGGCCTACCCAGGTTGTAGCTTCACCTAAAAAACCATGGCTTGGGGTAGGGAAGACCCAAAACAAGCCTCGAGAAGCCTAGAGGAGCTTGGGAGGTCCTGAAAGGGGTCAAAATAGGAAGTGATAAGGAAAAATAAGCTGGATGGATAAAAAACATCATTTTTTACTTGTTCTTGCTCATTTTTTGGCCAATAGACTAATTCATTTGCCTATTCACTTACTTGTGTAGACACACATAAGAGTTAGCATACCAGAGGAGGGAAGGCCTTCACAAGTGAGATAGCATCCATCATAGCTAGATAGGTCATGTAAGTAACCAACTGAGAGAGAGTTCTAGCATGGTTGGTCGAGGAGGCAGACGTGCTACCTATGGTAGTCCAAGATCACTTACGGAGTTTAGGACTTTGGAAACTAGTATACATGCCCTCATTGCATTACTCTAGGGACTTGGTGAACACATTGGTGATCACATGCATACCAAAGAAGCATATGTTCCAATTGGGGCATGAGCTAGAGGCCATCCTCAATATTGAGGATGTCTACCCACTCTACAGGGCAATGTTGATGAGTAGAGAGATAGAGATACCAATGATATAGGATATAACAATAACAAAGCTCTACTTGGTGGGATCCTACCCTCAATGGAACAACCATAGAGTGTAGATCACATAGTTGTCACCGAGGATACCCACTCTCAAGATAGTGATAGCATGGACTATGGTTGGGAGGCTCTATGTCGACCAAAGTACAAGGTGGCTACCACTCTCATGGATAATAGTTATCCAACGTGTAGAGGGAGGATAGAGATGTACCTGGGGCTAGTATATCCTAGGTGGATTGTACCAACAACTATATCACATTTGATGTACAAGGGTAGGTAGATTGACACAACCCAAATTACTCATGTCATGGGCTTATGAGAGGCTCTCATTGACACGACTAAGAACACCACATGGCAACGATGCATATTCTACACTGGAAGAGGATATGTCATGGGTTTCATGATTCATAGACAAGGATGGGCTCATGCAAACCACCTTAGATCCAGATGTAGTGGATAACTACATCTATGATCCCTATAGCTCTATAGCATGGCTATAGGATGTCATGGTAGATCCCTATGTGGGATGCGAAGAGCTTTGAGGTTCGTAGGGGTCATACCATCATCTAGGGAGACAAGCTCTAGTGGGGAAGGAGAAACAAGCACAGCTTAGGCTAGTTGAGGCTGAGCCCAACAAGCAATCGAGATAGAGCAAAGGGGTCGATGGTGGAGAGAGGCCACCATGGTGAGGACCACTACCACTAGGAGGACAATGACCTACAAGAGGGTCATAGAGGCCATCAATGTTTCCATGTAAGATAAGTGTATTTTTTAGATATCACTTTATCTTTGTACTCATCCTTATCAAGAGCCAATATGTGACTAACACATATGCTCTATGTGTGTGTGCAAGAGACTAGCCTAGTTAGAATAGATCCTAGGTGGATCTACTACTGAGGGAGATGTTCATTAATGTGGTGGTAACACCCATGATGAAGTGGGTGCAACATCTACTAGCAGGGGTAGAGCCACACACTCACTTCTAGAAAGTTAGTGCATGAGCCTCATGTGAGTTGATGAGGACATGACACTAGATACCACAGCTAGAGGTAGAGTCAACATGGTACGAAACAACCATATCAAATTAGAGAGTCATTACAATAGGGGCTGAGGCAAGACTAGCTAAAACAAAGGTTGAGGTTGATCAGTGACAAGTTAAGCTAGCCTGAGAGCAAACTAGAGGAGCTAAGGCACCTGAAGAGAGGGCAGACCGATTGGATACACTGAAGGTACTGTAGCTCAACTATTCAAGAGGTAGAGATTGATATCTCCACCTAGAACATGACTATCATAGATAGTGCCTAGTCATAGGTTGATTGGGATATGCATATATAGCCATGCATGTGGTAGTTATTTGGGGACTGCAAGCCCAAGCTGACAACAAGCCATGTGATGTACTTAGAGAAAAACATGTATTTTTGGTGATATATATACAATGTTTTTCTCATTATTAGCATATGTGTGTATATTATTTTGTGTGTGATTTGTATGCTTCGTCTGATATAGACTACTAGATACATGTGATTAGATAGTAAGAACTGCTAATAAAGAACCCACATGCACACACATATATAAGCAGCATGGAGGTTAGTGGTACTAGAAGAGAGGAAAGATTTAACTTAACAACATTGATGAATTTCTTGGAGGGCCACACTGGCCCTAAACATGAAATGTCTTGAGGCAAAACGCATTGATCGGGTGCCACAAGGGCTCCCCTTTGAGGGTTGAGAGACAATATGCCCTGTTATGTAAAAAGGCAATGATAAAAAAGGGCCAAACCACTTGTGTGCAAGTTTACCCTTCTTACAGTAGTCCTTTGAAAAAATGAGGACCGTATCACCTACCTAGAATTGCTAAGGGTGCACTAAATTCTTGAATTGGTGGCATTGATGGTGTTGGTAAGCATGATTATGCTCAAAAGTAGGCATCACTCATCTAAGTGTTCAAGATTGATGAGGTGAGTGGCACATTCTTCCTCATCATAAAGAGAACTAAATGTCTTAACCCATAGTGAAGGGATTAAGACATCTAAGGGAAGAATAACCTCAAACCCATACATGAGCGAGTATGGGGTTACCCCATGGTCATTTAGAAGCTAGTCTGATAGGCCCATAGGGTAGGATAGAGCATGAGATGCCAGTCCCTCTTGGACTGGGAAACGGTATGTAGAAGCATCTTCTTCAAATTTTTATTTAAAGATTATGCTTACACATTTCCCTAGGGATAATGGGTGGAGGAGAAGTGGAGATTGAACCTAAAGAATTCAGTGAGCTCATGCATCTTGGGAATTTGGAAGCTTAGGCCATTATCATCCATAGTTATAGCAGGGACCCCAAACCTAAAAATAAGCTTGTTCAAGATAAAATTGGCAATAATCTTCCCACACATGCCACTAAAAGGTATGGCCTCAACCCACTTCATGAAATAATCAGTGGTAGTGATGAAACAATGATGGCCATTAGAAGAAGCAGGTTTGAACTCACTAATGAAGTTAAGATCCCAAACCGAGAAGGACCAAGGTGTAGAAATAGAGTGTAAGAGGTCAGTCAGGGTGTTGATAGTGTTCCCTATGACTTGACACATCTTACACTTCTTGGCATATTGGATTGCATCCTTGACAAGAGTGGGCCAGTAGTAACCCATCCTAATAATACATTAGGTAGTGGCTTACCCTCCCAAGTGGCCATCGTAAATACCCCTATGAGATTCTTCCAGTGCAAGAGGAATATCCCTAGGCGTGAGGCATTGCATCAATACACCATCGATACCCATATTGAATAAGACACTACTGATGATGACATAGTAGACAACAAGATTATAGATATGATAGCATTCCTGAGGAGTGTTGATGTCTAGTCTTCAAGGTAATGGATAATGTCTCGATATCAATCACACTTGGAGACCTCAGCATGGTCGACTGAGTAGACCATCTCATTAGGAAAGGCATTGTCAACCAACTCTACACTAGGGTTGGGTAGTGGGTACTCGACAAGTTGGTTAGCCATAACCAAGCCCTTGTAGACTTTTGGTTGACAATATAGAGGTCAAAATCCTAAAGAAGCATGATCTACCTCGTAGTCTTACCATCAAGATGTGCCTTGCTGAGCAAGTAGCGAAGTGGATCAAACTGGACAATCATGTTGGTAGTCTAGACCAACATGTAATGTCACAATTTATTTGTATCAAAGATGAGGGAGAGGCACTGGTGTTCAAAAAAAGAATAGTTGAGTTTATGACCAACTAGTATGTGAGAGATGTAGTAAACAACTCTCTCCTTGACGATGTCATCCTTTTGGCATAGCATGCCCCTAATGGAAAGATTAGTGATAGAGGTATATAAGATGAACTCATGCCCTTCAATGGATTCCATAAGGATGGGAGGACTATGAAGCATACGCTTCAATTCCTTCAAATCCACTTGGACTTCAGGAAACCATAAAAATGGAGTATCCTTGTGCAAGAGACGTGTGAAAGGTATGGATTTGTGAACATACTCCTCAAGGAAACATCTGAGAAAGTTGAGTCTTCCAAGGAAGGATTGTAACTGGATGAGGTTAAATGGGGGAGGCATCTCAAGGATCTCCTTGATCTTGTTGAGATCCACTTCAATACCCCTCTATGAAATGAGGAAACTAAGAAATTTTTTGATAGAAATGCCAAAAATGCACTTCTCATGTTTGAGACTAATGTAATACTCTCAAGGATGATCAAAGATGATCATGAGGTCTTGTACATGCTCATCTTGCTTACGGTATTTTTCAAGGAGGTCATCGACATAACACTCAATTATCTTACGGATAAGGTCATGGAAAATGTGGGTCATGGCATACCGATACATGGCCCCAACATTCTTCAGACCAAAAGGCATGATGACATAGTAGAAGATACCCCACAAGGTAATGAACATCATTTTGTGTTGGTCTTCAGGTGAAATCTATATTTGGTTGTATCCAAAAAATTCATACATGAGGGACATGATCTCAAAACTAGTGGTGGAATCAACAATTTGGTCTATCAAAGGAATAGGAAAGTTATCCTTTGGATAGGCCATATTGAGATCTTGAAAGTTGATGTAAATACGAATGGATCCATTCTTATTGAGAATGAGAATAGTGTTAGAAATCCATCGAGGGTAGTCGATAGCTTGGATAAATCCAACTTAGATGATTTTCTCAATCTCAGATTTGATGAACTATGAGACTTTAAGAGCCATTGGTCATTACTTTTAGCAAATGGGTCGGGTCCCATTATTTATAATGAGATTATGGATAACTATGTCATGATTCATGCCCTTCATATCAGTGTATTTCCAAGCAAATACATCTAAAATTTTCTGCAAGAAGGTGACCAAAACATCTTATTCCATTAGAACAAGGCTAGTGTTGATCTTGATGATCTTAGGCCTTGCTAAAGTACCAAGGTTGACATCTATTAATCCTTCAACGTTCATAACATTGCCTTCCTCAAAAAACTCTGACATGGGAGGAATGACTCATCTAACATTTTAGGTTCAACTGCCAAGATATTCACCATAGGAAGGCCTAGGGTTGGTCTATATACGAGAGAAATCTCCAAACCAAGATGATCAAGGGGATAATGATACTTACGGCAAGATTGCATGAGCTTGGTGTAAGCCTTTCTCTCCTTGAATAGGTTGCATACCATAACATGAATGAAACAACACTCAAGATCGGATTTAGACACTCTAGTGGTCTTAGTAGGAGATACATGGAGAGAGCCTATATACTGATGGGTAAAGCACGATACCAGGGAGAACTCAAAATCTAAGGAAACATCTTGGAAGAGATATCCAAAAAGAGGTGAGATGGCCTGGCATCATGGAGTGGAAGAGGGATTCAAATGATGCATGTCAAACTCTGAAGGGATGAACGTTGATCGGTACTCAATCGGATTAAAATGTTCATCCTTAAATAAATGAGACTCAGAAATAAGGGGTGTATGAGAATCTATAGACCTCCATGAGGAGACAATCAAAGCCTCACCTAAGGGCTTTGTCTTTGTGTAGAGTACTTCCCAAGGATCTCGGTCAACCTCCATGGTATAAACCTCATCTTCATGCACAAACTAAACCATACAAAACATGGCTGACATGACGGTCTGCATGGCAACGGTCCAAGGATGGCCAAGAATCATGTTATATAAAAGATCAAGTTCTAACACACAAAACTCAATTTTGACTATCTTGAACTTGACCCAGAGCTTCACGTTCCCCACTAGAATAATTATGTCATTGGTGAAACCAACATAGTTATGGCAAGAATCAAAGAGCTTCTTTTGAATGATCCCAAGCTCAGTGAACACATATAGGGGCATGATATTTAATGTAGCTCTGTCATTGATGATACACCGCTTAATGTGATAATCATCAATAGAAGTCTTGATATAGAGAGGGAACATAGCCCTCTTTGTAAGAATTAAAGAGTTTAGAAAAGTGGTTGGGTTGAAAGATAACATGGGAGGATGAGGGCGCTCGTGTGCATTAGAGTTGAATAACATTATGATGTCATCATGTAGCAAACCCTTGTAATAAATACCAAACTCATCAAAGATGAGACCCCTTTGTTTAGGTCAAAGATGAAGCAAGTCCCAAATGGAGATCCTAATCAATAGGCCCTGTAACTCCTCTATGATGGATTAATGATGTTGTCTACCCCGGGGAGGGATGTTACGCCTAAATTCAAATATGACCTTAGGATTCCCTGCCCCCATGGATTAGACAGGAGGCCCGACACCACTAGTCTCTCCAATGGGGTTAGTGGCCTGACTGTAGCACATGTTAACAAAGCACTCGTACCTAGTAGAGGCTATGTTGATAGAAACAACAACCTTGCTAATCTTGTGCTTGGGTTTCCCTCTTGGGTCAGCTAGGGAGGAGGAGTCAGAAGAGGTGGAAGAGCAAGAAGGAGAACATGGGGCCTTAACCTTTGATTTCTTCTTTTTATTCTTCTTCTCCTTATCATGGTTAGGCAAAGGCTCCTTGAACACATTTAACTTGTGATTGGGTTCCTGATCCGGACAACAATTCAGATGACAATTCGGGTGATGGGTCTACCCCAATTGATGGCGGAACTTCCGGGAGCCATAACTTTTGCACCGTAGCTCTAATTGACTCACCGTTTGAACCGTTGGAAAGATAATAATGAGGGGAACATCGTGAGATGGCATGGAGATATACTCAATGAATTTTGACCCCATAAAAACCAATGGAAGTGTCCCAAATTTCAATTTTAGTAGTGTAGTCTAAAAATAGTAATTCCTTGAATTCTGTATTATTGTAAATCATGGAAGTCGAACCAATTCATCTCCCTCAATATTGGTGACCTTCCACATCCTCCCCACACCTTCAAAACATGTATAAATGAAGATTTAACCCGAAATGGAAATCAAACATCTCTTCTCAGAGATAAGCATATGTTTGGGTCTGCAATTTTGATGAATAAAACATCTCTTTTCAGAGATAGCATTATTTGAATTGTGTTGTTCTTATTTCTGAATTATCTTTCAACGAAAGCTTTCAAGTTTTGGATCAGTTCCACAAGAGGAAAAATTTGAGACATAGATGAGGCTTGCACACCAAAATTTTGGGTGGCATAATTGGCATCATCATGCACCCTCATCTGATGGAAATTGTAAAACTTGATGGGGTCATAAGGAAACACCTTCCATTTTTTTATTGTGCTAGACTCAAAAACCTTTTTGTTATTTGGTTTCTTGCTCAAAACATTTGCCTCGCATCTATCATTCTTGTCCTTCTTCTCAAGAGGAGAATTAGAAACACCATCATCAATCGCATTACGATTAGGATCACACAAATAGGATGACTTTTGGGAAGGTACGGGTCATATGCCCATGTGCACTTCAAATACTTCGATCTTCAAATTCTCATTAATAGTTTCATCATAATAGGTGGTTTTAGACTTGAGGACCTCAAGGTGAACCTTCTACCTCAATGCTTGCATGAACATATTGTAAAGTTGGTCATCCAAGAACCTAGTCCTACATGTATGAACAATTTAATGCCATTTACATATAAAATCCAAGTTCAACTCACCCTTGGCCTACATCATGGAGGTGAGTGACTGGATGCTAAGGTTAAAGGGTTTGGAAATATCAAAATATTAGAGGAAGTCATCCAGAAGGATTTGGAAACTACAGAGAGAATCTAGAGGCAGATTCTTAAACTAGACAAGAACTTCAACTCATAAAGAACAAGCGAAGAGCTTCAACATCATGCCTTCATCTTGTTCCCAATCCATACATGCCATCATGAGTGTTATAATATGCTTTTTAATACTGGAGTCCTACATTTGATTAAACTTAGGTAGTATAAGGATAGAAGTAGGAAAGGGAATCACATGCACCCAAAGGGTTAGAAGATTCTAACAAAGATCCTCATAAGCACAGTTGATAGCAGGATAAAGACAAACTCTAAGAGGGGGATCATAATGGTGATGGTGTTGCCTATATCCATAGGCATCACCATGACCATGAATGTGGGGAGGATGATGTTGAGGTAGCTTCTAATAGGGAGAATTCTCATGATGTAATTCATCTCTACCATGGGATGGGGAATAGCCACAGGAAGTGTGACGGTCCCCATGGGGATGATGGAAAGACATGGCATGTTCATGAAAATGGTCATGATGAAAAAAATATCCACACTACTGATCACATGTCATCATATGATGATCAATCGGTGGGTGTTGATGTTCTGGCTAAGCCTCCCATAGATCTCTAATCGATAGATGATAATCCAAATCATCACACTGATTAGAAACTCTAAAAGAAGGGCTAGGAGGATGGGAAGACCCTCCATCATGGGGATACCTCACTGAGTTGGAATACCTATGACCCATAGCATGGATATGCAGATGTTCTTTTTCTAGAGTCTCCAATTGAGAAAGAGGCGGGGAACTCGTATGAGAATTAGTCAAAGAACTTGAAACTGAGTGGATGTAAGCTCTTTTCCAGAGGAAGCACACCACCGACTCCTAGGGGAAAGGGATGCACTTCATTCACCTAAAGGTATCTATGTCAATCATCTATGATTACATGTAGCTCATTAGGCCCTAACTATGCAAGAGGATCTTCATCACCTCTAATAGGTGAATGAGATGTGGTGTGAGGTTGATATGAAAATTCCTCAAATAAATGAAGCTCAAACATGTGGAAAGGAGATCGAGTCCATTGGTTATAGTCCTACCAATCTTGCTCCCTTTCAAATATGATAGGGTGTAGACTACCATGTTAGGTCAAGGGAAGATCTTGGATCCTATGGTGTCTATGGCATTCTATTGCAAACATGGATTGTTCATGAGTGAGCTCAAGAATGAGACCCTAAATCCACTAGGATTTGCATCTTAAAGGTGGGATATCAGACATGGATGTAATAAAGTAAGAGAAACATGAAAGATAACAAAAAAGGCAAATTGATGGAGAACTAACAAGGAGAAAAGCATAAAACCAAAAAAGGAGAAAACAACCAAGGCGAGAGCCGAAACACAACTAAAAGCAAAGCTTAACACCTAACAGAGAGTTGTTGGCTAAGAGAGTTCTAAATAGGATAGAACTAATGTGAAACCATATGTGAGGTCCCACCAAGCATGCTAGAATGTACCTCCAAGAATCAGAATGGAACCACCAATGTTTGGCAGGGTTTCAAAGCAAATCACTAAGAGGCTAGAAGGCTCAAGGCTTCTATGCGCTACATGATGTCTATAGTGGCTATTCGGTTTGCTAGCTTTCACCAAGATATAGACAAACTTGTAAACCAAGTTGGAGCTAGAATGAGTAAGTGCATAAAGTACACAAGAACCTCTAATGGATCCAACCACAATAAGGTAGGTAGCTAAGACTAGGCTATTGATTGCATAAACAAAGAAAAAATAACAATACCAAATGGAAAAAGATAACAACTGAAATGAAAATCTAGAAGCTAAGGCACTTTGAGGCCAAATGAAAGATATTTTAGTCAATAGAGACATTTTCAAGAAAGGGTTCAAGAGCATGCCTATTCTATATTTGAGCCATCTTTCCAAATCAATACTACTATTTTCTAACAATGCAATGTTCTAGTTTAACGAGAGAGAGAGAGAGAGAGAGAGAGAGAGAGAGAGAGAGAGAGAGAGAGAGAGAGAGAGAGAGAGAGAGAGAGAGAGAGAGAGAGAGAATGTTTAAGAAAGTTTTCTAGTTTGTCTTGAGCATGTAGAGTCCTACTATGTAATAGAAATGTTTCCAATGCATTAACGTAGTTGGCACTATGTAGACATTCTTCAACCATGTTTGAGTTCATTTTGGGTTACCCACATCCATCATCTTTGATAGAGATCCATGCTTTATGAGTCATTTTTGACAAGCATTATGGGAGTTGATGGGTACGCAGCTGGATCGATTGATGACTTTTTAGCCTCAAATAGATGGGCAAATCAAAGTAGCCAATTGCACACATGTTCATCTTTTGTGAATGTAAAACTGTGCACATGCTCGCTCTTGAGATGACAATCTCTTGTACGTTTAACACACCTACAATAGGGCTTTTCAAAGCTCTACTAGCCATAACCCATTCTAGACATGTCTTGGGTTTCAACCTTTGGCACCTCTAGACATTTCCTACTACACACCATTAGGTAATGAGTCGCACGCATAGGAATGAAAAATGAATATAGTTGAGAAGTTTTTGTACCACTTCTGGTCTGTTCACCAACAGGTTCAGCAAATTCTCTCTCACACTCAAGCTAAGTACAAGGAGTGCCATGACACACATCGCACACCTCATACATTTCAAGTTGGTGATAAAGTCTGGTTATAAATTCAGAAGGAGTGATTCAAAGGGCCACATTGAAATATCAAGCCTCTGTGCTATGGTCCTTACACCATTTTGTGCGTAGCCAATGAGAATGCCTTCAATCTTGATCTACATCATTACTTTGGCATGCACCCAATCTTCGACATAGAACTTCTCAAGCCTTACACTCCATCATTTCTTGAGCCAACAGTGACACAACATCCTTTTAATTTAGATCTTGAGTACTTGCATCCTACAGAGAAGGACCAAATCATCAAAGTGATAGACACACACACCCACCATGGCACATATCAACTTTTCTAAGTGGTCAAGGTTGGGCAATATGTTGTTCAAGCCAAGGGGTTCACTTCACAATAACTTTAGGTGTAGTTTCTATAACTAAACACCAATGTAATGGAGACCATTGCTCTTCAAGAAAGGGTGAATGATCCATGTGCATCTCTTGCATAATCGAGCTCATTTTTCATTTGCTCTACTATGCAGGACGTATACCTCTCACCCCATCTTGTGTACTCCTTGCCCGAAGTTTACTCATAGGTTTGTACACTATGCTTGTGCTCGCTCATAACTTTGTGCACTTCCTCGCATTGTTCCTATGCTTGGTCATCCAACATGTGCATAATTTCTACACTTGTGTTTGCTCATAGGTCTACGCATTACACTCGTGCTCGCTCATAACTTTGCACACTTCATAACACGGTTCCTACGCTTTCTTACCAAACATGTGCATCACTTCCAATGCATCTACGTATCATCTTTATTCACACACGTGGCTTGCAAAGTGATGCTTTTTAGCCTGGAACTTGTCAAACCTCCAGTTGGGCAGTTAGCCACCATGTACCTGGTAGTTCAATTGTCATCCAGCCTGGAAGATGAACTGATGCAACTACCTTCTTAGTAATTGATAGTGGTTGTAACTGCTCTTGTATTCTAACTATATAAGTATGTAATATACACATCCGACCAAAGGTTGATGCTCTACACAATCATAACACAAATAACATGCTCTGTGTATCTACTCTGTAAAACATGCATTGTAGTAGATTGTACCAGTTTTTCCTATTCTCTTATTAATGAATAGAAGTTGTATTTCTTGCAAATAAGACTCTCTCTCTATTGAATGTGTTTAATTATTTATTTCTAAATAAACTTTGCCCATTCACTCTATATAACCAAAACTCGGTTATCCCCCGCACACTTGATCCTGAATCTGCAATGTGGATCACACACCTATGAAGAAACATACAACTTTATTTTATAATATCACCTTCTCACTCTATTGAATGTGTTTAATTATTTATTTCTAAATAAACTTTGCCCATTCACTCTATATAACCAAAACTCGGTTATCCCCCGCACACTTGATCCTGAATCTGCAATGTGGATCACACACCTATGAAGAAACATACAGGGGATATTATAATATCACCTCTATGAAAAATATAAAAAATATTATTATTTAACAATTCATACACAAAAAATCATATAAAATCAATAACCATAAATTACAAATTAAATACAACCACAAATTTATGCTCTCTCGCTCTACATAAGAGATACTTACATTCCTTTAGGAATAACTTTCAACTGAAAAAACTGTTAGTCACTATAATCTTCTGAAAAAGTGCCTAAATTTTGGGTTTCATTTTATAGCGACTTTATCAAAATTCCACCGTATTTTATGGGTATAAAGCTTAAAAACACATAAATAGATTAATATATGTATGTATGTATGTAGGAACTACAACTATGGTGCAGCCGGAAGATATGTGGGACTCCCTCTGCTGAATAATCCGGACTTGGTAGCGCAGAGAGCAGACGTTGCGTTCAAGACTTCACTCTGGTTTTGGATGATACACAGCAACTGTCACAAGGCAATGACTTCCGCCGGCGGTGAAGGATTTGCCGGAACAATCAAAGCAATTAACGGCGGAGAATGCAATGGTAGGAGACCCCGTGCAGTGCAAAGCAGGGTTGATTTGTATAAAAAGTTGTGTGGATGGTTGGGCGTCGCCACCGGCCCCAATCTCTCCTGCTAGATTTGTAAATAAGCTTGTAAAACCAAATAAGGGCATAAATAAGTTCGTATAAATATAGAATAAGGGCATAAATATAGAATTAGGAACTTTCCCACCGGCACAACACGAGATCTGCAAGGAATTTTGGATCGTCCCTCATGGCATTATCTCCGGCTAAATCTTGAGCATGGAGAGACTGCACAACATGTTCAATCTCTTTCAGAAAACAAAAGGCACATTCAGTGATGGATGTTCGATTTCCCTAAATAAACACACAGGAATAACATATTAGAATTGCTATCTCTGGTAAAAAATTTAAAAACAAATCTATATTCTGCATGATAAACAAAAACACCTCTAAACTCTTCCACAAACAGGACAGAAATACCTCTAAACTTTTCCACAAACGGAAGAGAGGAAAACTGCTTCCGCATAGACAACATGGGAAAACCGCTTCCACGGACAGGAGGGGGGAAACATCTCCACCATATAGAACATATGACCTCTTTATATTAGGGGTCTCAACTAGTGGTCCCCTTCCTCCATATACAATGTTACCATCTCCTCCCAAAAAAAGTGAAGTTATTCACTGTTACATGGGATTGACTTTCAATTCGATTGTCGCGTTCTTTTACATTTGGGAAAAAAAAAACCATTTAATGTGGTTGAAGAACATCAAAATGCTATACTTCTACTCATACATATCAGCGAGTTAAATAAGATCTAATAAATATAGAAATTCTAATGCAATGAATGACTAGAAGATATTATTTAAAAAATCGTTGCGATCTTCTCATATGCCCAAAATCGCACCTTTCACATTTCTTGCTAGCAAAAGTATGGATTTCATGATAAAAAATAAGCGAAATGCAATGAATGGTTAGAAGATATAATTTAAAAAATCGTTGCGATCTTCTCATCTGCCCAAAATCGCACCTTCCACATTTCTTGCTAGCAAAACTATGGACTTCATGATAAAAGATAAGCAAAATTGGATTTGAGGACTTTGTTTGTCCATGGAGTTCCTTTGATTCCACCCACTACTAGGTGGGGTTACAAATATTCAATGTGGGAATCAATGTTGATTTGTGGAATGTTGTTGAGATTTTGGTAGATTGCCTACCATCCATGCCCTATAGATAGATCCCACATCTCATAAAGGTAGATATTTATCCTTATCTTCTTGTTTGATTTTGATGTGCACACCATACTTGATCAATGCCACTAGTTGTCTTGCTTTAAATTCCATTTCCTTTGTCAAGTCTAGTTTAAATTCTAACCCCTTTAGCCACTTTTGATCATTTTGGTAGTTAGATTCATGCCATCAATCAATTTTGTAGCTCAGATTCAACACGCAGTCGATTCATATGTATGACAGCCTTAATAGGCCAGATGATCATCAATTTCAAGTTTCATATCTCTTTGATGAATCAATGTGCTAACTTAGCCATCAGGGTTTACTTTATCACTCTCGGTAAGCATTTTATATCATGTGGCCCCTCCTCACTACTTTGCTCTTCACTTTATGAACTCAAGGCCCACTTTAACTTTGAACAATTTTAAGTGTCCCAAGGCACCCAATTGAAATAAAGTGTACCACTTCACACATTTTCATTAATTTGGGGTCAAAATTTTCCTCTGTCATTACTTTTCATGGATCTTAGGTCATTGGATCATGCTACACATCTCTCCATCATTATATCTTCGATTGGAATACTTGGATCTTGAAACTGTAAGATTTACAAAAAATCAACTTAGTAAAGTGAGTTAATTTTTACATGAATTCAACTAAGCAAAAATCCAAGAAGAGAGAAAAGTCATAATTTAACGAAGATAAAAGGGCCTTTTTATAAACCAAATATAAAGTTGCCCATTTATTAGAAAAGTGACTAAGTGAAAAGTGAAATTATATAAATATTTAGCCATTTCAAATAGAAAATAGAGAAAATAAGGACCAACTATTAAGGAAAAGGATGTGAGAAACGTTGAGATCATTTAGATAATTTGTACAAATTTAAGGTGAAATGGTCTAAAAGAGGAAAATTTTAGTGCATTTCAAAACTATCATCCGAAATAGACTAAGACTTATCATATATAAAGCAAATTCAAACATTTATATATTAGAGATGTCCTAGATGCAATTCCTTAACACAAGTGCATATGATGAATCTTTCTCATTAAGACTTGTATAATTCAATGAAGCACATTTTAAATTTAAATCTTCGCATCTATTAACTTGCAAACCCAAAGATGACAAATCAAACAGACAAAACCACTAAATTTTTTGAGACAGAAACCCAGACTCTATATTAAAAAAAATAGGTTATATTATTTTAATGATGAGATTAGGACATATTGTGTAAACAACAACAAATAGTGACTCTATTGGAAAATACTCTTAGGTATTTTAAAATTCTAGAACCTCAGTCTTCACACCCAAATAACAAGTATTGGTTGTAAATATTTCTGAAGACAAAATTAAAATATGAAGGCATAAAAGTCTGCTTTAACATGTGGCATATTAAGTTACCTCACTGCTAAAATACCATTATTTTATTTTATTTGAAATATTTCATGTTCTAAGCAATAATTGTAGTAGACATTATTTTTGCAATAGTGGCAGTGATTATGACTGCAACACCAACTCCATGAGTTCTGATAATTGGACATATATTTATGGGTCTATGCGTGGGAATAACATCTATCAGTGTTCCTCTATACATTTTAGTTTCTCTTGCTAAGAACAAAAGACCTTTGATTAGCTCCAATGGCCTTATGATCACAAGCAAACAGTTTCTATCATATGTCATAAATTTGGGCTTTACAAAGATAAGCTAAAAGGGAAAAAAATATTAAAAAAAACTTAAAGCAAGTTCAATATTTTGAAAATATTTGTGTGATGCCTTTTTTTTGGATTGATGTTTTGGATCTCCCAATAAAAAAATAGTTTATCAAAAAAAGATTAAATAGGATGATAAAGCTTTTCTAAAGATACACCTGAATGTTTTCTAGATCCTAATGTTAGGAATGATGACAAATAATAAAAGAAAATGTGGTTAATTTCTCTTAAATGTCTATTTGTATTAATTTTTTTAATCTCATGTGTAAATTTCTTTTTTTCTTAATACGTGGAACATGGTGTTGGATGTTTGGGGTTGTAGGAGTCCCTGCTATAATTTAACTACATTTGGTTATATTTTTGCCCAAATCTCCTCGCTAACTCTATAGATAGATTATTAGTTTTCTTGTATACGCTTACAAATATGCAATACATAACTGGATTTTAAAATTATTCAAAAAACTGTAATGTTGTAATGATTCTCTAAATGAACAATAAACAAAGGCAAAATCTACAAACTCCCATAGGGACGTGGTGCATGGCACACTTATTAAATAAGATAGCTAAATTTCTAAACCTTACAAAATAAACCCTGTTGGAATGGCTTGTTATTCAGTTAGGAAAGGGAATTGTTAGTTACAAGTTCTTAATAGATGGAAATTTAATTAAATATTTTAATTTTATTTATTAAGTTGATTTTGTTAAAATTTGATTTAATTTTTTTAAATATTTTTAATAATATTTATTATATATTTAATATCATATTTATTTTTTATTTTTTTAAAAATGTTTAAATGAATATAAACATATCTTACATTTCAATATGTTCATAATAATAATTCAAATATTTTATTAATATTTAAAAAATATCATTAAAAAATTATGTAAAGAGATATACAATTTATTATACTTTAGTTAGCATCATCAGTGTCGAATATATATTTACCTTGACATTAAATGAGTAGAGCATCAAATAAGAGAGGAGGTAATATTTAGTGTAAAATTAAAGTTTATAGATTTTGTAGCACGTATATGATCGGCAAAAATAGCCTGAGGTTCACAAATACCACCTAAAACATCTCCCACCAACAAGAAACATTCATAATTATAGGTTTCAATCAATGAAGAAACTGGAAAATAAAACAAGTTTTCATCCTTTAACTGCTTCACATAACAGCACTCTGTCATAGCCAAACCCTTGTGCATCGAAAAATATGTAGTAATGTTTTTAGAGAGTCATGTTATAATGCAACTATTGTTGATTATACATATTCATTGTGTATTATTCATAATTAATATAATTTATCTTTACTCTACATTTCTTGTTAGTAAAAATATGGACTTCATATATCTGGAAAATAAAAGATAAGAAAAATTAGGTTTGAGAACTTTGTTTGTCAAATTTGAGGTTTTGAAAGCCTCGTTCGATATGGAGAAATTGAACTTTCAAAAGATAAGGAAAATATTTTTTTTAGGGCTTATGGTCAGGGTTAACAGGGTTTTTAGAACCAACTACTTGTCAAGGCCATCAACAGTGCACAATATTGAATGTAGGATACCATGTAAAATCCGACTCAACCAAACAATCCAATACAATAAAAGTGTGTTACTACAATGATCCTAAATCTATAATAAATTCTTTATTTATTTTAGAATGTGTAATAAAATGCAAGGCGAGTGCAAGCTAATGATGGGCCAAAAGAGGGTATGAAGTGGCAATGAAATTTAAAAAAAATACATATCTCAACTTCAATTGGTGATTTGAGGGTCTTTCACCATAAATTTTAACATGTTGTAATAAGAGTTTATTTTAGCATTACAAACAAATTTTGTGATCATATTATTTGTTTTTCAATTAAATAAAAAAATTTAGATAGATGTTTCCAATTCTAATATATTACTCTTTATTTTTTTATAATTTTATAAAAAGTGAGCACGTATAACAAATATTTTTTTCAATTTTTTTCGGATATGTGGACTTGATGAGGGATTTTGCCATATTTTTATTATTTTTAAATTAACTATTTAATTGAGCACTTACAAAATATGAAACTTATTTTATCAACAAGGTAAACTTAAACAATTTTTACTTATTTATTTTAGATCATAGTCGAAGAAGAAAATGTTGAGACCTACTTAAGGAAAAATATCAATTTAATTAGTAAATTTAATTTAATTTTTAAAAATGTCTTCTAAAATTATAAATTTTACTTAGAAAAACCCTTCCAGTATTTTACATACAAATATAAGTAACTAAAATAAAAACATGGGTGAAGAGAGGGGAACTCCATCAATTTGTTTTTGGTCCATCGATGAAGGAAAATAAATAAGCTCAAGTATGCCAAGGTAAAAACAAGATGAATCTTGAGCCAAAATTGGAGGGTAAATGGATATCCATTATGGATGATTATCTGTTTTGGAGAGCTATGGATATGTGTTTTATATGTAGCTAAATATATGAATATAACGTTATATTTTAAATGTATTTTACTAAATATAAGAGATTAGGACCATCATGGATTTTTTGAGATTATTTGTAAATCTATAGAAGTTACGATTTAGAAGATTTTTTTTTTCAAAACCTAATATGCTTAATACTTAATCATTTTCAAGATTTTAATATAGATCATAAAGTTATTTGCATGTAATTTTTGCACTTGATATTTATTTTAGGATAAACAATGATTGTTTTGTATATTTTTGGGCCTGCTGAATTGAGTTGAAATTTTTTAAAGAGTTCCATTTGTGCTACAAATAAATTTTACAAACTTTTCATCTCTTAGAAATAGTGAGAGCTGAGAGCATATCAACACATAAATTTACATACAAATTGAGTATGTAAAATTAAAGAATTTACTCATGTAGTTATCACCATTTGTTATTATTTCATCATTATATGTTGTTATTTAGCATTGTTAGTGAAAATTGAGCCCAAAATCATATTACATCATCACAATTAGGCTCATGGGGATTGATTGAACAAAATTGCAACCCTCGTTGAACCAATTGAGCAATTGGCCCAACAAGGGACTCAATTGGGAAAAATTGAAACTTAAATTAGAGTATGTATTCATAATTAGGTTTATGGGGCTTGATTTCCCCAAATTGAATCTCTCATTGAATAAAATGACTAAATGATCTAATCAGGGACTTAATTGGGAAAAAGTGAGTCTCAAAGAAAATTATTTAATTGCAATTATGTTTATGTGGCTCAATTTGTCAAAAATACATCTATTATTGAAAAAATTGAGTAATTCATTCATTTGTGGAATCAATTGATGAAAATTGAGCCACAATTAGGCTTATGATGCTTGATTCCCCAAATTATATCCCTTGTTAAATTAAATGAGTAATTGGTTCAATCAAGGATTCAATTGAGTCAAATTGAGCAATAAATCATATTAACTAGTCATAATTGGGTTCATAAGGTGCATAATTATGTCCCTCATTAAATAAAATGAGTAAATGGTCAATCAAGGATAGAATGGTGCAAGTGGATCCCCCAATCACATTATCTAGTTGTAATTAGGTTCAGGAGGATAAATTACCCTCAATTACATCCTTCATTTAACCAAATGAGTTATTATTTCAATCAAGGACTTAATTGGAGCAAATTGAGCCTAATATCACATTATGTAGTTGAAATTAGGTTCACAAGGCTCAATCTAGCCCCAAATTCCATCCCTCATTGGACTAAAGGAGTAATTGGTTTAATCACATACTCAATTGGGGCAAGTGGAACCTATAATGAAATTATCTCTTTATAATTAGGTGTACGAGGATCGATTTCTTAACATGTGTCCCTCATTGAACCAAATTAGTAATTAGTTCAATTAGGGACTAAATTGGGGCAGATTGAGCCCCAAATAATAATATGTGGTAGAAATTAGGTTCATAAGGCTTGATTTTTATAAATTACATACCTCATTAAACCAAATGAGTAATTGTTTCAATCAAGGACTCAGTTGGGGAAAAAGGAACCCAAATCACATTATGTAGTAGAAATTAGGCTTGCAAGACTCGATTTCCCTAAATTGTGTCCTTCATTGAACCAAATTAGTAATTTGTTCGATCAAGGACTAAACTGGGGTAAATGGTGTCCTAAATCACATTATTTAGTCAAAATTAGGTTTACAGGGCTCGATTACCCCCAATTTCATCCCTCATTGAACCAAATGAGCAATTGGTTCAATGAGGGTCTATATTGGGGAAGATTGAGCTGTAAATCTCATTTAATAGTTATAGTTAGGTTTATGGGGCTCAAATGGGCACCAAATTGTATTCCTCAATAAATTAAATGAGTAATTGGTTCAATAAAGGACTCATATGGGGTAAGGAGAGCCCTTATTCATATTATTTCATTGTAAGTACATTCACAAGGCCTAATTTACCCAAATAGTGTCCCTCATTGAACCAAATGAGTAAATGGTTCAGTGAGGGACTCAAATAGGGAAAATTATCACCAAATCACATTATATTGTTCTTGATTCACATAGCTCAATTGGCCCAAATTTTGTCTCTCATTAAACTAAATGAGTAAATGGTTAAATATGAAACTTAATTAGGGTAAATTCAGCCTTAAGTTGCATTATATAATTGTAAATAGGCTATAGGGATTGATTTCCTCAAATTATGTCACTCATTAAACCAAATGAGTAATAGGTTCAATCAAGGACTCAATTGAGAAATTAAGTACAAAATCATATTATCTAGTCACAATTCGGTTCACAGACTTTGATTACTCAAAATTTATGGTGTAGTCATAATTTGGTTCATAAACATTGATTGAGAAATTGATTGCTCCAAATGAATGGTGTACTCCAAAATACTTGTCCATCCAAGTTGGTGAACAAGCCAAATCTATTGTAAAATAACATTTTTCTCTAGCACATATCAAGATGGCCCCCTCTCAAGAGATTTCAACTTGGTTAAAGTTGACTTATGCCTTCACAATGTGTACTTTATCAACTCGATGAGCTATATATAAGATGCACAACCCCTCACCCTGGAAGTAGAAAGTTCACCAAACTGTGGTCAACCAAACCATTCATAATATTTTCTATATGCTACGATCGAAGAAGAAATCTTTACGAGGTGCAGATTATGCAAGAGAGAAGTTTCCTCTAGTACCACCACTTGATAAGTAGAAGTTTCTAGCACCAGTTCATGTCCAAAACCACCAAAAAGGCAAAGGACCACCCAGGCACCACCACAAAGGGCCACCCTACCAAGGGTATCACCACAAAGGACTTCACCTAAATAAGATACCATAGAATCACGATCGGAGGGCTCAACACCAACACCACCAACCAATCCATTGGAAGAGGAAAAACCTGAAGGTCATAGGGAAGAACTGGAGTCAAACTAAAAAAAAACACCCTTCCTAGTGCAAAAGGAGGAGACCACCCTTGAAGAGCCATAGTTAAACATGTAAAATCCACTTGATGAAGATGGGGATGGTTTTAACAGAGACTGAATGAGTGGCATGGACATTGGAAACACTTCATCTACACTAGATATGGATGTCAAAATCCTTAAGTGGGATCCTCTCAAAGGGAAGTAGCTAGCTAACTTTGAACTTCAACCATATTTGGTTGATCCAACCACCAACTTGTGTGCATAATGCTAGATAGGTGTTCCAAATAGGTTGCTATATTTATATTCCCATTTTCATCTGGAGAATGTAACTATTGACACCAAGTGTTAGATGTCTTTTTTGTTGGACATGTATAATGAACAATGCCTTGTTGAGATACCTTCAGATAGTCTAGTTTTAGAATATAATGTAACGGCACTGCCCACTCAAATTTAGGTTGATCCCAAATAGCTCTCTCCTCTACAAACTACCTCCACATTTTCAAAAATGGCCTTTAAAGTTATGTGATAGAATATACTTTCATATTCTGATGCGTGCACTATAGAGTAGAAACATGACCAGGTGGTGGCATGTATGATAAAGAAGTTACCACTTAGAAGGTACTTGAAGAGGAAGTGGTCATGATAAAACAAAAAATAGAAGAAAATATAATAGCGAAAGTCAAAAATTTAAATTTATGTAAAACTATTTTGGGCCAAGAACCAACATTAGCAGATGAAGTCACTTTAGAAGGAGAAACTATTGACAAATCAGAGACCCTTGTAAATCTCTTGTTAAAATAGTGCAAGGAATAGGCTACACCTAGAAATGAATTGTTATAGGTGGTTGAATAGTTTGCATAAGTAGTGGAAGTCTATAGATGCACCCTCCAAAGGGTTGGGGAAGTGATTCCCATCTTGGATGGGATTTTTGTGAAACTGGCATGACTTAATACAATTTTAGTGGCCTGACTCTAGACAAAGATGTCTTAATGGAAGTAGTTGGTGGATGTCACCCTATTAATAAAAGATCATACCAAGTGCACTAATTCATTTAAGAATGTCAAGAACATGGAATAGATAATAAATGCACATCAACAAGAAATAAATTCCAACTTTACAACTCTCTGAGGATAGGTTGTAAATGAGGTCACTACACTTGAAGAGGTCCAAAAGGATGCTTCCACATCCCTCGACCAATTGGTCAATAAATCAAGTGAGTGTCCTGATCAACTTGAGGAGATAAAAATTTAAAGGTGGTGATCGAGGAAATAACATCCAATCTACTTGACACCTTATCACATTAGGATGGCATCAAAAATTAGATTGAACAAGTTTGCCTTGATTTTTTGATTGAGGCCAAGACCGATGCTTAGTCTAATATGGACTAAGAGTGTTGTGTGGGGTGATGTTAGATCCCAAATTTTGAATAAGTATTTTATATTTTTGGCATGGAACTAGTTTAGTGTGAGAGGAGCACGACATAGGAAAACCATGGCATAGAACTAGCTCGATGCAAGAGGAGCATGAAATAAGAAGACTATGACATAAAACTAACTTTTTGTAGAAAGATAATGATGCAAAATATCATAGCACAAGAATACCCATTCAAAGAAGAAGAAAAAAAATGAAGGACCTGAGATCAAAGGACTCGATATATCAGTGAAAGACTTAGGCAATACAAGGGAAGTGAAAAATGGTTAAGCTATTCTCAAGGACAAATTAGAATTTAATCATCACATAAGTTTCATACTAGCCTACATAAAGAAGGACATTTATCAGTAAGGATCTAGCACCAAATGAGAATATAAGGGGTATGAGGGACTGGGTCCTTAAGATAAAATGGATAAATGACTACCACGACTCTCAATCTACTAGAGATCATTAGCTAGTCACCTAAGTGTCATAAATAATGTAACAACTTGGTTAGAGAACACAAGTATAAATACCCCTATGTAGAGATGTGTCAGGTTGGCTAAACATTGGTATTATGTAACAATTCTTTGTGGCAATAGTAAAATTATGGAAGTTATTATTAGTTGTTATTATTCTTTGGTCTTATGCTACATTTTTTACATAAGTTGTAACATTGAGTTATTAATATGTTTAGATGTGGTTTATATTTAACTATAATGAATATAATATGCATTGTATGATCTTGCATAATCAACAATTTAAACCTCATGGTAGTTATCTTTGTATTCATGGTTGTTTACATAGTTGAAACAAGGTCCACAGTCATGTATTTTATTTTTTATGTAATCAGTAATTTGATATATAAATAAATACCATTATATGACAAGTGTGTTACTATGCAACATAACCCATGGGAATTGATTTCTTGTTGCATACTTCAAGTAAGCGTGCAAGAGATTAGTCTTTCAAGAAATGCCAGTGCATAAGCTTGTTGGGAACTAAACACTTCACTGCCCTAAGGAGAGCTTGATATAAAATCCTAAAAAGGGTACTCATATCGAATGCCTTAAAATTTTACCACTTAATTACAATGTATATATTTGAGACATTGATGTATTTTAGGTGGTATTATTCAGATCTTGTGTCCAATGGCATCCTAATAACATATTAAATATCCCCATACCTTGTAAGGCTAGAAATGGAGTGGTCAATGTTATTGAACTAACGTAAAGAGGTAACCTTATATGTAAAAGCGTATTTTGTGTTTGCCCATCCAATTCTTTGACTACTTTCAGTGTAGCTTTTGAATCATTATCTATTTATCCAAGAGTGTTAAAAAAGTTCATTGTACATGCATTTTCACTTAACCTATTATCAATCATGACACTATGTATGGGTTATATGTTGATCTAAGATAAAATAAAGAGTGCATGTATATCTAAATTATCATTAAAAATTTCACAATCATCAAATGTGATCATAGGACATGGTGTTGATATGTTTGTCAATGTATCAATAATACCATTTATTGGATGCCCATATATTGAATGAGGAGGATATGCTTTATGTGAATGATGTACCTTTGAATTATCTATATTTTATGTCATGTCATGTTTTAAAAATGGATTACTGAATATTGTTAGATATGCATTGTCATTTTTCTATGGTCTAGCTTCCTCTATGGGTATGCTTAGCTCAATAGTATTATCAAAAATAAGATCTCATATCATATGACGTAGCCTAAAATAATTGTTTGTAGAATGTCTAATATATATGTGGTATTCATAATATGTGTTATTGTCAAATTCTTTGTGTTGAGGTTTGGTCATATCAACCTCTAATGGTGGAAGTAGAGATATGAGATTACAATCAAGTAATTAACAAGACATGAGGAAGTTGTTTTAACCTTACAAATTGCCTCCTTGGTAGAGTTGTCAATTGAATGTTATTTATTGGTTGTGATACTACATTCACTGTTACTTCTGCTTCAATTTTTTTTTTTTGATTTGAACTTATAGTTTGGTTTGGTTTGAAACTTGATATTTGAAGTAGATAAAACATTTGTTGCATATTTGAGCTTGTTCAAAGTTATGATCTTGAATTCATGTTCTTTGAATGTATGACACAACTCATCAAAATATTTGAATTTTTCAAAAGTGATAGACTCATGGAGTGGTACTAAACTTTGTATGAAGATATCTTGTAGCTCATTTTCTGCCATATAATTTGTCATTTTAGCTAGCATAGTTTTATATCAAAGAACAAATTCACATATTGGCTCATTTGACCCTTGCTTGAGTTTGGCTATTTGTGCATAAGACAATTTTTCACCAATGTTGATAAAGAATTTACTAAAATATAGTCTACCAAAGGGGTGAATTCCTTACTTGATTGAAGTGGAAGATCGTAGAACCATCACAAAGCATAATCTTTGAGGTTATGTGGAAAGAGCTTGGTTAATAATTTATTATTGTAAGCATAATCCAAACATGTTGCATGGAATTATAGAAGATGTTGTTAAGGATCACATTTACCTTCATAAAGTGGTAGCTTAGTAGCTAAAAAACCTTCTGGTAATGGTTAAGATTCTATATTAGGTGTTATAGGATTATGAAGCAAATTAGGGGAGTCCATTGAATGACTATCTCTAGAGACACCTTGCTATAATTATAACACCTTAGCATGTAAGTCTATATAAAATTTCTCAAGAGAACATGAATTAGGTGAAAGTGGTGATGGACGTTGTGTTTTAATCAAAGGAGGTGTGTATGATTCCTACGTAGATATATGCATATGAATATGTTAGAAACCTAGGGATTATGTCACATATGTAACAAGAGGTTCTGAAATAAGAATTAAAATAATAGTAGTAACTAGAATACCTAAAATGGAAGTATGAACAAATATAAAGGGAACTTTTTATTTTTGTGTTTGATATAATGAAATCTTAGCTGTATGTGCAGTCAGATGCTAAAAGTAATTAGATAAATCTATCCACCTATTTGGGATATTAAGGATGTCTTTGACCAAAATTGGACAATTCTTTTAATTGTTCAAGATTTATCCTATTAAACTAACTGGGAGTAATTTTATTAGAGATTTTGAGATTATCTTGATTATCATGTTCATCATTAACATCATTTCTAATTTGTACATAACTTTGAACAATTGCATTATCATAATGATAAAAAAAATATCTATGTTATCTATTTTAGAAAACATCAAAGGAATATAGTGTCTTGAAATAATGAATTTAGCTAAAACCCTAGAACAAAAATTGAAAAAGATAGAAATGCTTGAAAAAATGTATGGGTTCACCAATATGTTATATTGTATATTTAATTTAAAAATTAATATGTTTCTTAATAGTTTTAAAATTTGATATAAATTAGAATACTAAATATATACAATTATTAATAATTCTAATTTTTAACTAGCTAAATATGGAAACATGTTATTTTTGGAAAACACTAAGAAGAAATGCACTTAGCTTAAATCTAGATTTTTATTGATTATTTTGTATATATGACAATGAAAATTAGTAATAGACTAGACTATGACTACTCATAATTCAGAATAGAGTTTAAATAGGCTTTTATACATGACCATGCCCCTGAAAAACAACACATGTTGATTGCATTTATTGGCTACAAATTTGTCCAAGTTGACTATGATTGATGACTGGTAATGCAAATAGAGAAAAATAGAACTTTGAGAGTCAGTATTAGGAAATGATCTGAATATATTTTTATCCATGAGCATGATTCATGTATAATAATGTAGGCTAGTCGCATCTATTGACTATGGACTTTTTTCCATTGACTATGAAAAAAATTGACTATTTCACATTTGGCACTTGTGTCTACTGAGCAGACAGATATGTTAAATTTTTATATTGCTATGTCGAAGCCATTATTTTTCTCCTCTTTGATTTGGAAACCCTAAGGGTATTTGTAAAAGATACAATCCTTCAAAAAAATGGGGAGTGTAATGGGTTGATCTGACCCCAATCACCCCCTTGATGATTGATTATTGCCTATGTATCAGTACCCCGAAGAAGGAATCAAGTCACATGTAGTTATCCCACCTATAGTGATTGTGAAATTATGCTTATTAACTATACGTATGCAGCTAGAGATATGGATTTAATACTTGATAATGATAAATCTTGACTTATTTTGATATGCTTTAGACTTGGCTTGTTGTTACTCCTTATGAATGATCTTGAATATGTTCCTTGTGAAATAGTGTGTAACTGCTCAATAAATAATACCAAGCTATGAATAATGAATGAGCTTTGATTTGTATTCATATAAAAACATTTTTATAATTTCCCTTATCCAAACTTATGAAATGTGTGGGAAAACCCAAATATATATTTTAAAATTTGGAAACTAGTCATTATTTGGTATGGGATGAGGCCACACTAGGTGGGTAGGTTTGCATAAGTATACCTACCTACCTAGTGTGGACCTATCCAATAGAATCAAGGACAAACTCCTTGTGTTGGAGATAATCTTATAGTGATTTAATATAGGTTTTAGTGTAACTTGGAAACTTTTGTGTAGTAGTGATGGTGAATAGAGTGTTAATCCCACATATAGATAAATGAGTTAGAGGAATGGTGAATAAGAGTAATGTATTTAGGCACAATTTGATTGATTTAGGATGTTTCAATAATTTTCGTTATCAAGTATCTATGACCAGATTTAAGTATCTACAAATACCAGTGGAAATCTGACATCTAGTGGTGGATATATTGATTCAACAACACAACTTAATGACATAAAAGGAATTTTTTCATAAACATCACAAACATCCAAAAAAATAACCCATTTGGTATAATATTTATAAATATTACCCAACCCTTTCACTCTAGAAGAACTTGTTTTCCATTTCCCCACACCATTTCACATGCCTAAGTTTATAAAATTTAATGGAAATGGGGATTCATGCTTGTACATTAAAGCTTTCTTTGCATCTTGCATTGAGTGTAACAAAGAAGAGTTTCTCTGATGAAATTATTTCCTAAGAACGTCATAAGGTATGCCCTAGATTGGTTATATTCCATACCTAAAGGATCTATGTGTAGATTCTATGAATTGCTTGACCTATTCTTACTACATTTTTCAATCAAAATTACTCAAAATGTCAAATTTTCAAAAATTTCCCAAATCAAAAAGAACCTAATGAATGTATTATCAGCTACATGTTTAATTTTAAAACTAGGCTAACCAAGATGTCACATACGTTCCTTGATAGTGAACTTTAAAGAATATTCTTAAATAGATTTTTATCCCTCATAAAGATAAAGTTATGTTCAATACATATTATTCATTTGAAGACCTTTGTCATGAACTATGCAACATTGAAGTTAAGCTTTTGGATGCCAATATGTTAAAATATTCATCTACTATAATTGCATCCAATACTTATATATATCAAGGAAAAACAATGTTTAAACTTAATACTAATGATGTACACCTTATTTTCAAGCTAAGAATGAGGCTAAAAATATTAATACAAATTTAAAAACACGTAATAGATCACGTCTCCAACTCCTAAACAAAGGAAAATATTTACAACATTACCAAAAACACCTTAACAATTGATAAAGAAGCTACTTGAGTGTAATATAATCATTTTACTTGAACTATTTCAGCTATACAACTCAGCCACTGCTTATAAACCATAATCCCAAACTATTTTGTAGCTACTATTGTGCTTCAGGGCATGTAAAAAATAGTTGCATAAAATTGTGACACAAGATCCAAGATGTAATCAATAATAATTTCATTTTGATAGATGGACATAAATCTAACTTAAATTAATTAGTTTCAATTCCCAATCAATGCTCATAACTATATAATAATCCATTTCTAAACCATAACACTCCAAAACAAAACAATGTGTAAATGACCACATCCATACAACTTGATCATGAGATTGATACCATTATTGGCATGGTTTCAATATCTAAAACTAAAATTACTCCTATTAATTTTTATGACCACAAAATACCTAATGATCCACCAATCAATGGTTATTTATACATACATGGCACTTTAGATTATAATTTTTTTAATCACAAATGACATTATGATTGATAATGGTTATAGAAAAAACCTTATTTACATGTCATTCTTATCCCTTTAAGGTTAAAATAAATAATATGTACTTCAAAAAAAATGGCATAACATAGTTATGATGGTCATAAACACACAACCTTAGGTGGCATTACTCTTCCACTCACAGTTGGTCCTCGAACATACCTAGTTTGGTTTTATGTTATACCTCATAGGAGATCATATAATGTATTGCTTGGACACCTTTGTCTTAATCAGATGAGAGTGGTATCTTTGACATTACATAATTTCATAAAATTTGTGCACAATAATGAGGTACACACCATATGTGGCTTAACATCTGAGATATCTATTACACCTTAGAGATCACATTTACATTTAACTAACAAACCATGAACGATAAAGATAATTTATTCTAATGCGATCCTAGCATATCCTACATCATCAACACCATGTTGGGAGGCACATAATACATTCGAGTCTTCTAAATCATCATCCATCACATAATCTCTTATACCTCTAACACCTATAGTTTTAAATATGAGATACAAGATGGAACATAGCCCATGCTTCTAAATTTTAGATTTTTCTACTAATGCCCATTGTCTAATTTTTGTCATAGGCATGAAGAGGTTTCAATTGAAATAAGTGAACTCATAATTTGGAAACATTAAGTAGAAAAAGGAACAAAAAATAAAAGAGATCAATTTTTCAAATGAGCCCAAATTAGGGGATGACTGGGTTTATGAAACTGATGATACAATAAATATTGCCTTTATCTTCATACCATCTTCTAAAGAATATGTGATTCAGGAAGTTGTTGATGATATGAAAAGAGTGAAATTTTTGAAAGACTTATATGGAGTTGTACAATTTAAAAGAAAATATATTTTTTCCATTCCAAAATTCACCTTAAGTGGAAGAATGCATGGAAAATGGAAATCCATGAGCATGAGAGGAGTCATGAAGATAGTGGGCTTCATTTGTGTGAAGATAAGGCATGTAACGATGTTGAACATGAGCATATAATAAGTTTTGAATATAAAATAAGAAATAATTTATAATAAATTCCCATCCATTTGGAGTGCTAAGAGGTTTTAACTCCAAGCTCACATGTGGAGGTGCCTATTGGATATTCGATTCAACCACTCATGGTTGAAGAATCATAAGATTAGCTAAGAGATAAAGGTGTTGGAGTTATGTCTCACATTATTCATGTTTAAAATTTGAAATCAATGCAAATCCCTCTCACTCATGAGCAAAATTCAAGTAGTTTTTATATTTTGGTTGTGCAAGATCAAATGTTTGAACCGGTGTTTATCTTTCTACCCTTACCTCATGTCCTTCCCATTGATGCAATGGAAAATATAATATTGATCTTAATTTTGGATTTGATTTCCTCATATTGTAAAATTTTATCTTGTAAAGATTAATACTTTACTCAACTAATAGATGGCTTTATTTAGCCTTCTTGTGTTTTCCATCTCATTGTAAATAGTTTCTCTTTCTGTAAAAAATTAGTTTGTGTTATTTTCCCTTAAATTTTGTTGTGTGTGTGTTGTCACTCAATTTTGTACCCTTGGAGAGGTAGTTCAAGCCTTATCCAAATTGATTGAAACATTGGATTACCTATAAACTTGTGGGTTGCTTATAGTAAAGGTAAACCTCTAGATTGAAGGGCTAGCTTCCTAGATTTATCTTTGATAGATTATCACCTATACTACTTACTTTCTTGGATGAAAAAAGATAAATATAATATGAAATAAATATATCATAACATGTTGATGCATCAATTTTAACCTGAAAACTACCAACCAATTGCAAGTACATTTTAATCACAAGCCTAATCTGTATATAACACTACTCCAAAATTGCCCTTGCATTAGTATTTCTCATGGAGGTTTGTGAAGCTAACTTAATCTAGGAGGACTAAACCCAAGGTCATGAATTAAAACCAGTGTATAGAAAACTCACTAAAATCATGAAATATTCATTAGAACACTTCAAGAGACCTGCAATAGACTTTCAAATCTGAATATGGATGCAAGTAAAGACAACATGTTAAGGAAGAGAAACTATCACTTAGCAAGATCAACTAACTTAACATACACATTGAAAATAAATCATGGAGAAGGTAAACTAGATAATTATTTATTGTTCAAAGGCTAAAAATGAGTAGGTATTCACCATACTCATGTGGTGGATACATTTCAAAACCAAAGTGGCTCAATATATAGCACAAGTGTGAGAGAAGAGAAGTGTGTAAGAGAGAGAAGGTAAACAAGTGTCATGTAAGTTATGACAAGAAGAGGAGTTAATAAACTATCATAATAGACTTAAAAATCCATGTGTATCTCCTCTTCAGATGCTCCAACTCTCCAAGTGGCATGGGAGGTTGAAATGCATGCTTGACACCTTGACTAGCTTCTTGAAATTCTCTTTATTCTTCACAAACATTGATTAAAAAATTACTTGCTACAAATGAATGGCGTATTCTAAAATACTTGCCCATCTAGGTTGGTGAACAAGCCAAATTTATTGTAAAATAACACTTTTATCTAGCACATATCAGGATGGCCCCCTCTTAAGAGCTTTCAGCTTGGTTAAAGTTGCCTTATGCCTTCAAAATGTGGTACTTTGTCAACTCGATGAGCTGCATATAAGATGCACAACCCCTCACCCTGAAAGTAGAAATTTTTCCAAACTGTGGTCAAGCAAACCATTCATAATCTTTTATATATGCTACAATCGAAGAAGAAATCTTTAGGATGTGTAGAGCATGCAAGAGAGAAGTTTCCTTTAGTATCACCACTTGATAAGTAGAAGTGATTCAGGCATGATGCCAACACCAGTTCATGCCCAGAACTAAGGCAAAGGACTACCCAGACACCACTACAAGGGACCTCTCCACCAAGGGCATCATCACCAAGGAATTCACCTAAATAAGATACCATAGAATCATAATCATAGGGTTCAACACCACCAACTAATCCATTAGAAGAGGAAGAACCTAAAGGTCATAGGGAATAACTGGAGTTAGACTCAAAAAAAACACCCTTCCCAGTCCAAAAGGAGGAGACTACCCTTGAAGAGGCATAGTTAAACGTGGAAAATCCACTTGACGAAGATGGAGATGGTCTTAACATAGAATGAATGAGTGGAATGGACATTGGAAACACTTCATCTACACCACTTATGGATGTCAAAATCCTTAAGTGGGATCCCCTCAAAGGGAAATAACTAGCTGAATCTAAAGTTCAACCATATTTGGTTGATCCAACCACCAACTTATGGGCATAATACTAGATAGGTGTTATAGATATGTTGATATATTTATATTCACATTTTCATTTGGAGGATGTAACTATTGACACCAAGTCTTAGATTTCTTTTTTTTTGGACATGTATAATGAACAATGCCATTTTGAGATACCTTTATATAGTCTAGTTTTAGAATATAATGTAATGGCACTTCCCACTCCAATTTAGGTTGATCCCCAATAGCTCTCTCCTCTATAAACTAAATCCAAATTTTTAAAAATTGCCTTTGAATTTATGTGATAAAATATACTTTCATATTCTCATGCATGCACTATAGAGTAGAAACATGACCAGGTGGTGACAATGTATGATAAAGAATTTACCACTTAGAAGGCACTTGAAGAGGAAGTGGTCATGATAAAACAACAAATAGAAGAAGCCATAAAAGCCAAAGTCAAAACTTTAAATTTATGTAAAACTATTTTGGGCCAAGAACCAACATTAGCAGATGAAGTCACTTTAGAAGGAGAAACTATTGACAAATTAGAGACCCTTATAAATCTCCTATTAAAGTAGTGCAAGGAATAGTCTACACCTAAAAATGAATTTTTATGGGTGGTTGAATAGTTTACATAAGTATCAGAAGTATTTAGATGCACCCTCCAAAGGGTTGGGGAAGTGATCCCCATCCTGGATGGGATTTTTGTGAAACTGGCATGGCTCAGTAAAATTTTGGTGGCTTGACTCCAGACAAAGGTGTCTCAATGGAAGTAATTGGTGGATGTCACCCTATTAATAAAACATCATACCAAGTGCACTAAATCATTCAAGGATTTCAAGATCATGGAATAGATAATAAATACAAATCAACAATAAATAAATTCCAACTTTACAACTCTCTGAGGACAGGTTGTAAATGAGGTCACTACACTTGAAGAGGTCCAAAAGGATGCTTCCACATCCCTCGACCAATTGGTCAATAAATCAAGTGAGTGTCTCGATCAACTTGAGGAGATAAAAATTTAAAGGTGGTGATCGAGGAAATAACATCCAATCTACTTGACACCTTATCACATTAGGATGGCATCAAAAATTAGATTGAACAAGTTTGCCTTGATTTTTTGATTGAGGCCAAGACCGATGCTTAGTCTAGGATGAACTAAGAGTGTAGTGTGGGGTGATATTAGATCCTAAATTTTGAATAAGTATTTTATATTTTTGGCATGGAACTAGTTTAGTGTGAGAGGAAAACGATGTATGAAAACCGTGGCATAGAACTAGCTCGATGCGAGAGGAGTAGGAAATAAGAAGACTATGACATAAAATCAACTTTTTGTAGAAATATAACGATGTAAAATATCATGGCACAAGAAGACCCAGTCAAAGAAGAAGCAAAACAAATGAATGATTCGAGAGAAAAGGACTCGATATATCAGTATAAGACTTGGGTAGTGCAAGGGAAGTGAAAAATGGTTAAGCGATTCTCAAGGACAAATTAGAGTTTAATCTTTACATAAGTTTCACACTGGCCTACACAAAGAAGGACATTTATAAATAAGGACCTAGAACCAAATGAGAATCTAAGGGGTATGAGGGCCTGGGTCCTTAAGAGAAAATGAATAAATGACTACCACGACTCTCAATCTATTGGAGATCATTGGCTAGTCACCTAAGTGTCATAAATAATGTAACAACTTGGTCAGGGAAAACAAGTATAAACACCCCTATGTAGAGATGTGTCAGGCTAGTTAAACATTGGTATTATGTAGTAATTCTTTGTGGAAATAGTAAAATTATGGAAGTTACTATTAGTTTTGGTCTTATGCTACAATTGTTAGATAAGTTGTAACATTGAGTTATCAATATGTTTGGATGTGTAATATGTGGTTTGCATTTAACTATAATGAATATAATATGCATTGTATGATCTTGCATAATCAACAATTTGAACCTCATGGTAGTTATCTTTGTATTCATGTTTGTTTACATACTTGAAACAAGGTCCATAGTCATGTATTTTAGTTTTTGTGTAATAATTAATTTGATATATAAATAAATACCATTATATGACAAGTGTTTTACTATGAAACATAACCCATGGGAACTGATTTCTTGTTGCATGCTTCAAGTAAGCGTGCAAGAGTTTAGTCTTGAATGAAATCATAGTGCATAAGCTTGTTGGGAACTAGACACTTTACTACCCTAAGGAGAGATTGATATAAAATCCCAACAAGGGTACTCATATCTAATGCCTTAAACTTTGACCACTTAATTACAATGTATATATTTGAGACATTGATATATTGTAGGTGGTATTATTCAGATCTTGTGTCCAATGGCATCCTAATAACATATTAAATATCCCCATACGTATTAAGGATATAAATGGAGTAGTCAATGTTATTTAACTAACCGAAAGAGGTAACCATATATGTACAAGAGTATTTTTTTCTTTTCCATCTAATGCTTTGACTACTTTCGATGTAACTTGTAAATCATTATCTAGTGATCCAAGAGTGTTAAGAAATTTCATTGTACATGCATTTTCACTTAACCCATTATCAATCATGACACTGTGTATGGGTTTTCTATTGATGTAAGATCAAATAAAGAGTGCATGTATATCTAAATCATCATTAAAAAATTCATAATCATCAAATGTGATCATAGGATATAGTGTTGATATGTTTGCCACTGTATCAATAATACCATTTATTGGATGCCCATATATCAAATGAGGAGGATGTGCTTTGTGTGAATGATGTACCTCTGAATTATCTATATTTTATTTCATGTCATGGTTGAGAAATGGATTACTGAATGTTTTTAGTTGTGAATTGTCATTTTTCTATGGGTATGCTTAGCTCAATAGTATTATCAATAATAAGATCTCATATCCTATGACTTAGCCTATAATAATTGTTTATAGAATATTTAATATATATGTGGTATTCATAATATGTGTTATTATCGAATACTTTGTGTTGAGGCTTGGTCATATCAACCTCTAATGGTGGAAGGAGAGATATGAGATTGCAATCAAGTAATTAACAAGACATGAGGAAGTTGTGGTAACCTTACAAATTGCCTCCTTGGTAGAGTTGTCAATTGAATCTTATTTATTGGTTGTGATACTACATTGACTATTACTTCTGCTTCATTTTTTATTTTCTTCGATTTGAACTTGTAGCTTGGTTTGGTTTGAAACTTGATATTTGAAGTAGATAAAGCATTTGGTGCATATTTGAGCTTGTTCAAAGTTATGAGCTTGAATTCATGTTTTTTGAATGTATGACATAACTCATCAAAATATTTGAATTTTTCAAAAGTGATAGACTCATGGAGTAGAACTAAACTTTGTATGAAGATATCTTGTTGCTCATTTTCTGCCATAGAATTTGTCTTTTTAGCTAGTATAGTTCTATATCAAAGAATAAATTCACATATTGGCTCATTTGACCTTTGCTTGAGATTGGATATTTGTGCATAAGACAATTTTTCACCAATGTTGATAAGGAATATACTAAAAACTAGACTTCTAAAGGGTTGAATTCCTTACTTGATTGAAGTGGAAGATCTTAGAACCATCACAAAGCATAATCTTTGAGGTTATGTGGAAAGAGCTTGGTTAATAATTTATCATTGTAAGCATAATCCAAACATGTTGCATGGAATTATAGAAGATGTTGTTAAGGATCACCTTTACCTTCATAAAGTGGTAGCTTAGTAGCTAAAAAACCTTTTGGTAATGGTTAAGATTCTATATTAGGTGCTAAAGGATTGTGAAGCAAATTAGGAGAGTCCATTGAATGATTATCTCTAGAGACACCTTGATATAATTGTAACACCTTAGCATGTAATTCTATATAAATTTTCTCAAGAGAACATGAATTAGGTGAAAGTGGTGATGGACCATGTGTTGTAATAAAATGAGGTGTGTATGATTCTTACGTAGAAATAGGCATATGAATATCTTAAAAACCTAGGGATGATGTCACATATGTAATAGGAGGTGTTGATATAAGAATAAAAATAATAGTAGTAACTAGAATACCTAAAATGGAAGTATGAACAAATCTAAAGGGAACTTGTTATTTTTGTGTTTGATATAATGCAATCTTAGCTTGATGTATAGTCAGATGCTAGATGTAATTGGACAACTCTGTCCACCTGTTTGGGATATTAACGAAGTCCTTGACAAAAATTGGACAATTCTTTTAATTGTTCAAGATCTACCCCATTAAACTAACCAGGAGCAATTTTATTAGAGCCTTTGAGATTATCTTGATTATCATGTTCATTGTTAACATCATCTTTGATTTGTAGATAACTTTGAACAATTTTATTATCATAATGATAAAAAAAATATCTATGTTATCTATTTTAGAAAAGATAAAAGGAATATAAATATGCTCTATATGGATTCTACTTAATCTAGAATTGCATGTTAGAGGAATAAAGGAGTTAACCTTCTTGAGTGGCATGAAAATGCGTAAAAGGAAAAGGAAAATGGGTGTAAATAGACACGTTGTGTTTGTTTTATAGGCTCTTAGATATATTGATCTCAATCATAAAATAGTGAACAAGGCCCAAAAGGATCTAAATGTGGAGGATTCAACCATCCTATAGTTATACTATCTCATCTCTAGGGTATATTGAGAGTAATTTCCTAGGGCTAACCACTTATCTGTGCACTACAAAAATTAAAGAAGTTGAAGGCTTCCTATGCTTGAAAAATAAAATCAAGGAATTTTTAATATATCATGAGGTATGTGGAAACTAACATCCATATATAGTGTTGTCTAATAGCTTAAGTATTGGAAAATTACCCCTCACACCACAACTCAAATAAAATTAAAGACTGCTTTGCCTAAAGCAAGAGCTCTTATAAGTTTTAAAACTATCAAAACATAATTTATAGAAAATAAGGGAAAGAAAGAAAAAATAAATTGAAATCCAACAAAAGTATATGTGTGTGTGTGTGTGTGTGCGTGCGCGCGCAAGGAAATTAATAATTCAATTTAAATCCCCCAGGTCAAAGAGAATTTATCTCTAGTGTCTTGAAATAATTAATTTAGCTAAAACCCTAGAACAAAAATTGAAAAAGATAGAAATACTTGAAAAAATGTATGGGTTCACCAATATGTTATATTTGATTTAAAAATTAATATGTTTCTTAATAGTTTTAAAATTTGATATAAATCATAATGTTAAAGATATAAAATTATTAATAATTTTAATTTTTAACTAGCTAAATATGGAAACGTGTTATTTTTGTAAAACACTAAGATGAAATGCACTTAGCTTAAATCTCGATTTTTATTGATTTTTTTGTATATATGACAATGGAAATCAGTAATAGACTAGACTATGATTACTGATAATTAGGAATATAATTTAAATATGCTTTTAGACTAGACCATGCCCCTGAAAAATAACACATGTTAATTATATTTATTGACTACAAACTTGTCCAAGTTGACTATGATTGATGACTGGTAACGCAAATAGAGAAAAATAGAACTTTGAGAGTGCAGTATTAGGAACTGATCTAAATATATTTTTATCCATGAACATGCTTCATGTATAGTATCATAGGCTAGTCATATCTATTGACTATGGACTTTTTTCCATTGACTATGAATTTTTTTTTTACTATTTCACAGTTTGTACTTGTGCCTATTGAGCAAGAAGATATGTTAATTTTTTTATACTACCATGTTGAAGCCATTATTTTTATCCTCTTTCCTTTGGAAACCCTAGGGGTATTTGTAAAAGATACAATCCTTAAAAAAAAGGGGGGAGTGTAATGGGTTGAGTTGACCCCAATCACCCCCTTGATGATTGACTATTGCCTACATATCAGATACCCCAAAGAGGGAATCAAGTCACATGTAGTTATCCCACCTAGAGTGATTATGAAATTGTGTTTATTAACTATATGTATGCAGCTATATATATGGATTTAATACTTGATAATGATAAATCTTGACTTGTTTTGCTTTAGACTTGGCTTGTGGTTACTCCTTATGAATGATCTTGAATATGCTCCTTGTGAAATAGTGTGTAAGTGCTCAATAAATAATACCAAGTTATGAATAATGAATGAACTTTGATTTGTATTTATATAAAAATATTTTTATAATTTCCCTTATCCAAACTTATGAAATGTGTGAGAAGGCCCAAATATATATATATATTTTAAAATTTGGAAACTAAACATTATTTGGTATGGGATGAGGCCACACTAGGTGGGTAGGTTTGCATATGTATACCTACCTACCTAGTGTGGACCTATCCCATATAATCAAGGACAAATTCCTTGTGTTGGAGATAATCTTATAGTGATTTAATAGATTTTTTAGTGTAACTTAGAAAATTTTGTGTAGTAGTGATGGTGAATAGAGTGTTAATCCCACATATAGATAAATGAGTTAGAGGAATGGTCAATAAGAGTAATGTATTTAGACATAAGTTGATTGATTTAGGATGCTTCAATAATTTCCATTATCAATTACATATGACCATATTTAAGTATCTACAAATACCAATGGCAATCTGACATCTAGTGGTGGATATATTGATTCAATAACATGATAACTTAATGACATAAAAGGAATTTTTTCATAAACATTATAAACATCCCAAAAAATAACCCATGTGGTATCATATTTATAGATATTACACAACCATTTCACTCTAAAATAACTTGTTTTCCATTTCCCCACATCATTTCACATGCCTAAGTTTATAAAATTTAATGGAAATGGGGATTCATGCTTGTACATTAAAGCTTTCTTTGCATCTTGCATTGAGTGTAACAAAGAAGAGTTTCTCTGATGAAATTATTTCCTAAGAACCTCATAAGGTATGCCCTAGATTGGTTATATTCCATACCTAAAGGATCTATGTGTAGATTCTATGAATTGCTTGACCTATTCTTACTACATTCTTCAATCAACATTACTCAAAATGTCAATTTTTCATGAATTTCCCAAATCAAAAAGAACCTAATGAATGTATTATCAAATACATGTTTAATTTTAAAACTAGGCTAACCAAGATGTCACATACATTCTTTGATAGTGAACTTTAAAGAATATTCTTAAATATATTTTTAACCCTCATAAGGATAAAGTTATGTTCAATACATATTATTCATTTGAAGACCTTTGTCATGAACTATGCAACATTGAAGTTAAGATTTTGGATGCCAACATGTTAAAATATCCATTTATTATTCATGTATCCAATACTTATATATATCAAGGAAAAAAACAAGGTTCAAAATCAAGACTAATGATGTACACCTTATTTCCAAGCTAAGAATGAGGCTAAAACTATTAATGCAATTTCAAAAACACATAATAGATCACCTCTCCAACTCCTAAACAAAGGAAAATCTTTACAACATTACCAAAATCACCTAGACAAGTGATAAGAAGCTACTTGAGTGTAATATGATCACTTTGCTTTAGCTATTTCAGCTATATACAACTTAGCCACTACTTATAAACCATAATCCCAAACTATTTTATAGCTACTATTGTGCTTCAGGGCATGTAAAAAATAGGTGCATAAAATTGTGACATAAGATCCAAGACGTAATCAATAATAATTCCATTTTGATAGATGGACATAAATCTAACTTAAATGAATTAGTTTTAATTCCCAATCAATGCTCATAAATATTTAATAATCCATTTCTAAACCATATCACTCCAAAACAAAACAATGTGTAAATGACCACATCCATACAACTTGATCATGAGATTGATACCATTATTGGCATGGTTTTAATATCTAAAATGAAAATGCCTCCTATTAATTTTAATGACCACAAAGTACCTAATGATCCACCAATCAATGGTTATTTATACATACATCACACTTTAGATTAAAGTTTTTTAAATCACAAATGACATTATGATTGATAATGGTTCTAGCAAAAACCTTATTTACATGTCATTCCTATCCATTTAAGGTTATAATAAATAATATTTAATTCAAAAAAATGACATAACATAGTTATGATGGTCATAAACACACAACCATAGGTGGTATTACTCTTCCACTCATAGTTGGTCCTTGAACATACCTAGTTTGGTTCTATGTTATACCTCATATGAGATCATATAATGTATTGCTTGGACACCGTTGTCTTAATCAAATGAGAGTGGTATCTTTGACATTACATAATATCATAAAATTTTCCCACAATAATGAGGTATGCACCATATGTGGCTTAACATGTGAGATATCTATTACACCTTAGAGATCACATTTACATTTAACTAACAAACCATGAAAGATAAAGATAATTTATTCTAATGTGATCCTAGCATATCCTACATCATCAACCCCAGGTTAGGAGGCACCTAATACATTTGAGTCTTGTAAATCATGATCCATCACACAAGCTCTTATACCTCTAACACCTATAGTTTTAAATATGAGATACAAGATGGAACATAGCCCACACTTCTAATTTTTAGATTTTTCTAGTAATGCCCATTTTCTAATTTTTGTCACAAGCATGAAGAGGTTTCAATTTAAAAAAGTGTATTCATAATTTGGAAACATTAACTATCAAAAGGAAGAAAAAATAAAAGAGATAAATGTTTCAAATGAGCCCAAATTAGGGGATGATTGGGTTTATGAAACTAATGATACAATAAATAATGCCTTTATCTTCATACCATCTTCTAAAGAAAATGTGATTCAGGAAGTTGTTGATGATATGAAAAGAGTGAAATTTTTGAAAGACTTATATGGAGTTGTACAAGTTAAAATAAAATATTTTTTTCCATTCTAAAATTCACCTTAAGTGTAAGAATGCACGGAAAATGGAAATCATGCTTCCTTTCAAGAGCATGAGAGGAGTCATGAAGGTAGTGGGCTTCATTTGTGTGAAGAGAAGGCATGAAATGATGTTTAACATGAGCATATAATAAGTTTTAATATAAAATAAGAAAAAATTTATAATAAATTCCCATCCATTTGGAGTGTTAAGAGGTTTCAACTCCAAGCTCACATGTGGAGGTGCCTATTGAAGATTCGATTCAACCATTCATGGTTGAAGAATCATAAGAGCAGCAAAGAGATAAAGGTGTTGGAGTTATGTCTCACATTATTCATGTTCAAAATTTGAAATCAATGCAAATTCCTCTCACTCATGAGAAAAATGCAAGTATTTTTTATATTTTGGTTGTGCAAAATCAAATATTTGAACTGGTATTTATCTTTTTGCCCATACCTCAAGTCCTTCCCATTGATGCAATGGAAAATATATAGTTGATATTAATTTTGTATTTATATGTGATGTCCTCATATTGTAAAATTTTATCTTGTAAAGATTCATACTTTACTTAACCAGTAGATGGCTTTATTTAGCCTTCTTGTGTTTTCCATCCCATTGTAAATAGTTTCCCTTTCTGTAAAAAATTGGTTTGTATTATTTTCCCTTTAATTTAGTTGTGTGTGTGTTGTCACTCAATTTTGTACCCTTGGAGAGGTAGTTAGATCCTTATCCAAATTGAGTGAAACATTAGATTACGTCTAGACCTATGGGTTGCCTATAGTAGAGGTAAACCTCTAGATTGAAGGGCTAACTCCCTAGATTTGTCTTTGATAGCTTATCACCTATACTAGTTACTTGCTTGGATGAAAAGAGATAGAGATAACATGAAATAATTATATCCTAACATGTTGATGAATTAATTTTAACCTAAACACTACCAACCAATTGCAAGTACACTTTAAACACAAGCCCAATCTGTATATAACACTACTCTAAAACTGCCCTTGCATTAGTATTTCTCATGGAGGTTTATGAAGCTAACTTAAGCTAGGAGGACTAAACCCAAGATCATGAATTGAAACCAGTGGATATAAACTCACTAAAATCATGAAATATTCATTAGAACACTTTAAGAGACCTACAATAGACTTTCAAATCTGAATATGGATGCAAGCAAGGACAATATGTTAAGGAAGAGAAACTATCACTTAGCAAGATCAACTAACTTAACATAAACATTGAAAATAACTCATGGAGAAGGTAAACTATATAATTATTTATCGATCAAAGGCTAAAAATTATTAGGGATTCACCATACTTAGGTGGTGGATACATTTCAAAACCAATGTGGCTCAATATATAACACAAGTGTGAGAGAAGAGAAGTATGTAAGAGAGAGAAGGTAAAAAAGTGTCATGTAAGTTATGACAAGAAGAGGAGTTAGGGAACTATCATAAAAGACTTAAAAATCTATGTGTATCTCCTCTTCAAATGCTCCAACTCTCCAAGTGGCATGGGAGGTTGAAATGCATGCTTGACACCCTGACTAGCTTCTTGAAATTCTCTTTATTCTTGACATGTTGAAGGACAAGGGGCCTTAGTAGAGATCAGATCAATTTATCCTAAATTTTTTATTTTATCTTGACACCTCTCATCTGACCCCAATAGGTTCCTCTTGACACATCACCTCTTTCTCTTGCAAGGTGTATAGGTGGCTTTTCATCTCCTTAGGCCTATTTTGTACACAAGTGTCACAATTTGGTTTCAATTAGTATAGCTCATCCAAAATTCATGGATGGATATTTACATACTATTATACCTTCAAAAATCCATTTTGAGGTCTCAAAATAGCCCCGATAAGTCATTGTCTACCAAAAGCCTCAATTTAGCCTCATTCTTGTAGTTTGTTTTCCCTATTTTTCTCCTTGTGTGGGAGTATTACAGATTATATTGACAAAATGAAGTCATATTATATGACCCTCTATCATATTATGGTTTCATGTCAAATTTAATGATTTGAAGCTAAGTGGAAATCTACTTTTTCTACCTATCTCTTCTGCCAATTAGGCTTAATTAGGCCTCTAGGCCTAAAAGTGGATTTTGGCTATAAATTAATCCTTCACTTGTTAAAACTCTAAGAAGTGTGTGATTCGCCTTATCCATTTCAAAAAAAATCTCCATGTCAAGTGTGGGCTTCTATAATATTATGCTTATAGCCAAACCATGAAATGGCCAAAAACAAGCCATTCATAAGCAGGTTTGGACTGCCTTGTAAAATGGAGTTTGTTTGGTCACTTCCATGGGTTCTTGAGAAAAGTTATTGATTTGAAGAGATGAATAATTCTCTGATGACCTCATAAAATGATTTAAAAGTATTCATCTCTCCAAAATTCTTGAAAAACACTAGAAAACACACAAAATAAGGGGGTTTTAGCAATCTATACAATAGTTCGTACAACTCAAGTACATGCAAAGAACATCCTTAGAGTACTCAAAATAATACAAGAGGTTTTAGGAGAATTTTTTTGGGTCTTCTGGAGTCATCATGGCCCTATTAGTAACTCCAAGATTTTGTAGACAATCCTAGGATTTATGAGCTTCAATCCATATGTCTCACATCATAGAATATCCTTATCTAAATGGTGGTCCTCTTCCCATACCCCTAAAGTTACCTCTTCCTTTGAAATCTAGCCTCACACCATAGGCCTCTTATGTGTTGTCCCAAAAAATGAGTGACAACCTATGAACTATTTTGGTTCAACATACCAAAATCATCTCTCCACTTTTCAAAAATTGCTCTGAGCATTCAAGTTCTTCATTTTTCAAGGCTTTTGCTTAAATCTACAGACTCTGTAGATATGTTTCTATAGACTCAACATTCTTGAAATTAGCAGGTTCAATAAGTTCAAAGGCTTCTATAGGTGAGTTCAATCAAAAGAACAAGTTTCCAACACTTAGTCATTTTCAGGATTGGTTCAGCGCCTCAGTTCAACCAAAAGAGTTTAATCGGCAAGCTTCAAAGAACAAAGGCTTGAACCATTAAACTATTGAACCTTGAACCATTTTGGTTCAATGGGTTCAATGACCAATTGGTTCAATGCACTTGGTTCAAAAGATCAAACAGACTTAGCCAAATAATGAAGAATGAACCGATTGAACCATTGAACCGTTGAAACAAAGTTGGTTCAATCGGTAGGTTCAAGGGGCTGCCCCAAAGCCAAAGGAACAAGTGCCCTTGCAGAGGGTAGTGGACTGAGGCCAAGTACCCTTTCGAAAGGCAATGAGCAAAAGTGGACAAAGTTGGAAATCCCTTGGGAAAATGACTAAGTAAAAGAGGCCGAAAGAATTCTTTCAGAAGTATTTCCTGTGGGAAAATGACTAAGGCAAAAATCCTTCAGACATTTTGTCCAAAGGATTTCACCCAAGAAGAGAGTACAAAGAAATTGAAGGGAATGAGCGGCTAAGACAAATTGTCCGAAGGAAAAGCCTGAAAGTCAAGGTCTGCCAAAAAAAGGAAAAGCCCATCAATGAAATAGAAGCCTGAAGGCCGCTTGAAAGATCTCGAAGGGTAGGTACCCTTGGAGGGGGCGCTTGACGATAGAGAAAGGACCTTTTCCAAGGACCTGAAGGGACACCTTCCCTTTGGGATGTTCCAAAGGATAAACAAAGATGCAAAAAGGAACCCTCAAAGACTTAGACAAAAGGGCTTCAAAGAATGAACCAATTGAACCGTTGAACCTTGAACCATTTTGGTTCAACGAGTTCACAGGTTCAAAGGTTCAACCAGTGTGATGAAGATCAAAGGGACTTAGAAAGATAAAGGAAGCAATGGTTGAACAGGACAAAGGATGAACCAATGAACCGATTGAACCTTGAACCAAAAGAGTTCAAAGTTCAATGGTTCATAGGTTCAAAAGTTCAAAGGCGGCCTCAGTCAAAGAAAGAAGCAGCAAACAAGTGGTTCAACGGATGGTTCAACCAAGGAGCGGGAAAGAGACTAAACCAAAAAGTGATGGAACAAAAGAGATAGAATGAATCGATGAACCTATGAACCAATTTACTTTTAGCGGGTTCACAAGTTCAAGGTTCAACATGGTTCAAGAAGCTAGAGACCATTGACGGCCCCACAAACATCAAATTTAAAGTAAGGGAATATCCATGGAAATTCAAATAGACAACGGAATTTAAATGAAGAACCAAACAACTGGCTAAAAAGAGAGCCCGAAGGCTCAAATTACTACAGGGGAGAGAAGATCAATGCAAAAGATCAGAAATATCTTCAAGGGAGTTATTTCCAGTAGGTGAAACAGTGGATCAAGTACACTTCTGAGCACACCAAATCAAGGATGCAGCCTATTTTTATTTCCTAAAGTAAAGACAAATTGGACAACTATGCAGACATCAGGAAAAGGACCAGACAGTCCATACCAAGGAAGAGACACATTAGATGAATGGACACGCCATAGTTAAGGCAATGTGTTGTTCCCAGCATGGTCCCTCCAGACAGAACTGAAGGCGCATTGAAGATGTTGACTACAACATGGGTTGTCCCATGGGAAAGAGAACCAAGCCTTGCATGATTTCTCTACATTGTAATTTCTTTCATTATGAAGGGAGACTTTTTCATTTTACAGAAGTGAAACTCTGCCCAATTGAAAGGTGAATACTGAGACTTTGAGCTCAGATTGTTGTTCATTTTATTTTATCTGAATGAGAAAGTAATTTGTTTATAGACTTTGTGTTGTCATAGCTTGTATCATTTTAGGAGATTATTCTTATGTCTGTCTTCTGAATGTGTTCTTGTTTATTTAATTTGTCAAGCATAATTAGTGAAAGTAATAAGGAAGGTGTCCTGAAGCCAACTGTGGGAAGACTTTGTGCTTTCACAATTATTTTTAGTGTGTGTTTTTCTTTTCCTTCTATGTTGAGGATTCTGGGATGACTTTGTGCCCTCATTATCCTCTGTGTTTCACTTTTTGGGTAGTTGAGGTGGAGACTTTGTGTTCCATTTCATCCTACTGGTTCCTATCCTTTGTTACCAAGTCTTTGTTACTTATCATACCTAAAATAACTCCTGTTGTTTCTTGTAAGAACACTTCTGAAAGAAGAGAAGTGCCTTCAGTGTTTTCACCAAGATTTTCTCCTTTGTTTGTGAACATCATCTCTAAAAAAAGAGAGATGGATGGTGTATCCTACCCCTGAGTGTTATAATCTGCATATTTATAGTATATATAGCTCCTACATATTTATAGGGAACCTCCCCTTAATGAGAGGAGAGATTTGTCCACCTCTGATGTAGTAAACCTACACACTAAGCTGACCAATCTCCTTTGTTGTAGATGATAAGACCAATTTTACTCAATCAGACAGCTGACTGACAAAATATTCACCCAACAGTCTTTTTGGCAACTCCACTGGGGAAGAGCGCGTAGTTTGAAGTCTCAAGATTCAAGCTGAATCAAATCTTGCTCTTTTCCATTTTTGTTCTGCAATATGGAAACTCCACGTTATACCAGAAGCTAAAAATCTTAAGGTGTTGTTGACCCTACTTTTGAGTTGGTGCAGCAGAGTAATTTTGAGTTGTTTTCTCCACAACCTCACCTTCAACGAACTAGGAGTCTTCCTCCTACTCCTACCAAGTCACCAACACAAGGAAGAGCTTCTTTTTTTGCTGCTAGCAGAGCTCTACCTATCCATACTCCACCCAGATTTGTGATCCCACTTTTGCATAATCAAATCATGGCTCAAGGCCCCTGGAGTAACTCTTTTGGTCTACTAAATTTGAGCCCACCTCTACATGAGCTTCCACGTAATTCAAGGAAGAACTTCCTCAAATTTTTTGGTGATGGAAAAGTTCACCTTGATGAACATATCACTACCTTCATCATAGCCTATGGTGTAATAGGTGTGGAGTATGAAGACATAGCAGTCAGGCTATTCATAGAGACACTACGAGGCACTACTGTAGACTAGTTCTACCATCTACAAGCTCAGTCAATGACTGATTGGGACACTCTTAAAGATAAATTTGAATCCAAGTTCAAGCCTGCACAAGATTCAGATGCCTTGCTATCCTAGCTCACATAGATGAAGAAGGAGACCCATGAACCTATGAGGGACTTCATTGCCAAGTTTGACAAACTGAGGCATAGGATTCCCATGATTGCCCAGCCGACACCTCAGAATCTCAAGTGTTTCTTCATCAACTCACAACTGCCTAAAGTGAGTTTCTTTCTGAGATGGGCTAGACACATAGATCTTAATGCTACTCAGGACTTGGCTACTGAGGTAGAAGATGACCTTATCTTGGTAGAAAAGATAAGGAGAGACCCTAATAAAGGTAAATCCTCTTCATCTTCTGAATACTCACCTGTAGTCACCACTGACCCAATGGTACAAAAGCTAGCAAATGAAGTGCTAGCTCTCAAAAAGTAAATGACACAAGGGATGTCATCTGCTCCTGCATACAGAGATATGCCAAGGAGGACATTTTAGAATCAGGCATACCAAGGCCATGCTGCCAGGAATTAAGGATAGCTAAATTGCCTTCCTCCTCCACAAAGAAACCTCACCCTTGAAACACCTCTAAACAACTCAACAATTAGATATCTTGAAGCTGAATCAGATTTCTCATTCCAGCCTGAGTTGAATCTTGAAGATGACACTAATCTCTTCACTGAGGAAGAAGAAGAATTAGCTGGCGACTCCCATATTGGTTTCTTGAATTATCAGGATGAACCCAGAAGTGAAGGTAATGCAGCTGAGAGATCATATGCTGTATTCACCCAATCCAAGAATCAATCAGCTCAACCGGCTGATAAGAAGGTAGAGGAGCGACCTCAACCAGCAGTTTTAATTGCTAAGCGGGGGTCCACTCTTCCTTTCCAGCCAAAGGACCTGGTGATTACAAGAAAGGTAAGTACCTCAAATACCCTTACGCCTTCTACTTCAAATTTGCAATCCAGTCCTCCCCCTTCTAAAAATCAAGAGGATGAATTCACATCCTCTACTCCTGGCTCATTCCAGGCATTTGACATAATTGACCATATAAAGAAAACCAAAATTCAAATGTCTGAATTTGAATTTCTACAGTCCCATCCTGAGCAATTAGATAAATTGGTTCAGTGTGTGAAGAACCAAAATACCCCTATAGGATAACCAATTCCCAAGGTGACTCGTGATTCCCCCAAGAATGCACCCACTAAGAACAACCTTGTCATTACTCCCCCTACTTCTCCTGGCAGGACTGAACCTTTCTATGTCTCATTGCTGATAAATGGACATCAGCTGAAAAACTGCATCATTGATTCCAGAGCCTCAGACAATGTTATGCCTACCAAAGTGGCTGAATACTTTGGCCTTACACTGACTAAAACCTTTGGTAGATGCTTCTCCATGGAAAACAAGCAAGTACCACTGTTGTGGCAAATTAAGGATGCCCAATTTGCATTTGCAACCTTTCTAGACAAAAGAATCAAGATGATTTTCTTGGTGGCTGACGTCCCAGCATTATATGGCATCCTTCTTGGCTGAAATTTTTTCAAGGATGTTGGAGGTGAATTGAGCATGGACCTATCCGAAAAAAGGATTCTAGTCAAAGGCGTTATGAAGAGGTTGCTCCCTGAGAAGGAAGCAAAATATGTGGTTACTCAAACATCAACACCTGAAGCTCAAATTCTATTTGAATCTTCAAGCATGGGTAACTACTTTTTATCCATGGATGAATTCCATGAAATGCCTATAAAACTATTGAAGGTGACAACCTGGAAGTACATTCAGCTAGGACAACAAAAGAATTGGTGAAGCACAATGCAAGTGTGGAAGAACCTCTCCCTCTGAATGAAGAAGAATCCAAAGGAAAATTAGTATCAAATGAGGTATGGATTCTTGAATTTGATGGTAGCTACTCCTCCACTGGTTCAAGAGCTAGGGTTGTGCTGATATCTCTTTAAGGAGATATTTTTCCTTCATCTTACAAGTTGTAGTTCAGCAACACTAATGACACCGCTAAATATGAATCTCTATTGCTTGGATTGAGGGCTGCACAAGACAAAGGTATCAAGTTACTTCATGCTAAAGGAGATGTTAAACTGGTGGTTTTTTAGGTAAGAAACCTGTATCAAATGAAGAATGAAAGATTGCACCACTACCCCAATCTAGTCTGGGATCAACTTGAAAACTTTGATACTTTCAGCATCTCTACCATTCCTAGAGAATTCAATGACCAAGCTGATGCACTAGCTGTCTCAGCTACTCTCTTAGTCCCCCAGATAGGTACACTATTGAGTTGGTCTTTCGACCAAGTGTACCTGATAATATTTATCATTGGCAAGTGTTTAACAATAAACCAAATCATTGCCTTTTCAGAGCAAAAAGACAGCTTTGAACGACTGCATTTTGAAGGTAGTGAACCTTAGAAGTGTGAACCAGCTCTTGAATCAAATACAGACATAGGTGAGGAGTTCCTGCAACTTAAAGGGAATAAGATTCCCAAAGGCCTAGTTTCCCTTGAGAAACTATTTGACAAACATGATAGATTTGTCAAATAGCAGCAAACGGATTCAAGCTCCTCCCAGGAGTTTGATCAAGTAAATTTGGGTACCAAGGATGATCCCAAGATGGTGAACATTGGGAAATGTTGCACTCTTGAGGATAAATTCAAGTCCACTACTCTACTTTGCTAGTACATGGATTTATTATCATACTCCTATGATGACCTGAAGTCACTCAGGCCTGATGAAATTCGACATGACATTCCTCTCAAAGTTGGTTTGGCACCCTACAGGAAAAAGTCCAAGCAGTATAATTTGAAAATATCAGGTACCATTTTGTCTGAGATACAAAAAATGCTAAATTTTAGGATAATCTTTCCAATCCATCATTCCACATGGATTTCAAACATCGTGCCTGTAAGGAAGAAGAATGGCAAAATTTGCCTCTGTGTAGATTTTAGAAATTTGAATCAGTCATCCTTGAAGGATAACTATCCTTTGCCAATCATGGATCAAGTGCTTCAGACAGTGATGGGTTCAAAGATGTTATCAATGCTAGATGGCTTTTTAGGATATAATTAGGTTGAAGTTGGTGAGGCAGACCAGCATAAGAATATTTTCACCACACCTTGGGGCACCTTTGCATATAGAAGGATGCCTTTTGGCTTGATAAATTCTAGCACCACCTTCTAAAGAGCAATGGAACTTGCCTTCAAAGATGACATGGGTAAGTTCATCATATTTTATCTTGATGACTGGACTGTCTTTTCTAAGCATCGCCCAAATCATATACGCCACTTGCAACAAGTGCTAGAGTGTTACCGCCAAAATGGCATTTCCTTAAACCCCAAGAAGTCAATTTTTGGAGTAATAGAGGGAAAACTTCTCGAACACATTGTGTCCAAAGGAGGCATAAATATTGACTCAGATAGAGTCAAGTCTATCCAAGAGCTTACCTTGCCCACAAGTAAGACTGTTGTTCACTCTTTCTTTAGAAAGGTGAATTTCTTATGAAGGTTCATCCCCGAGTTTGCTGAGAAGACTAGGCACATTGTAAACATGATGAAGAATAAGGCCACCTTTAGCTAGACTGAAAAAGGCAAGTCAACATTTGAGGATATCAAGACTGCCATTGCCCATGCCCCATTTCTAGTTTGTCTAGATTATATGAAGGATTTTCTCATGTATAGTTATGCTTCTGAACACACACTTTCAGCCATCCTAGTTCAGTAGAATGAAGAAGGTGTGGAATCTCTCATTTCCTTCATGAGCTATCCTCTAAAAGCTCATGAGCTGAAGTATTCAAACATGGAGAAGCATGCTTATGCGGTGGTCAAGGTAGTGAAGCATTTCCATTTCTACATCCTCAATTCATGAGTTACTACTTTGGTTCTTGATACTACGGTCAAATCCATATTAACTCAGTAGGAGTTTAGAACCAAAAGAGGCAATTAGATTACAAAGATCTAGGAGTTTGATCTAGCCATCAAGCCAACAAAGTTGGTATAGGGAAAGGGCATATGCCAATTGATTGCTGACAACAAACCAGAAGAAGCAAGGCATGAAGAAGTAGAGGTGGAAGACGCGCCAACAGTCCTCTTTGTCTCGACCATGAATGAGTGGTATTCAGGTATTGTTCATTTCCTTACTTATGGTGAGTGTCCTACTCACCTATCTTATAAAGAAAGGAGAAATATCAAGCTGAAAGCTACCAATTTTGTCCTCTAGGACAATGGCCTATATAAGAGGAGCCTTGATGGAGTGTTCCTTCGTTGCGTGGACAAGGAGCAGCAAAGCCAAATTTTGAAATCCTTCCACGATCTTTCCTGTGGAGGACAATTTTTTGCTCCTGTGACTACCCATGAAATTCTATGAGCCAGGTATTATTGGCCAACTCTTTTTTAAGATGCATACAAGTGGGTTAGGAAATGTGAACTATGCCGATAGTTTGTCAGAAGACCCAAGTTAGTTTCCCTACCTCTCAAGCTAGTGGTCATAGAGGAGCCATTCTATCAATGGGGAATTGATTTTATTGGAGATATAAACCCATCTTCAAGTGTTGGACATGATTATGTCCTCACAGCAACTGATTACTTCACCAAGTGGGTGGAAGCTATTCCAACCAAACATGCTACTTCAAAAGTAGTGTGCAATTTCTTCAAAGAGAACATCATTTCCAGGTTTGGGGTCCCGACCAAGATTGTCACTAACAATGCAGCTTGTTTCACTTCCCAGGAGATTACTCAATTTTATTTCTACTATAGGATTACACTCTCCCACTCTTCTAATTACTTTTCACAAGGGAACAGACAAGCTGAATCAAGCAATAAGAACCTGGTGACTATCATCAAGAAGCTGGTGGATGACAACCAAAGGACATGGCATAAAGCATTGGTTGATGCTCTATGGGTAGACAAAATTACACCTAAGAGAGCAATTGGTATGTCTCCTTTTGAACTTATTCATGGTATCAATGCTGAGATACCAATCACCTTGCAATTGCCAGCATTAAAATTAGCTAAGGCAATTGAAGATCAGACATATGAAAGCCCCCTTAATAAGAAGATCATGTGCCTGACTGAACTGGATGAGCAAAGAACTATGGTGGTGGACCGAATTGCTACGCACAAAATTCTGGTGAAGAAGCTCTTCAACCAGAAGGCAAAGAACCATGATTTCCAGGTTGGAGATCAAGTCCTACTATGGGACAAGAGAAGAGAGCCAAAGGGGATGCATGGAAATTTTGATTCTCTTTGGAGAGGCCCATTTATTATCCATCAGCTCAATGGTGAGAACATCTTTCTGTTGAAATATCAAGACAGCACGCTCTTTACTCTGCCTCACAATGGGCAGCACCTGAAGCACTTCAATTCTTGAAGTATCATATAAGTTCACCTGTATATATGTATATTTGTATAGTCTTTGTTTCTGCTTTGTGTTGTTCATTTTCATTTTTTGGAGCCTTTCTTTTTGGGTAGCATGACTCCATAGTCCAATGGCATACTTCAAGGCACTGGAGATTTTGGTTTCTACTCCCCTCAGATGTTCCAAGTTTTCAACTAAAGGAAGTTCCCCAACTGGAGCCAGCTATTGTCCCCAAAAATGAGTGATAACCTATGAACTATTTTGGTTCAATAGACCAAAATCATCTCTCCACTTTTCAAAAATTGCTCTGAGCATTCAAGTTCTTCATTTTTCAAGGCTTTTCCTTAAATCTACGAACTCTACAGATATGTTTCTACAGACTCAACATGCTTTAAATTAGCAGGTTCAATAGGTTCAAAGGCTTCTGCAGGCGAGTTCAATCAAAAGAACAAGTTTCTAACACTAAGTCATTTCTAGGATTGGTTCATCGCCTCGATTCAACCAAAATAGTTCAATCGGCAAGCTTCAAAGAACAAAGGATTGAACTATTGAACCATTGAACCTTGAACCATTTTGGTTCAACGGGTTCAACGACCAATTGGTTCAATGCGCTTGGTTCAAAAGATCAAAAAGACTTAGCCAAATAATGAAGAATGAACTGATTGAACCATTGAACCATTGAACCAAAGTTGGTTCAATCGGTAGGTTCAAGGGGCTACCCCAAAGCCAAAGGAACAAATGCCCTTGGGGAGGGCAGTGGATCGAAGCCAAGTACCCTTATGGAGGGCAGTGAGCAAAAGTGGACAAAGTTAGAAATCCCTCGGGAAAATGACTAAGTAAAAGAGGCCAAAAGAATTCTTTCAGAAGTATTTTCCATGGGAAAATGACTAAGGCAAAAATCCTTCAAACATTTTGTCCAAAGGAATTCACTCGGGAAGAGAGTCCAAAGAAATTGAAGGGAATGAGCGGCTAAGACAAATTGTCTGAAGGAAAAGCCCGGTGGGAAAAGCCCGAAAGTCAAGGTCTGCTGAAAAAAGGAAAAGCCTGCTGATGAAATAGAAGCCCGAAGGCCGCTCGAAAGATCTCAAAGGGTAGGTACCCTTGCGAGGGGCACCTGATGACAGAGAAAGGACCTTTTCCAAGGACTCGAAGGGACACCTTCCCTTCAGGAAATTCAAAAGGCTGAATAAAGATGCAAAAAGGAACCCTAAAAGACTTAGACAAAAGGGCTTCAAAGAATGAACCGATTGAACCATTGAACCTTGAACCATTTTGGTTCAACGAGTTCACAGGTTCAAAGGTTTAACCAGTGTGATGAAGATCAAAGGGACTTAGAAAGATAAAGGAAGCAATGGTTGAATGGGACAAAGGATGAACCAATGAACAGATTGAACCTTGAACCAAAAGAGTTCAAAGTTCAATGGTTCATAGGTTTAAAGGTTCAAAGGTGACCTCAGTCAAAGAAAGAAGCAACAAACAGGTGGTTCAACAGATGGTTCAACTAAGGAGTGGGAAAGTGATTGAACCAGGAAGCGATGGAACAAAAGAGATAGAATGAATCGATGAACCAATGAACCAATGTAATTTCAGTGGGTTCACAGGTTCAAGGTTTAACATGGTTCAAGTGGCTAGCGACCATAGACGGCCCTACAAACATCAAATTTAAATTAAGGGAATATCCATGGAAATTTTTAATAGAGCATGGAATTTAAAGGAAGAACCAAGCAACTAGCTAAAAAGAGAGCCTAAAGGCTCAAATTACTACAGGGGAGAGAAGATCAATGCAAAAGATCATATCTTCAAGGGAGTTATTTATAGTAGGTGAAACAGTGGATCAAGTAGACTTCTGAGCACACCAAATCAAGAATGCGGACTATTTTTCTTCCCTGAAGTAAAGACAAATTGGACAGCTACACAGACATCAGGAAAAGGACCAGACAGTCCATACCAAGGAAGAGACATATTAGATGAATGGACACGCCATAGTTAAGGCAATGCGATGTTCCCAGCATGGTCCCTCTAGATAGAACTGAAGGCGCATTGAATACATTGACTGCAGCATGGGCCATCCCATGGGAAAGAGCACCAAGCCTTGCATGATTTCTATACATTATAATTTCTCTCATTATGAAGGGAGACTTCTCCATTTTACAGAAGCGAAACTCTGCCCAATTGAAAGACAAATACTGAGACTTTGAGCTCAGATTGTTGTTCATTTTATTTTATCTGAATGAGAAAGCAAGTTGTTTGCAGACTTTGTGTTGTCATATCTTGTATCATTTTAGGAGATTGTTCTTATGTCTGTCTTTTGAATGTGTTCTTGTTTATTTAATTTGGCAAGAAGAATTAGTGAAAGTAATAAGGAAGGTGTCCTGAAGCCAACTGTGGGAAGACTTTGTGCTTTCACAATTGTTTTCAGTGTGTGTTTTTCTTTGCCTTCTATGTTGAGGATTCTGGGATGACTTTGTGCCCTCATTATCCTCTGTGTTTCACTCTTTAGGAAGTTGAGGTGGAGACTTTGTGTTCCATTTCATCCTGTTGGTTCCTATCCTTCGTTACCAGGTCTTTGTCACTTATCATACCTGAAAGAACTCCTGTTGTTTCTTGTAAGAACACTTCTGAAAGAAGAGAAGTGCCTTCAATTTTTTCACCAGAATTTTCTCCTTTGTTTGTGAACATCATCTCTGAAAAAAGAGAGATGGATGGTGTATCCTAGCCCTGAGTGTTATAATTTGCATATTTATAGTATATATAGCTCCTACATATTTATAGGGAACCTCCCCTTGATGAGAGGAGAGATTTGTCCAACTCTGATGTAGTAAACCTGCACACTGGGCTAACCAATCTCCTTTGTTGTCGATGATAAGACCTATTTCACCCAATCAGACAGTTGACTGACAAAATATTCACCCAACATTATGGATCCTCTTTCTTTATTGTCTTAAGGGAAATTACTCCTTATCTATTTAGGAGAATCCAACCATATTTTTCATCATCTTTCCCCCTCTATTTAAATTATCCCCAACATTAAATGCATATTTGAAAGCTTCATCTATAATATATACCTTTAGCAAAGCTAATTTGTCTTGGAGCAAAAACCTAATAACATTGAGATATCTAGCTCCCAATTATTCCTCATCTTCTTGGGTATCAACCCTAATCTATAATCTCACAAACTAATTTGTATATAAGCTTGTACTATTTTCTCTCTTTTTATTTAAATTTTGGACTCCCTAAATAACCTTTGTTTATAATTGAATTGAATAAACCTTACCCTTAAATGTTTCAAATTTTTAGGCAAGAATCAAACTTTTTCTTTACCTCCCCCCTTTATGGTATTATGTAAATTATCCCCCCATAGTGAAACATGTGACTTTAACTTAGAAACCACATATTTCATCTACCTTGGGTCAAATGATTATATCCCCTCCATCTCAAAATACCTCTCTAACTCTTGAACCCAATATATAAAACAAATTAGGTTAATCTCTCCTTTGAATTTAGATACATCTACTCTTCCCTTTATTCCTTATTTGTTCACATCTTCAATCAACCTCTCCATATGATCTCTAGCCCTAATAATAACACCTTGAATTTTATGTTCATCCTCATAATATTCATGTTAGACTCTACCATCTAATTCTTCCAATATTCTCAACAAATACTCCCCAAGTGCTCTCCAGTTTGTAGCATTCCTCCTTCCTCCTGTACCTCAGTGCACATTAATTCCTCTTTGTGAAATTCATATGCTTAGTCTTAAAGATGTTCTAATACCAATATGATGTAGTTAATATCTTCAACTTCTATCTCAATTATCATCATGTCTATTAACTCTACTATAAGTTTGATGTATTCAACAAAGAATACAATAAAATAAACAAGAGACAACAATAACACTAAAATAACACAATAGAATCTAAAAACCATGCAAGCACCAAAATTCACATCAATAAAATACATCAATATTTGATGCATTCATGAACTGTTAATTTTTTCAAATACAAAAATGGACCCCAACTAATTTCTTATTTTTCCCACTAATAAATATGCCAAAACATCATAAAACATACCCTAAATTATAGACAATTTAATCCTTCTCTCTTTTCTATATTCTTTTTGTTTTTCCAACATGTAGTCTACCTAAAAATATGTCCATAACCATGCTCTAAATTTGACACTATATATATTTTTATTCAAAAATAGAAAGATAGGTAATGGGGAACCATGCCTTCAAAATTACTCGCCTATTACATCTTGTTAATGTGTACACACACACACATGCATGTATACACACACACATATGTGTATATATACATGTACATATACACATATATTTATATGTATATATACATATACATATGTGAGAGAGAGAGAGACATATATATATATATATATATATATATATATATATATATATATATATATAGAGAGAGAGAGAGAGAGAGACATCAACTCAGATTATTCTAAAATATTTATGTTTGGTTTACCTCATGCCCATTTGCACTGATATATACAAGACCTCCACTTGAGCATCCCATTGATGGGAGCATAGGTTAGCATCACCATAGTTTATTGTAGATAGATTCCTATTTTTTCTTGCTTGATTTCATTCTACTGAGTTGACTTATTGATTTCTAAATTCATATATGTGTGTGTGTGTGTGTGTGTGTGTGTGTGTGTGTGTGTGTGTGTGTGTGTGTGTGTGTGTGTGTGTGTGTGTGTGTGTGTGTGTGTGTGTGTGTGTGTGTGTGTGTGTGTGTGTGTGTGTGTGTGTGTGCGTGTGTGCGTGCACATGTGTACATATGTTTTAAAAAAAAATACCACATTGAGACATGAATTTATTATATTAATATATATATATATATATATATATATAACTTATTTTCTTGAAGACTACTTTGTTTTTGTACATTTCGTGCACACTATATATTAGAATATGCTTGTGATTTTTTGGATCCTTTTTATTCTTCTATTTTTCAACCTTGCCCCCTTGGTCTTGATTCATTTATTGAGTGCTTGTTCATTTTGATTCTTTAAAAATTATGAAAAACGTTCAAATATTCAAAATATACAATGCCAAGACCTCTACATGGCTTGATTTTTTGGTACATATAGTTATTTGATGTCCTTTGTCATATACATAGTGAGTCACATACCCATTTTCTATGCACAGTCTCTTAACAATATATATGAGTTAAAATTAGGAGTTATATGTTACACATGAGACATGGACATATAGATGCATGACATTTATCACAACCACATGAAACCTTTCCACATTTGGGGGTATGCCCATGCCAAGGGTATCTTGGTACACTTTTTAGGTTATGTCTTTTTGGGAATTTGCATTAATCATATCAGGCTATTTAGATTGTTTATGCATGACTTGCTCATGTTAGTACTTATTAGAATGTTATTTTCTATGGACATCATACTTTTCTATATTAGATGGTGACATTGATTGATTATATGGACTAACATTACTTGATCTATACTTATTTGATGTTGATGATTGTGACATTATTTGGATTTTATAATTTTATATACTACATGTTCTATTTTATATGGGTACATTGATTATGTCTTGTTGAGTCATGTGTTAGTTGTGTCAGAAGATCCTCTAGTCCATATTATAGTCATGTCATGTTCATATTATGTCATAGTCAAGCTCAATTTTCTATTCTTGTGTGCTTAAGAATTATTCACTATGATATTGCATGCATGTGCTTATTTACATTTATTTGCATATCTTGTATGGAACAAATTGATTGTTACTATGTGCTTGGTGTGTGATTTTTGTTGTGCACATTTATACAATGTGCTTCTATTTATATTTGATGTTGTCATAATATATGTCATACATCTACTACCATTCTAATTATTGCATGATTCATTGACATATTTAGCTACATCTAAAAGCTATTATCAAATAAATCATCATGATCATATCTTACGTGCGAATAACAAACAATTTTTTTTGAATTAGATAACATGTTTCATATGTGCTTATAAGTGTTTAAAATATTTATACGGGGACATATATTATCATGTTTATACATATGTTTTACATGATTATACTTTTGTATATAACATATGATGCACATAATATATATTTTTAAAAATAAGTTATTCACATGCTTCATCTCTAATATCAAAATGGGGCATACAATGAGCTTATTTCAAATATTACGACATGTTAGATTGAGTATTTAACATATTGGAACAAATTATATGTTTATATGGATAAAATTAAGTAGATTGAGACATATTCCATATGATTTTGAGGGGAAATTGAGACATTATATGATATTTTGGAATAGATTATGGCATTCTACATGAGTTTGAGGAATGATTGAGATATTAAAAGATATTTTGATATAAATTTTGGCATTATATATTATATTTAGGGATATATGGATCATATGGAGCATGAATTTCTTCATGCAAACAATTTTCTATGTCTTTTATGTTGAAGAATGATGGGGAACAATGGTAACTATGTAAGATTTAGGGTCTATATCCACCTAAAATAGTCGATCCTTTTTCATACAAACCCAATATTGGGGTTTTAATAGGGGGTATATTATTACCCATGGCAGTATGTTTGAGGTTTTAGATTGCTCAAATTCTAAACAACCTTTCCAATATAGATAATTAATAATTTAATTTTCTTGGGCCATCATCACCATATGGTTTACTCCATCAAGTTCAAAAGGTGGTAGCTTGGGTTCGCATACCATCAAGTGTATTCATTCCTTATATTGTCAATTTAAATTTATTTTAATAGTTCAAATTATTTTAGTTTTTTTAATTATGAAGAGACATTGATTTATACATATTTATTTTAGGTTTCACGTGGAGCGAATGATACATTTTGGACTATATATATATCAATACTAAAAGTGGTTATATTGAGAGGCATTATACATGGAAAAAAGGGTGGAGAGGCATATGATGTACTACATGTGTTAGGTAAAAGGATCAACATCTTATTTTAAAAGAACCAACACAATATTTGAATATGTACATACATACATACAAATATATGTATACACACACACACGTACATACATATATATGTGTGTGTATATGTACATGTATATATGTGTGTATTTTTATAGATATGAATATTTATATATGCAAATGCATACAGACACACATATCTATACATGTACACACATATATATGTATGTACATACATACATATCTATATCTACACACACACACACACACACACACACACACACACACACACACACACACACACATTGGGTATTGTAAAAAGATAGTTATTTTATATCCTTTTACTATATATATATATATATATAATAAAATTAATTTTTACAATACCACCTAGATATTACGTTTTAAACAATAGCACATGTGGGAGACCTTTGGGAAACCTCTGAAACCTCTAAAATTCCTCCTTCACTTTTGAAATCTCTAGGAAGTGTGTGATTCACCTTATCCATGCAAAAAAAATCTCCATGTCAATTTTGGGCTTCTAGAACATTATGCTTATAGCCAAACCATGAAATGGCCAAAAACAAGCCCTTCACAAGCATGTTTGGACTGCCTTGCAAAATGGAGTTTGTTTGATCACTTACATGGGTTATTAAGTAAATTTATTGATTTGAAGAGATGAATAACTCTCATATGACCTTATAAAATGATTGGAAAGTATCCATCTCTCCAAAATTCTTGAAAAACACAGAAAATAAGGTGTTTCTAGCAATCTATACAATAGTCTGTACAACTCAAGTACATGATAAGAACATCCTTAGAGTAATCAAAACATACAAGAGGTTTTAGGAGAAATTTGTGGTATTTGATATGATTTAGGAGTCCATCTCTACAAAATAATCATTATAGCCCTCCTAGGTAGCCTAAAAATACTTTAAACTTTTAATGATGATTCATAAAGTTGGACGTATGAATGCTCCAAAAAATTCCACAAACTTAAAGTATACCAAGATGGATAAATTCCCTTAGGATCTCAAGATCCCATGAAAATCCTCATGATCATACCAAGCAAAATAAATTGACTTCTCGAGTTGGAAACAAGCATTTTGAGGGGTCTAGGCTAGTTTACAATCTATAGGTGTTTATCTAAGTTTGGTTTTGGTCTAAAATGACCTTAGTGGGGTCTGAGGTGTTCACCTATAGCTTTAAAAATGTGTATTATGTCATCATCATTCATCATGTCTCTCCACATCTCAATGTTCTTAGACTTAGGGTTCTTAGGCCAAACCATCTACCATATCCTAATTGATTGTCATGCCCTATTATATTCTCTATTGGATGGTATGTGACTCATGGAGTGTTTGATCATATTATTCACTATTTTTTCAAGGTTTTCAATTTCATCTTATCTCACCTCCAATTGGTTTCATCTCTCAAATCCTAATTACCTATGTGGGCTTGTATATGTGACTAAGTTTGTAGGTTTGAATAGAGTTGTCATATTTGTTGCCTTAGTTGAAGGTTTTAAGTACTACATCATCATGTTTATATTATATTAAAAAAAATTGATTTACCTTATATGCTATTTTAGTCTATTTCAACCTTATTCACACAAGAAATTCCTCTAGCATGAACAGACAATCTTGTGTATCGGTTAGACTAAGTATGCAGGGGTATCTAGTTTGAACCCTGAGGTTTTGATTGAACCCAAATATTAAATGATACTTTATGTTCACCATGAGTTTTCTCTTAATTATCTATAATATCCTACCATCAAAAAATCAACTTCCTTCTTTAGCTAGGCAGGCAACCTTGTTGCTAGTCAAGGACTATATATGTTGGAGTTGATTATGTAACCCCTATTTACTCATTTTCAAATGTAGAACTCAATGCCTCTTAATGACACATGTGGGAGACCAAGGCACATGTGGGATAACATTGGCACATGTGGGATACCAAAGCACATGTGGGATACCAAAGCACATGTGGGAGACCAAGACACATGTGAGAGAACTTTGGCACATGTGGGAGACCAACGCACATTTGGGAGACCTTTGAAACATGTGGGAGACCTTTTCAACATGTCTAAGATCTTTGACACATGTGGGATATTTTTGGCACATGTGGGAGACCTTGGCACATGGGGAGACACTCGTTCTTATTATTCAATAGTGCTCCCACCCAAGTGTGGCACATTATTTAGGCCATTATTCATTCTCTCTATCTTATCTTTGTAGATTCTATAAAATCATGAACTCTCCATTGTATTACTCATCCATGCTTGGAGGTTGGATCATAGAGGCATTGTTATGTTTTTTTCACAACTTGAATGATTCAGGTGTAAGGATTGAGTGACTAGTTGTAAATAGTGAAGAAGTTACTTGAGGAGATGTTATAGCGAGTGTTGTTGATGAATATGAATTTTGGATGCTTTATTTTCTCCATGTTTTTTCCCTTATTGGTTTAGTATGGTTTCCACATATATCTTGTGTAATGTGTTCTCTCTGGTGTTTATATTTTTTGTAGCTTATTTTAATTTTGCATTTAATTCTTGCACATGTTTTAGGATTAAATTTTTTAAATCTTAACATCTAGTATCCAATCTTATTGGTCATATATTTGGTATCAGATCTTTGATTATTAACATTTAATATCAGAGATTATTGATCATAATTATTATACTAGATCTTTGATTACTAATAGTTGATATTAGAGCCATGATGAAAAACTCAATGTGTTAGTGTTTTCTATTGTTGGCTAGTTTTGTGCAAGTGGAAGCTACTGTGATAGGAGGAGAGACTAAGTTGGAGATGAAAGAAGAAGAATTTTTTTTTTATGGTAGTTATCTCTCTATGGAAAAAGGTGTAGGATCTCCTGGTGAAGATCCTATTATCTTCATGTTGTTAAGGAGAATCCCATAGATGAGTGGAGGATACATCTAAAAACTCTTTGCCAAACAAGTCAACAACTTACATAGTGTCCTTGTTGAAGATGAAGCAACTCTATAGCTTGAGGAGAAATTTGGTCTCCTTTGGAGGAGGATGAAGACAAGGTGATAACCATATTGTTGTTCTTGGAACAAACAAAATAGGTGTATGATGTGGTATCCTAATGACCACATGTTATTGGATGAGATGTTGTAGAAGAATAAAAAATCCATGCAAAGGAAGGAGGTATAGATAAACCTAAAGTTGTACCTATTTTGAATTAGTTGAGCATGAGGAAGATGAAGATGAACAAGTGAGACCTAGTGTTCTCAGAAGGACAAGGTCATGTGTTTGGACATGTGGTAGAGCATGATGCATTTTAGATGCATTTTTTAGGATTGAAAACTTGGTAGGTGCATTGGTGCACTGAGTAGAGTGATGAATTCCATGGAGCTATGATTGGTCCACTTATGTCATGTTTGGCATGATTGGTAGTTGAAGGATACATGCAGAAGAATAACGGAGACCTTGTCTCCTCAAAAGGAGAAGGCAAATGTTGACCATATAAGTTAGGGTGATGGAGTGTTGTGCATATGATTTTGGTGTTGGCCAGGTAGAATGATGCATGGATTAACACTAGAGGCACATGAGTTGGTGTTTTGGAAACATTCAATAGGAATGATGCATTTAAGATGTGGGATCAAAAACTTGGTAGGTGTAGTGATACACCGAGTAGCACAATGAGTTCTCAAAAGTTATGTTTGGTCTAGTGAACTTGTGTCATGTTGATATCTTGAAGGCTATGTGGTGAATTTTGATTTTGACTTTCATGAGATCTTATCTCCTCACTACTATCAAGAGTGATACATGCACTTGTTATTGTTCAATGAGTTGGAGCAATGTGATTCCTACATGGTGATCTCTCTTGGTGAGAGATAGATACAAGGATGAGGCAAAGGTGTTGTTAGTTTGCTTGTTGAATAAGTCACTATATAATTTTTCCAATAGACATGTTGAGGGAATATAGGATATTTAGTATCTTTATGGAAACATAAATTTTTTAGCATATATTACTGATATGTGTTGATGACATGTTAGATACAGGCCCCAACATGATCACTATTATGATGTCTCAAGTGATAAGGATGTGCTGAAGGTGGTATAAGGAAAAGAACAAGGATGGAGATGCACAAGGCAAAGAGAGAAAGGAAGTGCCCCACTTCTTAAATTATTAAGTTATCTTCCCAAGAGCATCCTATAATAGAGGAGAAGACATCTTGTTATCTTATGTATTGAATTTATCAAGAGTAGGAAGTCTCATGATGCCATGGTGAGCACTAAGCTATATATTCCAAAGCAGTGGGATTTGTGAGTGATTCATGGCAGAATCTCAATAGGAATATTGGTCTATGTGTGGAGAAGTGAGAGTAACTTTAGGTGATGCAATCTACTATGGAAGAGAAGATGTTGACAAAGTCAGTTAGAGCAGAGAAGTTTTAGTATTGTAAAAAAGAATCTAATAGGTTTTTGTCAGGGCAACAGAGGGCATTGATGGATAGCTGGTTACATAATACTTAGGTGTGTTAAAACCTTTGTATATTGACTTCAAATTGAAGTATGTTAGGATGTGAAATCATTATTCACAATCACTATTCATGAATCACTATTCATGGCCACTATTCATGGTGATGTGACATGTTGGTGATGTGGCTATGGGTGATGTGACATGGTTTATGGAGGATCTTATAAGTTTTAAAGCATGTGGGGGACCTTTGGCACATGTGGGAGACTTTTGGGACATGTTGTAGACCAAAGCACATGTGGGAGACCTTTGGCACATGTGAGATACCTTTAGCACATGTAGGAGACCAAAGCGCATGTGGGAAACCTTTGGCATATGTGGGATACCTTGGCACATGGGGATACAATTGTTCCTGTTTTTAAATAGTGCTCCCACCCAAGTGTGGCACATTTTTTAGGACACTATTCATTATCTCTCTCTTCTCTTTGTAAATTCTATAAAATCATGAGATCTCCATTGTATTACTCATCATGTTATAGGATCTATGCAAGCTTATTCTTGCATTCTTGGAGGTTGGATCTTAGAGGCATTGTTATGTTTGATTCATAACTAGAATGCTTCAGGTGTAAGCATTGAGTGCTTGGTTGTAAGCACTGAAGAAGTTTCTTGGAGGAGATGTTATAGAGATAGTTGATGATGAATTTGAATTCTATATGTTGCCTTTGCCTTTTGGTTATTCGCTTTCTATTTTAGCAAGGTTTCCACGTATATCTTGTGTAATGTGTTCTCTCATGTTTTTATGTTTTTTATAGTTTTTTTTATTTTACCTTTAATTCTTACACATGTTTTAAGATTAGGATTTTTTAAACCTAACATCTAGTATCATAGTTTATTGATCCTATATGTGGTATCAAATTTTTGATTTTAAACATATGGTATCAAAGCTTATTTATCCTAATTGTGGTATCAGAGCTTTGATTCCTAACATTCCACTCATCTCCCCCTCAAATTCAAATTTGGTGGTAACAACTCCTAAGATTATTCTTATAAAAAATATTAGTGCCCACTAAAATATATAATATGAAATCCATCCTACGCAATGGATGCTTCTACTCAATGGTCATCTTATTAATATTCTTGGAATCTACACATATCCTACACTTGACACTTTTGTTAGGTGAGGAGAGGAGGTACAACACATGAACTTATAATTTCACCTATAAATACTTTCTCTCATAGTTCAAGAATGTTTCATCTCATTTATTCATTCTTTAATGGAGTCACTAATAGGAAGCTTGATAAGGAAGTTTAACTTAGGAACTAAGTCAATCTGATATGTAATTCCTATTTATGGGGCCAACCTATTTGGTTGTTCAATCAACATAAAATCTAAAAATTCATTGAGTAACTCTTGAAATTCTACAGATATTTTCCTCTTCTCCATTTTCTCCTCATTTTTGGGACATAATAGATAGCAAGATTCTTGTTTTGATTATTTTATAAATTCATTCCACTTCACCACACAAAGAGAAAAAGAATAAAATCATTAAAATCTCATTCCTTTAAGTGTTTAAATATATGTACTTCCCCTCATGTTTCCCTTTATAAGTATTCTCCCTTCCATGATGGATGGAAATACTATCATATTGCCATGGTCTACCCAACAAAAGATGACATGCATCCATAGGTACCACATCATATAACATTTGTTACTTGTATGGTTCAATATTAAATTTAACTAAACATGATATGTACAATATAATATTATGGTCTATACTTAAATTCTATAAGATTCAACCTTAGGGATACATGTAAATTAAGAATTTGGACTAGATCCATGTTTACCAAATTATCGATGGAACCTCCATCAATGATGACTCTGTAAACCTTGTCTTTCCATTTTCACCTAATCTATAAAATATCTTCATCTTACCATCATTTTAAGTGTCTTCCATACTAATCATCACTAAATATGTTTGTGACATTGAGCCTCTTCCTTTTCAACTTCAACTTATACATTTTTTGGGTCTTCTGGAGTCATCATGGCCTTATCAGTAACTCCAAGATTTTGTGGACAATCCTAGGATTTATGAGCTTCAATGCATATGTCTCACTTCATAGTATAGCCTTATCTAAATGGTGGTCCTCTTCCCATACCCCTAAAGTTGCCTCTTCCTTTGAAATCTAGCCTCACACCCTAGGCCTCTTATGGTTCCTCTTTCTTTATTGTCTTAAGGGAAATTACTCCTCATCTATTTAGGATAATCCAACCATATTTGGCATCATATTTCCCCTTCTATTCAAATTATCCACAACCTTAAATTCATATTTGAAAGCTTCATCTATAATATATACCTTTAGCAAATCTAATTCATCTTGGAGTGAAAACCTAAGACCATTGACATATCTAGCTCCCAATTATTCCTCATCTTCCTGGGTATCAGCCCTAATTTATAATCTCACGAACTACTTTTTATATAAGCTTGTACTATTTTCTCTCTTTTGCTTTAAATTTTAGACTCCCTAAATAACCTTTGTTTATAATTGAATTGAAGAAACTTTACCCTCAAATGTTTCAACATTTTAGGCAAGAATCTAACTTTTTCTTTACCTACCCCATTTATGGTATTATTTAAATTATCCCCCCATAGTGAAACATGTGACTTTAACTTAGAAACCACATATTTCATCTACCTTGGGTCAAATGATTATATCCCCTCCAACTCAAAATACCTCTCTAACTCTTGAACCCAATATATAAAAAATTCTAGGTTAAGCTCTCCTTTGAATTCAGATACATCTACTCTTCCCTTTGTTCCTTATTTTGTCACAACTTCAATCAACCTCTCCATATGATCTCTAGCCCTAATAATAACACCTTGAATTTTATGTTCATCCTCATAATCTTCATGTTATACTCTAGCCTTTAATTCTTCCAATATTCTCAAAAAATACTCCCCAAGTGCTCTCCAGTTTGTAGCATTTTTCCTTCCTCCTGTACCCCAGTGCACGTTAATTCCTCTTTGTGAAATTCATATGCTTATTCTTAAAGATGTTCTAATACCAATATGATGTATTCAATATCTTCAACTTCTATCTCAATTATCAACACATCTATTAACTCTACTATAAGTTTGATGCATTCAACAAAGAATACAACAAAAGAAACAAGAGACAACAACAACACTAAAAGAGCATAATAGAATCTAAAAAACATGCAAGCACCAAAATTCACATCAATATAATATATCAATATTTGATGCATTCATGAACTATTAAGTTTTTCAAATACAACAAGCTACCCCAACTAATTTTTTATTTTTTCCACTAATAAGTATGCCAAAACATCATAAAACACAACCTAAATTACATACAATTTAATCCTTCTCTCTTTTCTATATTCTTTTTATTTTTCCAACATGTAAGTCTACCTAAAAATATGTCCATAACCATGCTCTAAATTTGACACTATATATATTTTTATTCAAAAATAGAAAGATAGGTAATAGGGAGCCATGCCTTCAAAATTACTCACCAATTACATATTGTTAATGTGTACACACACACACATGTATACACACACACACACATATGTGTATATATACATATAAACATACACATACATTTATATGTATATATACATATACATTTATATACATATGTAAGAGAGAGAGAGAGAGAGAGAGAGAGAGAGAGAGAGAGAGAGAGAGAGAGAGAGAGAGAGAGAGAGAGAGAGAGAGAGAGAGAGAGAGAGAGAGATCAACTCAAATTATTCTAAAATATTTATGTTTGGTTTACCTCATGCACATTTTCACTGATAAATACAAGACCTCCACTTGAGCATCCCATTTATGGGAGCGTAGGTTAGTATCACCATAGTTTATTGTACACATATTCTTATTTTTTACTTGCTTGATTCATTCTACTGAGTTGACTTATTGATTTCTAAATTCATCTATGTGTGTGTGTGTGTGCACGCGCATGTGCATGTGCATGCGTGTGTGTGCATGGGTGCACGTGTGTACATATGTTTAAAAAATAAAATATACCACATTGAGACATGAATTTACTATCTTAAAAAAAAAACATATAACCTATTTTCTTGAAGACTACTTTATTTTTGTACATTTGGTGCACACTATATATTAGCATATGCTTGTGATTTTTCGGATCCTTTTTATTCTTCTTTTTCTTAGCCTTGCCCCCTTGGTCTTGATTCATTTATTGAGTGCTTGTTCATTTTGATTTTTTTCTTAAATTATGAAAAACATTCAAATATTCAAAATATACAAAGCCAAGACCTTTACATGTCTTGATTTTTAGGTACATATAGTTATTTGATTTCCTTTGTCATATACATAGTGAGTCGCATACCCATTTTATATGCACATTCTCTTAATAGTATATATGAGTTAAAATTAGAAGTTATATGTTACACATGAGACATGGACATATACATGCATGACATTTATCACAACCACATGAAACCTTTCCACATTTGGGGGTATGCCCATGCCAAGGGCATCTTGGTACACTTTTTAGGTTATGTCTTTTTGGGCCTTTGCATTAGTCATATCAAACTATTTAGATTGTTTATGCATGACTTACTCATGTTAGTACTTATTAGAATGTTATTTTCTATGGACATCATACTTTGTTATATAAGATGGTGACATTGATTGATTACACGGATTAACGTTAATTGATCTATACTTATTTGATGTTGATGATTGTGACATTATTTGGCGTTTACAATTTTATATACTATGTGTTCTATTTTCTATGGGTACATTGATTATGTCTTGTCAATTCATTTGTTAGTTGTGTCAGAAGATCCTTTAGTCCATATTATAGCCATGTCATGTTCATGTTATATCATAGTCAAGATCAATTTTCTATGCTTGTGTGCTTAAGAATTATTCACTATGATATTTCATGCATGTGCTTATTTACATTTATTTGCATATCTTGTATGGAACAAATTGATTGTTACTATGTGTTTGGTGTGTGATTTTTGTTGTGCACATCTATATAATGTGCTTCTATTTCTACTTGATGTTGTCATAATATATGTCATACATCTACTACCATTCTAATTATTGCATGCTTCATTGACATATTTAGCTACATCTAAAAACTATTATCAAATAAATTATCATGATTGTATCTTGCGTGCAAATAACAAACAATTGTTTTTGAATTAGATCACATGTTTCATATGTGCTTACAAGTGTTTAAAATATTTATATGGGGACATATATTATCATGTTTATACATATGTGTTACATGATTATACTTTTGTATATAACATATGATGCACATAATTTTTTTTTTGAAATAAGTTATTCACATGCTTCATCTCTAATATCAAAAGGGGGCATATAATGAGCTTATTTCAAATATTTCGACGTGTTAGATTGAGCATTTAACATATTGGAACAAATTATCTGTTTATATGGATAAAATTAAGTAGATTGAGACATATTCCATATGATTTTGAGGGAAAATTGAGACATTATATGATATTTTAGAATAGATTATGGCATTCTACATGAGTTTGAGGAACGATTGAGATATTAAAAGATATTTTGATATAAATTTTGGCATTATATATTATATTTCAGGATATATGGATCAATTGGAGCATGAATTTATTCATGCAAACAATTTTCTATGTCTTTTATGTTGAAGAATGATGGGGAACAATGGTAACTATGTAAGATTTAGGGTCTATATCCACCTACAATAGTCGATTCTTTTACATACAAACCCAATATTTAGGGTTTCTAATAAGGGGTATCTTATTACCCAAGGCAGTGCATTTGAGGTTTTATATTGCTCAAATTCTAAACAACCTTTCCAATATAGATAATTAGTAATTTAATTTTCTTGGGCCATCATCACCACATGGTTTTCTCCATCAAGTTCAAAATGTGGTAGCTTGGGTTCGCATACCATCAAGTGTATTCATTCCTTAGCTTTTCAATTTCAATTTGCTTTAATACTTCAAATTATTTTAGTTTTTATAATTATGAAGAGACATTAATTTATACATATTTCTTGTAGGTTTCACATGGAGCGAATGATACATTTTGGACTATATATATCAACACTAAAAGTGATTACACTGAGAGGCATTATACATGGACAATAGGGAGGAGAGGCATATGATGTCCTACATGTGTTAGTTAAAAGGATCAACATCTTATTTTAAAATAACCAACATAATATTTAAATATGTACATACATACATACATACATATAAATCTATGTATACACACACACACGTACATACATATATATGTGTGTGTGTATATGTACATGTATATATGTGTGTATGTTTATAGATATGAATATTTATATATGTACATGTATACAAACACACATATCTATACATGTACACACATATATATGTATGTATGTATGTATGTAGATACATACATACATACATATCTATATCTACACACACACACACACACACACACAGAGGGTATTGTAAAAGGATAGGTGTTGTCGATACTTTTACTATATATATATATATATATATATATATATATATATATATATATATATATATATATATATATATATATATATATATATATATATATATAATTTTTACAATACCACCTAGATATTACATTTCAAACAATAGCCCTAAATGTATTAAAAGCAGTCATGGCTGAAACTTATGAATTAGAGCACATTTTCCAAACCAAAGTTAATGGTCGAAGTAACCACCAAAATTTACAAAAAAAACTAGATCTATTTCTGAATAAATTGTGTAATTTTCCTATGTGTGGTAGTAGGTTTCATCTTGATGTCACATCTTATTTCATTATTTTATGAATGGTGGTTCTTATGCACTAGATTTTAATGTATTTTTCCTATAGTGATCCTTTGGTGTTATTTAAAAGACACATCACTGATAGGGAAAATTTAGGGGAATTAACAATTATGAGCATTGCAGTTGTGTTTTTTAACTAAGATTATGTCTTATTTTTTTCTTTGTCATGGTGTATTTTGCAATAGTAAGTGTGCATGGGGAATTTAAGGTGTCTAAAGATATGTTTGTGGAGTAACAATCTATAAGAGGAGGAATTCTCAGGGACATGTCTTTTTCTGGTAACACTGCAACCAATGTTTGAGCTTGAATTTATTATTGTAAAATGTGCATCATAGTTTTTAGATTCATAAAACCACACATTGGTTTAGTTTCCTTGGAAGCATTTTTTCTATTCATTCCATTGACTATGCTTTTTTTTTATTGGGTTCAATAAACCATGTTGGCCCTCTGAGTCTTATTCAAATCTTTCTTTCATAATTGGACACATCACTGATAGGGAAAATTTAGGGGAATTAACAATTATGAGCATTGCAGTTGTGTTTTTTAACTAATATTATGTCTTATTTTTTCCGCTATCATGGTGTATTTTGAAATAGTAAGTGTGCATGGGGAATTTAGGGTGTCTAAAGATATGTTTGTGGAGTAACAATCTATAAGAGGAGGAATTCTCAGGAGCATGTATTTTTCTGGTAACACTACAACCAATGTTTGAGCTTGAATTTTTTATTGTAAAATGTGCATCATAGTCTTTGGATTCATAAAACCACACATTGGTTTAATTTCCTTGGAAGCATTTTTTCCATTCATTCCATTGACTATGCTTTTTTTTTATTGGGTTCAATAAACCATGTTGGCCCTCTGAGTCGTATTCAAATCTTTCTTTCATAATTGGACATTTTTGTATTGAGAATTATGAGTTAGTATTGGAAAATATATTTAGGTTTTTTCATTTCTCTATTTTTAAAAATTTTGTCTTCAAATCCCATAAATGGGCATGTTAACTATGAGTATTGGAAAATATATTTAATTTTTTCTTCAATATTTTTAGCCTTGATGTTCACTGAGATTGTGCAATATTACTTATCAGAGCAGCCTCAAAGAAGTCAGTGGATGGGATGAACACTAAAACCAACACCCAAGCCCTATTTTTAGGACTTGAGTTGATGACCTAGTGTGGGATTGATATAATTATTATCAAGGGTGACTCGATGATCATAATTTAGGCTCTAAGATATGGGAAGGTTGGCTCCTAAAATGTGTAAAATATTCTTAGCCATGATTGGGATGTCTTGATGCTACTAAATTATTAGGAAACCCACATTGATTTTGTGAAGTAAATAACGTGGCGAATGAGCTAAAAAATAAAGGCATAACTCAACTCAAGATTTAATTTCTAATCATGAATGGGAGGTATGGAATCTGGACACCCTTTCATGATTATTTTTCACTTAGGGGTTTTGATATGGATGGTATTAATGACTGATGATTGTTGATGTGTGGGAAATGTTCTTTCCCACAACATTAGGATGCCTCTCATTCTCTCATGACAAGCTGGTGTGATGGTTGATGGGTTTTATTTCCAAGGCTGATTTTTATTTTGGCATTTACTTGGAGTGACATTAGCGATAGTGAAAAGGTGGCAATGTAAATCACATATCATATGTTACATGTGGCCTTCAACAATCCTCTCACTCATGCCATGGTGAGTAAATGTGAGAAGGCCTTTAAGGGTTGAGTCTCAGATTCTAGGCTGAAGCATGCTTTCATCATGTAGGCAAACAATATCTTGGAGGCCCTAAATGAAGTCATTAGATTGGTTTTTGTAGAAACCAATAGCAGGGTTAAGGTCAATTCCTTGGTGACATCAGTGTTTATGGGTAATTTACTTATGTCTTCAAAGGACAAGGAGCTGACTATGTTAGTGTCATCTAGGCTTGTCCATACAAGATTTCAAGTTGGATTAGAAGTAGTTGTGTAAGAATTTTTATCAGAGGAAAAAGGATCTCAAATCTTTTCTGGGTAGGTTGGCCATAGGGTGGTTCCACTGAAGGCCTTTTGAGACTTTGGAAGAAATCATTGGAAATATTTTGGACCATTTGGAAGATTTACAAAACTAGTTTCAAAACCTTGGTCCCTCTAGCTATGAGGTGCCTTAAATAGATTTAGGGGCTTTACGTACTCCAATGACATCAGTCATTGTGATATTATGAATTAGAAAGTCTCCCAAGTCAACATCGATACTAAAATTATTGGTGAGGCTATTTAGAGCTCACACCCCCTGAATTAGCTAGCTTCAATGATCTTGTGGGGAGGACCTGTCACTATATGTAGGTGATCTCAGCATTTATGTGGGTTCATTTGGATAGTATGATTACAACCCCTGGTCTAGGGGGAAATTTTAGTATGAAACGTGTGGGCAGGCCTTGACTGAGGTGGAAATCAATGGTGTCATGGGGGTTTAATGTGGCTGCAAGTGTTTTGGATGGTGATGTTGGGTATGTGAATCTCTCTGTTGTTGTGAATAATTCGATGGGTGGTGGTAGGTTAATGAGTGGCTATGAGGGGTGTGGTGGTGGTGTATCGGTGGTTGGTGGCACCTCATAGGGTGGTGATGGTTTGAGCAGCTATGGCAGTTGTCTTATGGGATGTAAGGTGGTGGGATTTGGACTGTTTATTATGGTTTTGTTTGGTTGGCATTAGTGGTTTCTTTTTGTGTCATTGTTTCTACCCATCGAGGTATCTTTTAGGTCTTTTTGGTCCTTTATTTTAGTTAGTGGCATTGCAGTACAAATTCAAGCTACACAATGGATGTGAAGCCATGTCGCAATCAAATCAAGGTTCACGATGTCCTTACTCACCGTTGACAATAAAAAACGTCCAATCATTTTTCCACCACCCTGCAAGCTACAAACCCCTTTTCAATGGGTGTAGGGCATGTAAGTCCACTTGTTGGAATCTGGGTCTGGGATATAACATGCCCCCTTTGAAGGATGATATCCTTTAAAGTAACCTATCATTGCCCCTCACCATCATAATCCAATTCACATTGAAATTTGTCACCACCAACATATTCTATATGGCCTTACCCTTCCCCACTAATTCACCATTTCTTAAGTTTACTGTAAAACAAAATGTGTCGTCCCTACACAGTTCATTATCACACTATATAAAGGAACACATAACTTTATTTTTTAACATCGCCTCCACTAAAAATATAAAATTATTATTGTTCAATACTTCATACAAAAAAGTGATATAAAATTAATAATCTTAAATTACAAATTAAATACAACTACAAATTTATATTCTATGACTCTACATAACCTCAATTTACTAAAACATAAACTTACATCCCTTAAAAATAACTTTAATTTTTTAATATTTTTTATTATTTTTTTGGATAAAAATAAATAAATCAAATTACATCAGCTAGAAAACTGTTAGTCAGTATAATCCTCTGAATTTGATTTTCATTGTATAGCGACTTCATCAAAATTCCACCATATTTTCTTTTCGGGTAGAAAGCTTAAAAACGTTCATACGGTTGTAGGAATATCGTCCAACCTTTCTAATATAGATAATTAGTAATAAAATTTTCTTGGGCCATCATCAACACATGGTTTTCTCCATCAAGTTAAAAAGGTGGTAGCTTGGGTTCGCATACCATCAAGTGTATTCACTCCTTAGCTTTTCAATTTCAATTTATTTTAATAGATCAAATTATTTTAGTTTTTTCAATTATGAAGAGACATTAATTTATACATATTTCTTGTAGGTTTCATGTGGAGCGAATGATACAATGTAGACTATATAATCAACACTAAAATTGGTTACACTGAGAGGCATTATACATGGACAATAGGGAGGAGAGGCATATGATGTCTTGCATGTGTTAGGTAAAAGGATCAACATCTTATTTTAAAAGAACCAACACAATATTTGAATATGTACATACATACATACATACATACATACAAATATATGTACACACACACACGTACGTAAATATATATGTGTGTGTATATATACATGTATATATGTGTTTATGTTTATAAATATGAATATTTATATATGTACATGCATACAGACACACATATCTACAATGTACACACATATATATGTATGTATGTAGATACATACATACATATCTATATCTACACACACACACACACACACACACATGTGAATGTATGATGCACACATATACCTATCCTTTTACAATACCCCATATGTGTGTGTAGACATACATACATTTTATGTGTGTGTGTGTGTGTGTGTGTGTGTGTGTGTGTGTGTGTGTGTGTGTGTGTATGTATACACACACACATATGGGGTATTGTAAAAGGATAGGTATTGTAGATCCTTTTACTCTATGTATATAAAATAAAATTAATTTTTACAATACCACCTTGATATTACATTTCAAATAATAGACCTAAATGTATTACAAGTAGTCATGGTTGAAACTTGTGAATTAGAGCACATTTTCCAAACTAGAGTTAATGGTCGAAGAAACCACCAAAATTTACAAAAAAAACTAGATTTGTTTCTGAATAAATTAAGTAAATTTCCTATGTATGGCAGTAGGTTTCATCTTGATGTCACATCTTATTTCATTTTTTTACGAATGGTGGTGCTTATGCACTAGATTTTAATGTATTTTTCCTACAGTGATCCTTTGGTGTTATTTAAAAGACACATAATTGATAGGGAATATTTAGGGGCATTAACAATTATGAGCATTGTAGTTGTGTTTTTTAACTAATATTATGTCTTATTTTTTTCGTTGTCATGGTGTATTTTTCAATAGTAAGTGTGCATGGGGAATTTAGGGTGTCTGAAGATATGTTTGTGGAGTAACAATCTATAAGAGGAGGAATTCTCAGGAGCATGTCTTTGTCTAGTAACACTGCAACCTATGTTTGAGCTTGAATTTATTATTGTAAAATGTGCATCATAGTTTTTGGATTCATAAAACCACATATTGGTTTAGTTTCCTTAGAGGCATTTTTTCCATTCATTCCATTGACTATGTTTTTTTGTTATTGGGTTCAATAAACCATGTTGGCCCTCTGAGTCTTATTTAAATCTTTATTTCACAATTGGACATTTTTGTATTGAGAATTATGAGTTAGTATTGGAAAATATATTGAGTTTTTTTTCATTTCTCTATTTTTTTAAATTTGTCTTCAAATCCCATAAATGGGCATGTTAACTATGAGTATTGGAAAATATATTTAGTTTTCTTCAATATTTTTAGGCTCGATGTTCACTGAGATTGTGCATGATTACTTATTAGATCAGCCTCAAAGAAGTCGGTGGATGGGATGAACACTAAAGCCAAGGCCCAAGCCCTACTTTTAGGACTTAAGTTGATCACCTAGTGTGGGATTGATAAAATTGTTATCAAGGGTGACTCGATGATCATAATTTAGGCTCTAAGAAATGGGAAGGTTGGCTCGTAAAACGTGTAAAATATTCTTAGCCATGATTAGGATGTCTTGATGCTACTAAATTATTAGTAAACCCTCATTTCTTTCATGAATTAAATAAAGTGGTGAATGAGCTAAAAAATAAAGACATAACTCAACTCAAGATTTAATTTTTGATAATGATTGGGAGGTATGGAATCTAGACACCCTTTCATAATTAGTTTGCACTTAGGGGTTTTGATATTGATGGTATTAATTACTGATGACTGTTGATATATGGGAAATGTTCTTTCCCACAACATTAGGAGGCTTCTCATTCTCTCATGACAAGTTGGTGTGATGGTTGATGGGTTTTATTTCCAATGCTGATGTTTATTTTGGCATTTACTTGGAGTGACATTAGCGATAATGCGAAGGTGGCAATGTAAATCACATATCATATGTTACATGTGGCCTTCAACAATCCTCTCACTCATGCCATGGTGAGTAAATGTGAGAAGGCCTTTAAGGGTTGAGTTTCAGATTCTAGGCTGAAGCATGCTTTCATCATGTAGGCAAACAATATCTTGGAGGCCCTAAATGAAGTCATTAGATTGGTTTTTCTAGAAACCAATAGCAGGGATAAGGTCAATTCCTTGGTGACATAAGTGTTTATGGGTAATTTACTTATGTCTTCAAAGGACAAGGAGCTGACTATGTTAGTGTCATCTAGGCTTGTCCATACAAGATTTCAAGTTGGATTAGAAGTAGTTGTGTAAGAATTTTTATCAGAGGAAAAAGGATCTCAAATCTTCTCTGGGTAGGTTGGCCATAGGGTGGTTCCACTGAAGGCCTTTTGAGACTTGGAAGAAATCATTGGAAATATTTTGGACCATTTGGAAGTTTTACAAAACTAGCTTCAAAACCTTGGTCCCTCTAGCTATGAGGTGCCTTAAATAGATTTAGGGGCTTTACGTACTCCAATGACATCAGTCATTGTGGTATTATGAGTTAGAAAGTCTCCCAAGTCAATATCGATACTAAAATTATTGGTGAGGCTATTTAGAGCTCACACCCCCTGACTTAGCTAGCTTCAATGATCTTGGGGGGAGGACCTGTCACTAGATGTAGGTGATCTCAGCATTTATGTGGGTTCATTTGGATAGTATGATTACAACCCCTGGTCTAGGGGGAAATTTTAGTATGAAACGTGTGGGTAGGCCTTGACTGAGGTGGAAATCAATGGTGTCATGGGGGTTTGATGTGGCTGCAAGGGTTTTGGATGGTGATGTTGAGTGTGTGAATATCTCTATTGCTGTGAATACTTCGGTGGGTGGTGGTAGGTTAATGAGTGGCTATGAGGGGTGTGGTGGTGGTGTATCGGTGGTTGGTGGCACCTCATAGGGTGGTGATGGTTTGAGCAGGTATGGCAGTTGTCTTATGGGATGTAAGGTGGTGGGATTTGGACTGTTTATTATGGTTTTGTTTGGTTTGCATTAGTGGTTTCTTTTTGTGTCATTGTTTCTACCCATCGAGGTATCTTTTAGGTCTTTTTGGTCCTTTATTTTAGTTAGTGGCATTGCAGTACAAATTCAAGCTACACAATGGATGTGAAGCCATGTCGCAATCAAATCAAGGTTCATGATGTCCTTACTCACCGTTGACAATAAAAAACGTCCAATCATTTTTCCACCACCCTGCAAGCTACAAACCCCTTTTCAATGGGTGTAGGGCATGTAAGTCCACTTGTTGGAATCTGGGTCTGGGATATAACATGCCCCCTTTGAAGGATGATATCCTTTAAAGTAACCTATCATTGCCCCTCACCATCATAATCCAATTCACATTAAAATTTGTCACCACCAACATATTCTATATGGCCTTACCCTTCCCCACTAATTCACCATTTCTTAAGTTTACTGTAAAACAAAATGTGTCGTCCCTACACAGTTCATTATCACACTATATAAAGGAACACATAACTTTATTTTTTAACATCGCCTCCACTAAAAATATAAAATTATTATTGTTCAATACTTCATACAAAAAAGTGATATAAAATTAATAATCTTAAATTACAAATTAAATACAACTACAAATTTATATTCTATGACTCTACATAACCTCAATTTACTAAAACATAAACTTACATCCCTTAAAAATAACTTTAATTTTTTAATATTTTTTATTATTTTTTTGGATAAAAATAAATAAATCAAATTACATCAGCTAGAAAACTGTTAGTCAGTATAATCCTCTGAATTTGGTTTTCATTGTATAGCGACTTCATCAAAATTCCACCATATTTTCTTTTCGGGTAGAAAGCTTAAAAACGTTCATACGGTTGTAGGAATATCGTCCATTGTTTATTGTTTTGAGGTGACCTGATCGAGAACAAGTCAACACGCACTTTTGTCATTAACTTTAGATAATTGAACGAGATATTATTCTGCTGCATAACCTACAGTAAGTCAATCCTTATCCATCAAAAATTGGGAAGTGGACAGACATTTTCGTGCATTGACTTGACTTGGAGTGTTACAGCTCTCTAACGTTTACACTACGCAAAAGCCATCACGCCACTCACGCAAACATCCCTCCACTCCACTGCTTATTTATACTGACGGCGTTGCCATACGTTTTTCATAACAAATATTCGGTTGCTAAGTTTTCAAGCATGACGGAATATACAAAGATCTTAGCGTTCATTTTAACATTGATTTGTGCAGGAGAGATGCAACTGGGTTTAGGGCAGAGCATTGAATCTATAATCACTCAGACCTTCTTTAACCGGGTTAAATCAGGAATCTCCCCTTCTTGCACGGGGAACAACTTCTATACTTACACTGGTTTTCTTGACGCGGCCAAAGCTAATAACTTCGCCGGTTTTGGCAGCACCGGGTCTGATACAGATCGCAAGAGAGAGTTGGCTGCTTTCTTTGCTAATGTGGCCCATGAGACTGGAAGTATGTTCTTCTTCCTTGCCTTGCCTTGTGTTGGCTATATTATCAACTTGATTACTAATTATGAAATCATTTTATGTGATGTGCAGGTCTGTGCTATGTGGAAGAAATTGCAAAATCGACATACTGTCAGCAATCCACAGAATTTCCTTGTAAGAGCGGCAAGCAATACTACGGACGAGGCCCGCTGCAGCTAACTTGGTAATCTCTTTTTGTTCAATATATACCTGTAAATCCATTATAGATTCGGTCATGTTTTACAAGATAAACACATAATCCATATATACATGCGTATGTAGGAACTACAACTATGGTGCAGCCGGAAGATATGTGGGACTCCCCCTGCTGGATAATCCGGACTTGGTAGCGCAGAGAGCAGACGTTGCGTTCAAAACTTCACTCTGGTTTTGGATGATACACAGCAACTGTCACAAAGCGATGACTTCCGCCGGCGGTGAAGGATTTGCCGGAACAATCAAAGCAATCAACGGCGGAGAATGCAATGGTAGGAGGCCCAGTGCAGTGCAAAGCAGGGTTGATTTGTATAAGAAGTTTTGTGGATGGTTGGGCGTCGCTACCGGCCCCAATCTCTCCTGCTAGATTTCTAAATAAGCTTGTAAAACCAAATAAGGGCATAAATAAGTTCGTATAAATATAGAATAAGGGCATACATATAGAATAAGGAACTTTCCAATCGGCACAACTGGTTATTATTTAGAAGTGGTGGACAAGGAGTTGGAGGGTATTAATAAATGGGGATCTAATTCCATTTCTAGAAAAAAATTTAAAATTAATTTAAAAGTTTTTATTATTCCATAAATATTTAATGTGTAATTTTATTTTATTTACCTGCTTGTTTTATATTTCAAATGTATTTATCACAAGAACTTAAATATTTTATTTTTACTAAAAAAAAATTATGTGAAGAAATAATATAATTTATTGTAGCCATCATTTATTTTAATTATTATTATTTATTTTAATATAAATATATGTATAATGCATATTTATCATATTGCTTTTCAAATTTTTGATTATTAAAATATATAAAATTTAAGTATGGTTGTAATAAATTTAGTATATCATTGAATGCTTGACAATTCAAAATCAACAATTTAAATATGTGCCTTGAAAGACTCTCTCCCTCCTGTTAAACTAAACTAAATAAATAAATATACAAAACTTTATTGAGCTCAACTAGCGGCTCTTCAAAATTTGTTATATATTCCAAATAGAAAACATGAAGAAATTAATCCTTTGAATGGGTTGTTAGATTCAAACTCTTTTGTTATAAGTCGTTTTTATTTAATCCCTGCATCTTTTAAGCTTATATGTACTCTAATTTTAGTATTACCGAAAAAATTAAACACATGGGAATAACATATTAGAATTGCAATAAATAAAAGGATGGCACATGGATTTGACTTACCAATACGATTATATTACATCTCTGGTTAAAAATTAAAAAACAAATCTATATTCTGCATCATAAAAGAAAAAAGCCTCTAAACTCTTCCACAAACAGGTCAGAAACACCTCTAAACTCTTCCGCATACGGAACAGAGGAAAACTGCTTCCGCATAGAGAATATCCGGAAGCCGTTTCCACGTTCACAGGAAGGGAAAACTCCTTCCACAGATGGAAAGAGGAAAACATCTTTAATATATATAACATATAATTAGAGGTCTCAACTATTGATTTCCAAAATATCTTTAATATATAGAATATATAATTAGAAGTCTTAATTATTGATCCCCTTCTTTTATATACAATATTATTAGTCGTTCAAAAAACGATTTATTGTTTTATGGAATGTCGACTCTCGATTCAATTGTCACATTCTCTTACATGATTTTAATTTGGAAAAAAAAAAATCATTTGATATATTTGAAGAAACCTAGATTCTTTGTCATTTAGATTGCATAAGTGTTGTCAATCATGAGAGGTGTTGATGAAACTTATTATTATTGCAAATTTAAAGAACCATTTTGATCCACAAGATCTATCTAGTTGCCTCTTAATCAACCATATACTATCCTTATGTTGAATAAATTACTGATACTGATTACTTTTTAGATTTTTAACTGACAACTCTTGTTCCAAATTCATCAAAAAACCCGTAGTGGACTTCCCATCTTCATGATCACTAGCATAGACAGAATATGAATATACCACCATTTCTGTGAATCACCACTGAGAGGTGTACCATGATGGGGGTTGAGAATGCAAGACTAACAACTATAAAAAGGTGATCTTAATGCGAAGTGGTATAAGTGAGTTGTATGAAGGAAACAAATAATGAAACCAAGCCACAATTATAGTGGTTTACTAACACCGGCCATTGCAAGAGGTAACAAGAGAAAGTGGAGTGGAGTTTGGAGAAGACAAAGACCAATCAACAAGACTAGAACAAGTCCTAAACCACTGCAGCTAGCTAACAACCCTACCTGAAACCATGATGACCAAGAGAGAGAGGGAGTTAGAATGGATCAACTATGGAAAAATAGAGAAACAACGAACTAAAAGAAGTAAAACAAGTAACTTCTATCCCTAGGTGCCCACGAGATGGGACGCAGGCTTGAGAGGTCAACGGGGACCCGAAAGGGGTCCTAAGGACCAAAACAGGGCTAGAGTGGGCCCAAAGAAACCTCAGATTAAAAAATGGAGGCTGCCAATGTGCTTTGAACATGACAAAAACTTTAAGATGGAAGTCTTGCGGTTTGAAATGGAAAAATGGGAAAAAACCCCAAAAAGGGCCCACCAAAAGTGAAAAAAGAGGCTAAAAAGAAGAAAAAGAGAGAGAAAAGAGGTCATTTTCACTCTAAGAGATCCAAAGGAAAGCCCATGAGCAAAAAAATCCTAAGCAGAGCAAATAAGGACACGGGAGAATGTCAAAGATGCACAGGATGGTCCAAGTAAGCTCTATGAATGGATTTTTGCAAATTTATTCATTTTTAGGGTTTGGGAGGCCCTAAGTGCATTTTGACTCATTCTGACTGGTTTAATGGATGAATCAGATGAAACAAGGAACCAAAATGTCAAGCTGAGTGAGTCAAAGAGAATGGGACCCATGGGAACTCAAATCATGGCCCATGGGGCAAGAAAGAGGGAGCCCTAAGGCTCCCCAAGGCATCCCAATGTAGGTCATGGCCTGGCCTATCCAGGTTGTAGCTTCACCTAAAAAACCATGGCTTGGGGTAGGGAAGACCCAAAAAAAGCCTCGAGAAGCCTAGAGGAGCTTGGGAGGTCCTGAAAGGGGTCAAAATAGGAAGTGATAAGGAAAAATAAGCTGGATGGATAAAAAACATCATTTTTTACTTGTTCTTGCTCATTTTTTGGCCAATAGACTAATCCATTTGCCTATTCACTTACTTGTGTAGACACACATAAGAGTTAGCATACCAGAGGAGGGAAGGCCTTCACAAGTGAGATAGCATCCATCATAGCTAGATAGGTCATGTAAGTAACCAACTGAGAGAGAGTTCTAGCATGGTTGGTCGAGGAGGCAGACGTGTTACCTATGGTAGACCAAGATCATTTACGGAGTTTAGGACTTTGGAAACTAGTATACATGCCCTCATTGCATTACTCTAGGGACTTGGTGAACACATTGGTGATCACATACATACCATAGAAGCATATGTTCCAGTTGGGGCATGAGCTAGAGGCCATCCTCAATATTGAGGATGTCTACCCACTCTACAAGGCAATGTTGATGGGTAGAGAGATAGAGATGCCAATGATATAGGATATAACAATAACAAAGCTCTACTTGGTGGGATCCTACCCTCAATGGAACAACCATAGAGTGTAGATCACATAGTTATCACCGAGGATACCCACTCTCAAGATAGTGATAGCATGGACTATGGTTGGGAGGCTCTATGTCGATGAAAGTACAAGGTGGATACCACTCTCATGGATAATAGTTATCCAACGTGTAGAGGGAGGATAGAGATATACCTGGGGCTAGTATATCCTAGGTGGATTATACCAACAACTATATCACATTTGATGTACAAGGGTAGGTAGATTAACACAACCCAAATTACTCATGTCATGGTCTTATGAGAGGCTCTCATTGACATGACTAAGAACACCACATGGCAACGATGCATATTCTACATTGGAAGAGGATATGTCATGAGTTTCATGATTCATAGACAAGGATGGGCTCATGAAAACTGCCTTAGATCCAGATGTAGTGGATAACTACATCTATGATCCCTATAGCTCTATAGCATGGCTATAGGATGTCATGGTAGATCCCTATGTGGGATGGGAAGAGCTTTGAGGTCCGTAGGGGTCATACCATCATCTAGGGAGACAAGCTCTAGTGGGGAAGGAGAAACAAGCAAAGCCTAGGCTATTTGAGGCTGAACCCAACAAGTAATCGAGATAGAGCGAAGGGGTCAATGGTGGAGAGAGGCCACCATGGTGAGGACCACTACCACTAGGAGGACAATGACCTACAAGAGGGTCATAGAGGCCATCAATGTTTCCATGTAAGATAAGTGTATTTTTTAGATATCACTTTATCTTTGTACTCATCCTTAGCAAGAGCCAATATGTGACTAACACATATGCTCTATGTGTGTGTGCAAGAGACTAGCCTAGTTAGACTAGATCCTAGGTGGATCTACTACTGAGGGAGATGTTCATTAATGTGGCAGTAACACCCATGATGAAGTGGGTGTGACATCTACTAGCAGGGGTAGAGCCACACACTCACTTCTGGAAAGTTAGTGCATGAGCCTCACTTGAGTTGATGAGGGCATGACACTAGATACCATAGCTAGAGGTAGAGTCAACATGGTACGAAACAACCATATCAAATTAGAGAGTGATTACAATAGGGGCTGAGGCTAGACTGGCTAAAACAAAGGTTGAGATTGATTAGCGACAATTTAAGCTAGCCTGAGAGCAAACTAGAGGAGCTAAGGCACCTGAAGAGAGGGCAGACCGATTGGATACGCTGAAGGGACTGTAGCTCAACTAGTCAAGAGGTAGAGATTGATATCTCCACTTAGAACATGACTATCATAGATAGTGCCTAGTCAAAGGTTGATTGGGATATGCATATATAGCCATGCATGTGGTAGTTAATTGGGGACTACAAGCCCAAGCTGACAACAAGCCATGTGATGTACCTAGAGAAAAACATGTATTTTTGGTGATATGTATACAATGTTTTTCTCATTATTAGCATATGTGTGTATATTATTTTGTGTGTGATTTGTATGCTTCATCTGATATAAACTACTAGATACATGTGATTAGATAGTAAGAACTGCTAATAAAGAACCCACATGCACACACATATATAAGCAGCATGGAGGTTAGTGGTACTAGAAGAGAGGAAAGATTTAACTTAACACCATCGATGAATTTCTTGGAGGGCCACACTGGCCCTAAACATGAAATGTCTTGAGGCAAAACGCATTGATCGGGTGCCACAAGGGCTCCCCTTTGAGGGTTGAGAGACAATATGCCCTATTATGTAAAAAGGCAATGATAAAAAAAGGGTCAAACCACTTGTGTGAAAGTTTACCCTTCTTACAGTGGTCCTTTTAAAAAATTAGGACCGTATCACCTACCTAGAATTGCTAAGGGTGCACTAAATTCTTGAATTGGTGGCATTGATGGTGTTGGTAAGCATGATTATGCTCAAAAGTAGGCATCACTCATCTTTGTGTTCAAGACTGATGAGGTGAGTGGCACATTCTTCCTCATCATAAAGAGAACTAAATGTCTTAACCCATAGTGAAGGGATTAAGACATCTAAGGGAAGAATAACCTCAAACCCATACATGAGCGAGTATGGGGTTACCCCATGGTCATTTAGAAGCTAGTCTGATAGGCCCATAGGGTAGGATAGAGCATGAGATGCCAGTCCCTCTTGGACTAGGCAACGGTATGTAGAAGCATCTTCTTCAAATTTTTATTTAAAGATTATGCTTACACATTTCCCTAGGGGTAATGGGTGGAGGAGAAGTGGAGATTGAACCTAAAGAATTCAGTGAGCTCATGCATCTTGGGAATTTGGAAGCTTAGGCCATTATCATCCATAGTTATAGTAAGGACCCCAAACTTAAAAATAAGCTTGTTCAAGATAAAATTGGCAATGATCATCCCACACATGCCACTAAAAGGTATGGCCTCAACCCACTTCATGAAATAATCAGTGGTAGTGATGAAACAATGATGGCCATTAGAAGAAGCAGGTTTGAACTCACTAATGAAGTTGAGATCCCAAACCAAGAAGGACCAAGGGGTAGAAATAGAGTGTAAGAGGTCAGTCAGGGTGTTGATAGTGTTCCCTATGACTTGACACATCTTACACTTCTTGGCATATTGGATTGCATCCTTGACAAGAGTGGGCCAATAGTAACCCATCCTAATAATACATTAGGTAGTGGCTTACCCTCCCAAGTGGCCATCGTAAATACTCCTATGAGATTATACCATTGCAAGAGGAATATCCCTAGGGGTGAGGCATTGCATCAACACACCATCGATACCCATCTTAAATAAGACACTACTGATGATGACATAGTAGACAACAAGATTACAGATATGATAGCATTCCTGAGGAGTGTTGATGTCTAGTCTTCAAGGTAATGGATAATGTCTCGATACCAATCACACTTGGAGACCTCAGCATGGTCGACTGAGTAGACCATCTCATTAGGAAAGGCATTGTCAACCAACTCTACACTAGGGTTGGGTAGTGGGTACTCGACAAGTTGGTTAGCCATAACCAAGCCCTTGTAGACTTTTGGTTGACAATATAGAGGTCAAAATCCTAAAGAAGCATGATCTACCTTATAGTCTTACCATCAAGATGTGCCTTGCTAAGCAAGTAGCAAAGTGGATCAGACTGGACAATCATGTTGGTAGTCTAGACCAACATGTAATGTCACAATTTATTTGTATCAAAGATGAGGGAGAGGCACTGGTGTTCAACAAAATAATAGTTGAGTTTACGGCCAACCAGTATGTGAGAGATGTAGTAAACAACTATCTCCTTGATGGTGTCATCCTTTTGGCATAGCATGCACTTGATGGAAAGATTAGTGATAGAGGTATATAGGATAAACTCATGCCTTTCAATGGATTCCATAAGGATGGGAGGACTATGAAGCATACGCTTCAATTCCTTGAAATCCACTTGGACTTCAGCAAACCATAAAAATGGAGTATCCTTGTGTAAGAGACATGTGAAAGGTATGGATTTGTGAACATACTCCTCAAGGAAACATCTGAGAAAGTTGAGTCTTCCAAGGAAGGATTGTAATTGGATGAGGTTAAATGGGGGAGGCATCTCAAGGATCTCCTTGATCTTGTTGAGATCCACTTCAATACCCCTCTATGAAATGAGGAAACTAAGAAATTTTTTGATAGAAATGCCAAAAATGCACTTCTCATGTTTAAGACTAATGTAATACTCTCAAGGATGATCAAATATGATCCTGAGGTCTTGTACATGCTCATCTTGCTTACAGTATTTTTCAAGGAGATCATCGACATAACACTCAATTATCTTATGGATAAGGTCATGGAAAATGTGGGTCATGGCATACCGATACATGGCCCCAACATTCTTCAGACCAAAAGGCATTATGACATAGTAGAAGGTACCCCACGAGGTAATGAACATCATTTTGTGCTGGTCTTCAGGTGAAATCTATATTTGGTTGTATCCAAAAAAGTCATACATGAGGGACATGATCTCAAAACTAGTGGTGGAATCAACAATTTGGTCTATCAAAGGAATAGGAAAGTTATCCTTCGTATAGGCCATATTGAGATCTTGAAAGTTGATGTAAATAAGAATGGATCCATTCTTATTGAGAATGAGAATAGTGTTATAAATCCATCGAGGGTAGTCGATAGCTTGGATAAATCCAACTTAGATGATTTTCTCAATCTCAGATTTGACGAACTATGAGACTTTAAGAGCCATTGGTGATTACTTTTAGCAAATGGGTCGGGTCCCATTATTTATAATGAGATTATGGATAACTATGTCATGATTCATGCCCTTCATATCAGTGTATTTCCAAGCAAATACATCTAAAAATTTTTGCAAGAAGGTGACCAAAACATCTTATTCCATTAGAGCAAGGCTAGTGTTGATCTTGATGATCTTAGGCCTTGCTGAAGTACCAAGGTTGACATCTATTAATCCTTCAACGTTCATAACATTGCCTTCCTCAAAACACTTTGACATGGGAGGGAATGACTCATCTAACATTTTAGGTTCAACTGCCAAGATATTCACCATAGGAAGGCCTAGGGTTGGTCTATATACGAGAGAAATCTCCAAACCAAGGTGATCAAGGGGATAATGATACTTACGGAAAGATTGCATGAGCTTGGTGTAAGGCCTTTCTCTCCTTGAATAGGTTGCATACCATAACATGAATGAAACAACACTCAAGATCGGATTTAGACACTCTAGTGGTCTTAGTAGGAGATACATGGAGAGAGCCTATATACTGATGGGTAAAGCACGATACCAGGGAGAACTCAAAATCTAAGGAAACATCTTGGAAGAGATTTCCAAAAAGAGGTGAGCTAGCCTGGCATCATGGAGTGGAAGAGGGATTCAAATGATGCATGTCAAACTCTGAAGGGATGAACGCTGATCGGTACTCAATCGGATTAAAATGTTCATCCTTAAATAAATGAGACTCAGAAATAAAGGGTGTATGAGAATCTATAGACCTCCATGAGGAGACAATCAAAGCCTCACCTAAGGGCTTTGTCTTTGTGTAGAGTACTGCCCAGGGATCTCGGTCAACCTTCATGGTATAAACCTCATCTTCATGCACAAACTAAACCATACAAAACATGGCTGACATGACGGCCTGCATGGCAACGGTCCAATGATGGCCAAGAATCATGTTATATAAAAGATCAAGGTCTAACACACAAAACTCAATTTTGACTATCTTGAACTTGACCCAGAGCTTCACGTTCCCCACGAGCATAATTATGTCATTGTTGAAACCAACATAGTTATGGCAAGAATCAAAGAGCTTCTTTTGAATGATCCCAAGCTCAGTGAACACATATAGGGGCATGATATTTAATGTAGCTCTATCATTGATGATACACCGCTTAATGTGATAATCATCAATAGAAGTCTTGATATAGAGAGGGAACATAGCCCTCTTTATAAGAATTAAAGAGTCTAGAAAAGCGGATGGGTTGAAAGATAACATGGGAGGATGAGGGCGCTCGTGTGCATTATAGTTGAATAACATTATGATGCCATCACGTAGCAAACCCTTGTAATAAATACCAAACTCATCAAAGATGAGACCCCTTTGTTTAGGTCAAAGATGAAGCAGGTCCCAAATGGAGATCCCAATCAATAGGCCCTATAACTTCTCTATGATGGATTAATGATGTTGTCTACCCCGGGGAGGGATGTTACGCCTAAATTCAAATATTACCTTAGGATTCCCTTCCCCCATGGATTAGACAGGAGGCCCAACACCACTAGTCTCTCCAATGGGGTTAGTGGCCTGACTATAGCACATGTTAACAAAGCACTCATACCCAGTAGAGGCTATGTTGATAGAAACAACAACCTTGCTAATCTTGTGCTTGTGTTTCCCTCTTGGGTCAGCTAGGGAGGAGGAGTCAGAAGAGGTGGAAGAGCAAGAAGGAGAACATGGGACCTTAACCTTTGATTTCTTCTTTTTCTTCTTCTTATTCTCCTTATCATGGTTAGGCAAAGGCTCCTTGAACACATTTAACTTGTGATTGGGTTCCTGATCCGGATAACAATTCAGATGACAATTCGGGTGATGGGTCTACCCTAATTGATGGCAGAACTTTCGAGAGCCATAAATTTTGCACCGTAGCTCTAATTGACTCACCGTTTGAACCGTTGGAAAGCTAATAATGAGGGGAACATCGTGAGATGGCATGGAGCTCTACTGAATGAAGTTTGACCCCTTAAAAACCAATGGAAGTGTCCCAAATTTCAATTTTAATAGTGTAGTCTAAAAATAGTAATTCCTCGAATTTTGTATTGTTGTAAATCATGGAAGTCGAACCAATTCATCTCCCTCAAGATTGGTGACCTTCCACATCCTCCCCACACCTTCAAAACATGTATAAATGAAGATGTAACCTAAAATGGAAATCAAACATCTCTTCTCAGAGATAAGCATATGTTTGGGTCTGCAATTTTGATAAATAAAACATCTCTTTTCAGAGATAACATTATTTGAATTGTGATGTTCTTATTTCTGAATTATCTTTCAACCAAAGCTTTCAAGTTTTGTATCAGTTCCACAAGAGGAAAAATTTGAGACATAGATGAGGCTTGCACACCAAAATTTTGGGTGGCATAATTGGCATCATCATGCACCCTCATCTGATGGAAATTGTAAAACTTGATGGGGTCATAAGGAAACACCTTCCATTTTTTTATTGTGCTAGACTCAAAAACCTTTTTTTTATTTGGTTTCTTGCTCAAAACATTTGCCTCACATCTATCGTTCTTGTCCTTCTTCTCAAGAGGAGAATTAGAAACACCATCATCAATCGCATTATGATTAGGATCACACAAATAGGATGACTTTTGGGAAGGTACGGGTCATATGCCCATGTGCACTTCAAATACTTCGATCTTCAAATTCTCATTAATAGTTTCATCATAATAGGTGGTTTTAGACTTGAGGACCTCAAGGTGAACCTTCTACCTCAATGCTCGCATGAACATATTGTAAAGTTGGTCATCCAAGAACCTAGTCCTACATGTATGAACAATTTAACGCCATTTACATATAAAATCCAAGTTCAACTCACCCTTGGCCTACATCATGGAGGTGAGTGACTGGATGCTAAGGTTAAAGGGTTTGGAAATATCAAAATATTAGAGGAAGTCATCCAGAAGGATTTGGAAACTACAGAGAGAATCTAGAGGCAGATTCTTAAACTAGACAAGAACTTCAACTCATAAAGAACGAGCGAAGAGCTTCAACATCATGCCTTCATCTTGTTCCCAATCCATACATGCCATCATGAATGTTATAATATGCTTTGTAATACTGGAGTCCTACATTTGATTAAACTTAGGTAGTATAAGGATAGAAGTAGGAAAGGGAATCACACGCACCCAAAGGGTTAGAGGATTCTAACAAAGATCCTCATAAGCACAGTTGATAACAGGCTAAAGACAAACTCTAAGAGGGGGATCATAATGGTGATGGTGTTGCCTATATCCATAGGCATCACCATGACCATGAATGTGGGGAGGATGATGTTGAGGTAGCTTCTAATAGGGAGAATTCTCATGATGTAAATCATCTCTACCATGGGATGGGGAATAGCCACATGAAGTGTGACGGTCCCCATGGGGATGATGGAAAGACATGGCATGCTCATGAAAATGGTCATGATGAAAAAAATATCCACACTACTGATCACATGCCATCATATGATGATCAATCGGTGGGTGTTGATGCTCTGGCTAAGCCTCCCATAGATCTCTAATCGATAGATGATAATCCAAATCATCACACTGATTAGAAACTCTAATGAAGGGCTAGGAGGATGGGAAGACCTTCCATCATGGGGATACCTCACTGAGTTGGAATACCTATGACCCATAGCATGGATATGCAGATGTTCTTTTTCTAGAGTCTCCAACTGAGAAAGAGGTGGGGAACTCGTATGAGAATTAGTCAAAGAACTTGAAACTGAGTGGATGTAAGCTCTTTTCCAGAGGAAGCACACCACCGACTCCTGGGGGAAAGGGATGCACTTCATTCACCTAAAGGTATCTATGTCAATCATCTATGATTGCATGTAGCTCATTAGGCCCTAACTATGCAAGAGGATCTTCATTACCTCTAATACGTGAATGAGATGTGGTGTGAGGTTGATATGAAAATTCCTCAAATAAATGAAGCTCAAACATGTGGAAAGGAGATCGAGTCCATTGGTTATAGTCCTACCAATCTTGTTCCCTTTCAAATATGATAGGGTGTAGACTACCATGTTAGGTCGAGGGAAGATCTTGGATCCTATGGTGTCTATGGCATTCTATTGCAAACATGGATTGTTCATGAGTGAGCTCAAGAATGAGACCCTGAATCCACTAGGATTTGCATCTTAAAGGTGGGATATCAGACATGGATGTAATAAAGTAAGAGAAACATGAAAGATAACAAAAAAGGAAAATTGATGGAGAACTAACATGGAGAAAAGCATAAAACCAAAAAAGGAGAAAACAACCAAGGTGAGAGTCGAAACACAACTAAAAGCAAAGCTTAACACCTAACAGAGAGTTGTTGGCTAAGAGAGTTCTAAATAGGATAGAACTAATGTGAAACCATATGTGAGGTCCCACCAAGCATGCTAGAATGTACCTCCAAGAATCAGAATGGAACCACCAATGTTTGGCAGGGTGTCAAAGCAAATCACTAAGAGGCTAGAAGGCTCAAGGCTTCTATGCGCTACATGATGTCTATAGTGGCTATTTGGTTTGCTAGCTTTCACCAAGATATAGACAAACTTGTAAACCAAGTTGGAGCTAGAACGAGTAAGTGCATAAAGTACACAAGAACCTCTAATGGATCCAACCACAATAAGGTAGGTAGCTAAGACTAGGCTATTGATTGCATAAACAAAGCAAAAATAACAATACCAAATGGAAAAAGATAACAACTGAAATGAAAATCTAGAAGCTAAGGCACTTTGAGGCCAAATGAAAGATATTTTAGTCAATAGAGACATTTTCAAGAAAGGGTTCAAGAGCATGCCTATTCTATATTTGAGCCATCTTTCCATATCAATACTACTATTTTCTAATAATGCAATGTTCTAGTTTAACGAGAGAGAGAGAGAGAGAGAGAGAGAGAGAGAGAGAGAGAGAGAGAGAGAGAGAGAGAGAGAGAGAGAGAATGTTTAAGAAAGTTTTCTAGTTTGTCTTGAGCATGTAGAGTCCTACTATGTAATAGAAATGTTTCCAATGCATTAACGTAGTTGGCACTATGTAGACATTCTTCAACCATGTTTGAGTTCATTTTGGGTTACCCACATCCATCATCTTTGATAGAGATCCATGCTTTATGAGTCATTTTTGACAAGCATTATGGGAGTTGATGGGTACGCAGCTGGATCGATTGATGACTTTTTAGCCTCAAATAGATGGGCAAATCAAAGTAGCCAATTGCACACATGTTCATCTTTTGTGAATGTAAAACTATGCACATGCTCGCTCTTGAGATGACAATCTCTTGTATGTTTAACACACCTACAATAGGGCTCTTCAAAGCTCTACTAGCCATAACCCATTCTAGACATGTCTTGGGTTTCAACCTTTGGCACCTCTAGACATCTCCTACTACACACCATTAGGTAATGAGTCGCACGCATAGGAATGAAAAATGAATATAGTTGAGAAGTTTTTGTACCACTTCTGGTCTGTTCACCAATAGGTTCAGCAGATTCTCTCTCACACTCAAGCTAAGTACAAGGAGTGCCATGACACACATCGCACACCTCATACATTTCAAGTTGGTGATAAAGTCTGGTTATAAATTCAGAAGGAGTGATTCAAAGGGCCACATTGAAATATCAAGCCTCTGTGCTATGGTCCTTACACCATTTTGTGCGTAGCCAATGAGAATGCCTTCAATCTTGATCTACATCATTACTTTGGCATGCACCCAATCTTCGACATAGAACTTCTCAAGCCTTACACTCCATCATTTCTTGAGCCAACAGTGACACAACATCCTTTTAATTTAGATCTTGAGTACTTGCATCCTACAGAGAAGGACCAAATCATCAAAGTGATAGACACACACACCCACCATGGCACATATCAACTTTTCTAAGTGGTCAAGGTTGGGCAATATGTTGTTCAAGCCAAGGGGTTCACTTCACAATAACTTTAGGTGTAGTTTCTATAACTAAACACCAATGTAATGGAGACCATTGCTCTTCAAGAAAGGGTGAATGATCCATGTGCATCTCTTGCATAATCGAGCTCATTTTTCATTTGCTCTACTATGCAGGACGTATACCTCTCACCCCATCTTGTGTACTCCTTGCTCGAAGTTTACTCATAGGTTTGTACACTATGCTTGTGCTCGCTCATAACTTTGTGCACTTCCTCGCATTGTTCCTATGCTTGGTCATCCAACATGTGCATAATTTCTACACTTGTGTTTGCTCATAGGTCTACGCATTACACTCGTGCTCGCTCATAACTTTGCACACTTCATAACACGGTTCCTACGCTTTCTTACCAAACATGTGCATCACTTCCAATGCATCTACGTATCATCTTTATTCACACACGTGGCTTGCAAAGTGATGCTTTTTAGCCTGGAACTTGTCAAACCTCCAGTTGGGCAGTTAGCCACCATGTACCTGGTAGTTCAATTGTCATCCAGCCTGGAAGATGAACTGATGCAACTACCTTCTTAGTAATTGATAGTGGTTGTAACTGCTCTTGTATTCTAACTATATAAGTATGTAATATACACATCCGACCAAAGGTTGATGCTCTACACAATCATAACACAAATAACATGCTCTGTGTATCTACTCTGTAAAACATGCATTGTAGTAGATTGTACCAGTTTTTCCTATTCTCTTATTAATGAATAGAAGTTGTATTTCTTGCAAATAAGACTCTCTCTCTATTGAATGTGTTTAATTATTTATTTCTAAATAAACTTTGCCCATTCACTCTATATAACCAAAACTCGGTTATCCCCCGCACACTTGATCCTGAATCTGCAATGTGGATCACACACCTATGAAGAAACATACAACTTTATTTTATAATATCACCTTCTCACTCTATTGAATGTGTTTAATTATTTATTTCTAAATAAACTTTGCCCATTCACTCTATATAACCAAAACTCGGTTATCCCCCGCACACTTGATCCTGAATCTGCAATGTGGATCACACACCTATGAAGAAACATACAGGGGATATTATAATATCACCTCTATGAAAAATATAAAAAATATTATTATTTAACAATTCATACACAAAAAATCATATAAAATCAATAACCATAAATTACAAATTAAATACAACCACAAATTTATGCTCTCTCGCTCTACATAAGAGATACTTACATTCCTTTAGGAATAACTTTCAACTGAAAAAACTGTTAGTCACTATAATCTTCTGAAAAAGTGCCTAAATTTTGGGTTTCATTTTATAGCGACTTTATCAAAATTCCACCGTATTTTATGGGTATAAAGCTTAAAAACACATAAATAGATTAATATATGTATGTATGTATGTAGGAACTACAACTATGGTGCAGCCGGAAGATATGTGGGACTCCCTCTGCTGAATAATCCGGACTTGGTAGCGCAGAGAGCAGACGTTGCGTTCAAGACTTCACTCTGGTTTTGGATGATACACAGCAACTGTCACAAGGCAATGACTTCCGCCGGCGGTGAAGGATTTGCCGGAACAATCAAAGCAATTAACGGCGGAGAATGCAATGGTAGGAGACCCCGTGCAGTGCAAAGCAGGGTTGATTTGTATAAAAAGTTGTGTGGATGGTTGGGCGTCGCCACCGGCCCCAATCTCTCCTGCTAGATTTGTAAATAAGCTTGTAAAACCAAATAAGGGCATAAATAAGTTCGTATAAATATAGAATAAGGGCATAAATATAGAATTAGGAACTTTCCCACCGGCACAACACGAGATCTGCAAGGAATTTTGGATCGTCCCTCATGGCATTATCTCCGGCTAAATCTTGAGCATGGAGAGACTGCACAACATGTTCAATCTCTTTCAGAAAACAAAAGGCACATTCAGTGATGGATGTTCGATTTCCCTAAATAAACACACAGGAATAACATATTAGAATTGCTATCTCTGGTAAAAAATTTAAAAACAAATCTATATTCTGCATGATAAACAAAAACACCTCTAAACTCTTCCACAAACAGGACAGAAATACCTCTAAACTTTTCCACAAACGGAAGAGAGGAAAACTGCTTCCGCATAGACAACATGGGAAAACCGCTTCCACGGACAGGAGGGGGGAAACATCTCCACCATATAGAACATATGACCTCTTTATATTAGGGGTCTCAACTAGTGGTCCCCTTCCTCCATATACAATGTTACCATCTCCTCCCAAAAAAAGTGAAGTTATTCACTGTTACATGGGATTGACTTTCAATTCGATTGTCGCGTTCTTTTACATTTGGGAAAAAAAAAACCATTTAATGTGGTTGAAGAACATCAAAATGCTATACTTCTACTCATACATATCAGCGAGTTAAATAAGATCTAATAAATATAGAAATTCTAATGCAATGAATGACTAGAAGATATTATTTAAAAAATCGTTGCGATCTTCTCATATGCCCAAAATCGCACCTTTCACATTTCTTGCTAGCAAAAGTATGGATTTCATGATAAAAAATAAGCGAAATGCAATGAATGGTTAGAAGATATAATTTAAAAAATCGTTGCGATCTTCTCATCTGCCCAAAATCGCACCTTCCACATTTCTTGCTAGCAAAACTATGGACTTCATGATAAAAGATAAGCAAAATTGGATTTGAGGACTTTGTTTGTCCATGGAGTTCCTTTGATTCCACCCACTACTAGGTGGGGTTACAAATATTCAATGTGGGAATCAATGTTGATTTGTGGAATGTTGTTGAGATTTTGGTAGATTGCCTACCATCCATGCCCTATAGATAGATCCCACATCTCATAAAGGTAGATATTTATCCTTATCTTCTTGTTTGATTTTGATGTGCACACCATACTTGATCAATGCCACTAGTTGTCTTGCTTTAAATTCCATTTCCTTTGTCAAGTCTAGTTTAAATTCTAACCCCTTTAGCCACTTTTGATCATTTTGGTAGTTAGATTCATGCCATCAATCAATTTTGTAGCTCAGATTCAACACGCAGTCGATTCATATGTATGACAGCCTTAATAGGCCAGATGATCATCAATTTCAAGTTTCATATCTCTTTGATGAATCAATGTGCTAACTTAGCCATCAGGGTTTACTTTATCACTCTCGGTAAGCATTTTATATCATGTGGCCCCTCCTCACTACTTTGCTCTTCACTTTATGAACTCAAGGCCCACTTTAACTTTGAACAATTTTAAGTGTCCCAAGGCACCCAATTGAAATAAAGTGTACCACTTCACACATTTTCATTAATTTGGGGTCAAAATTTTCCTCTGTCATTACTTTTCATGGATCTTAGGTCATTGGATCATGCTACACATCTCTCCATCATTATATCTTCGATTGGAATACTTGGATCTTGAAACTGTAAGATTTACAAAAAATCAACTTAGTAAAGTGAGTTAATTTTTACATGAATTCAACTAAGCAAAAATCCAAGAAGAGAGAAAAGTCATAATTTAACGAAGATAAAAGGGCCTTTTTATAAACCAAATATAAAGTTGCCCATTTATTAGAAAAGTGACTAAGTGAAAAGTGAAATTATATAAATATTTAGCCATTTCAAATAGAAAATAGAGAAAATAAGGACCAACTATTAAGGAAAAGGATGTGAGAAACGTTGAGATCATTTAGATAATTTGTACAAATTTAAGGTGAAATGGTCTAAAAGAGGAAAATTTTAGTGCATTTCAAAACTATCATCCGAAATAGACTAAGACTTATCATATATAAAGCAAATTCAAACATTTATATATTAGAGATGTCCTAGATGCAATTCCTTAACACAAGTGCATATGATGAATCTTTCTCATTAAGACTTGTATAATTCAATGAAGCACATTTTAAATTTAAATCTTCGCATCTATTAACTTGCAAACCCAAAGATGACAAATCAAACAGACAAAACCACTAAATTTTTTGAGACAGAAACCCAGACTCTATATTAAAAAAAATAGGTTATATTATTTTAATGATGAGATTAGGACATATTGTGTAAACAACAACAAATAGTGACTCTATTGGAAAATACTCTTAGGTATTTTAAAATTCTAGAACCTCAGTCTTCACACCCAAATAACAAGTATTGGTTGTAAATATTTCTGAAGACAAAATTAAAATATGAAGGCATAAAAGTCTGCTTTAACATGTGGCATATTAAGTTACCTCACTGCTAAAATACCATTATTTTATTTTATTTGAAATATTTCATGTTCTAAGCAATAATTGTAGTAGACATTATTTTTGCAATAGTGGCAGTGATTATGACTGCAACACCAACTCCATGAGTTCTGATAATTGGACATATATTTATGGGTCTATGCGTGGGAATAACATCTATCAGTGTTCCTCTATACATTTTAGTTTCTCTTGCTAAGAACAAAAGACCTTTGATTAGCTCCAATGGCCTTATGATCACAAGCAGACAATTTCTATCATATGTCATAAATTTGGGCTTTACAAAGATAAGCTAAAAGGGAAAAAAATATTTAAAAAGACTTAAAGCAAGTTCAATATTTTGAAAATATTTGTGTGATGCCTTTTTTTTGGATTGATGTTTTGGATCTCCCAATAAAAAAATAGTTTATCAAAAAAAGATTAAATAGGATGATAAAGCTTTTCTAAAGATACACCTGAATGTTTTCTAGATCCTAATGTTAGGAATGATGACAAATAATAAAAGAAAATGTGGTTAATTTCTCTTAAATGTCTATTTGTATTAATTTTTTTAATCTCATGTGTAAATTTCTTTTTTTCTTAATACGTGGAACATGGTGTTAGATGTTTGGGGTTGTAGGAGTCCCTGCTATAATTTAATTACATTTGGTTATATTTTTGCCCAAATCTCCTTGCTAACTCTATAGATAGATTATTAGTTTTCTTGTATACGCTTACAAATATGCAATACATAACTGGATTTTAAAATTATTCAAAAAACTGTAATGTTGTAATGATTCTCTAAATGAACAATAAACAAAGGCAAAATCTACAAACTCCCACAGGGACGTGGTGCATGGCACACTTATTAAATAAGATAGCTAAATTTCTAAACCTTACAAAATAAACCCTGTTGGAATGGCTTGTTATTCAGTTAGGAAAGGGAATTGTTAGTTACAAGTTCTTAATAGATGGAAATTTAATTAAATATTTTAATTTTATTTATTAAATTGATTTTGTTAAAATTTGATTTAATTTTTTTAAATATTTTTAATAATATTTATTATATATTTAATATCATATTTATTTTTTATTTTTTTAAAAATGTTTAAATGAATATAAACATATCTTACATTTCAATATGTTCATAATAATAATTCAAATATTTTATTAATATTTAAAAAATATCATTAAAAAATTATGTAAAGAGATATACAATTTATTATACTTTAGTTAGCATCATCAGTGTCGAATATATATTTACCTTGACATTAAATGAGTAGAGCATCAAATAAGAGAGGAGGTAATATTTAGTGTAAAATTAAAGTTTATAGATTTTGTAGCACGTATATGATCGGCAAAAATAGCCTGAGGTTCACAAATACCACCTAAAACATCTCCCACCAACAAGAAACATTCATAATTATAGGTTTCAATCAATGAAGAAACTGGAAAATAAAACAAGTTTTCATCCTTTAACTGCTTCACATAACAGCACTCTGTCATAGCCAAACCCTTGTGCATCGAAAAATATGTAGTAATGTTTTTAGAGAGTCATGTTATAATGCAACTATTGTTGATTATACATATTCATTGTGTATTATTCATAATTAATATAATTTATCTTTACTCTACATTTCTTGTTAGTAAAAATATGGACTTCATATATCTGGAAAATAAAAGATAAGAAAAATTAGGTTTGAGAACTTTGTTTGTCAAATTTGAGGTTTTGAAAGCCTCGTTTGATATGGAGAAATTGAACTTTCAAAATAAGGAAAATATTTTTTTAGGGTTTATGGTCAGGGTTAACAGGGTTTTTAGAACCAACTACTTGTCAAGGCCATCAACAGTGCACAATATTGAATGTAGGATACCATGTAAAATGCGACTCGACCAAACAATCCAATACAATAAAAGTGTGTTACTACAATGATCTTAAAATCTATAATAAATTCTTTATTTATTTTAGAATGTGTAATAAAATGCAAGGCGAGTGCAAGCTAATGATGGGCCAAAAGGGGGTATGAAGTGGCAATGAAAAAAAAAAAATACATATCTCAACTTCAATTGGTGATTTGAGGGTCTTTCACCATAAATTTTAACATGTTGTAATAAGAGTTTATTTTAGCATTACAAACAAATTTTGTGATCATATTATTTGTTTTTCAATTAAATAAAAAAAATTAGATAGATGTTTCCAATTCTAATATATCACTCTTTATTTTTTTATAATTTTATAAAAAGTGAGCACGTATAACAAATATTTTTTTCAATTTTTTTCGGATATGTGGACTTGATGAGGGATTTTGCCATATTTTTATTATTTTTAAATTAACTATTTAATTGAGCACTTACAAAATATGAAACTTATTTTATCAACAAGGTAAACTTAAACAATTTTTACTTATTTATTTTAGATCATAGTCGAAGAAGAAAATGTTGAGACCTACTTAAGGAAAAATATCAATTTAATTAGTAAATTTAATTTAATTTTTAAAAATGTCTTCTAAAATTATAAATTTTACTTAGAAAAACCCTTCCAGTATTTTACATACAAATATAAGTAACTAAAATAAAAACATGGGTGAAGAGAGGGGAACTCCATCAATTTGTTTTTGGTCCATCGATGAAGGAAAATAAATAAGCTCAAGTATGCCAAGGTAAAAACAAGATGAATCTTGAGCCAAAATTGGAGGGTAAATGGATATCCATTATGGATGATTATCTGTTTTGGAGAGCTATGGATATGTGTTTTATATGTAGCTAAATATATGAATATAACGTTATATTTTAAATGTATTTTACTAAATATAAGAGATTAGGACCATCATGGATTTTTTGAGATTATTTGTAAATCTATAGAAGTTACGATTTAGAAGATTTTTTTTTTCAAAACCTAATATGCTTAATACTTAATCATTTTCAAGATTTTAATATAGATCATAAAGTTATTTGCATGTAATTTTTGCACTTGATATTTATTTTAGGATAAACAATGATTGTTTTGTATATTTTTGGGCCTGCTGAATTGAGTTGAAATTTTTTAAAGAGTTCCATTTGTGCTACAAATAAATTTTACAAACTTTTCATCTCTTAGAAATAGTGAGAGTTGAGAGCATATCAACACATAAATTTACATACAAATTGAGTATGTAAAATTAAAGAATTTACTCATGTAGTTATCACCATTTGTTATTATTTCATCATTATATGTTGTTATTTAGCATTGTTAGTGAAAATTGAGCCCAAAATCATATTACATCATCACAATTAGGCTCATGGGGATTGATTGAACAAAATTGCAACCCTCGTTGAACCAATTGAGCAATTGGCCCAACAAGGGACTCAATTGGGAAAAATTGAAACTTAAATTAGAGTATGTATTCATAATTAGGTTTATGGGGCTTGATTTCCCCAAATTGAATCTCTCATTGAATAAAATGACTAAATTATCTAATCAAGGACTTAATTGGGAAAAAGTGAGGCTCAAAGAAAATTATTTAATTGCAATTATGTTTATGTGGCTCAATTTGTCAAAAATACATCTATTATTGAAAAAATTCAGTAATTCATTCATTTGTGGAATCAATTGATGAAAATTGAGCCACAATTAGGCTTATGATGCTTGATTCCCCAAATTATATCCCTTGTTAAATTAAATGAGTAATTGGTTCAATCAAGGACTCAATTGAGTCAAATTGAGCAATAACTCATATTAACTAGTCATAATTGGGTTCATAAGGTGCATAACTATGTCCCTCATTAAATAAATGAGTAAATGGTCAATCAAGGATAGAATGGTGCAAGTGGAGCCCTCAATCACATTATCTAGTTGTAATTAGGTTCAGGAGGATAAATTACCCTCAATTACATCCTTCATTTAACCAAATGAGTTATTATTTCAATCAAGGACTTAATTGGAGCAAATTGAGCCTAATATCACATTATGTAGTTGAAATTAGGTTCACAAGGCTCAATCTAGCCCCAAATTCCATCCCTCATTGGACTAAAGGAGTAATTGGTTTAATCACATACTCAATTGGGGCAATTGGAACCTATAATGAAATTATCTCATTATAATTAGGTGTACGAGGATCGATTTCTTAACATGTGTCCCTCATTGAACCAAATTAGTAATTAGTTCAATTAGGGACTAAATTGGGGCAGATTGAGCCCCAAATAATAATATGTGGTAGAAATTAGGTTCATAAGGCTTGATTTTTATAAATTACATACCTCATTAAACCAAATGAGTAATTGTTTCAATCAAGGACTCAGTTGGGGAAAAAGGAACCCAAATCACATTATGTAGTAGAAATTAGGCTTGCAAGACTCGATTTCCCTAAATTGTGTCCTTCATTGAACCAAATTAGTAATTTGTTCAATCAAGGACTAAACTGGGGTAAATGAGGTCCTAAATCACATTATTTAGTCAAAATCAGGTTTAGAGGGCTCGATTACCCCCAATTTCATCCCTCATTGAACCAAATGAGCAATTGGTTCAATGAGGGTCTATAATGGGGAGGATTGAGCTGTAAATCTCATTTAATAGTTATAATTAGGTTTATGGGGCTCAAATGGGCACCAAATTGTATTCCTCATTAAATTAAATGAGTAATTGGTTCAATAAGGGACTCATATGGGGTAAGGAGAGCCCTTATTCATATTATTTCATTGTAAGTACATTCACAAGGCCTAATTTACCCAAATAGTGTCCCTCATTAAACCAAATGAGTAAATGGCTCAATGAGGGACTCAATTAGGGAAAATTATCACCAAATCACACTATATTGTTCTTGATTCACATAGCTCAATTGGCCCAAATTTTGTCTCTCATTAAACTAAATGAGTAAATGGTTAAATATGAAACTTAATTAGGGTAAATTGAGCCTTAAATTGCATTATATAATTGTAAATAGGCTTATAGGGATTGATTTCCTCAAATTATGTCACTCATTAAACCAAATGAGTAATAGGTTCAATCAAGGACTCAATTGAGAAATTAAGTACAAAATCATATTATCTAGTCACAATTCGGTTCACAGACTTTGATTACTCAAAATTAATGGTGTAGTCATAATTTGGTTCATAAACATTGATTGAGAAATTGATTGCTCCAAATGAATGGTGTACTCCAAAATACTTGTCCATCCAGGTTGGTGAACAAGCCAAATCTATTGTAAAATAACATTTTTCTCTAGCACATATCAAGATGGCCCCCTCTCAAGAGATTTCAGCTTGGTTAAAGTTGACTTATGCCTTCACAATGTGTACTTTGTCAACTCGATGAGCTATATATAAGATGCACAGCCCCTCACCCTGGAAGTAGAAAGTTCACCAAACTGTGGTCAACCAAACCATTCATAATATTTTCTATATGCTACGATCGAAGAAGAAATCTTTACGAGGTGCAAATTATGCAAGAGAGAAGTTTCCTCTAGTACCACCACTTGATAAGTAGAAGTTGTTAGCACTAGTTCATGTCCAAAACCACCAAAAAGGAAAAGGACTACCCAGGCACCACCACAAAGGGCCACCCTAACAAGGGTATCACCACAAAGGACTTCACCTAAATAAGATACCATAGAATCACAATCGGAGGGCTCAACACCAACACCACCAACCAATCCATTGGAAGAGGAAAAACCTGAAGGTCATAGGGAAGAACTGGAGTCAAACTAAAAAAAAACACCCTTCCTAGTGTAAAAGGAGGAGACCACCCTTGAAGAGGCATAGTTAAACATGTAAAATCCACTTGATGAAGATGGGGATGGTTTTAACATAGACTGAATGAGTGGCATGGACTTTGGAAACACTTCATCTACACCAGATATGGATGTCAAAATCCTTAAGTGGGATCCCCTCAAAGGGAAGTAGCTAGCTAACTTTGATCTTCAACCATATTTGGTTGATCCAACCACCAACCTGTGTGCATAATGCTAGATAGGTGTTCCAAATAGGTTGCTATATTTATATTCCCATTTTCATCTGGAGAATGTAACTATTGACACCAAGTGTTAGATGTCTTTTTTGTTGGATATGTATAATGAACAATGCCTTGTTGAGATACCTTCAGATAGTCTAGTTTTAGAATATAATGTAACGGCACTGCCCACTCCAATTTAGGTTGATCCCAAATAGCTCTCTGCTCTACAATCTACCTTCACATTTTCAAAAATGGCCTTTAAAGTTATGTGACAGAATATACTTTCATATTCTAATGCGTGCACTATAGAGTAGAAACATGACCAGGTGGTGGCAATGTATGATAAAGAAGTTACCACTTAGAAGGTACTTGAAGAGGAAGTGGTCATGATAAAACAAAAAATAGAAGAAACTATAATAGCGAAAGTCAAAAATTTTAATTTATGTAAAAATATTTTGGGCCAAGAACCAACATTAGCAAATGAAGTCACTTTAGAAGGAGAAACTATTGACAAATTAGAGACCCTTGTAAATCTCTTGTTAAAATAGTGCAAGGAATATGCTACACCTAGAAATGAATTATTATATGTGGTTGAATAGTTTGCATAAGTAGTGGAAGTCTATAGATGCACCCTCCAAAGGGTTGGGGAAGTGATCGCCATCTTGGATGGGATTTTTGTGAAACTGGCATGACTTAATAAAATTTTAGTGGTCTGACTCTAGACAAAGATGTCTTAATGGAAGTAGTTGGTGGATGTCACCCTATTAATAAAATATCATACCAAGTGCACTAAGGCATTAAAGGATGTCAAGAACATGGAATAGATAATAAATACACATCAACAAGAAATAAATTCCAACTTTACAACTCTCTGAGGATAGGTTGTAAATGAGGTCACTACACTTGAAGAGGTCCAAAAGGATGCTTCCACATCCCTCGACCAATTGGTCAATAAATCAAGTGAGTGTCCTGATCAAATTGTGGAGATAAAAATTTAAAGGTGGTGATCGAGGAAATAACATCCAATCTACTTGACACCTTATCACATTAGGATGGCATCAAAAATTAGATTGAACAAGTTTGCCTTGATTTTTTGATTGATGCCAAGACCGATGCTTAGTCTAATATGGACTAAGAGTGTTGTGTGGGGTGATGTTAGATCCCAAATTTTAAATAAGTATTTTGTATTTTTGGCATGGAACTAGTTCAGTGTGAGAGGAACACGACATAGGAAAACCATGGCATAGAACTAGCTCGATGCAAGAGGAGCATGAAATAAGAAGACTATGACATAAAACTAACTTTTTGTAGAAAGATAATTATGCAAAATATCATAGCACAAGAATACCCAGTCAAAGAAGAAGAAAAAAAATGAAGGACCTGAGAGCAAAGGACTCGATATATCAGTGAAAGACTTAGGCAATACAAGGGAAGTGAAAAATGGTTAAGCTATTCTCAAGGACAAATTAGAATTTAATCATCACATAAGTTTCATACTAGCCTACACAAATAAGGACATTTATCAGTAAGGATCTAGCACCAAATGAGAATATAAGGGGTATGAGGGCCTGGGTCCTTAAGATAAAATGGATAAATGACTACCACGACTCTCAATCCACTAGAGATCATTGGCTAGTCACCTAAGTGTCATAAATAATGTAACAATTTGGTTAGAGAACACAAGTATAAATACCCCTATGTAGAGATGTGTCAGGTTGGCTAAACATTGGTATTATGTAACAATTCTTTGTGGCAATAGTAAAATTATGGAAGTTATTATTAGTTTTGGTCTTATGCTACATTTTTTAGATAAGTTGTAACATTAAGTTATTAATATGTTTAGATGTGGTTTATATTTAACTATAATAAATATAATATGCATTGTATGATCTTGCATAATCAACAATTTAAACCTCATGGTAGTTATCTTTGTATTCATGGTTGTTTACATAGTTGAAACAAGGTCCACAGTCATGTATTTTATTTTTTATGTAATCAGTAATTTGATATATAAATAAATACCATTATATGACAAGTGTGTTACTATGCAAGATAACCCATGGGAACTGATTTCTTTGTTGCATACTTCAAGTAAGCGTGCAAGAGTTTAGTCTTTCAAGAAATGCCAGTGCATAAGCTTGTTGGGAACTAAACACTTCACTGCCCTAAGGAGAGCTTGATATAAAATCCTAAAAAGGGTACTCATATCGAATGCCTTAAACTTTTACCACTTAATTACAATGTATATATTTAAGACATTGATGTATTTTAGGTGGTATTATTCAGATCTTGTGTCCAATGGCATCCTAATAACATATTAAATATCCCCATACCTTGTAAGGCTAGAAATGGAGTAGTCAATGTTATTGAACTAACGTAAAGAGGTAACCCTATATGTACAAGAGTATTTTGTGTTTGCCCATCCAATTCTTTGACTACTTTCAGTGTAGCTTTTGAATAATTATCTATTTATCCAAGAGTGTTAAAAAATTTCATTGTACATGCATTTTCACTTAACCTATTATCAATCATGACACTATGTATGGGTTATATGTTGATCTAAGATAAAATAAAGAGTGCATGTATATCTAAATTATCATTAAAAATTTCACAATCATCAAATGTGATCATAGGACATGGTGTTGATATGTTTGTCAATGTATCAATAATACCATTTATTGGATGCCCATATATTGAATGAGGAGGATGTGCTTTATGTGAATGATGTACCTTTGAATTATCTATATTTTATGTCATGTCATGGTTTAAAAATGGATTACTGAATATTGTTAGATATGCATTGTCATTTTTCTATGGTCTAGCTTCCTCTATGGGTATGCTTAGCTCAATAGTATTATCAAAAATAAGATCTCATATCATATGACGTAGCCTAAAATAAGTGTTTGTAGAATGTCTAATATATATGTGGTATTCATAATATGTGTTATTGTCAAATTCTTTGTGTTGAGGTTTGGTCATATCAACCTCTAATGGTGGAAGGAGAGATATGAGATTGTAGTCAAGTAATTAACAAGACATGAGGAAGTTGTGGTAACCTTACAAATTGCCTCCTTGGTAGAGTTGTCAATTGAATGTTATTTATTGGTTGTGATACTACATTCACTGTTACTTCTGCTTCAATTTTTTTTTTTTTTTTTGATTTGAACTTATAGTTTGGTTTGGTTTGAAACTTGATATTTGAAGTAGATAAAACATTTGTTGCATATTTGAGCTTGTTCAAAGTTATGATCTTGAATTCATGTTCTTTAAATGTATGACATAACTCATCAAAATATTTGAATTTTTCAAAAGTGATAGACTCATGGAGTGGTACTAAACTTTGTATGAAGATATCTTGTAGCTCATTTTCTGCCATATAATTTGTCATTTTAGCTAGCATAGTTTTATATCAAAAAACAAATTCACATATTGTCTCATTTGACCCTTGCTTGAGTTTGGCTATTTGTGCATAAGACAATTTTTCACCAATGTTGATAAAGAATTTACTAAAAACTAGTCTACCAAAGGGTTGAATTCCTTACTTGATTGAAGTGGAAGATCGTAGAACCATCACAAAGCATAATCTTTGAGGTTATGTGGAATGAGCTTGGTTAATAATTTATCATTGTAAGCATAATCCAAACATGTTGCATGTAATTACAAAAGATGTTGTTAAGGATCACATTTACTTCATAAAGTGGTAGCTTAGTAGCTAAAAAACCTTCTGGTAATGGTTAAGATTCTATATTAGGTGTTATAGGATTATGAAGCAAATTAGGGGAGTCCATTGAATGACTATCTCTAGAGACACCTTGCTATAATTGTAACACCTTAGCATGTAATTCTATATAAATTTTCTCAAGAGAACATGAATTAGGTGAAAGTGGTGATGTACCATGTGTTCTAATAAAATGAGGTGTGTATGATTCCTACTTAGAAATAGGCATATGAATATCTTAAAAACCTAGGGATGATGTCACATATGTAATAGGAGGTGCTGATATAAGAATAAAAATAATAGTAGTAACTAGAATACCTAAAATGGAAGTATGAACAAATATAAAGGGAACTTGTTATTTTTGTGTTTGATATAATGAAATCTTAGCTTGATGTGCAGTCAGATGCTAAAAGTAATTAGACAAATCTATCCACCTATTTGGGATATTAAGGATGTCTTTGACCAAAATTAGACAATTCTTTTAATTGTTCAAGATCTATCCTATTAAACTAACTGGGAGTAATTTTATTAGAGATTTTGAGATTATCTTGATTATCATGTTCATCATTAACATCATTTTTGATTTGTACATAAATTTGAACGGTTGCATTATCATAATGATAAAAAAAATATCTATGTTATCTATTTTAGAAAACATCAAAGGAATATAAATATGCTCTATATGGATTCTACTTAATCTAGCACTGCACGTTAGAGGAACAAAGGAGTTAACCTTCTTGAGTGGCATGAAAATGCGTAAAAGGAAAATAGTTATAAATAGACAGGGTGTGTTTATTTTATAGGCTCTTAGATATATTGATCTCAATCATAAAATAGTGAACAGGGCCCAAAAGGATCTAAATGTGGAGGATTCAACCATCCTATAGTTATACTATCTCATCTCTAGGGTACATTGAGAGTACTTTCCTAGGGCTAACCACTTACCAGTGCACTACAAAAATTAAACAAGTTGAAGGATTCCTATGCTTGAAAACAAAATCAAGACATTTTCAATATATCATGAGGTATGTGGAAACTAAAATCCATATATGTTGTTGTATAATAGCTTGAGTATTGGAAAATTACCCCTCACACTATAATTCAGATAAAATTGCAGATTGCTTTGCCTAGAGCAAGAGCTCTTATAAGTTTTAAAACTATCAAAACATAATTTATAGAAAATAAGGGAAAGAAAGAAAAAATGAAATTGAAAGCCAACAAAAGTGTGTGTGTGTGTGTGTGTGTGCACAGAAATTAAGAATTCAATTTAAATCCCCCAAGTCAAAGAAAAATTATCTTTAGTGTCTTGAAATAATGAATTTATCTAAAACCCTAGAACAAAAATTGCAAAAGATAGAAATGCTTGAAAAAATGTATGGGTTCACCAATATGTTATATTGTATATTTAATTTAAAAAATAATATGTTTCTTAATAGTTTTAAAATTTGATATAAATTAGAATACTAAATATATACAATTATTAACAATTCTAATTTTTAACTAGCTAAATATGGAAACATGTTATTTTTGGAAAACACTAAGAAGAAATGCACTTAGCTTAAATCTAGATTTTTATTGATTATTTTGTATATATGACAATGAAAATCAGTAATAGACTAGACTATGACTACTCATAATTTGGAATAGAATTTAAATATGATTTTATACATGACCATGCCCCTGAAAAACAACACATGTTGATTGCATTTATTGGCTACAAATTTGTCCAAGTTGACTATGATTGATGACTGGTAATGCAAATAGAGAAAAATAGAACTTTGAGAGTCAGTATTAGGAACTAATCTGAATATATTTTTATCCATGAGCATGATTCATGTATAATAATGTAGGCTAGTCGCATCTATTGACTATGGACTTTTTTCCATTGACTATGAAAAAAATTGACTATTTCACATTTGGCACTTGTGTCTACTGAGCAGACAGATATGTTAAATTTTTATATTGCTATGTTGAAGCCATTATTTTTCTCCTCTTTGATTTGGAAACCCTAAGGGTATTTGTAAAAGATACAATCCTTCAAAAAATTGGGGAGTGTAATGGGTTGATCTGATCCCAATCACCCAATTGATGATTGATTATTGCCTATGTATCAGTACCCCGAAGAAGGAATCAAGTCACATGTAGTTATCCCACCTAGAGTGATTGTGAAATTGCGCTTATTAACTATACGTATGTAGCTAGAGATATGGATTTAATACTTGATAATGATAAATCTTGACTTATTTTGATATGCTTTAGACTTGGCTTGTGGTTACTCCTTATGAATGATCTTGAATATGTTCCTTGTGAAATAGTGTGTAACTACTCAATAAATAATACCAAGCTATGAATAATGAATGAGCTTTGATTTTTAATCATATAACAACATTTTTATAATTTCCCTTATCCAAACTTATGAAATGTGTGGGAAAACCCAAATATATATTTTAAAATTTGGAAACTAGTCATTATTTGGTATGGGAAGAGGCCACACTAGGTGGGTAGGTTTGCATAATTATACCTACCTACCTAGTGTGGACCTATCCCGTAGAATCAAGGACAAACTCCTTGTGTTGGAGATAATCTTATAGTGATTTAATATAGGTTTTAGTGTAACTTGGAAACTTTTGTGTAGCAGTGATGGTGAATAGAGTATTAATCCCACATATAGATAAATGAGTTAGAGGAATGGTGAATAAGAGTAATGTATTTAGGCACAAATTTTATTGATTTAGGATGTTTCAATAATTGTCATTATCAAGTATCTATGACCAGATTTAAGTATCTACAAATACCAGTGGCAATCCGACATCTAGTGGTGGATATATTGATTCAACAACACAACTTAATGACATAAAAGAAAATTTTTTCATAAACATCACAAACATCCAACAAAATAACCCATTTGGTATAATATTTATAAATATTACCCAACCCTTTCACTCTAGAAGAACTTGTTTTCCATTTCCCCACATCATTTCACATGCCTAAGTTTACAAAATTTAATGGAAATGGGGATTCATCCTTGTACATTAAAGCTTTATTTACATCTCACATTGAGTGTAACTAATAAGAGTTTATCTGATGAAATTATTTCCTAGGAACCTCATATGTTATGCCTTAGATTAGTTATATTCCATACCTAAAGGATCTATGTGTAGATTCTATGAATTGCTTGACCTATTCTTACTACATTTTTCAATCAACATTACTCAAAATGTCAAATTTTCACTAATTTCCCAAATCAAAAAGAACCTAATGAATGTATTATCAGCTACATGTTTAATTTTAAAACTAGGCTAACCAAGATGTCACATACGTTCCTTGATAGTGAACTTTAAAGAATATTCTTAAATAGATTTTTATCCCTCATAAAGATATAGTTATGTTCAATACATATTATTCATTTGAAGACCTTTGTCATGAACTATGCAACATTGAAGTTAAGCTTTTGGATGCCAATATGTTAAAATATCCATCTACTATAATTGCATCCAATACTTATATATATCAAGGAAAAACAATGTTTAAACTTAATACTAATGATGTACACCTTATTTCTAAGCTATGAATGAGGCTAAAATTATTAATACAATTTTAAAAACACGTAATAGATCACGTCTCCAACTCCTAAACAAAGGAAAATATTTACAACATTACCAAAAACACCTTAACAATTGATAAAGAAGCTACTTGAGTGTAATATGATCACTTTACTTGAACTATTTCAGCTATACAACTCAGCCACTGCTTATAAACCATAATCCCAAACTATTTTGTAGCTACTATTGTGCTTCAGGGCATGTAAAAAATAGTTGCATAAAATTGTGACACAAGATCCAAGATGTAATCAATAATAATTTCATTTTGATAGATGGACATAAATATAACTTAAATTAATTAGTTTCAATTCCCAATCAATGCTCGTAACTATTTAATAATCCATTTCTAAACCATAACACTCCAAAACAAAACAATGTGTAAATGACCACATCCATACAACTTGATCACGAGATTGATACCATTATTGGCATGGTTTCAATATCTAAAATTAAAGTTACTCCTATTAATTTTTATGACCACAAAATACCTAATGATCCACCAATCAATGGTTATTTATACATACATGGCACTTTAGATTATAATTTTTTTAATCACAAATGACATTATGATTGATAATGGTTATAGTAAAAACCTTATTTACATGTCATTCTTATCCCTTTAAGGTTATAATAAATAATATGTACTTCAAAAAAAATGACATAACATAGTTATGATGGTCATAAACACACAACCTTAGGTGGCATTACTCTTCCACTCACAGTTGGTCCTCAAACATACCTAGTTTGGTTTTATGTTATACCTCATAGGAGATCATATAACGTATTGCTTGGACACCTTTGTCTTAATCAGATGAGAGTGGTATCTTTGACATTACATAATTTCATAAAATTTGTGCACAATAATGAGGTACACACCATATGTGGCTTAACATATGAGATATCTATTACACCTTAGAGATCACATTTACATTTAACTAACAAACTATGAACGATAAAGATAATTTATTCTAATGTGATCCTAGCATATCCTACATCATCAACACCATGTTAGGAGGCATCTAATACATTCGAGTCTTCTAAATCATCATCCATCACATAATCTCTTATACCTCTAACACCTATAGTTTTAAATATGAGATACAAGATGGAACATAGCCCATGCTTCTAAATTTTAGATTTTTCTACTAATGCCCATTGTCTAATTTTTGTCATAGGCATGAAGAGGTTTCAATTAAAATAAGTGTATTCATAATTTGGAAACATTAAGTAGCAAAAGCAAGAAAAAATAAAAGAGATAAATTTTTCAAATGAGCCCAAATTAGGGGATGACTGGGTTTATGAAACTGATGATACAACAAATAATGCCTTTATCTTCATACCATCTTCTAAAGAATATGTGATTCAGGAAGTTGTTGATGATATGAAAAAAGTGAAATTTTTGAAATACTTATATGGATCTGTACAATTTAAAATAAAATATTTTTTTTCCATTCCAAAATTCACCTTAAGTGGATGAATGCATGGAAAATGGAAATCCAAGAGCATGAGAGGAGTCATGAAGATAGTGGGCTTCATTTGTGTTAAGATAAGGCATGTAACAATGTTGAACATGAGCATATAATAAGTTTTTAATAGAAAATAAGAAATAATTTATAATAAATTCCCATCCATTTGGAGTGCTAATGGGTTTTAACTCCAAGCTCGCATGTGGAGGTGCCTATTGGAGATTCGCTTCAACCACTCATGGTTGAAGAATCATAAGATTATCTAAGAGATAAAGGTGTCGGAGTTATGTCTCACATTATTCATGTTTAAAATTTGAAATCAATGCAAATCCCTCTCACTCATGAGCAAAATTCAAGTAGTTTTTATATTTTGGTTGTGCAAGATCAAATGTTTGAACCAGTGTTTATCTTTCTACCCTTACCTCATGTCCTTCCCATTGATGCAATGGAAAATATAATATTGATCTTAATTTTGTATTTGATTTCCTCATATTGTAAAATTTTATCTTGTAAATATTAATACTTTACTCAACTAGCAGATGGCTTTATTTAGCCTTCTTGTGTTTTCCATCTCATTGTAAATAGTTTCTCTTTCTGTAAAAAATTAGTTTGTGTTATTTTCCCTTTAATTTTGTTGTGTGTGTGTTGTCACTCAATTTTGTACCCTTGGAGAGGTAGTTCAAGCCTTATCCAAATTGAGTGAAACATTGGATTACCTATAAACATGTGGGTTGCTTATAGTAAAGGTAAACCTCTAGATTGAAGGGCTAGCTTCCTAGATTTATCTTTGATACATTATCACCTATACTACTTACTTTCTTGGATGAAAAAAGATAACTATAATATGAAATAAATATATCATAACATGTTGATGCATCAATTTTAACTTGAAAACTACCAACCAATTGCAAGTACATTTTAATCACAAGCCTAATCTGTATATAACACTACTCCAAAATTGCCCTTGCATTAGTATTTCTCATGGAGGTTTTTGAAGCTAACTTAAGCTAGGAGGACTAAACCCAAGGTCATGAATTAAAAGCAATGTATAGAAAACTCACTAAAATCATGAAATATTCATTAGAACACTTCAAGAGACCTATAATAGACTTTCAAATCTGAATATGGATGCAAGTAAAGACAACATGTTAAGGAAGAGAAACTATCACTTAGCAAGATCAACTAACTTAACATACACATTAAAAATAAATCATGGACAAGGTAAACTAGATAATTATTTATTGCTCAAAGGCTAAAAATGAGTAGGTATTCACCATACTCATGTGGTGGATACATTTCAAAACCAAAGTGGCTCAATATATAGCACAAGTGTGAGAGAAGAGAAGTGTGTAAGAGAGAGAAGGTAAACAAGTGTCATGTAAGTTATGACAAGAAGAGGAGTTAATAAACTATCATAATAGACTTAAAAATCCATGTGTATCTCCTCTTCAGATGCTCCAACTCTCCAAGTGGCATGGGAGGTTGAAATGCATGCTTGACACCTTGACTAGCTTCTTGAAATTTTCTTTATTCTTCACAAACATTGATTGAAAAATTGCTTGCTACAAATGAATGGTGTATTCTAAAATACTTGCCCATCTAGGTTGGTGAACAAGCCAAATTTACTGTAAAATAACACTTTTCTCTAGCACATATCAGGATGGCCCCCTCTTAAGAGCTTTTAGCTTGGTTAAAGTTGCCTTATGCCTTCAAAATGTGGTACTTTGTCAACTCGATGAGCTGCATATAAGATGCACAACCCCTCACCCTAAAAGTAGAAATTTTTCCAAACTGTGGTCAAGCAAACCATTCATAATCTTTTATATATGCTACGATCGAAGAAGAAATCTTTAGGAGGTGTAGATCATGCAAGAGAGAAGTTTCATTTAGTATCACCACTTGATAAGTAGAAGTGATTCAGGCATGATGCCAACACCAGTTCATGCCCAGAACTAAGGCATATGACTACCCATGCACCACTACAAGGGACCTCTCCACCAAGGGCATCATCACCAAAGACTTCACCTAAATAAGATACCATAGAATCATAATCATAGGGTTCAACACCACCAAATAATCCATTAGAAGAGGAAGAACCTAAAGGGTACAGGGAATAACTAGAGTCAGACTAAAAAAAACACCCTTCCCAGTCCAAAAGGAGGAGACCACCCTTGAAGAGGCATAGTTAAACGTGGAAAATCCACTTGAAGAAGATGGGGATGGTCTTAACATAGAATGAATGAGTGGAATGGACATTGGAAACAATTCATCTACACCACTTATGAATGTCAAAATCCTTAAGTGGGATCCCCTCAGAGGGAAATAACTGGTTGAATCTAAAGTTCAACCATATTTGGTTTATCCAACCACCAACTTGTGTGCATAATAGTAGATAGGTGTTATAGATATGTTTATATATTTATATTCACATTTTCATTTGGAGGATGTAACTATTTGTTAGGTTGTGGAGCTAAAAGCTTCACTGATGCAGACATGGAGGAGGTTGCAGAAGAGTTGCGGAGTGTCATAGACACCGGCATCGGTCAGGCCAACCGACGTCGACAGGAAGGAGACAGGAAGCAACCGACGTCGGTCATAGATCGGCCGGCGTCGGCACCCCCAGGCAGACAGGGACCGACGTCGGTCACCTGTGGTTCGAGCTGCGAGTATATTATGGGCAGTTGGTTGACGAACCAAGTGTTTGCATGTTTAGAGCTAATTTTAGACTGAGAGCTGCGGATCTAATTATTGTAATTAGGTGTCTAATTATTGTTTGCATGAGATCTATTTAAGAGACTCATGGTTGTATTGTAAATGTGTGCTAGAAAGCCATAGAGCTTTTAGAGAGAGCTAGTGTAGCTCCTCCTAGTTCCAAAGGGGTGCTGAGAGTGTATGATCAGGGAGAGTTACAAGGTCTGCAAGGTCTAGGAGTTGATCCACTGGGGTACTGGTTGAAGAATCATAAGGACTTGGTGAGGCAAGGACAAGGGTTCTTCAAGGGTGTAGAGATATCTACATTGGTGAGTAAGGTCTAGTGATTTGCAGGTAGCAGAGAGCAGGAGATCTACTTGGAGTACGGTTGTGTACTTGGTGAACTGGCAGTGTGTTACTGACTGGTTGGAGAGGTGAACATCAATTCTATATTAGAGTTGATTGTTGTGACTGAGAGAGAGAGGGAAGAAGGTCTTGAGGTGTGGCGAACCTTTGAGGTGGAGGAAGAAGTGGCATCTTCCTTATTGTATATTCTTCTGAGTGATTATTAATACAATTGTGTATTGTCTCTCAATTCCTGTGTTGTTTCATATTTCTAGTTACTTATTGATTCTGGTATAATTCCGTGTTTAGTTGCTAATACAAGAAGTAATCATGTGTGCTCTAATTGGTAGAGCAAGATCCTGACTAAGTAGGCATCGGAGCATGTTTATTGTTCTAGGTTCCTGACACTATTGACACCAAGTCTTAGATTTCTTTTTTTTTGGACATGTATAATGAACAATGCCATTTTGAGATACCTTTATATAGTCTAGTTTTATAATATAATGTAATGGCACTGCCCACTCCAATTTAGGTTGATCCCCAATAGCTCTCTCCTCTATAAACTAACTCCAAATTTTTAAAAATTGCCTTTGAATTTATGTGATAGAATATACTTTCATATTCTGATGCATGCACTATAGAGTAGAAACATGACCAGGTGGTGACAATGTATGATAAAGAAGTTACCACTTAGAAGGCACTTGAAGAGGAATTGGTCATGATAAAACAACAAATAGAAGAAGCCATAAAAGCCAAAGTCAAAACTTTAAATTTATGTAAAACTATTTTGGGCCAAGAACCAACATTAGCAGATGAAGTCACTTTAGAAGGAAAAACTATTGACAAATTAGAGACCCTTATAAATCTCCTATTAAAGTAGTGCAAGGAATAGTCTACACCTAAAAATGAATTGTTATGGGTGGTTGAATAGTTTACATAAGTAGCGGAAGTCTGTAGATGCACCCTCCAAAGGGTTGGGGAAGTGATCCCCATCCTGGATGGGATTTTTGTGAAACTGGCATGGCTCAGTAAAATTTTGGTGGCTTGACTCCAGACAAAGGTGTCTCAATGGAAGCAATTGGTGGATGTCACCCTATTAATAAAATAGCATACCAAGTGCACTAAATCATTCAAGGATTTCAAGATCATGGAATAGATAATAAATACAAATCAACAATAAATAAATTCCAACTTTACAACTCTCTGAGGACAGGTTGTAAATGAGGTCACTACACTTGAAGAGGTCCAAAAGGATGCTTCCACATCCCTCGACCAATTGGTCAATAAATCAAGTGAGTGTCCTGATCAACTTGAGGAGATAAAAATTTATAGGTGGTGATCGAGGAAATAACATCCAATCTACTTGACACCTTATCACATTAGGATGGCATCAAAAATTAGATTGAACAAGTTTGCCTTGATTTTTTGATTGAGGCCAAGACCGATGCTTAGTCTAAGATGAACTAAGAGTGTAGTGTGGGGTGATGTTAGATCCCAAATTTTGAATAAATATTTTATATTTTTGGCATGGAACTAGTTTAGTGTGAGAGGAGAACGATGTATGAAAACCGTGGCATAGAACTAGCTCAATGCGAGAGGAGCATGAAATAAGAAGACTATGACATAAAACCAACTTTTTGTAGAAATATAACGATGTAAAATATCATGGCACAAGAAGACCCAGTCAAAGAAGAAGAAAAACAAATGAAGGATTCGAGATCAAAGGACTCGATATATCAGTGAAAGACTTGGGTAGTGCAAGGGAAGTGAAAAATGGTTAAGCGATTCTCAAGGACAAATTAGAATTTAATCTTTACATAATTTTCACACTAGCCTACACAAAGGACATTTAGCAATAAGGATCTAGAACCAAATGAGAATCTAAGGGGTATAAGGGCCTGGGTCCTTAAGATAAAATGAATAAATGACTACCACGACTCTCAATCTATTGGAGATCATTGGCTAGTCACCTAAGTGTCATAAATAATGTAACAACTTGGTCAGGGAAAACAAGTATAAATACCCCTATGTAGAGATGTGTCAGGCTAGTTAAACATTGGTATTATGTAGTAATTCTTTGTGGCAATAGTAAAATTATGGAAGTTACTATTAGTTTTGGTCTTATGCTACAATTGTTAGATGAGTTGTAACATTGAGTTATCAATATGTTTGGATGTGTAATATGTGGTTTGCATTTAACTATAATGAATATAATATGCATTGTATGATCTTGCATAATCAACAATTTGAACCTCATGGTAGTTATCTTTGTATTCATGGTTGTTTACATAGTTGAAACAAGGTCCATAGTCATGTATTTTAGTTTTTGTGTAATAATTAATTTGATATATAAATAAATACCATTATATGACAAGTGTTTTACTATGAAACATAACCCATGGGAACTGATTTCTTGTTGCATGCTTCAAGTAAGCGTGCAAGAGTTTAGTCTTGCACGAAATGCTAGTGCATAAGCTTGTTGGGAACTAGACACTTTACTACCCTAAGGAGAGATTGATATAAAATCCCAACAAGGGTACTCATATCTAATGCCTTAAACTTTGACCACTTAATTACAATGTATATATTTGAGACATTGATATATTGTAGGTGGTATTATTCAGATCTTGTGTCCAATGGCATCCTAATAACATATTAAATATAACCATACGTATTAAGGATAGAAATGGAGTAGTCAATGTTATTTAACTAACCTAAAGAGGTAACCATATATGTACAAGAGTATTTTTTTCTTGTCCATCTAATGCTTTGACTACTTTTGATGTAACTTGTAAATCATTATCTATTGATCCAAGAGTGTTAAGAAATTTCATTGTACATGCATTTTCACTTAACCCATTATCAATCATGACACTGTGTATGGGTTTTCTATTGATGTAAGATCAAATAAAGAGTGCATGTATATCTAAATCATCATTAAAATTTTCACAATCATCAAATGTGATCATAGGATATAGTGTTGATATGTTTGTCACTGTATCAATAATACCATTTATCGGATGCCCATATATCAAATGAGGAGGATGTGCTTTGTGTGAATGATGTACCTCTGAATTATCTATATTTTATTTCATGTCATGGTTGAGAAATGGATTACTGAATATTTTTAGTTGTGAATTGTCATTTTTCTATGGGTATGCTTAGCTCAATAGTATTATCAATAATAAGATCTCATATCATATGACTTAGCCTATAATAATTGTTTATAGAATATTTGATATATATGTGGTATTCATAATATGTGTTATTATCAAATACTTTGTGTTGAGGCTTGGTCATATCAACCTCTAATGGTGGAAGGAGAGATATGAGATTACAGTCAAGTAATTAACAAGACATGAGGAAGTTGTGGTAACCTTACAAATTGCCTCCTTGGTAGAGTTGTCAATTGAATCTTATTTATTGGTTGTGATACTACATTGACTATTACTTTCGCTTCATTTTTTATTTTCTTTGATTTGAACTTGTAGCTTGGTTTGGTTTGAAACTTGATATTTGAAGTAGATAAAGCATTTGGTGCATATTTGAGCTTGTTCAAAGTTATGAGCTTGAATTCATGTTTTTTGAATGTATGACATAACTCATCAAAATATTTGAATTTTTCAAAAGTGATAGACTCATGGAGTAGAACTAAACTTTGTATGAAGATATCTTGTTGCTCATTTTTTGCCATAGAATTTGTCATTTTAGCTAGTATAGTTTTATATCAAAGAATAAATTCACATATTGGCTCATTTGACCTTTGCTTGAGATTGGATATTTGTGCATAAGACAATTTTTCACCAATGTTGATAAGGAATGTACTAAAAACTAGACTTCTAAAGGGTTGAATTCCTTACTTGATTGAAGTGGAAGATCGTAGAACCATCACAAAGCATAATCTTTGAGGTTATGTGGAAAGAGCTTGGTTAATAATTTATCATTGTAAGCATAATCCAAACATGTTGCATGTAATTATAGAAGATGTTGTTAAGGATCACCTTTACCTTCATAAAGTGGTAGCTTAGTAGCTAAAAAACCTTTTGGTAATGGTTAAGATTCTATATTAGGTGCTAAAGGATTGTGAAGCAAATTAGGAGAGTCCATTGAATGACTATCTCTAGAGACACCTTGCTATAATTGTAACACCTTAGCATGTAATTCTATATAAATTTTCTCAAGAGAACATGAATTAGGTGAAAGTGGTGATGTACCATGTGTTCTAATAAAATGAGGTGTGTATGATTCCTACTTAGAAATAGGCATATGAATATCTTAAAAACCTAGGGATGATGTCACATATGTAATAGGAGGTGCTGATATAAGAATAAAAATAATAGTAGTAACTAGAATACCTAAAATGGAAGTATGAACAAATATAAAGGGAACTTGTTATTTTTGTGTTTGATATAATGCAATCTTAGCTTGATGTGCAGTCAGATGCTAGAAGTAATTAGACAACTCTATCCACCTGTTTGGGATATTAACGAAGTCCTTGACCAAAATTGGACAATTCTTTTAATTGTTCAAGAGCTACCCCATTAAACTAACCAGGAGCAATTTTATTAGAGCCTTTGAGATTATCTTGATTATCATGTTCATTGTTAACATCATCTTTGATTTGTAGATAACTTTGAACAATTGCATTATCATAATGATAAAAAAAATATCTATGTTATCTATTTTAGAAAACATAAAAGGAATATAAATATGCTCTATATGGATTCTACTTAATCTAGCATTGCATGTTAGAGGAATAAAGGAGTTAACCTTCTTGAGTGGCATGAAAATGTGTAAAAGGAAAAGGAAAATGGGTGTAAATAAACACGTTGTGTTTGTTTTATAGGCTCTTAGATATATTGATCTCAATCATAAAATAGTGAACAAGGCCCAAAAAGATCTAAATGTGGAGGATTCAACCATCCTATAGTTATACTATCTCATCTCTAGGGTATATTGAGAGTAATTTCATAGGGCTAACCACTTATCTGTGCACTACAAAAATTAAAGAAGTTGAAGGCTTCCTATGCTTGAAAAATAAAATCAAGGCATTTTTAATATATCATGAGGTATGTAGAAACTAAAATCCATATATAGTGTTGTCTAATAGCTTAAGTATTGGAAAATTACCCCTCACACCACAACTCAAATAAAATTAAAGACTGCTTTGCCTAAAGCAAGAGCTCTTATAAGTTTTAAAACTATCAAAACATAATTTATAGAAAATAAGGGAAAGAAAGAAAAAATAAATTGAAATCCAACAAAAGTGTGTGTGTGTGTGTGTGTGTGTGTGTGTGTGTGTGTGTGTGTGTGTGTGTGTGTGTGTGTGTGTGTGTGCGTGCGTGTGTGCGTGTGTGCGCGCGCGCGTGCGCGAATCCAACAAAAGTGTGTGTGTGCGCGCGCGTGCACGCGGACGCAAGGAAATTAATAATTTAATTTAAATCCCCTAGGTCAAGAGAATTTATCTCTAGTGTCTTGAAATAATTAATTTATCTAAAACCCTAGAACAAAAATAGAAAAAGATAGAAATACTTGAAAAAATGTATGGGTTCACCAATATGTTATATTTGATTCAAAAATTAATATGTTTCTTAATAGTTTTAAAATTTGATATAAATCATAATGCTAAAGATATAAAATTATTAATAATTTTAATTTTTAACTAGCTAAATATGGAAACATGTTATTTTTGTAAAACACTAAGATGAAATGCACTGAGCTTAAATCTAGATTTTTATTGATTTTTTTGCATATATGACAATGGAAATCAGTAATAGACTAGACTATGACTACTCATAATTAGGAATAGAATTTAAATATACTTTTAGACAAGACAATGCCCCTGAAAAATAACACATGTTAATTATATTTATTGACTACAAACTTGTCCAAGTTGACTATGATTGATGACTGGTAACACAAATAGAGAAAAATAGAACTTTGAGAGTGCAATATTAGGAGCTGATCTAAATATATTTTTGTCCATGAACATGCTTCATGTATAGTAGCATAGGCTAGTCATATGTATTGACTATGGACTTTTTTCCATTGACTATGAAAAAAAATTGACTATTTCACAGTTTGTACTTGTGCCTACTGAGCAAGAAGATATGTTAATTTTTTTATACTACCATGTTGAAGCCATTATTTTTATCCTCTTTATTTTGGAAACCCTAGGGGTATTTGTAAAAGCTACAATCCTTAAAAACAAAAGGGGGAGTGTAATGGGTTGAGTTGACCCCAATCACCGCCTTGATGATTGACTATTGCCTACATATCAGATACCCCAAAGAGGGAATCAAGTCACATGTAGTTATCCCACCTAGAGTGATTATGAAATTGTGTTTATTAACTATATGTATGCAGCTATATATATTGATTTAATACTTGATAATGATAACTCTTGACTTGTTTTGCTTTAGACTTGGCTTGTGGTTACTCCTTATGAATGATCTTGAATATGCTCCTTGTGAAATAGTGTGTAAGTGCTCAATAAATAATACCAAGTTATGAATAATGAATGAACTTTGATTTGTATTTATATAAAAATATTTTTATAAATTCCCTTATCCAAACTTATGAAATGTGTGAGAAGGCCCAAATATATATATTTTTTAAAATTTGGAAACTAGACATTATTTGGTATGGGATGAGGCCACACTATGTGGGTAGGTTTGCATATGTATACCTACCTACCTAGTGTGGACCTATCCCATATAATCAAGGACAAATTCCTTGTGTTGGAGATAATCTTATAGTGATTTAATAGAGGTTTTAGTGTAACTTAGAAAATTTTGTGTAGTAGTGATGGTGAATAGAGTGTTAATCCCACATATAGATAAATGAGTTAGAGGAATGGTGAATAAGAGTAATGTATTTAGACATAATTTGATTGATTTAGGATGTTTCAATAATTTCCATTATCAATTACCTATGACCAGATTTAAGTATCTACAAATACCAATGGCAATTTGACATCTAGTGGTGGATATATTGATTCAATAACACGATAACTTAATGACATAAAAGGAATTTTTTCATAAACATTATAAACATCCCAAAAACTAACCCATGTGGTATCATATTTATAGATATTACACAACCATTTCACTCTAAAATAACTTGTTTTCCATTTCCCCACATCATTTCACATGCCTAACTTTATAAAATTTAATGGAAATGGGGATTCATGCTTGTACATTAAAGCTTTCTTTGCATCTTGCATTGAGTGTAACTAAGAAGAGTTTCTCTAATGAAATTATTTCCTAAGAACCTCATAGGGTATGCCCTAGATTGGTTATATTCCATACCTAAAGGATCTATGTGTAGATTCTATGAATTGCTTGACCTATTCTTACTACATTCTTCAATCAACATTACTCAAAATGTCAATTTTTCATGAATTTCCCAAATCAAAAAGAACCTAATGAATGTATTATCAGCTACATGTTTAATTTTAAAACTAGGCTAACCAAGATGTCACATACATTCCTTGATAGTGAACTTTAAAGAGTATTCTTAAATAGATTTTTAACCCTCATAAGGATAAATTTATGTTCAATACATATTATTCATTTGAAGTCCTTTGTCATGAACTATGCAACATTGAAGTTAAGCTTTTGGATGCCAACATGTTAAAATATCCATCTGTTATTCATGTATCCAATACTTATATATATCAAGGAAAAAATAAGGTTCAAAATCAAGACTAATGATGTACACCTTATTTCAAAGCTAAGAATGAGGCTAAAACTATTAATGCAATTGCAAAAACACATAATAGATCACCTCTCCAACTCCTAAACAAAGGAAAATCTTTACAACATTACCAAAATCACCTAGACAAGTGATAAAGAAGCTACTTGAGTTTAATATGATCACTTTGCTTTAACTATTTCAGCTATATACAACTTAGCCACTACTTATAAACCATAATCCCAAACTATTTTATAGCTACTATTGTGCTTCAGGGCATGTAAAAAATAGTTGCATAAAATTGTGACATAAGATCCAAGACGTAATCAATAATAATTCCATTTTGATAGATGGACATAAATCTAACTTAAATGAATTAGTTTTAATTCCCAATCAATGCTCGTAAATATTTAATAATCCATTTCTAAACCATAACACTCCAAAACAAAACAATGTGTAAATGACCACATCCATACAACTTGATCATGAGATTGATACCATTATTGGCATGGTTTCAATATCTAAAATAAAAATACCTCCTATTAATTTTTATTACCACAAAGTACCTAATGATCCACCAATCAATGGTTATTTATACATACATGACACTTTAGATTAAAGTTTTTTAAATCACAAATGACATTATGATTGATAATGGTTCTAGTAAAAACCTTATTTACATGTCATTCCTATCCATTTAAGGTTATAATAAATAATATTTACTTCAAAAAAATGACATAACATAGTTATGATGGTCATAAACACACAACCGTAGGTGGTATTACTCTTCCACTCACAGTTGATCCTTGAACATACCTAGTTTGGTTCTATGTTATACCTCATATGAGATCATATAATGTATTGCTTGGACACCGTTGTCTTAATCAGATGAGATTTGTATCTTTGACATTACATAATATCATAAAATTTGTCCACAATAATGAGGTATGCACCATATGTGGCTTAACATGTGAGATATCTATTACACCTTAGAGATCACATTTACATTTAACTAACAAACCATGAAAGATAAAGATAATTTATTCTAATGTGATCCTAGCATATCCTACATCATCAACCCCAGGTTAGGAGGCACCTAATACATTTTAGTCTTGTAAATCATGATTCATCACACAAGCTCTTATACCTCTAACGCCTATAGTTTTAAATATGAGATACAAGATGGAACATAGCCCACACTTCTAATTTTTAGATTTTTCTAGTAATGCCCATTGTCTAATTTTTGTCACAAGCATGAAGAGGTTTCAATTTAAAAAAGTGTATTCATAATTTGGAAACATTAAGTATCAAAAGGAAGAAAAAATAAAAGAGATAAATGTTTCAAATGAGCCCAAATTAGGGGATGATTGGGTTTATGAAACTGATGATACAATATATAATGCCTTTATCTTCATACCATCTTCTAAAGAAAATGTGATTCAGGAAGTTGTTGATGATATGAAAAGAGTGAAATTTTTGAAATACTTATATGGAGTTGTACAAGTTAAAATAAAATATTTTTTTCCATTCTATAATTCACCTTAAGTGTAAGAATGCATGGAAAATGGAAATCCAGCTTCCTTTCAAGAAAATGAGAGGAGTCATGAAGGTAGTGGGCTTCATTTGTGTGAAGAGAAGGCATGAAATGATGTTTAACATGAGCATATAATAAGTTTTGAATAGAAAATAAGAAACAATTTATAATAAATTCCCATCCATTTGGAGTGCTAAGAGGTTTCAACTCCAAGCTCACATGTGGAGGTGCCTATTGAAGATTCGATTCAACCATTCATGGTTGAAGAATCATAAGAGCAGCCAAGAGATAAAGGTGTTGGATTTATGTCTCACATTATTCATCTTAAAATTTTGAAATCAATGCAAATCCCTCTCACTCATGAGAAAAATGCAAGTATTTTTTATATTTTGGCTGTGCAAAATCAAATATTTGAACTGGTATTTATCTTTCTGCCCATACCTCAAGTCCTTCCCATTGATGCAATGGAAAATATACAGTTGATATTAATTTTGTATTTATATGTGATGTCCTCATATTGTAAAATTTTATCTTGTAAAGATTCATACTTCACTTAACTAGTAGATGGCTTTATTTAGCCTTCTTGTGTTTTCCATCCCATTGTAAATAGTTTCCCTTTCTGTAAAAAAATTGGTTTGTATTATTTTCCCTTTAATTTATTTGTGTGTGTGTTGTCACTCAATTTTTTACCCTTGGAGAGGTAGTTAGATCCTTCTCAAAATTTAGTGAAACATTAGATTACGTCTAGACCTATGGGTTGCCTATAGTAGAGGTAAACCTCTAGATTGAAGGCCTAGCTCCCTGGATTTGTCTTTGATAGCTTATCACCTATACTAGTTACTTGCTTGGATGAAAAGAGATAGAGATAACATGAAATAATTATATCCTAACATGTTGATGAATTAATTTTAACCTAAACACTACCAACCAACTGCAAGTACACTTTAAACACAAGCCCAATCTGTATATAACACTACTCTAAAACTGCCCTTGCATTAGTATTTCTCATGGAGGTTTATGAAGTTAACTTAAGCTAGGAGGACTAAACCCAAGATCATGAATTGAAACCAGTGGATATAAACTCACTAAAATCATGAAATATTCATTAGAACACTTTAAGAGACCTACAACAGACTTTCAAATCTGAATATGGATGCAAGCAAGGACAATATGTTAAGGAAGAGAAACTATCACTTAGCAAGATCAACTAACTTAACATAAACATTGAAAATAACTCATGGAGAAGGTAAACTAGATAATTATTTATTGATCAAAGGCTAAAAATTATTAGGGATTCACCATACTTAGGTGGTGGATACATTTCAAAACCAATGTGGCTCAATATATAGCACAAGTGTGAGAGAAGAGAAGTATGTAAGAGAGAGAAGGTAAAAAAGTGTCATGTAAGTTATGACAAGAAGAGGAGTTAGGGAACTATCATAACAGACTTAAAAATCTATGTGTATCTCCTCTTCAAATGCTCCAGCTCTCCAAGTGGCATGGGAGGTTGAAATTCATGCTTGACACCCTGACTAGCTTCTTGAAATTCTCTTTATTCTTGACATGTTGAAGGACAAGTGACCTTATTAGAGGTCAGATAAATTTATCCTAAATTTTTTATTTTATCTTGACACCTCTCATCTGACCCCAATAGGTTCCTCTTGACACATCACCTCTTTCTCTTGCAAGGTGTAGAGGTGGCTCTTCATCTCCTTAGGCCTATTTTGTACACAAGTGTCACAATTTGGTTTCAATTAGTATAGCTCATCCAAAATTCATGGATGGATATTTACATACTATTATACCTTCAAAAATCCATTTTGAGGTCTCAAATTAGCCCCGATAAGTCATTGTCTACCAAAAGCCTCAATTCAGCCTCATTCTTGTAGTTTGTTTTCCCTATTTTTCTCCTTGTGTGGGAGTATTATAGATTATATTGACAAAATGAAGTCATATTATATGACCCTCTATCATATTATAGTTTCATGTCAAATTTAATGATTTGAAGCTAAGTGGAAGTCTACTTTTTCTACCTATCTCTTCTGCCAATTAGGCTTAATTAGGCCTTTAGGCCTAAAAGTGGATTTTGGCTCTAAATTAATCCTTCACTTGTTAAAAATATAGGAAGTGTGTGATTCACCTTATCCATTTCAAAAATAATCTCCATGTCAAGTGTGGGCTTCTATAAGATTATGCTTATAGCCAAACCATGAAATGGCCAAAAACAAGCCATTCATAAGCATGTTTGGACTGCCTTGTAAAATGGAGTTTGTTTGGTCACTTCCATGGGTTCTTGAGAAAAGTTACTGATTTGAAGAGATGAATAATTATCTGATGACCTCATAAAATGATTTAAAAGTATTCATCTCTCCAAAATTCTTGAAAAACACTAGAAAACACATAAAATAATGGGGTTTTAGAAATCTATACAATAGTTCGTACAACTCAAGTACATGCAAAGAAAATCCTTAGAGTACTCAAAATAATACAAGAGGTTTTAGGAGAAATTTTTTGGGTCTTCTGGAGTCATCATGGCCCTATCAGTAACTCCAAGATTTTGTAGACAATCCTAGGATTTATGAGCTTCAATCCATATGTCTCACATCATAGAATATCCTTATCTAAATGGTGGTCCTCTTCCCATACCCCTAAAGTTACCTCTTCCTTTGAAATCTAGCCTCACACCATAGGCCTCTTATGTTTTGTCCCAAAAAATGAGTGACAACCTATGAACTATTTTGGTTCAACAGACCAAAATCATCTCTCCACTTTTCAAAAATTGCTCTGAGCATTCAAGTTCTTCATTTTTCAAGGCTTTTGCTTAAATCTACAGACTCTGCAGATATGTTTCTATAGACTCAACATGCTTGAAATTAGCAGGTTCAACAAGTTCAAAGGCTTCTACAGGCGAGTTCAATCAAAAGAACAAGTTTCCAACACTTAGTCATTTCCAGGATTGGTTCAGCGCCTCAGTTCAACCAAAAGAGTTCAATCGGCAAGCTTCAAAGAATAAAGGCTTGAACCGTTAAACTATTGAACCTTGAACCATTTTGGTTCAACGGGTTCAATGACCAATTGGTTCAACGCACTTGGTTCAAAAGATCAAAAAGACTTAGCCAAATAATGAAGAATGAACCGATTGAACCATTGAATCGTTGAACCAAAGTTGGTTCAATCAGTTGGTTCAATCAGTAGGTTTAAGGAGCTGCCCCAAAGCCAAAGGAACAAGTTCCCTTGCAGAGGGTAGTGGACCGAGGCCAAGTACACTTGCAGAGGGCAATGAGCAAAAGTGGACAAAGTTGGAAATCCCTTGGGAAAATGACTAAGTAAAAGAGGCCGAAAGAATTCTTTTGGAAGTATTTTCTGTGGGAAAATGACTAAGGCAAAAATCCGTTAGACATTTTGTCCAAAGGATTTCACCCAAGAAGAGAGTACGAAGAAATTGAAGGGAATGAGCGGCTAAGATAAATTGTCCGAAGGAAAAGCCCAAAAGTCAAGGTCTACCAAAAAAAGGAAAAGCCCATCGATGAAATAGAAGCCCGAAGGCCGCTCAAAAGATCTCGAAGGGTAGGTACCCTTGCAGGGGGCGCTTGACGATAGAGAAAGGACCTTTTCCAAGGACCCGAAGGGACACCTTCCCTTTGGGATGTTCCAAAGGATAAACAAAGATGCAAAAAGGAACCCTTAAAGACTTAGCCAAAAGGGCTTCAAAGAATGAACCAATTGAACCGTTGAACCTTGAACCATTTTGGTTCAACGAGTTCACAGATTCAAAGGTTCAACTAGTGTGATGAAGATCAAAGGGACTTAGAAAGATAAAGGAAGCAATGGTTGAATGGGACAAAGGATGAACCAATGAACCGATTGAACCTTGAACCAAAAGAGTTCAAAGTTCAATGGTTCATAGGTTCAAAAGTTCAAAGGCGTCCTCAGTCAAAGAAAGAAGCAGCAAATAGGTGGTTCAACGGATGGTTCAACCAAGGAGCGGGAAAGCGACTAAACCAAAAAGTGATGGAACAAAAGAGATATAATGAACCGATGAACCAATGAACCAATTTACTTTCAGCGGGTTCACAAGTTCAAGGTTCAACATGGTTCAAGCAGCTAGAGACCATTGACGACCCCACAAACATCAAATTTAAAGTAAGGGAATATCCATGGAAATTCAAATAGAGCACAGAATTTAAAGGAAGAACCAAACAACTGGCTAAAAAGAGAGCCCGAAGGATCAAATTGCTATAGGGGAGAGAAGATCAATGCAAAAGATCAGAAATATCTTCAAGGGAGTTATTTCCAGTAGGTGAAACAGTGGCTCAAGTAGACTTCTGAGCACACCAAATCAAGGATGCAGCCTATTTTTATTTACTAAAGTAAAGACAAATTGGACAACTGTGCAGACATCAGGAAAAGGACCAGACAATCCATACCAAGGAAGAGACACATTAGATGAATGGACACGCCATAGTTAAGGCAATGTGTTGTTCCCAGCATGGTCCCTCCAGACAGAACTGGAGGCGCATTGAAGATGTTGACTGTAGCATGGGCCGTCCCATGGGAAATAGCACCAAGCCTTGCATGATTGATATACATTGTAATTTCTCTCATTATGAAGCGAGACTTTTTCAATTTACAGAAGTGAAACTCTGCCCAATTGAAAGGTGAATACTAAGACTTTGAGCTCAGATTGTTGTTCATTTTATTTTATCTGAATGAGAAAGTAATTTGTTTACAGACTTTGTGGTGTCATAGCTTGTATCATTTTAGGAGATTGTTCTTATGTCTATCTTTTGAATGTGTTCTTGTTTATTTAATTTGGCAAGTATAATTAGTGAAAGTAATAAGGAAGGTGTCCTGAAGCCAACTGTGGGAAGACTTTGTACTTTCACAATTATTTTTAGTGTGTGTTTTTATTTTCCTTCTATGTTGAGGATTCTGGGATGACTTTGTGCCCTCATTATCCTCTGTGTTTCACTCTTTGGGTAGTTGAGGTGGAGACTTTGTGTTCCATTTCATCCTGTTGGTTCCTATCCTTTGTTACCAAGTCTTTCTTACTCATCATACCTAAAAGAACTCATGTTGTTTCTTGTAAGAACACTTCTGAAAGAAGAGAAGTGCCTTCAGTGTTTTCACCAAGATTTTATCCTTTGTTTGTGAACATCATCTCTAAAAAAAGAGAGATGGATGGTGTATCCTACCCCTGAGTGCTATTTTTTGCATATTTATAATATATATAGCTCCTACATATTTATAGGGAACCTCCCCTTGATGAGAGGAGAGATTTTTCCACCTCTGATGTAGTAAACCTACACACTAGGCTGACCAATCTCCTTTGTTGTAGATGATAAGACCTATTTTGATCAATCAGACAGCTAACTAACAAAATATTCACCCAACAGTTTTTTTGGCAACTCCACTGGGGAAGAGCACACAGTTTGAAGTCTCAAGATTCAAGCTGAATCAGATCCTGCTCTTTTCCATTTTTGTTCTGCAATCTGACAACTCGACGTTATACCAGAAGCTAAAAATCTCAAGGTGTTGTTGACCCTACTTTTGAGTTGGTGCAGCAGAGTAATTTTGAGTTGTTTTCTCCACAACCTCACCTTCAACGAACTAGGAGTCTTCCTCCTACTCCTACCAGGTCACCAACACAAGGAAGAGCTTCTTTTTCTACTGCTAGCAAAGCTCTCCCTATCCATACTCCACCCATATTTGTGATCCCACTTTTGCATAATCAAATCATGGCTCAAGGCCCCTGGGGTAACTCTTTTGGTCTGCTTAATTTGACCCCACCTCTACATGAGCTTCCACGCAATTCAAGGAAGAACTTCCTCAAATTTTTTGGTGATGGGAAAGTTCACCTTGATGAACATATTGCTACCTTCAGCATAGCCTATGGTGTAATAGGTGTGGAGTATGAAGACATAGCAGTCAGGCTATTTGTAGAGACACTACAAGGCACTGTTATAGACTGGTTCTACCATCTACAAGCTCAGTTAGTGACTGATTGGGACACTCTTAAAGCTAAATTTGAATCCAGGTTCAAGCCTACACAAGATTCAGATGCCTTGCTGGCCCAACTCACATAGATGAAGAAGGAACCCCATGAACCTATGAGGGACTTCATTACCAAGGTTAAAAAACTGAGGTACAGGATTCCCATGATTGCCCAGTCGACACCTCAGAATCTCAAGTGTTTCTTCATCAACTCACAGCTGCCTAAAGTGAGTTTCTTGTTGAGATGGGCTAGACACATAGACCTTGATGCTACTCAAGACTTGGCTACTGAGGTATAAGATGACCTTATCTTGGTAGAAAAGATAAGGAGAGACCCTAATAAAGGTAAATCCTCTTCATCTTTTGAATACTCACCTACAGTCACCACTGACCCAATGGTACAAAAGATAGCAAATGAAGTGCTATCTCTCAGAAAGTAAATGACACAAGGGATGTCATTTGCTCCTGCATACAGAGATATGCCAAGGAGGACATTTTAGAATCAGGTATACCAAGGCCATGCTGCCAAGAATTAAGGACAGCTAAATTGCCTTCCTCCTCCACAAAGGAAACTCACCCTTGAAGCACCTCTAAACAACTCAATAGTTAGATATCTTGAAGCTGAATCAGATTTCTCATTCCATCTTGAGTTGAATCCTGGAGATGACGCTAATCTCTTCACTGAGGAAGAAGAAGAATTAGCTGGCGACTCCCATATTGGTTTCCTTAATTATCAGGATGAACCCAGAAGTGAAGGTAATGCAGCTGAGGGATCATATGTTGTATTCACCCAATCTAAGAATCAATCAGCTCAACCAGCTAATAAGAAGGTAGAGGAGCGACCTCAACCAACAGTTTTAATTGCTAAGCGGGGGTCCCCTCTTCCTTTTTAGCCAAAGGACCTGGTGATTACAAGAAAGGTAAGTACCTCAAATACCCTTACGCCTTCTACTTCAAATTTGTAGTCCAGTCCTCCCCCTTCCAAAAATCAAAAGGATGAATTCACATCCTCTACTCTTGGCTCATTCTAGGCATTTGACATAATTGACCATATGAAGAAAACCAAAATTCAAATGTCTGAATTTGAATTTCTACAGTCCCATCCTGAGCAATTACATAAATTGGTTTAGCGTGTGAAAAACCAAAATGCCCCTATAGGATAATCAATTCCCAAGGTGACTCGTGATTCCCCCAAGAATGCACCCACTAGGAACAACCTTGTCATTACACCCCCTACTTCTCCTGGCATGACTGAACTTTTCTATGTCTCATTGCTGATAAATGGACATCAGCTGAACAATTGCATCATTAATTCTAGAGCCTCAGACAATGTTATGCCTACCAAAGTGGCTGAATCCCTTGGCCTTACACTGACCAAAACCTTTGGTAGATGCTTCTACATGGAAAACTATTGGGGTAAATTAAGGATGCCCAATTTGCATTTGCAGCCTTTCTAGACAAAAGAATCAAGATGATTGTCTTGGTGGCTGACGTCCCAGCATCATATGGCATCCTTCTTGGCTGAAATATTTGCAAGGATGTTGGAGGTGAATTGAGCATGGACCTATCCGAAAAAAGGATTCTAGTCAAAGGCGTTATGAAGAGGTTGCTCCCTAAGAAGGAAGCAAAATATGTGGTTACTCAAACATCAGCACCTGAAGCTCAAATTCTATTTGAGTCTTCAGGCATGGGTAACTACTTTTTATCCATGGATGAATTCCATGAAACGCCTATTAAAACTATTGAAGGTGACAACTTGGAAGTACATTCAACTAGGACAACAGAAGAATTGGTGAAGCACAATGCAAGTGTGGAAGAACCTCTCCTTCTGAATGAAGAAGAATCTAAAGGAAAATTAGTATCAAATGAGGTATGGATTCTTCAATTTTATGGTGGCTACTCCTCCACTAGTTCAAGAGCTAGGGTTGTGTTGATATCTCCTTAAGGAGATATTTTTCCTTCATCTTACAAGTTGTAGTTTAGCAACACTAATAACACTGCTGAATATGAATCTCTGTTGCTTGGATTGAGGGCTGCTCAAGACAAAGGTATCAAGTTCCTTCATGCTAAAGGAGATGTTAAATTGGTGGTTTTTTAGGTAAGAAACCTGTATCAAATGAAGAATGAAATATTGCGCCACTACCTAAATATAATCTGGGATCAACTTGAAAAATTTGATACTTTCAGCATCTCTACCATTCCTAGAGAATTCAATGACCAAGCTGATGCACTGGTTGTCTCAAGTACTCTCTTAGTCCCCCACTCAGACATCAAAAGAGATAGGTACGCTATTGAGTTGGTCTTTCAACCAAGTGTCCCTGATAATGTTTGTCATTGGCAAGTGTTTAACAATAAACCAAATCATTGCCTTTTCGGAGCAAAAAGACAGCTTTGAACGGCTGCATTTTGAAGGTAGTGAACCTTAGAAGTGTGAACCAGCTCCTGAATCAAATACAGACATAGGTGAGGAGTTCCTGCAACTTAAAGGGAATAAGATTCCCAAAGGCCTGGTTTCCCTTGAGAAACTATTTGACAAACATCACAGATTCGTCAAATAACAACAAACGGATTCAAGCTCCTCCCAGGATTTTGATCAAGTAAATTTGGGTACCAAGGATGATCCCAAGATGGTGAACATTGGGAAATGCTGCACTCTTGAGGAGAAATTCAAGTTCACTTCTCTACTTTGCTAGTACATGGATGTCTTATCATACTCCTATGATGACCTAAAGTCACTCAGGCTGATGAAATTTGACATGACATTCCTCTCAAAGCTGATTTGGCACCCTACAGGCAAAAGTCTAGGTAGTATAATTTGAAAATATCAGGTACCATTTTGTCTGAGATACAAAAAATGTTAAATTCTAGGATAATCTTTCCAATCCATCATTCCACATGGATTACAAACATCATCCCTGTAAGGAAGAAGAATGGAAAAATTTGCCTTTGTGTAGATTTTAGAAATTTGAATCAGTCATATTTGAAGGATAACTATCCTTTGCCAATCATGGATCAAGTGCTTTAGACAGTGATGGATTCAAATATATTATCAATGCTAGATGGGTTCTTAGGATATAATCAGGTTGAAGTTGGTGAGGCAAACCAGCATAAGAATATTTTCACCACGCCTTGGGGCACATTTGCATATAGAAGGATGCCTTTTTACTTGATAAATGCTAGCGCCACTTTCCAAAGAGCAATGGACCTTGCCTTCAAAGATGGCATGGGTAAGTTCATCATAGTTTATCTTGATGACTGGACTATCTTTTATAAGCATCGCCCAAATCATATACGCCACTTGCAACAAGTGCTAGAGTGCTACCGCCAAAATGGCAATTCCTTAAACCCCAAGAAGTCAATTTTTGGAGTAATAGAGGGAAAACTTCTCAAACACATTGTGTCCAAAGGAGGCATAAAGATTGAATCAGACAGAGTCAAGTCTATCCAAGAGCTTACCTTTCCCACAAGTAAGACTGTTGTTCACTCTTTCTTTAGAAAGGTGAATTTCTTACGGAGGTTCATCCCCGAGTTTGATGAGAAGACTAGGCACATTGTAAACATGATGAAGAATAAGGAAACCTTTAGCTAGACTGAAGAAGGCAAGTCAACATTTGAGGATATCAAGACTGCCATTGCCCACGCCCCATTTCTAGTTTGTCCAGATTATACAAAGGATTTTCTCATGTATAGTTATGCTTCTGAACACACACTTTCAGCCATCCTAGTTCAGTAGAATGAAGAAGGTGTGGAATCTCTCATTTCCTTCATGAGCTATCCTCTCAAAGCTCATGAGCTGAAGTATTCAAACATGGAGAAGCATGCTTATGCCGTGGTCAAGGCAGTGAAGCATTTCCATTTCTACATCCTCAATTCACGAGTTACTGCTTTGGTTCCTGATACTACGGTCAAATCCATATTAACTCAGTAGGAGTTTGGAACCAAAAGAGGCAATTGGATTACAAAGATCTAAGAGTTTGATCTAGCCATCAAGCCAACAAATCTGGTATAGGGAAAGGGCCTATGCCAATTGATTGCTGACAATAAACCAAAAGAAGCAAGGCATGAAGAAGCAGAGGTGGAAGACGCACCAACAGTTCTCTTTGTCTCCACCATGACTGAGTGGTATTCAGGTATTGTTCATTTCCTTACTTATGGTGAGTGTCCTACTCACCTATCTTATAAATAAAGGAGAACTATCAACCTGAAAGCTACCAATTTTGTCCTCTAGGACAATGGCCTATATAAGAGGAGCCTTGATGGAGTGTTCCTTCGCTGCGTGGACAAGGAGCAACAAAGCCAACTTTTGAAATCCTTCCACAATCTTTCCTGTGGAGGACATTTTTTTGCTTCTGTGACTACCCATAAAATTCTACGAGCCAAGTATTATTGGCCAACTCTTTTTAAAGATGCATACAAGTGGGTTAGGAAATGTGAACTATGCTAGTAGTTTGTCAGAAGACCCAAGTTAATTGCCCTACCTCTCAACCCAGTGGTCATAGAGGAACCATTCTAGCAATGGGGAATTGATTTTATTGGAGATATAAACCCATTTTCAAGTGTTGGACATGATTATGTCCTCACAGCAACTGATTACTTCACCAAGTGGGTGGAAGCTATTTCAACCAAACATGCTACTTCAAAAGTAGTGTGCAATTTCCTCAAAGAGAACATCATTTCCAGGTTTGGGGTCCCAACCAAGATTGTCACTAACAATGCAGCTTGTTTCACTTCCTAGGAGATTACTCAATTTTATTTCTACTATAGGATTACACTCTCCCACTCTTCTAATTACTTTCCACAAGGGAATAGACAAGCTGAATTAAGCAATAAGAACTTGGTGACTATCATCAAGAAGTTGGTGGATGACAACCAAAGGACATGGTATAAAGCATTGGTTGATGCTCTATGGGTAGACAAAATTACACCTAAGAGAGCAATTGGTATGTCTCCTTTCGATCTTATTCATGGTATCAATGCTGAGATACCAATCACCTTGGAATTGCCAGCATTAAAATTAGCTAAGGCAATTGAAGATCAGACATATGAAAGCCCCCTTAATAAGAGGATCATGTGCCTGACTAAACTGGATGAGCAGAGAACTATGGTGGTAGACCAAATTGCTGCCCACAAAAGTCTGGTGAAGAAGCTCTTCGACCAGAAGGCAAAGAACCATGATTTCCAGGTTGGAGATCAAGTCCTGCTATGGGACAAGAGAAGAGAGCCAAAGGGGATGCATGGAAAGTTTGATTCTCTTTGGAGAGGCCCATTTATTATCCATCAGCTCAATGGTGAGAACATCTTTCTGTTGAAATATCAAGACAACACGCTCTTTACTCTGCCTCACAATGGACAGCACATGAAGCACTTCAATTCTTGAAGTATCAGATAAGTTCACCTGTATATATGTATATTTGTATAGTCTTTGTTTCTACTTTGTGTTGTTCATTTTCATTTTTTGAGCCTTTCTTTTTGGGTAGCATGACTCCATAGCCCAATGGCATACTTCAAGGCACTGGAGATTCTGGTTTCTACTCTCCTCAGATGTTCCAAGTTTTCAACTGAAGGAAGTTACCCAACTGAAGCCAGCTATTGTCCCCAAAAATGAGTGACAACCTATGAACTATTTTGGTTCAACAGACCAAAATCATCTCTCCACTTTTCAAAAATTGCTTTGAGCATTCAAGTTCTTCATTTTTCAAAGATTTTGCTTAAATCTACAGACTCTACAGATATGTTTCTACAAACTCAACATGCTTGAAATTAGCAGGTTCAACAAGTTCAAAGGCTTCTGTAGGCGAGTTCAATCAAAAGAACAAGTTTCTAACACTTAGTCATTTCCAGGATTGGTTCAGCGCCTCGATTCAACCAAAAGAGTTCAATCGGCAAGCTTCAAAGAACAAAGGATTGAACTATTGAACCATTGAACCTTGAACCGTTTTGGTTCAATGGGTTCAATGACCAATTGGTTCAATGCGCTTGGTTCAAAAGATCAAAAAGACTTAGCTAAATAACGAAAAATGAATTGATTGAACCATTGAACCGTTGAACCAAAGTTGGTTCAATCGGTAGGTTCAAGGGGCTACCCCAAAGCCAAAGGAACAAGTGCCCTTGGGGAGGGCAGTGGACCGAAGCCAAGTACCCTTACGGAGGGCAGTGAGCAAAAGTGGACAAATTTGGAAATCCCTCGGGAAAATGACTAAGTAAAAGAGGCCAAAAGAATTCTTTCAGAAGTATTTTCCATGGGAAAATGACTAAGGCAAAAATCCTTCAGACATTTTATCCAAAGGAATTCACTCGGGAAGAGAGTCCAAATAAATTGAAGGAAATGAGCGGCTAAGACAAATTATCTGAAGGAAAATCCCAGTGGGAAAAGCCCGAAAGTCAAGGTCTGCTGAAAAATCGAAAGTCAAGGTCTGCTGAAAAAAGGAAAAGCCTGCTGACGAAATAGAAGCCCGAAGGCCGCTCAAAACATCTTAAAGGGTAGGTACCCTTGCGAGGGGCACTTGACGACATAGAAAGGACCTTTTCCAAGGACCCAAAGGGACACCTTCCCTTCGGGATATTCCAAAGGTTGAATAAAAATGCAAAAAGGAACCCTCAAAGACTTAGACAAAAGGGCTTCAAAGAATTAACCGATTGATCCGTTGAACCTTGAACCATTTTGGTTCAATGAGTTCATAGGTTCAAAGGTTCAACCAGTGCGATGAAGATCAAGGGGACTTAGAAAGATAAAGGAAGCAATTGTTGAACGGGACAAAGGATGAACCAATGAACCGATTGAACCTTGAACCAAAAGAGTTCAAAGTTTAATGGTTCATAGGTTCAAAGGCGACCTCAGTCAAAGAAAGAAGCAACAAACAGGTGGTTCAACAGATGGTTCAACCAAGGAGCAGGAAAGAGATTGAACCAGGAAGTGATGGAACAAAAGAGATAGAATGAATCGATGAACCAATGAACCAATGTACTTTCAGTGGGTTCACAGGTTCAAGGTTTAACATGGTTCAAGTGGCTAGCAACCATTGACGGCCCCACAAACATCAAATTTAAAGTAAGGGAATATCCATGGAAATTCAAATAGAGCATGGAATTTAAAGGAAGAACCAAGCAACTAGCTGAAAAGAGAGCCTAAAGGCTCAAATTACTACAGCGGAGAGAAGATCAATGTAAAATATCAAAAATATCTTCAAGGGAGTTATTTCCAGTAGGTGAAATAGTGGATCAAGTAGACTTCTAAGCACACCAAATCAAGGATGCGGCCTATTTTTCTTCCCTGAAGTAAAGACAAATTGAACAGCTGCACAGACATCAGGAAAAGGACCAGACAGTCCATACCAAGGAAGAGACTTATTAGATGAATGGACATGCCATAGTTAAGGCAATGCGATGTTCCCAGCATGGTCCCTCTAGATAGAACTGAAGGCGCATTGAAGACATTGACTGCAGCATGGGCCGTCCCATGGGAAAGAGCACCAAGCCTTGCATGATTGCTATACATTATAATTTCTCTCATTATGAAGGGAGACTTTTTCATTTTGTAGAAGCAAAACTCTGCCCAATTGAAAGACAAATACTGAGACTTTGAGCTCAGATTGTTGTTCATTTTATTTTATCTGAATGAGAAAGCAAGTTGTTTGCAGACTTTGTGTTGTCATATCTTGTATCATTTTAGGAGATTTTTCTTATGTCTGTCTTTTGAATGTGTTCTTGTTTATTCAATTTGGCAAGCAAAATTAGTGAAATTAATAAGGAAGGTGTCCTGAAGCCAACTGTGGGAAGACTTTGTGCTTTCACAATTGTTTTTAGTGTGTGTTTTTCTTTGCCTTCTATGTTGAGGATTATGGGATGACTTTGTGCCCTCATTATCCTCTGTGTTTCAATCTTTAGGAAGTTGAGGTGGAGACTTTGTGTTCCATTTCATCCTGTTGGTTCCTATCCTTCGTTACCAGGTCTTTGTCACTTATCATACTTGAAATAACTCCTATTGTTTCCTATAAAAACATTTCTGAAAGAAGAGAAGTGCATTCAGTGTTTTCACCAAGATTTTCTCCTTTGTTTGTGAACATCATCTCTGAAAAAAGAGAGATGGATGGTGTATCCTACCCCTGAGTGTTATAATTTGCATATTTATAGTATATATAGCTCCTACATATTTATAGGGAACCTCCCCTTGATGAGAGGAGAGATTTTTCCACCTCTGATGTAGTAAACCTGCACACTGGGCTGACCAATCTCCTTTGTTGTGGATGATAAGACCTATTTTGCCCAATCAGACAATTGACTGACAAAATATTCACCCAACATTATGGATCCTCTTTCTTTATTTTCTTAAGGGAAATTACTCCTTATCTATTTAGGAGAATCCAACCATATTTGGCATCATCTTTCCCCCTCTATTTAAATTATCCCCAACATTATATGCATATTTGAAAGCTTCATCTATAATATATACCTTTAGCAAAGCTAATTCGTCTTGGAGCAAAAACCTAATAACATTGAGATATCTAGCTCCCAATTATTCCTCGTCTTCTTGGGTATCAACCCTAATCTATAATCTCACAAACTATTTTGTATATAAGCTTGTACTATTTTCTCTCTTTTTCTTTAAATTTTGGACTCCCTAAATAACCTTTATTTATAATTGAATTGAATAAACCTTATCCTTAAATGTTTCAAATTTTTAGGCAAGAATAAAACTTTTTCTTTACCTCCCCCCTTTATGGTATTATGTAAATTATCCCCCCATAGTGAAACATGTGACTTTAACTTAGAAACCACATATTTCATCTACCTTGGGTCAAATGATTATATCCCCTTCATCTCAAAATACCTCTCTAACTCTTGAACCCAATATATAAAACAAATTAGGTTAATCTCTCCTTTGAATTTAGATACATCTACTCTTCCCTTTATTCCTTATTTTTTCACATCTTCAATCAACCTCTCCATATGATCTCTATCCCTAATAATAACACCTCGAATTTTATGTTCGTCCTCATAATATTCATGTTAGACTCTACCATCTAATTCTTCCAATATTCTCAACAAATACTCCCCAAGTGCTCTCCAGTTTGTAGCATTACTCCTTCCTCCTGTACCTCAGTGCACATTAATTCCTCTTTGTGAAATTCATATGCTTAGTCTTAAAGATGTTCTATTACCAATATGATGTAGTTAATATCTTCAACTTCTATCTCAATTATCAGCATGTCTATTAACTCTACTATAAGTTTGATGCATTCAACAAAGAATACAACAAAATAAACAAGAGACAACAATAACACTAAAATAACACAATAGAATCTAAAAACCATGCAAGCACCAAAATTCACATCAATAAAATACATCAATATTTGATGCATTCATGAACTGTTAATTTTTTCAAATACAAAAAGGGACCCCAACTAATTTCTTATTTTTCCCACTAATAAGTATGCCAAAACATCATAAAACACAACCTAAATTATAGACAATTCAATCCTTCTCTCTTTTCTATATTCTTTTTATTTTTCCAACATGTAAGTCTACCTAAAAATATGTCCATAACCATGCTCTAAATTTGACACTATATATATTTTTATTCAAAAATAGAAAGATAGGTAATGGGGAACCATGCCTTCAAAATTACTCACCAATTACATCTTGTTAATGTGTACACACACACACACACATGTATATACACACACATATGTGTATATATACATGTACATATACACACATATATTTATATCTATATATACATATACATATACATATGTGAGAGAGAGAGAGAGAGAGAGAGAGAGATCAACTCAGATTATTCTAAAATATTTATGTTTGGTTTACCTCATGCCCATTTGCACTGATAAATAAAAGACCTCCACTTGAGCATCCCATTGATGGGAGCGTAGGTTAGCATCACCATAGTTTATTGTACACAGATTCTTATTTTTTCTTGCTTGATTTCATTCTACTGAGTTGACTTATTGATTTCTAAATTCATATATGTGTGTGTGTGTGTGTGTGTGTGTGTGTGTGTGTGTGTGTGTGTGTGTGTGTGTGTGTGTGTGTGTGTGTGTGTGTGTGTCTGTGTGTGTGCATATGTGCGCACATGTGTACATATGTTTGAAAAATAAAATATACCACATTGAGACATGAATTTATTATTATTATTATTGTATATATATATATATATATATATATATATATATATAACTTATTTTCTTGAAGACTACTTTGTTTTTGTACATTTGGTGCACACTATATATTAGCATATGCTTGTGATTTTCTGGATCCTTTTTATTCTTCTGTTTTTCAACCTTGCCCCCTTGGTCTTGATTCATTTATTGAGTGCTTGTTCATTTTGATTCTTTAAAAATTATGAAAAACGTTCAAATATTCAAAATATACAATGCCAAGACCTCTACATGGCTTGATTTTTTGGTACATATAGTTATTTGATGTCCTTTGTCATATACATAGTGAGTCACATACCCATTTTCTATGCACATTCTCTTAACAGTATATATGAGATAAAATTAGGAGTTATATGTTACACATGAGACATGGACATATAGATGCATGACATTTATCACAACCACATGAAACCTTTCCACATTTGGGGGTATGCCCATGCCAAGGGTATCTTGGTACACTTTTTAGGTTATGTCTTTTTGGGAATTTGCATTAATCATATCAGGCTATTTAGATTGTTTATGCATGACTTGCTCATGTTAGTACTTATTAGAATGTTATTTTCTATGGACATCATACTTTTCTATATTAGATGGTGACATTGATTGATTATATGGACTAACATTACTTGATCTATACTTATTTGATGTTGATGATTGTGACATTATTTGGATTTTACAATTTTATATACTACATGTTCTATTTTATATGGGTACATTGATTATGTCTTGTTGAGTCGTGTGTTAGTTGTGTCAGAAGATCCTCTAGTCCATATTATAGTCATGTCATGTTCATATTATGTCATAGTCAAGCTCAATTTTCTATGCTTGTGTGCTTAAGAATTATTCACTATGATATTGCATGCATGTGCTTATTTACATTTATTTGCATATCTTGTATGGAACAAATTGATTGTTACTATGTGCTTGGTGTGTGATTTTTGTTGTGCACATTTATACAATGTGCTTCTATTTATACTTGATGTTGTCATAATATATGTCATACATCTACTACCATTCTAATTATTGCATGCTTCATTGACATATTTAGCTACATCTAAAAACTATTATCAAATAAATCATCATGATCATATCTTACGTGCGAATAACAAACAATTTTATTTGAATTAGATAACATGTTTCATATGTGCTTATAAGTGTTTAAAATATTTATACAGGGACATATATTATCATGTTTATACATATGTTTTACATGATTATACTTTTGTATATAACATATGATGCACATAATTTTTTTTTTGAAATAAGTTATTCACATGCTTCATCTCTAATATCAAAATGGGGCATACAATGAGCTTATTTCAAATATTTCGACATGTTAGATTGAGTATTTAACATATTGGAACAAATTATATGTTTATATGGATAAAATTAAGTAGATTGAGACATATTCCATATGATTTTGAGGGGAAATTGAGACATTATATGATATTTTGGAATAGATTATGGCATTCTACATGAGTTTGAGGAACGATTGAGATATTAAAATATATTTTGATATAAATTTTGGCATTATATATTATAGTTAGGGATATATGGATCATATGGAGCATGAATTTCTTCATGCAAACAATTTTATATGTCTTTTATGTTGAAGAATGATGGGGAACAATGGTAACTATGTAAGATTTAGGGTCTATATCCACCTAAAATAGTCGATCCTTTTTCATACAAACCCAATATTGGGGTTCTAATAGGGGGTATCTTATTACCCATGGCAGTATGTTTGAGGTTTTAGATTGCTCAAATTCTAAACAACCTTTCCAATATAGATAATTAATAATTTAATTTTCTTGGGCCATCATCACCATATGGTTTGCTCCATCAAGTTCAAAAGGTGGTAGCTTGGGTTCGCATACCATCAAGTGTATTCATTCCTTAGCTTTTCAATTTAAATTTATTTTAATAGTTCAAATTATTTTAGTTTTTTAAATTATGAAGAGACATTGATTTATACATATTTATTTTAGGTTTCACGTGGAGCGAATGATACATTTTGGACTATATATATCAATACTAAACGTGGTTATATTGAGAGGCATTATAAATGGACAATAGGGTGGAGAGGCATATGATGTACTACATGCGTTAGGTAAAAGGATCAACATCTTATTTTAAAATAACCAACACAATATTTGAATATGTACATACATACATAAATACAAATATATGTACACACACACACACACGTACATACATATATATGTGTGTGTATATGTACATGTATGTATGTGTGTATTTTTATAGATATGAATATTTATATATGCACATGCATACAGACACATATATCTATACATGTACACACATATATATGTATGTATGTATGTACACACACACACACACACACACACACACACACACACACACACACACAGAGAGATAGATACATATATGTATGTATGATGTACACATATATGTACATACTATATATATACAGATATGTACACACACACACACACACATTGGGTATTGTAAAAAGATAGGTATTTTAGATCCTTTTACTATATATATATATATATATATATATATATATATATATATATATATATATATATATATATATATATATATATATATATATATATATATATATATATATATTTACATATATATATATATATATATATATATTTACATATATATATATATATATATATATTTACATATATATATATATATATATATATATATATATATATATATATATATTTACATATATATATATAATAAAATTAATTTTTACAATACCACCTAGATATTACGTTTTAAACAATAGCACATGTGGGAGACCTTTGGGAAACCTCTAAAATTCCTCCTTCACTTTTGAAACCTCTAGGAAGTGTGTGATTCACCTTATCCATGCCAAAAAAATCTCCATGTCAATTTTGGGCTTCTAGAACATTATGCTTGTAGCCAAACCATGAAATGGCCAAAAACAAGCCCTTCACAAGCATGTTTGGACTGCCTTGCAAAATGGATTTTGTTTGATCACTTCCATGGGTTATTAAGTAAATTTATTGATTTGAAGAGATGAATAAGTCTCAGATGACCTCCTAAAATGATTGGAAAGTATCCATCTCTCCAAAATTCTTGAAAAACACAGAAAATAAGGGGTTTCTAGCAATCTATACAATAGTCTGTACAACTCAAGTACATGATAAGAACATCCTTAGAGTAATCAAAACATAAAAGAGGTTTTAGGAGAAATTTGTGGTATTTGATGTGATTTAGGAGTCTATCTCTACAAACTAATCATTATAGCCCTCCTAGGTAGCCTAAAAATACTTTAAACTTTTAATGATGATTCATAAAGTTGGACATATGAATACTCCAAAAAAATCCACAAACTTAAAGTATACCAAGATGGATAAATTACCTTAGGATCTCAAGATCCCATGAAATCCTCATGATCATACCAAGCAAAATAAATTGACTTCTCGAGTTGGAAACAAGCATTTTGAGGGGTCTAGGCTAGTTTGCAATCTGTAGGTGTTTATCTAAGTTTGGTTTTGGTCTAAAATGACCTTAGTGGGGTCTGAGGTGGTCGCCTATACCTTTAAAAATGTGTATTATGTCATCATCATTCATCATGTCTCTCCACATCTCAATGTTCTTAGACTTAGGGTTCTTAGGCCAAACCATCTACCATATCCTAATTGATTGTCATGCCCTGTTATATTCTCTATTGGATGGTATGTGACTCATGGAGTGTTTGATCATATTATTCACTATTTTTTCAAGGTTTTCAATTTCATCTCAGCTCACCTCCAATTGGTTTCATCTCTCAAATCCTAATTACCTATGTGGGCTTGTATATGTGACTAAGTTTGTAGGTTTGAACAGAGTTGTCATGTTTGTTGCATTAGTTGAAGGTTTTAAGTACTATATCATCATGTTTATATTATATTAACAAAACTTGATTTACCTTATATGTCATTTTAGTCTATTTCAACCTTATTCACACAAGAAATTCCTCTAGCATGAACAGATAATCTTGTGTATTGGTTAGACTAAGTATGCAGGGGTATCTAGTTTGAACCCTAAGGTTTTGATTGAACCCAAATATTCTATGATACTTTATGTTCACCATGAGTTTTCTCTTAATTATCTATAATATCCTACCATCAAAAAAGCAAATTCCTTCTTTAGCCAGGCAGGCAACCTTGTTGCTAGTCAAGGACTATATATGTTGGAGTTGATTATGTAACCCCTATTTACTCATTTTCAAATGTAGAACTCAATGCCTCTTAATGGCACATGTGGGAGACCAAGGCACATGTGGTAGACTAAGGCACATGTGGGAGACCATTGGCACATGTGGGATACCAAAGCACATGTGGGAGACCAAGACACATGTGAGAGAACTTTGGCACACGTGGGAGACCAACGCACATTTGGGAGACCTTTGAAACATGTGGGAGACCTTTTCAACATGTCTAAGATCTTTGACACATGTGGGATATTTTTGGCACATGTGGGAGACATTGGAACATGTGGGAGACCTTGGCACATGGGGAGACACTCGTTCTTATTATTCAATAGTGCTCCCACCCAAGTGTGGCACATTATTTAGGCCATTATTCATTCTCTCTATCTTCTCTTTGTAGATTCTATAAAATCATGAAATCTCCATTGTATTACTCATCCTCTTAGAGGATCCATGCAAGCTTGTGCTTGCATGCTTGGAGGTTGGATCATAGAGGCATTGTTATGTTTTTTTCACAACTTGAATGCTTCAGGTGTAAGGATTGAGTGACTAGTTGTAAATAGTGAAGAAGTTACTTGAGGAGATGTTATAGAGAGTGTTGTTGATGAATATGAATTTTGGATGCTTTATTTTCTCCATGTTTTTTCCATTACTGGTTTAGTAGGGTTTCCACATATATCTTGTGTAATGTGTTCTCTCTGGTGTTTATATTTTTTGTAGCTTATTTTAATTTTGCATTTAATTCTTGCACATGTTTTAGGATTAAAATTTTTAAATCCTAGCATTTGGTATCCAATCTTATTGGTCCTATATTGGGTATCAGATCTTTGATTATTAACATTTACTATCAGAGATTATTGATCATAATTATTATATTAGAGCTTTGATTACTAATAGTTGATATTAGAGCCATGATGAAAAACTCAATGTGTTAGTGTTTTCTATTGTTGGCTAGTTTTGTGCAAGTGGAAGCTACTGTGATAGGAGGAGAGACTAAGTTGGAGATGAAAGAAGAAGAAATATTTTTTTATAGTAGTTATCTCTCTATGGAAAAATGTGTAGGATCTCTTGGTGAAGATCCTATTATCTTCATGTTGTTAAGGAGAATCCCATAGATGAGTGGAGGATAAATCTAAAAACTCTTTGCCAAACAAGTCAACAACTTACATAGTGTCCTTGTTGAAGATGAAGAAACTCCACAACTTGAGGAGCAAGTTGGTCTCCTTTGGAGGAGGATGAAGACAAGGTGATAACCATATTGTGGTTCTTGGAACAAACAAAATAGGTGTATGATGTGGTATCCTAATGACCACATGTTATTGGATGAGATGTTGTAGAAGAATAAAAAATCCATGCAAAGGAAGGAGGTATAGATAAACCTAAAGTTGTACCTATTTTGAATTATTTGAGCATGAGGAAGATGAAGATGAACAAGTGAGACCTAGTGTTCTCAGAAGGACAAGGTCATGTGTTTGGACATGTGGTAGAGCATGGTGCATTGGTGCACTGAGTAGAGTGATGAATTCCATGGAGCTATGATTGGTCCACTTATGTCATGTTTGGCATGATTGGTAGTTGAAGGACACATGCAGAAGAATAACTGAGACCTAGTCTCCTCAAAAGGAGAAGGCAAATGTTGACCATATAAGTTAGAGTGATGGAGTGTTGTGCATATGATTTTGGTGTTGGCCAGGTAGAATGATGCATGGATTAACACTAGAAGCACATGAGTTGGTGTTTTGGAAACATTCAATAGGAATGATGCATTTAAGATGTGGGATCAAAAACTTGGTAGGTGTAGTGATACACCGAGTAGCACAATGAGTTCTCAAAAGTTATGATTGGTCCAGTGAACTTGTGTCATGTTGATATCTTGAAGGCTATGTGGAGAATTTTGGTTTTGACTTTCATGAGATCTTATCTCCTCACTACTATCAAGAGTGATACATGCACTTGTTATTGTTCAATGAGTTAGAGCAATGTGATTCCTACATGGTGATCTCTCTTGGTGAGAGATAGATACAAGGATGAGGCAAAGGTGTTGCTAGTTTGCTTGTTGAATAAGTCACTATATAATTTTTCCAATAGACATGTTGAGGGAGTATAGGATATTTACTATCTTTATGAAAATATAAAGTTTTTAGCATTTATTACTGTTATGTGTTGATGACATGTTAGATACAGGCCCCAACATGATCACTATTATGATGTCTCAAGTGATAAGGATGTGATGAAGGTGTTATAAGGAGAAGAACAAGGATGGAAATGCACAAGGCAAAGAGAGCAAGGAAGTGCCCCACTTCTTACATTATTAAGTTATCTTCCCAAGAGCATCCTATAATAGAGGAGAAGACATCTTGTTATCTTATGTATTGAATTTATCAAGAGTAGGAAGTCTCATGATGCCATGGTGAGCACTAAGCTAGATATTCCAAAGCAGTGGGATTTGTGAGTGATTCATGGCAGAATCTCAATAGGAATATTGGTATATGTGTGGAGAAGTGAGAGTCACGTTAGGTGATGCAATCTACTATGGAGGAGAAGATGTTGACAAATTCAGTTAGAGTAGAGAAGTTTTAGTATTGTAAAAAAGAATCTAATAGGTTTTTGTCAGGGCAACAGAGGGCATTGATGGATAGCTGGTTACAGAATACTTAGGTGTGTTAAAACCTTTGTATATTGACTTCAAATTAAAGTATGTTAGGATGTGAAATCATTATTCACAATCACTATTCATGAATCACTAATCACAATCGCTATTCATGGCCACTATTCATGGTGATGTGACATGTTGGTGATGTGGCTATGGGTGATGTGACATGGTTTATGGAGGATCTTCTAAGTTTTAAAGCATGTGGGGGACCTTTGGCACATGTGGGAGACCAAGGCACATGTGGGAGACCTTTGGCACATGTGGGAGACTTTTGGGACATGTTGTAGACCAAAGCACATGTGGGAGACCTTTGGCACATGTGAGATACCTTTAGCACATGTAGGAGACCAAAGCACATGTGGGAAACCTTTGGCATATGTGGGATACCTTGGCACATGGGGATACAATTGTTCCTATTTTTAAATAGTGTTCCCACCCAAGTGTGGCACATTTTTTAGGACACTATTCATTATCTCCCTCTTCTCTTTGTAAATTCTATAAAATCATGAGATCTCCATTGTATTACTCATCATGTTATAGCATCCATGCAAGCTTATTCTTGCATTCTTGGAGGTTGGATCTTAGAGGCATTGTTATGTTTGATTCATAACTAGAATGCTTCAGGTGTAAGCATTGAGTGCTTGGTTGTAAGCAGTGAAGAAGTTTCTTGGAGGAGATGTTATAGAGATAGTTGATGATGAATTTGAATTCTATATGTTGCCTTTGCCTTTTGGTTATTCGATTTCTATTTTAGCAAGGTTTCCACGTATATCTTGTGTAATGTGTTCTCTCATGTTTTTATGTTTTTTATAGTTTTTTTATTTTACCTTTAATTCTTACACATGTTTTAAGATTAGGATTTTTTAAACCGAACATCTAGTATCATAGTTTATTAATCCTATATGTGGTATCAAATTTTTGATTATAAACATCTGGTATCAAAGCTTATTTATCCTAATTGTGGTATCAGAGCTTTGATTCCTAACATTCCACTCATCTCCCCCTCAAATTCAAATTTGGTGGTAACAACTCATAAGATTATTCTTATAAAAAATATTAGTGCCCACTAAAATATCTAATATGACATCCATCCTAGGCAATGGATGCTTCTACTCAATGGTCATCTTATTAATATTCTTGGAATCTACACATATCCTACACTTGACACTTTTGTTAGGTGAGGAGAGGAGGTACAACACATGAACTTATAATTTCACCTATAAATACTTTCTCTCATAGTTCAAGAATGTTTCATCTCATTTATTCATTCTTTAATGGAGTCACTAATAGGAAGCTTGATAAGGAAGTTTAACTTAGGAACTAAGTCAATCTGATATGTAATTCCTATTTATGGGGCCAACCTATTTGGTTGTTTAATCAACATAAAATCTAAAAACTCTTGAACTTCTACAGATATTTTCCTCTTCTCCATTTTCTCCTCATTTTTGGGACATAATAGATAGCAAGATTCTTGTTTTGATTATTTTATAAATTCATTCCACTTCACCACACAAAGAGAAAAAGAATAAAACTCATTAAAATCTTATTCCTTTAAGTGTTTAAATATATGGACTTCCCCTCATGTTTCCCTTTATATGTATTCTCCCTTCCATGATGGATGTAAATCCTATCATATTGCCATGGTCTACCCAACAAAAGATGACATGCATCCATAGGTACCACATCATATAACATTTGTTACTTGTATGGTTCAATACTAAATTTAACTAAACATGATATGTACAATAGCATATTATGGTCTATACTTAAATTCTATAAGATTCAACCTTGGGGATACATGTAAATTAAGAATTTGGACTAGATCCATGTTTACCAAATTATCGATGGAACCTCCATCAATGATGACTCTATAAACCTTGTCTTTCCATTTTCACCTAATATATAAAATATCTTCATCTTACCATCAGTTTAAGTGTCTTCCATACTAATAATCACTAAATATGTTTGTGACATTGAGCCTCTTCCTTTTCAACTTCAACTTATACATTTTTTGGGTCTTCTGGAGTCATCATGGCCTTATCAGTAACTCCAAGATTTTGTGGACAATCCTAGGATTTATGAGCTTCAATGCATATGTCTCACTTCATAGTATAGCCTTATCTAAATGGTGGTCCTCTTCCCATACCCCTAAAGTTGCCTCTTCCTTTTAAATCTAGCCTCACACCCTAGGCCTCTTATGGATCCTCTTTCTTTATTGTCTTAAGGGAAATTACTCCTCATCTATTTAGGATAATCCAACCATATTTGGCATCATATTTCCCCTTCTATTCAAATTATTCACAACCTTAAATTCATATTTGAAAGCTTCATCTATAATATATACCTTTAGCAAAGCTAATTCATCTTGGAGTGAAAACCTAAGACCATTGACATATCTAGCTCCCAATTATTCCTCATCTTTCTGGTTATCAGCCCTAATTTATATTCTCACGAACTACTTTTTCTATAAGCTTGTACTATTTTCTCTCTTTTTCTTTAAATTTTGGACTCCCTAAATAACCTTTGTTTATAATTGAATTGAAGAAACTTTACCCTCAAATGTTTCAACATTTTAGGCAAGAATCTAACTTTTTCTTTACCTACCCCCTTTATGGTATTATTTAAATTATCCCCCCATAGTGAAACATGTGACTTTAACTTAGAAACCACATATTTCATCTACCTTGGGTCAAATGATTATATCCCATCCAACTCAAAATACCTCTCTAACTCTTGAACCCAATATATAAAAAATTCTAGGTTAAGCTCTCCTTTGAATTCAGATACATCTACTCTTCCCTTTGTTCCTTATTTTGTCACAACTTCAATCAACCTCTCCATATGATCTCTATCCATAATAATAGCACCTTGAATTTTATGTTCATCCTCATAATCTTCATGTTATACTCTAGCCTCTAATTCTTCCAATATTCTCAAAAAATACTCCCTAAGTGCTCTCCAGTTTGTAGCATTTTTCCTTCCTCCTGTACCCCAGTGCACGTTAATTCCTCTTTGTGAAATTCATATGCTTATTCTTAAAGATGTTCTAATACTAATATGATGTATTCAATATCTTCAACTTCTATCTCAATTATCAACACATCTATTAACTCTACTATAAGTTTGATGCATTCAACAAAGAATACAACAAAAGAAACAAGAGACAACAACAACACTGAAAGAGCATAATAGAATCTAAAAAACATGCAAGCACCAAAATTCACATCAATAAAATATATCAATATTTGATGCATTCATGAACTATTAAGTTTTTCAAATACGACAAGCTACCCCAACTAATTTTTTATTTTCTCCACTAATAAGTATGCCAAAACATCATAAAACACAACCTAAATTACATACAATTTAATCCTTCTCTCTTTTCTATATTCTTTTTATTTTTCCAACATGTAAGTCTGCCTAAAAATGTGTCCATAACCATGCTCTAAATTTGACACTATATATATTTGTATTCAAAAATAGAAAGATAGGTAATAGGGAGCTCTGCCTTCAAAATTACTCACCAATTACATATTTTTAATGTGTACACACACACACATATGTGTATATATACATATACACACACACATACATTTATATATATATATATATACATATACATTTATATAAATATGTAAGAGAGAGAGAGAGAGAGAGAGAGAGAGAGAGAGAGAGAGAGATCAACTCAAATTATTCTAAAATATTTATGTTTGGTTTACCTCATGCCCATTTGCACTGATAAATACAAGACCTCCACTTGAGCATCCCATTTATGGGAGCGTAGGTTAGTATCACCATAGTTTATTGTACATAGATTCTTATTTTTTACTTGCTTGATTTCATTCTACTGAGTTGACTTATTGATTTCTAAATTCATCTATGTGTGTGTGTGTGTGCAAGCGTGTGTGCATGTGCATGCGTGTGTGTGCATGGGTGCACGTGTGTACATATGTTTAAAAAATAAAATATACCACATTGAGACATGAATTTACTATATTAAAAAAAAACATATAACCTATTTTCTTGAAGACTACTTTGTTTTTGTACATTTGGTGCACACTATATATTAGCATATGCTTATGATTTTTTGGATCCTTTTTATTCTTCTTTTTCTTAGCCTTGCCCCTTGGTCTTGATTCATTTATTGAGTGCTTGTTCATTTTGATTTTTTTTTAAATTATGAAAACATTCAAATATTCAAAATATACAAAGCCAAGACCTTTACATGGCTTGATTTTAAGGTACATATAGTTATTTGATTTCCTTTGTCATATACATAGTGAGTCACATACCCATTTTCTATGCACATTCTCTTAATAGTATATATGAGTTAAAATTAGAAGTTATATGTTACACATGAGACATGGACATATACATGCATGACATTTATCACAGCCACATGAAACCTTTCCACATTTGGGGGTATGCCCATGCCAAGGGCATCTTGGTACACTTTTTAGGTTATGTCTTTTTGGGCCTTTGCATTAATCATATCAAACTATTCAGATTGTTTATGCATGACTTACTCATGTTAGTACTTATTAGAATGTTATTTACTATGGACATCATACTTTGTTATATAATATGGTGACATTGATTTATTATACGGATTAACGTTAATTGATCTATACTTATTTGATGTTGATGATTGTGACATTATTTGGCGTTTACAATTTTATATACTATGTGTTCTATTTTCTATGGGTACATTGATTATGTCTTGTCGATTCATTTGTTAGTTGTGTCAGAAGATCCTTTAGTCCATATTATAGCCATGTCATGTTCATGTTATATCATATTCAAGATCAATTTTCTATGCTTGTGTGCTTAAGAATTATTCACTATGATATTTCATGCATGTGCTTATTTACATTTATTTACATATCTTGTATGGAACAAATTGATTGTTACTATGTGTTTGGTGTGTGATTTTTGTTGTGCACATCTATATAATGTGCTTCTATTTCTACTTGATGTTGTCATAATATATGTCATACATCTACTACCATTCTAATTATTGCATGCTTCATTGACATATTTAGCTACATCTAAAAACTATTATCAAATAAATTATCATGATCGTATCTTGCGTGCAAATAACAAACAATTGTTTTTGAATTAGATCACATGTTTCATATGTGCTTACAAGTGTTTAAAATATTTATACGGGGACATATATTATCATGTTTATACATATGTTTTACATGATTATACTTTTCTATATAACATATGATGCACATAATTTTTTTTTTGAAATAAGTTATTCACATGCTTCATCTCTAATATCAAAAGGGGTCATATAATGAGCTTATTTCAAATATTTCGACGTGTTAGATTGAGCATTTAACATATTGGAACAAATTATCTGTTTATATGGATAAAATTAAGTAGATTGAGACATATTCCATATGATTTTGAGGGAAAATTGAGACATTCTATGATGTTTTAGAATAGATTATGGCATTCTACATGAGTTTGAGGAACGATTGAGATATTAAAAGATATTTTGATATAAATTTTGGCATTATATATTATATTTAGGGATATATGGATCATATGGAGCATGAATTTATTCATGCAAACAATTTTCTATGTCTTTTATGTTGAAGAATGATGGGGAACAATGGTAACTATGTAAGATTTAGGCTCTATATCCACCTACAATAGTCGATTTTTTTACATACAAACCCAATATTTAGGGTTTCTAATAAGGGGTATCTTATTACCCAAGGTAGTGCATTTGAGGTTTTATATTCAACCTTTCCAATATAGATAATTAGTAATTTAATTTTCTTGGGCCATCATCACCACATGGTTTTCTCCATCAAGTTCAAAATGTGGTAGCTTGGGTTCGCATACCATCAAGTGTATTCATTCCTTAGCTTTTCAATTTCAATTTGTTTTAATAGTTCAAATTATTTTAGTTTTTATAATTATGAAGAGACATTAATTTATACATATTTCTTGTACGTTTCACATGGAGCGAATGATACATTTTGGACTATATATATCAACACTAAAAGTGATTACACTGAGAGGCATTATACATGGACAATAGGGAGGAGAGGCATATGATGTCCTACATGTGTTAGTTAAAAGGATCAACATCTTATTTTAAAATCACCAACATAATATTTAAATATGTACATACATACATACATACATATAAATCTATGTATACACACACACACGTACATACATATATATATGTGTGTGTGTGTGTATGTACATGTATATATGTGTGTATGTTTATAGATATGAATATTTATATATGTACATGTATACAAACACACATATCTATACATGTACACACATATATATGTATGTATGTATGTAGATACATACATACATACATATCTATATCTACACACACACACACACACACACACACACACACACACACACACACGGGGTATTGTAAAAGGATAGGTGTTGTAGATACTTTTACTATATATATATATATATATATATATATATATATATATATATATATATATATATATATATATAATTTTTACAATACCACCTATATATTACATTTCAAACAATAGCCCTAAATGTATTAAAAGCAGTCATGGCTGAAACTTATGAATTAGAGCACATTTTCCAAACCAAAGTTAATGGTCGAAGCAACCACCAAAATTTACAAAAAAAACTAGATTTGTTTCTGAATAAATTGTGTAATTTTCCTATGTGTGGTAGTAGGTTTCATCTTGATGTCACATCTTATTTCATTATTTTATGAATGGTGGTGCTTATGCACTAGATTTTAATGTATTTTTCCTATAGTGATCCTTTGGTGTTATTTAAAAGACACATCACTGATAGGGAAAATTTAGGGGAATTAACAATTATGAGCATTGCAGTTGTGTTTTTTAACTAATATTATGTCTTATTTTTTCGTTGTCATGGTGTATTTTGCAATAGTAAGTGTGCATGGGGAATTTAGGGTGTCTAAAGATATGTTTGTGGAGTAACAATCTATAAGAGGAGGAATTCTCAGGAACATGTCTTTTTCTGGTAACACTGCAACCAATGTTTGAGCTTGAATTTATTATTGTAAAATGTGCATCATAGTTTTTGGATTCATAAAACCACACATTGGTTTAGTTTCCTTGGAAGCATTTTTTCTATTCATTCCATTGACTATGCTTTTTTTTTATTGGGTTGAATAAACCATGTTGGCCCTCTGAGTCTTATCCAAATCTTTCTTTCATAATTGGACACATCACTGATAGGGAAAATTTAGGGGAATTAACAATTATGAGCATTGCAGTTGTGTTTTTTAACTAATATTATGTCTTATTTTTTTCGTTGTCATGGTGTATTTTGAAATAGTAAGTGTGCATGGGGAATTTAGGGTGTCTAAAAATATGTTTGTGGAGTAACAATCTATAAGAGGAGGAATTCTCAGGAGCATGTCTTTTTCTGGTAACACTACAACCAATGTTTGAGCTTGAATTTTTTATTGTAAAATGTGCATCATAGTTTTTGGATTCATAAAACCACAAATTGGTTTAATTTCCTTGGAAGCATTTTTTCCATTCATTCCATTGACTATGCTTTTTTTTTATTGGGTTCAATAAACCATGTTGGCCCTCTGAGTCTTATTCAAATCTTTCTTTCATAATTGGACATTTTTGTATTGAGAAGAGTTAGTATTGGAAAATATATTTAGGTTTTTTCATTTCTCTAATTTAAAAATTTTGTCTTCAAATCCCATAAATGGGCATGTTAACTATGAGTTTTGGAAAATATATTTAATTTTTTATTCAATATTTTTAGCCTTAATGTTCACTGAGATTGTGCAATATTACTTATCAGAGCAGCCTCAAAGAAGTCAGTGGATGGGATGAACACTGAAGCCAACGCCCAAGCCCTACTTTTAGGACTTGAGTTGATGACCTAGTGTGGGATTGATATAATTATTATCAAGGGTGACTCGATGATCATAATTTAGGCTCTAAGATATGGGAAGGTTGGCTCCTAAAATGTGTAAAATATTCTTAGCCATGAGTGGGATGTCTTGATGCTACTAAATTATTAGGAAACCCACATTGATTTCGTGAAGTAAATAACGTGGTGAATGAGCTAAAAAATAAAGGCATAACTCAACTCAAGATTTAATTTCTGATAATGATTGGGAGGTATGGAATCTGGACACCCTTTCATGATTAGTTTTCACTTAGGGGTTTTGATATGGATGGTGTTAATAACTGATGATTGTTGATGTGTGGGAAATGTTCTTTCCCACAACATTAGGATGCCTCTCATTCTCTCATGAAAAGCTGGTGTGATGGTTGATGGGTTTTATTTCCAAGGCTGATTTTTATTTTGGCATTTACTTGGAGTGACAATAGCGATAGTGAAAAGGTGGCAATGTAAATCACATATCATATGTTACATGTGGCCTTCAACAATCCTCTCACTCATGCCATGGTGAGTAAATGTGAGAAGGCCTTTAAGGGTTGAGTCTCAGATTCTAGGCTGAAGCATGCTTTCATCATGTAGGCAAACAATATCTTGGAGGCCCTAAATGAAGTCATTAGATTGGTTCTTCTAGAAACCAATAGCAGGGTTAAGGTCAATTCCTTGGTGACATCAGTGTTTATGGGTAATTTACTTATGTCTTCAAAGGACAAGGAGCTGACTATGTTAGTGTCATCTAGGCTTGTCCATACAAGATTTCAAGTTGGATTAGAAGTAGTTGTGTAAGAATTTTTATCAGAGGAAAAAGGATCTCAAATCTTTTCTGGGTAGGTTGGCCATAGGGTGGTTCCACTGAAGGCCTTTTGAGACTTTGGAAGAAATCATTGGAAATATTTTGGACCATTTGGAAGATTTACAAAACTAGTTTCAAAACCTTGGTCCCTCTAGCTATGAGGTGCCTTAAATAGATTTAGGGGCTTTACGTACTCCAATGACATCAGTCATTGTGATATTATGAATTAGAAAGTCTCCCAAGTCAACATCGATACTGAAATTATTGGTGAGGCTATTTAGAGTTCACACCCCCTGACTTAGCTAGCTTCAATGATCTTGTGGGGAGGACCTGTCACTAGATGTAGGTGATCTCAGCATTTATGTGGGTTCATTTGGATAGTATGATTACAACCCCTGGTCTAGGGGGAAATTTTAGTATGAAACGTGTGGGCAGGTCTTGACTGAGGTGGAAATCAATGGTGTCATGGGGGTTTGATGTGGCTGCAAGGGTTTTGGATGGTGATGTTGGGTATGTGAATCTCTCTGTTGTTGTGAATACTTCGATGGGTGGTGGTAGGTTAATGAGTGGCTATGAGGGGTGTGGTGGTGGTGTATCGGTGGTTGGTGGCACCTCATAGGGTGGTGATGGTTTGAGCAGGTATGGCAGTTGTCTTATGGGATGTAAGGTGGTGGGATTTGGACTGTTTATTATGGTTTTGTTTGGTTTGCATTAGTGGTTTCTTTTTGTGTCATTGTTTCTACCCATCGAGGTATCTTTTAGGTCTTTTTGGTCCTTTATTTTAGTTAGTGGCATTGCAGTACAAATTCAAGCTACACAATGGATGTGAAGCCATGTCGCAATCAAATCAAGGTTCATGATGTCCTTACTCGCCGTTGACAATAAAAAAACGTCCAATCATTTTTCCACCACCCTGCAAGCTACAAACCCCTTTTCAATGGGTGTAGGGCATGTAAGTCCACTTGTTGGAATCTGGGTCTGGGATATAACATGCCCCCTTTGAAGGATGATATCCTTTAAAGTAACCTATCATTGCCCCTCACCATCATAATCCAATTCACATTGAAATTTGTCACCACCAACATATTCTATATGGCCTTACCCTTCCCCACTAATTCACCATTTCTTAAGTTTACTGTAAAACAAAATGTGTCGTCCCTACACAGTTCATTATCACACTATATAAAGGAACACATAACTTTATTTTTTAACATCGCCTCCACTAAAAATATAAAATTATTATTGTTCAATACTTCATACAAAAAAGTGATATAAAATTAATAATATTAAATTACAAATTAAATACAACTACAAACTTATATTCTATGACTCTACATAACCTCAATTTACTAAAACATAAACTTACATCCCTTAAAAATAACTTTAATTTTTTAATATTTTTTATTATTTTTTTGGATAAAAATAAATAAATCAAATTACATCAGCTAGAAAACTGTTAGTCAGTATAATCCTCTGAATTTGGTTTTCATTGTATAGCGACTTCATCAAAATTCCACCATATTTTCTTTTCGGGTAGAAAGCTTAAAAACGTTCATACGGTTGTAGGAATATCGTCCATTGTTTATTGTTTTGAGGTGACCTGATCGAGAACAAGTCAACACGCACTTTTGTCATTAACTTTAGATAATTGAACGAGATATTATTCTGCTGCATAACCTACAGTAAGTCAATCCTTATCCATCAAAAATTGGGAAGTGGACAGACATTTTCGTGCATTGACTTGACTTGGAGTGTTACAGCTCTCTAACGTTTACACTACGCAAAAGCCATCACGCCACTCACGCAAACATCCCTCCACTCCACTGCTTATTTATACTGACGGCGTTGCCATACGTTTTTCATAACAAATATTCGGTTGCTAAGTTTTCAAGCATGACGGAATATACAAAGATCTTAGCGTTCATTTTAACATTGATTTGTGCAGGAGAGATGCAACTGGGTTTAGGGCAGAGCATTGAATCTATAATCACTCAGACCTTCTTTAACCGGGTTAAATCAGGAATCTCCCCTTCTTGCACGGGGAACAACTTCTATACTTACACTGGTTTTCTTGACGCGGCCAAAGCTAATAACTTCGCCGGTTTTGGCAGCACCGGGTCTGATACAGATCGCAAGAGAGAGTTGGCTGCTTTCTTTGCTAATGTGGCCCATGAGACTGGAAGTATGTTCTTCTTCCTTGCCTTGCCTTGTGTTGGCTATATTATCAACTTGATTACTAATTATGAAATCATTTTATGTGATGTGCAGGTCTGTGCTATGTGGAAGAAATTGCAAAATCGACATACTGTCAGCAATCCACAGAATTTCCTTGTAAGAGCGGCAAGCAATACTACGGACGAGGCCCGCTGCAGCTAACTTGGTAATCTCTTTTTGTTCAATATATACCTGTAAATCCATTATAGATTCGGTCATGTTTTACAAGATAAACACATAATCCATATATACATGCGTATGTAGGAACTACAACTATGGTGCAGCCGGAAGATATGTGGGACTCCCCCTGCTGGATAATCCGGACTTGGTAGCGCAGAGAGCAGACGTTGCGTTCAAAACTTCACTCTGGTTTTGGATGATACACAGCAACTGTCACAAAGCGATGACTTCCGCCGGCGGTGAAGGATTTGCCGGAACAATCAAAGCAATCAACGGCGGAGAATGCAATGGTAGGAGGCCCAGTGCAGTGCAAAGCAGGGTTGATTTGTATAAGAAGTTTTGTGGATGGTTGGGCGTCGCTACCGGCCCCAATCTCTCCTGCTAGATTTCTAAATAAGCTTGTAAAACCAAATAAGGGCATAAATAAGTTCGTATAAATATAGAATAAGGGCATACATATAGAATAAGGAACTTTCCAATCGGCACAACTGGTTATTATTTAGAAGTGGTGGACAAGGAGTTGGAGGGTATTAATAAATGGGGATCTAATTCCATTTCTAGAAAAAAATTTAAAATTAATTTAAAAGTTTTTATTATTCCATAAATATTTAATGTGTAATTTTATTTTATTTACCTGCTTGTTTTATATTTCAAATGTATTTATCACAAGAACTTAAATATTTTATTTTTACTAAAAAAAAATTATGTGAAGAAATAATATAATTTATTGTAGCCATCATTTATTTTAATTATTATTATTTATTTTAATATAAATATATGTATAATGCATATTTATCATATTGCTTTTCAAATTTTTGATTATTAAAATATATAAAATTTAAGTATGGTTGTAATAAATTTAGTATATCATTGAATGCTTGACAATTCAAAATCAACAATTTAAATATGTGCCTTGAAAGACTCTCTCCCTCCTGTTAAACTAAACTAAATAAATAAATATACAAAACTTTATTGAGCTCAACTAGCGGCTCTTCAAAATTTGTTATATATTCCAAATAGAAAACATGAAGAAATTAATCCTTTGAATGGGTTGTTAGATTCAAACTCTTTTGTTATAAGTCGTTTTTATTTAATCCCTGCATCTTTTAAGCTTATATGTACTCTAATTTTAGTATTACCGAAAAAATTAAACACATGGGAATAACATATTAGAATTGCAATAAATAAAAGGATGGCACATGGATTTGACTTACCAATACGATTATATTACATCTCTGGTTAAAAATTAAAAACCAAATCTATATTCTGCATCATAAAAGAAAAAAGCCTCTAAACTCTTCCACAAACAGGTCAGAAACACCTCTAAACTCTTCCGCATACGAACAGAGGAAAATTGCTTCCGCATAGAGAATATGCGAAAGCCGTTTCCACGTTCACAGGACGGGAAAACTCCTTCCATAGATGGAAAGGGGAAAACATCTTTAATATATATAACATATAATTAGAAGTTTCAACTATTGATCTCCAAAACATCTTTAATATATAGAATATATAATTAGAAGTCTTAATTATTGATCCCCTTCTTTTATATACAATATTATTAGTCGTTCAAAAAATGATTTATTGTTTTATGGAATGTCGACTCTCGATTCAATTGTCACATTCTCTTACATGATTTTAATTTGGAAAAAAAAAATCATTTGATATAGTTGAAGAAACCTAGATTCTTTGTCATTTAGATTGCATAAGTGTTGTCAATCATGAGAGGTGTTGATGAAACTTATTATTATTGCAAATCTAAAAGAACCATTTTGATCCACAAGATCTATCTAGTTGCCTCTTAATCAACCATATACTATCCTTATGTTGAATAAATTACTGATACTAATTACTTTTTAGATTTTTAACTGACAACTCTTGTTCCAAATTCATCAAAAAACCCGTAGTGGACTTCCCATCTTCATGATCACTAGCATAGACAGAATATGAATATACCACCATTTCTATGAATCACCACTGAGAGGTGTACCATGATGGGGGTTGAGAATGCAAGACTAACAACTATCAAAAGGTGATCTTAATGCGAAGTGGTATAAGCGAGTTGTATGAAGGAAACAAATAATGAAACCAAGCCACAATTATAGTGGTTTACTAACACCGGCCATTGCAAGAGGTAACAAGAGAAAGTGGGGTGGAGTTTGGATAAGACAAAGACCAGTCAACAAGACTAGAACAAGTCCTAAACCACCGCAGCCAGCTAACAACCCTACCTGAAACCATGATGACCAAGAGAGAGAGGGAGTTAGAATGGATCAACTATGGAAAAATAGAGAAACAACTAACTAAAAGAAGTACAACAAGTAACTTCTATCCCTAGGTGCCCACGAGATGGGACACAGGCTTGAGAGGTCAACGGGGACCCGAAAGGGGTCCTAAGGACCAAAACAGGGCTAGAGTGGGCCCAAAGAAACCTCAGATTAAAAAATGGAGGCTACCAATGTGCTTTGAACATGACAAAAACTTTAAGATGGAAGTCTTGCGGTTTTAAATGGAAAAATGGGAAAAAACTCCAAAAAGGGCCCACCAAAAGTGAAAAAAGAGGATAAAAAGAAGAAAAAGAGAGAGAAAAGAGGTCAATTACACTCTAAGAGATCCAAAGGAAAGCCCACGAGCAAACAAATCCTAAGCAGAGCAAACAAGGACACGGGAGAATGTCAAAGATGCACAGGATGGTCCAAGTAAGCTCTATGAATGGATTTTTGCAAATTTATTCATTTTAGGGTTTGGGAGGCCCTAAGTGCATTTTGACTCATTCTGACCGGTTCAATAGATGAATCAGATGAAACAAGGAGTCAAAATGTCAATCTAAGTGAGTCAAAGAGAATGGGACCCATGGGAACTCAAATCATGGCCCATGGGGCAAGAAAGAGGGAGCCCTAAGGCATCCCAATGTAGGTCATGGCCTGGCCTACCCAAGTTGTAGCTTCACCTAAAAAACCATGGCTTGGGGTAGGAAAGACCCAAAACAAGCCTCGAGAAGCCTAGAGGAGCTTGGGAGGTCCTGAAAGGGGTCAAAATAGGAAGTGATAAGGAAAAATAAGCTGGATGGATAAAAAACATCATTTTTTACTTGTTCTTGCTCATTTTTTGGCCAATAGACTAATCCATTTGCCTATTCACTTACTTGTGTAGACACACATAAGAGTTAGCATACCAGAGGAGGGAAGGCCTTCACAAGTGAGATAGCATCCATCATAGCTAGATAGGTCATGTAAGTAACCAACTGAGAGAGAGTTCTAGCATGGTTGGTCGAGGAGGCAGACGTGCTACCTATGGTAGACCAAGATCACTTACGGAGTTTAGGACTTTGGAAACTAGTATACATGTCCTCATTGCATTACTCTAGGGACTTGGTGAACACATTGGTGATCACATGCATACCAAAGAAGCATATGTTCCAGTTGGGGCATGAGCTAGAGGCCATCCTCAATATTGAGGATGTCTACCCACTCTACAGGGCAATGTTGATGGGTAGAGAGATAGAGATACCAATGATATAGGATATAACAATAACAAAGCTCTACTTGGTGGGATCCTACCCTCAATGGAACAACCATAGAGTGTAGATCACATAGTTATCACCGAGGATACCCACTCTCAAGATAGTGATAGCATGGACTATGGTTGGGAGGCTCTATGTCGACCAAAGTACAAGGTGGCTACCACTCTCATGGATAATAGTTATCCAAAGTGTAGAGGGAGGATAGAGATATACCTGGGGCTAGTATATCCTCGGTGGATTGTACCAACAACTATATCACATTTGATGTACAAGGGTAGGTAGATTGACACAACCCAAATTACTCATGTCATGGGCTTATGAGAGGCTCTCATTGACACGACTAAGAACACCACATGGCAACGATGCATATTCTACACTGGAAGAGGATATGTCATGGGTTTCATGATTCATAGACAAGGATGGGCTCATGCAAACCACCTTAGATCCAGATGTAGTGGATAACTACATCTATGATCCCTATAGCTCTATAGCATGGCTATAGGATGTCATGGTAGATCCCTATGTGGGATGCGAAGAGATTTGAGGTTCGTAGGGGTCATACCATCATCTAGGGAGACAAGCTCTAGTGGGGAAGGAGAAACAAGCACAACCTAGGCTAGTTGAGGCTGAGCCCAACAAGCAATCGAGATAGAGCGAAGGGGTCGATGGTGGAGAGAGACCTGAGGACCACTACCACTAGGAGGACAATGACCTACAAGAGGGTCATAAAGGCCATCAATGTTTCCATGTAAGATAAGTGTATTTTTTAGATATCACTTTATCTTTGTACTCATCCTTATCAAGAGCCAATATGTGACTAACACATATGCTCTATGTGTGTGTGCAAGAGACTAGCCTAGTTAGAATAGATCCTAGGTGGATCTACTACTGAGGGAGATGTTCATTAATGTGGTGGTAACACCCATGATGAAGTGGGTGCAACATCTACTAGCAGGGGTAGAGCCACACACTCACTTCTGGAAAGTTAGTGCATGAGCCTCATGTGAGTTGATGAGGACATGACACTAGATACCACAGCTAGAGGTAGAGTCAACATGGTACGAAACAACCATATCAAATTAGAGAGTGATTACAATAGGGGCTGAGGCAAGACTAGCTAAAACAAAGGTTGAGGTTGATCAGTGACAAGTTAAGCTTACCTGAGAGCAAACTAGAGGAGCTAAGGCACCTGAAGAGAGGGCAGACCGATTGGATACACTGAAGGTACTATAGCTCAACTAGTCAAGAGGTAGAGATTGATATCTCCACCTTAGTGATGACTATCATAGATAGTGCCTAGTCATAGGTTGATTGGGATATGCATATATAGCCATGCATGTGGTAGTTATTTGGGGACTGCAAGCCCAAGCTGACAACAAGCCATGTGATGTACCTAGAGAAAAACATGTATTTTTGGTGATATATATACAATTTTTTTCTCATTATTAGCATATGTGTGTATATTATTTTGTGTGTGATTTGTATGCTTCATCTGATATAGACTACTAGATACATGTGATTAGATAGTAAGAACTGCTAATAAAGAACCCACATGCACACACATATATAAGCAGCATGGAGGTTAGTGGTACTAGAAGAGAGGAAAGATTTAACTTAACACCATTGATGAATTTCTTGGAGGGCCACACTGGCCCTAAACATGAAATGTCTTGAGGCAAAACGCATTGATCGGGTGCCACAAGGGCTCCCCTTTTAGGGTTGAGAGACAATATGCCCTGTTATGTAAAAAGGCAATGATAAAAAAGGGCCAAACCACTTGTGTGCAAGTTTACCCTTCTTACAGTGGTCCTTTTAAAAAATGAGGACCGTATCACCTACCTAGAATTGCTAAGGGTGCACTAAATTCTTGAATTGGTGGCATTGATGGTGTTGGTAAGCATGATTATGCTCAAAAGTAGGCATCACTCATCTAAGTGTTCAAGATTGATGAGGTGAGTGGCACATTCTTCCTCATCATAAAGAGAACTAAATGTCTTAACCCATAGTGAAGGGATTAAGACATCTAAGGGAAGAATAACCTCAAACCCATACATGAGCGAGTATGGGGTTACCCCATGGTCATTTAGAAGCTAGTCTGATAGGCCCATAGGGTAGGATAGAGCATGAGATGCCAGTCCCTCTTGGACTAGGCAACGGTATGTAGAAGCATCTTCTTCAAATTTTTATTTAAAGATTATGCTTACACATTTCCCTAGGGGTAATGGGTGGAGGAGAAGTGGAGATTGAACCTAAAGAATTCAGTGAGCTCATGCATCTTGGGAATTTGGAAGCTTAGGCCATTATCATCCATAGTTATAACAGGGACCCCAAACCTAAAAATAAGCTTGTTCAAGATAAAATTGGCTATAATCTTCCCACACATGCCACTAAAAGGTATGGCCTCAACCCACTTCATGAAATAATCAGTGGTAGTGATGAAACAATGATGGCCATTAGAAGAAGCAGGTTTGAACTCACTAATGAAGTTAAGATCCCAAACCGAGAAGGACCAAGGTGTAGAAATAGAGTGTAAGAGGTCAGTCAGGGTGTTGATAGTGTTCCCTATGACTTGACACATCTTACACTTCTTGGCATATTGGATTGCATCCTTGACAAGAGTGGGCCAATAGTAACCCATCCTAATAATACATTAGGTAGTGGCTTACCCTCCCGAGTGGCCATCGTAAATACCCCTATGAGATTCTTCCAGTGCAAGAGGAATATCCCTAGGGGTGAGGCATTGCATCAACACACCATCGATACCCATATTGAATAAGACACTACTGATGATGACATAGTAGACAACAAGATTACAGATATGATAGCATTCCTGAGGAGTGTTGATGTCTAGTCTTCAAGGTAATGGATAATGTCTCGATATCAATCACACTTGGAGACCTCAGCATGGTCGACTGAGTAGACCATCTCATTAGGAAAGGCATTGTCAACCAACTCTACACTAGGGTTGGGTAGTGGGTACTCGACAAGTTGGTTAGCCATAACCAAGCCCTTGTTGACTTTTGGTTGACAATATAGAGGTCAAAATCCTAAAGAAGCATGATCTACCTTGTAGTCTTACCATCAAGATGTGCCTTGCTAAGCAAGTAGCGAAGTGGATCAGACTGGACAATCATGTTGGTAGTCTAGACCAACATGTAATGTCACAATTTATTTGTATCAAAGATGAGGGAGAGGCACTGGTGTTCAACAAAAGAATAGTTGAGTTTATGACCAACTAGTATGTGAGAGATGTAGTAAACAACTCTCTCCTTGACGGTGTCATCCTTTTGGCATAGCATGCCCCTAATGGAAAGATTAGTGATAGAGGTATATAAGATGAACTCATGCCCTTCAATGGATTCCATAAGGATGGGAGGACTATGAAGCATACGCTTCAATTCCTTGAAATCCACTTGGACTTCAGCAAACCATAAAAATGGAGTATCCTTGTGCAAGAGACGTGTGAAAGGTATGGATTTGTGAACATACTCCTCAAGGAAACATCTAAGAAATTTGAGTCTTCCAAGGAAGGATTGTAACTGGATGAGGTTAAATGGGGGAGGCATCTCAAGGATCTCCTTGATCTTGTTGAGATCCACTTCAATACCCCTCTATGAAATGAGGAAACTAAGAAAATTTTTGATAGAAATGCCAAAAATGCACTTCTCATGTTTGAGACTAATGTAATACTCTCAAGGATGATCAAAGATGATCATGAGGTCTTGTACATGCTCATCTTGCTTACGGTATTTTTCAAGGAGGTCATCGACATAACACTCAATTATCTTACGGATAAGGTCATGGAAAATGTGGGTCATGGCATACCGATACATGGCCCCAACATTCTTCAGACCAAAAGGCATGATGACATAGTAGAAGATACCCCACAAGGTAATGAACATCATTTTATGTTGGTCTTCAGGTGAAATCTATATTTGGTTGTATCCAAAAAATTCATACATGAGGGACATGATCTCAAAACTAGTGGTGGAATCAACAATTTGGTCTATCAAAGGAATAGGAAAGTTATCCTTCGGATAGGCCATATTGAGATCTTGAAAGTTGATGTAAATATGAATGGATCCATTCTTATTGAGAATGAGAATAGTGTTAGAAATCCATCCAGGGTAGTCGATAGCTTGGATAAATCCAACTTAGATGATTTTCTCAATCTCAGATTTGATGAACTATGAGACTTTAAGAGCCATTGGTCATTACTTTTAGCAAATGGGTCGGGTCCCATTATTTATAATGAGATTATGGATAACTATGTCATGATTCATGCCCTTCATATCAGTGTATTTCCAAGCAAATACATCTAAAATTTTTTGCAAGAAGGTGACCAAAACATCTTATTCCATTAGAACAAGGCTAGTGTTGATCTTGATGATCTTAGGCCTTGCTGAAGTACCAAGGTTGACATCTATTAATCCTTCAACGTTCATAACATTGCCTTCCTCAAAACACTTTGACATGGGAGGGAATGACTCATCTAACATTTTAGGTTCAACTGCCAAGATATTCACCATAGGAAGGCCTAGGGTTGGTCTATATACGAGAGAAATCTCCAAACCAAGATGATCAAGGGGATAATGATACTTACGGCAAGATTGCATGAGCTTGGTGTAAGCCTTTCTCTCCTTGAATAGGTTGAATACCATAACATGAATGAAACAACACTCGAGATCGAATTTAGACACTCTAGTGGTCTTAGTAGGAGATACATGGAGAGAGCCTATATACTGATGGGTAAAGCACGATACCAGGGAGAACTCAAAATCTAAGAAAACATCTTGGAAGAGATCTCCAAAAAGAGGTGAGATGGCCTGGCATCATGGAGTGGAAGAGGGATTCAAATGATGCATGTCAAACTCTGAAGGGATGAACGTTGATCGGTACTCAATCGGATTAAAATGTTCATCCTTAAATAAATGAGACTCAGAAATAAGGGGTGTATGAGAATCTATAGACCTCCATGAGGAGACAATCAAAGCCTCACCTAAGGGCTTTGTCTTTGTGTAGAGTACTTCCCAAGGATCTCGGTCAACCTCCATGGTATAAACCTCATCTTCATGCACAAACTAAACCATACAAAACATGGCTGACATGACGGTCTGCATGGCAACGGTCCAAGGATGGCCAAGAATCATGTTATATAAAAGATCAAGGTCTAACACACAAAACTCAATTTTGACTATCTTGAACTTGACCCAGAGCTTCATGTTCCCCACTAGAATAATTATGTCATTGGTGAAACCAACATAGTTATGGCAAGAATCAAAGAGCTTCTTTTGAATGATCCCAAGCTCAGTGAACACATATAGGGGCATGCTATTTAATGTAGCTCTGTCGTTGATGATACACCGCTTAATGTGATAATCATCAATAGAAGTCTTGATATAGAGAGGGAACATAGCCCTCTTTGTAAGAATTAAAGAGTTTAGAAAATCGGTTGGGTTGAAAGATAACATGGGAGGATGAGGGCGCTCATGTGCATTAGAGTTGAATAACATTATGATGTCATCACGTAGCAAACCCTTGTAATAAATACCAAACTCATCAAAGATAAGACCCCTTTGTTTAGGTCAAAGATGAAGCAGGTCCCAAATGGAGATCCTAATCAATAGGCCCTGTAACTCCTCTATGATGGATTAATGATGTTGTCTACCCCGGGGAGGGATGTTACGCCTAAATTCAAATATGACCTTAGGATTCCCTACCCCCATGGATTAGACAGGAGGCCCGACACCACTAGTCTCTCCAATGGGGTTAGTGGCCTGACTGTAGCACATGTTAACAAAGCACTCGTACCTAGTAGAGGCTATGTTGATAGAAACAACAACCTTGTTAATCTTGTGCTTGGGTTTCCCTCTTGGGTCAGCTAGGGAGGAGGAGTCAGAAGAGGTGGAAGAGCAAGAAGGAGAACATGGGGCCTTAACCTTTGATTTATTCTTTTTCTTCTTCTTCTCCTTATCATGGTTAGGCAAAGGATCCTTGAACACATTTAACTTGTGATTGGGTTCCTGATCCGGACAATAATTCAGATGACAATTCGGGTGATGGGTCTACCCGAATTGATGGCGGAACTTTCGGGAGCCATAACTTTTGCACCGTAGCTCTAATTGACTCACCGTTTGAACCGTTGGAAAGATAATAATGAGGGGAACATCGTGAGATGGCATGGAGATATACTCAATGAATTTTGACCCCATAAAAAACCAATAGAAGTGTCCCAAATTTCAATTTTAGTAGTGTAGTCTAAAAATATTAATTCCTTGAATTCTGTATTATTGTAAATCATGGAAGTCGAACCAATTCATCTCCCTTAATATTGGTGACCTTCCACATCCTCCCCACACCTTCAAAACATGTATAAATGAAGATTTAACCTGAAATGGAAATCAAACATCTCTTCTCAGAGATAAGCATATGTTTGGGTCTGCAATTTTGATAAATAAAACATCTCTTTTCAAAGATAGCATTATTTGAATTGTGTTGTTCTTATTTTTGAATTATCTTTCAACCAAAGCTTTCAAGTTTTGGATCAGTTCCACAAGAGGAAAAATTTGAGACATAGATGAGGCTTACACACCAAAATTTTGGGTGGCATAATTGGTATCATCATGCACCCTCATCTGATGGAAATTGTAAAACTTAATGGGGGTCATAAGGAAACACCTTCCATTTTTTTTATTGTGCTAGACTCAAAAACCTTTTTTTTATTTGGTTTCTTGCTCAAAACATTTGCCTCGCATCTATCATTCTTGTCCTTCTTCTCAAGAGGAGAATTAGAAACACCATCATCAATCGCATTACGATTAGGGTCACACAAATAGGATGACTTTTGGGAAGGTACGGGTCATATGCCCATGTGCACTTCAAATACTTCGATCTTCAAATTCTCATTAATAGTTTCATCATAATAGGTGGTTTTAGACTTGAGGACCTCAAGGTGAACCTTCTACCTCAATGCTTGCATGAACATATTGTAAAGTTGGTCATCCAAGAACCTAGTCCTACATGTATGAACAATTTAATGCCATTTACATATAAAATCCAAGTTCAACTCACCCTTGGCCTACATCATGGAGGTGAGTGACTGGATGCTAAGGTTAAAGGGTTTGGAAATATCAAAATATTAGAGGAAGTCATCCAGAAGGATTTGGAAATTACAGAGAGAATCTAGAGGCAGATTCTTAAACTAGACAAGAACTTCAACTCATAAAGAACAAGCGAAGAGCTTCAACATCATGCCTTCATCTTGTTCCCAATCCATACATGCCATCATGAATGTTATAATATGCTTTTTAATACTGGAGTCCTACATTTGATTAAACTTAGGTAGTATAAGGATAGAAGTAGGAAAGGGAATCACACGCACGCAAAGGGTTAGAGGATTCTAACAAAGATCCTCATAAGCACAATTGATAGTAGGCTAAAGACAAACTCTAAGAGGGGGATCATAATGGTGATGGTGTTGCCTATATCCATAGGCATCACCATGACCATGAATGTGGGGAGGATGATGTTGAGGTAGCTTCTAATAGGGAGAATTCTCATGATGTAAATCATCTCTACCATGGGATGGGGAATAGCCACATGAAGTGTGACGGTCCCCATGGGGATGATGGAAAGACATGGCATGTTCATGAAAATGGTCATGATGAAAAAAATATCCACACTACTGATCACATGCCATCATATGATGATCAATCGGTGGGTGTTGATGCTCTGGCTAAGCCTCCCATAGATCTCTAATCGATAGATGATAATCCAAATCATCACACTGATTAGAAACTCTAATGAAGGGCTAGGAGGATGGGAAGACCCTCCATCATGGGGATACCTCACTGAGTTGGAATACCTATGACCCATAGCATGGATATGCAGATGTTCTTTTTCTAGAGTCTCCAACTGAGAAAGAGGTGGGGAACTCGTATGAGAATTAGTCAAAGAACTTGAAACTGAGTGGATGTAAGCTCTTTTCCAGAGGAAGCACACCACCGACTCCTAGGGGAAAGGGATGCACTTCATTCACCTAAAGTTATCTATGTCAATCATCTATGATTGCATGTAGCTCATTAGGCCCTAACCATGTAAGAGGATCTTCATTACCTCTAATACGTGAATGAGATGTGGTGTGAGGTTGATATGAAAATTCCTCAAATAAATGAAGCTCAAACATGTGGAAAGGAGATCGAGTCCATTGGTTATAGTCCTACCAATCTTGTTCCCTTTCAAACATGATAGGGCGTAGACTACCATGTTAGGTCGAGGGAAGATCTTGGATCCTATGGTGTCTATGGCATTCTATTGCAAACATGGATTGTTCATGAGTGAGCTCAAGAATGAGACCCTGAATCCACTAGGATTTGCATCCTAAAGGTGGGATATCAGACATGGATGTAATAAAGTAAGAGAAACATGAAAGATAACAAAAAAGGAAAATTGATGGAGAACTAACATGGAGAAAAGCATAAAACCAAAAAAGGAGAAAACAACCAAGGTGAGAGTCGAAACACAACTAAAAGCAAAGCTTAACACCTAACAGAGAGTTGTTGGCTAAGAGAGTTCTAAATAGGATAGAACTAATGTGAAACCATATGTGAGGTCCCACCAAGCATGCTAGAATGTACCTCCAAGAATCAGAATGGAACCACCAATGTTTGGCAGGGTGTCAAAGCAAATCACTAAGAGGCTAGAAGGCTCAAGGCTTCTATGCGCTACATGATGTCTATAGTGGCTATTCGGTTTGCTAGCTTTCACCAAGATATAGACAAACTTGTAAACCAAGTTGGAGCTAGAACGAGTAAGTGCATAAAGTACACAAGAACCTCTAATGGATCCAACCACAATAAGGTAGGTAGCTAAGACTAGGCTATTGATTGCATAAACAAAGCAAAAATAACAATACCAAATGGAAAAAGATAACAACTGAAATGAAAATCTAGAAGCTAAGGCACTTTGAGGCCAAATGAAAGATATTTTAGTCAATAGAGACATTTTCAAGAAAGGGTTCAAGAGCATGCCTATTCTATATTTGAGCCATCTTTCCAAATCAATACTACTATTTTCTAATAATGCAATGTTCTAGTTTAACGAGCGAGCGAGAGAGAGAGAGAGAGAGAGAGAGAGAGAGAGAGAGAGAGAGAGAGAGAGAGAGAGAGAGAGAGAGAGAGAGAGAGAGAGAGAGAGAGAGAGAGAGAGAGAGAGAGAGAGAGAGAGAGAGAATGTTTAAGAAAGTTTTCTAGTTTGTCTTGAGCATGTAGAGTCCTACTATGTAATAGAAATGTTTCCAATGCATTAACGTAGTTGGCACTATGTAGACATTCTTCAACCATGTTTGAGTTCATTTTGGGTTACCCACATCCATCATCTTTGATAGAGATCCATGCTTTATGAGTCATTTTTGACAAGCATTATGGGAGTTGATGGGTACGCAGCTGGATCGATTGATGACTTTTTAGCCTCAAATAGATGGGCAAATCAAAGTAGCCAATTGCACACATGCTCATCTTTTGTGAATGTAAAACTGTGCACATGCTCGCTCTTGAGATGACAATCTCTTGTACGTTTAACACACCTACAATAGGGCTCTTCAAAGCTCTACTAGCCATAACCCATTCTAGACATGTCTTGGGTTTCAACCTTTGGCACCTCTAGACATCTCCTACTACACACCATTAGGTAATGAGTCGCACGCATAGGAATGAAAAATGAATATAGTTGAGAAGTTTTTGTACCACTTCTGGTCTGTTCACCAACAGGTTTAGCAGATTCTCTCTCACACTCAAGCTAAGTACAAGGAGTGCCATGACACACATCGCACACCTCATACATTTCAAGTTGGTGATAAAGTCTGGTTATAAATTCAGAAGGAGTGATTCAAAGGGCCACATTGAAATATCAAGCCTCTGTGCTATGGTCCTTACACCATTTTGTGCGTAGCCAATGAGAATGCCTTCAATCTTGATCTACATCATTACTTTGGCATGCACCCAATCTTCGACATAGAACTTCTCAAGCCTTACACTCCATCATTTCTTGAGCCAACAGTGACACAACATCCTTTTAATTTAGATCTTGAGTAGTTGCATCCTACAGAGAAGGACCAAATCATCAAAGTGATAGACACACACACCCACCATGGCACATATCAACTTTTCTAAGTGGTCAAGGTTGGGCAATATGTTGATCAAGCCAAGGGGTTCACTTCACAATAACTTTAGGTGTAGTTTCTATAACTAAACACCAATGTAATGGAGACCATTGCTCTTCAAGAAAGGGCGAATGATCCATGTGCATCTCTTGCATAATCGAGCTCATTTTTCATTTGCTCTACTATGCAGGACGTATACCTCTCACCCCATCTTGTGTACTCCTTGCATGAAGTTTACTCATAGGTTTGTACACTATGCTTGTGCTCGCTCATAACTTTGTGCACTTCCTCGCATTGTCCCTATGCTTGGTCATTCAACATGTGCATAATTTCTACACTTGTGTTTGCTCATAGGTCTACGCATTACACTCGTGCTCGCTCATAACTTTGCGCACTTCATAACACGGTTCCTACGCTTTCTTACCAAACATGTGCATCACTTCCAATGCATCTACGTATCATCTTTATTCACACACGTGGCTTGCAAAGTGATGCTTTTTAGCCTGGAACTTGTCAAACCTCCAGTTGGGCAGTTAGCCACCATGTACCTGGTAGTTCAATTGTCATCCAGCCTGGAAGATGAACTGATGCAACTACCTTCTTAGTAATTGATAGTGGTTGTAACTGCTCTTGTATTCTAACTATATAAGTATGTAATATACACATCCGACCAAAGGTTGATGCTCTACACAATCATAACACAAATAACATGCTCTGTGTATCTACTCTGTAAAACATGCATTGTAGTAGATTGTACCAGTTTTTCCTATTCTCTTATTAATGAATAGAAGTTGTATTTCTTGCAAATAAGACTCTCTCTCTATTGAATGTGTTTAATTATTTATTTCTAAATAAACTTTGCCCATTCACTCTATATAACCAAAACTCGGTTATCCCCCGCACACTTGATCCTGAATCTGCAATGTGGATCACACACCTATGAAGAAACATACAACTTTATTTTATAATATCACCTTCTCACTCTATTGAATGTGTTTAATTATTTATTTCTAAATAAACTTTGCCCATTCACTCTATATAACCAAAACTCGGTTATCCCCCGCACACTTGATCCTGAATCTGCAATGTGGATCACACACCTATGAAGAAACATACAGGGGATATTATAATATCACCTCTATGAAAAATATAAAAAATATTATTATTTAACAATTCATACACAAAAAATCATATAAAATCAATAACCATAAATTACAAATTAAATACAACCACAAATTTATGCTCTCTCGCTCTACATAAGAGATACTTACATTCCTTTAGGAATAACTTTCAACTGAAAAAAACTGTTAGTCACTATAATCTTCTGAAAAAGTGCCTAAATTTTGGGTTTCATTTTATAGCGACTTTATCAAAATTCCACCGTATTTTATGGGTATAAAGCTTAAAAACACATAAATAGATTAATATATGTATGTATGTATGTAGGAACTACAACTATGGTGCAGCCGGAAGATATGTGGGACTCCCTCTGCTGAATAATCCGGACTTGGTAGCGCAGAGAGCAGACGTTGCGTTCAAGACTTCACTCTGGTTTTGGATGATACACAGCAACTGTCACAAGGCAATGACTTCCGCCGGCGGTGAAGGATTTGCCGGAACAATCAAAGCAATTAACGGCGGAGAATGCAATGGTAGGAGACCCCGTGCAGTGCAAAGCAGGGTTGATTTGTATAAAAAGTTGTGTGGATGGTTGGGCGTCGCCACCGGCCCCAATCTCTCCTGCTAGATTTGTAAATAAGCTTGTAAAACCAAATAAGGGCATAAATAAGTTCGTATAAATATAGAATAAGGGCATAAATATAGAATTAGGAACTTTCCCACCGGCACAACACGAGATCTGCAAGGAATTTTGGATCGTCCCTCATGGCATTATCTCCGGCTAAATCTTGAGCATGGAGAGACTGCACAACATGTTCAATCTCTTTCAGAAAACAAAAGGCACATTCAGTGATGGATGTTCGATTTCCCTAAATAAACACACAGGAATAACATATTAGAATTGCTATCTCTGGTAAAAAATTTAAAAACAAATCTATATTCTGCATGATAAACAAAAACACCTCTAAACTCTTCCACAAACAGGACAGAAATACCTCTAAACTTTTCCACAAACGGAAGAGAGGAAAACTGCTTCCGCATAGACAACATGGGAAAACCGCTTCCACGGACAGGAGGGGGGAAACATCTCCACCATATAGAACATATGACCTCTTTATATTAGGGGTCTCAACTAGTGGTCCCCTTCCTCCATATACAATGTTACCATCTCCTCCCAAAAAAAGTGAAGTTATTCACTGTTACATGGGATTGACTTTCAATTCGATTGTCGCGTTCTTTTACATTTGGGAAAAAAAAAACCATTTAATGTGGTTGAAGAACATCAAAATGCTATACTTCTACTCATACATATCAGCGAGTTAAATAAGATCTAATAAATATAGAAATTCTAATGCAATGAATGACTAGAAGATATTATTTAAAAAATCGTTGCGATCTTCTCATATGCCCAAAATCGCACCTTTCACATTTCTTGCTAGCAAAAGTATGGATTTCATGATAAAAAATAAGCGAAATGCAATGAATGGTTAGAAGATATAATTTAAAAAATCGTTGCGATCTTCTCATCTGCCCAAAATCGCACCTTCCACATTTCTTGCTAGCAAAACTATGGACTTCATGATAAAAGATAAGCAAAATTGGATTTGAGGACTTTGTTTGTCCATGGAGTTCCTTTGATTCCACCCACTACTAGGTGGGGTTACAAATATTCAATGTGGGAATCAATGTTGATTTGTGGAATGTTGTTGAGATTTTGGTAGATTGCCTACCATCCATGCCCTATAGATAGATCCCACATCTCATAAAGGTAGATATTTATCCTTATCTTCTTATTTGATTTTGATGTGCACACCATACTTGATCAATGCCACTAGTTGTCTTGCTTTAAATTCCATTTCCTTTGTCAAGTCCAGTTTAAATTCTAACCCCTTTAGCCACTTTTGATCATTTTGGTAGTTAGATTCATGCCATCAATCAATTTTGTAGCTCAGATTCAACACGCAGTCGATTCATATGTATGACAGCCTTAATAGGCCAGATGATCATCAATTTCAAGTTTCATATCTCTTTGATGAATCAATGTGCTAACTTAGCCATCAGGGTTTACTTTATCACTCTCGGTAAGCATTTTATATCATGTGGCCCCTCCTCACTACTTTGCTCTTCACTTTATGAACTCAAGGCCCACTTTAACTTTGAACAATTTTAAGTGTCCCAAGGCACCCAATTGAAATAAAGTGTACCACTTCACACATTTTCATTAATTTGGGGTCAAAATTTTCCTCTGTCATTACTTTTCATGGATCTTAGGTCATTGGATCATGCTACACATCTCTCCATCATTATATCTTCGATTGGAATACTTGGATCTTGAAACTGTAAGATTTACAAAAAATCAACTTAGTAAAGTGAGTTAATTTTTACATGAATTCAACTAAGCAAAAATCCAAGAAGAGAGAAAAGTCATAATTTAACGAAGATAAAAGGGCCTTTTTATAAACCAAATATAAAGTTGCCCATTTATTAGAAAAGTGACTAAGTGAAAAGTGAAATTATATAAATATTTAGCCATTTCAAATAGAAAATAGAGAAAATAAGGACCAAATATTAAGGAAAAGGATGTGAGAAACGTTGAGATAATTTAGATAATTTGTACAAATTTAAGGTGAAATGGTCTAAAAGAGGAAAATTTTAGTGCATTTCAAAACTATCATCTGAAATAGACTAAGACTTATCATATATAAAGCAAATTCAAACATTTATATATTAGAGATGTCCTAGATGCAATTCCTTAACACAAGTGCATATGATGAATCTTTCTCATTAAGACTTGTATAATTCAATGAAGCACATTCTAAATTTAAATCTTTGCATCTATTAACTTGCAAACCCAAAGATGACAAATCAAACAGACAAAACCACTAAATTTTTTGAGACAGAAACCCAGACTCTATATTAAAAAAAATAGGTTATATTATTTTAATGATGAGATTAGGACATATTTTGTAAGCAACAACAAATAGTGACTCTATTAGAAAATACTCTTAGGTATTTTAAAATTCTAGAACCTCAGTCTTCACACCCAAATAACAAGTATTGGTTGTAAATATTTTTGAAGACAAAATTAAAATATGAAGGCATAAAAGTCTGCTTTAACATGTGGCATATTAAGTTACCTTACTGCTAAAATACCATTATTCTATTTTATTTGAAATATTTCATGTTCTAAGCAATAATTGTAGTAGACATTATTTTTGCAATAGTGGCAGTGGTTATGACTACAACACCAAATCCATGAGTTCTGATAATTGGACGTATATTTATGGGTCTAGGCGTGGGAATAACATCTATCAGTGTTCCTCTGTACATTTTAGTTTCTCTTGCTAAGAACAAAAGACCTTTGATTAGCACCAATGGCCTTATGATCACAAGCAAACAGTTTCTATCATATGTCATAAATTTGGGCTTTACAAAGATAAGCTAAAAGGGAAAAAAATATTCAAAAAAACTTAAAGCAAGTTCAATATTTTGAAAATATTTGTGTGATGCCTTTTTTTTGGATTGATGTTTTGGATCTCCCAATAAAAAAATAGTTTATCAAAAAAATATTAAATAGGATGATAAAGCTTTTCTAAAGATACACCTGAATGTTTTCTAGATCCTAATGTTAGGAATGATGACAAATAATAAAAGAAAATGTGGTTAATTTCTCTTAAATGTCTATTTGTATTAGTTTTTTTAATCTCATGTGTAAATTTCTTTTTTTCTTAATACGTGGAACATGGTGTTGGATGTTTGGGGTTGTAGGAGTCCCTGCTATAATTGAACTACATTTGGTTATATTTTTGCCCAAATCTCCTTGCTGACTCTATAGATAGATTATTAGTTTTCTTGTATACGCTTACAAATATGCAATACATAACTAGATTTTAAAATTATTCAAAAAACTGCAATGTTGTAATGATTCTCTAAATGAACAATAAACAAAGGCAAAATCTACAAACTCCCACAGGGACGTGGTGCATGGCACACTTATTAAATAAGATAGCTAAATTTCTAAACCTTACAAAATAAACCCTGTTGGAATGGCTTGTTATTCAGTTAGGAAAGGGAATTGTTAGTTACAAGTTCTTAATAGATGGAAATTTAATTAAATATTTTAATTTTATTTATTAAGTTGATTTTGTTAAAATTTGATTTAATTTTTTTAAATATTTTTAATAATATTTATTATATATTTAATATCATATTTATTTTTTATTTTTTAAAAAATGTTTAAATGAATATAAACATATCTTACATTTCAATATGTTCATAATAATAATTCAAATATTTTATTAATATTCAAAAAATATCATTAAAAAATTATGTAAAGAGATATACAATTTATTATACTTTAGTTAGCATCATCAGTGTCGAATATATATTTACCTTGACATTAAATGAGTAGAGCATCAAATAAGAGAGGAGGTAATATTTAGTGTAAAATTAAAGTTTATAGATTTTGTAGCACGTATATGATCGGCAAAAATAGCCTGAGGTTCACAAATACCACCTAAAACATCTCCCACCAACAAGAAACATTCATAATTATAGGTTTCAATCAATGAAGAAACTGGAAAATAAAACAAGTTTTCATCCTTTAACTGCTTCACATAACAGCACTCTGTCATAGCCAAACCCTTGTGCATCGAAAAATATGTAGTAATGTTTTTAGAGAGTCATGTTATAATGCAACTATTGTTGATTATACATATTCATTGTGTATTATTCATAATTAATATAATTTATCTTTACTCTACATTTCTTGTTAGTAAAAATATGGACTTCATATATCTGGAAAATAAAAGATAAGAAAAATTAGGTTTGAGAACTTTGTTTGTCAAATTTGAGGTTTTGAAAGCCTCGTTCGATATGGAGAAATTGAACTTTCAAAAGATAAGGAAAATATTTTTTTTAGGGCTTATGGTCAGGGTTAACAGGGTTTTTAGAACCAACTACTTGTCAAGGCCATCAACAGTGCACAATATTGAATGTAGGATACCATGTAAAATCCGACTCGACCAAACAATCCAATACAATAAAAGTGTGTTACTACAATGATCCTAAATCTATAATAAATTCTTTATTTATTTTAGAATGTGTAATAAAATGCAAGGTGAGTGCAAGCTAATGATGGGCCAAAAGAGGGTATGAAGTGGCAATGAAATTTAAAAAAATACATATCTCAACTTCAATTGGTGATTTGAGGGTCTTTCACCATAAATTTTAACATGTTGTAATAAGAGTTTATTTTAGCATTACAAACAAATTTTGTGATCATATTATTTGTTTTTCAATTAAATAAAAAAATTTAGATAGATTTTTCCAATTCTAATATATTACTCTTTATTTTTTTATAATTTTATAAAAAGTGAGCACGTATAACAAATATTTTTTTCAATTTTTTTCGGATATGTGGACTTGATGAGGGATGTTGCCATATTTTTATTATTTTTAAATTTACTATTTAATTGAGCACTTACAAAATATGAAACTTATTTTATCAACAAGGTAAACTTAAACAATTTTTACTTATTTATTTTAGATCATAGTCGAAGAAGAAAATGTTGAGACCTACTTAAGGAAAAATATCAATTTAATTTAATTTTAAAAAATGTCTTCTAAAATTATAAATTTTACTTAGAAAAACCCTTCCAATATTTTACATACAAATATAAGTAACTAAAATAAAAACATGGGTGAAGAGAGGGGAACTCCATCAATTTGTTTTTGGTCCATCGATGAAGGAAAATAAATAAGCTCAAGTATGCCAAGGTAAAAACAAGATGAATCTTGAGCCAAAATTGGAGGGTAAATGGATATCCATTATGGATGATTATCTGTTTTGGAGAGCTATGGATATGTGTTTTATATGTAGTAAAATAAACATCTAAATATATGAATATAACGTTATATTTTAAATGTATTTTACCAAATATAAGAGATTAGGACCATCACGGATCTTTTGAGATTATTTGTAAATCTATAGAAGTTACGATTTAGAAGAATTTTTTTTCAAAACCTAATATGCTTAATACTTAATCATTTTCAAGATTTTAATATAGATCATAAAGTTATTTGCATGTAATTTTTGCACTTGATATTTATTTTAGGCTAAACAATGATTGTTTTGTATATTTTTGGGCCTTCTGAATTGAGTTGAAATTTTTTAAAGCGTTCCATTTGTGCTACAAATAAATTTTACAAACTTTTCATCTCTTAGAAATAGTGAGAGCTGAGAGCATATCAACACATAAATTTACATACAAATTGAGTACGTAAAATTAAAGAATTTACTCATGTAGTTATCACAATTTGTTATTATTTCATCATTATATGTTGTTATTTAGCATCGTTAGTGAAAATTGAGCCCAAAATCATATTACATCATCACAATTAGGCTCATGGGGATTGATTGAACAAAATTGCAACCCTTGTTGAACCAATTGAGCAATTGGCCCAACAAGGGACTCAATTGGGAAAAATTGAAACTTAAATTAGAGTATGTATCCATAATTAGGTTTTTGGGGCTTGATTTCCCCAAATTGAATCTCTCATTGAATAAAATGACTAAATGATCTAATCAGGGACTTAATTGGGAAAAAGTGAGGCTCAAAGAAAATTATTTAATTGCAATTATGTTTATGTGGCTCAATTTGTCAAAAATACATCTATTATTGAAAAATTTGAGTAATTCATTCATTTGTGGAATCAATTGATGAAAATTGAGCCACAATTAGGCTTATGATGCTTGATTCCCCAAATTATATCCCTTGTTAAATTAAATGAGTAATTGGTTCAATCAAGGATTCAATTGAGTCAAATTGAGCAATAAATCATATTAACTAGTCATAATTGGGTTCATAAGGTGCATAATTATGTCCCTCATTAAATAAAATGAGTAAATGGTCAATCAAGGATAGAATGGTGCAAGTGGATCCCCCAATCACATTATCTAGTTGTAATTAGGTTCAGGAGGATAAATTACCCTCAATTACATCCTTCATTTAACCAAATGAGTTATTATTTCAATCAAGGACTTAATTGGAGCAAATTGAGCCTAATATCACATTATGTAGTTGAAATTAGGTTCACAAGGCTCAATCTAGCCCCAAATTCCATCCCTCATTGGACTAAAGGAGTAATTGGTTTAATCACATACTCAATTGGGGCAAGTGGAACCTATAATGAAATTATCTCATTATAATTAGGTGTACGAGGATCGATTTCTTAACATGTGTCCCTCATTGAACCAAATTAGTAATTAGTTCAATTAGGGACTAAATTGGGGCAGATTGAGCCCCAAATAATAATATGTGGTAGAAATTAGGTTCATAAGGCTTGATTTTTATAAATTACATACCTCATTAAACCAAATGAGTAATTGTTTCAATCAAGGACTCAGTTGGGGAAAAAGGAACCCAAATCACATTATGTAGTAGAAATTAGGCTTGCAAGACTCGATTTCCCTAAATTGTGTTCTTCATTGAACCAAATTAGTAATTTGTTCGATCAAGGACTAAACTGGGGTAAATGGTGTCCTAAATCACATTATTTAGTCAAAATTAGGTTTACAGGGCTCGATTACCCCCAATTTCATCCCTCATTGAACCAAATGAGCAATTGGTTCAATGAGGGTCTATATTGGGGAAGATTGAGCTGTAAATCTCATTTAATAGTTATAGTTAGGTTTATGGGGCTCAAATGGGCACCAAATTGTATTCCTCAATAAATTAAATGAGTAATTGGTTCAATAAAGGACTCATATGGGGTAAGGAGAGCCCTTATTCATATTATTTCATTGTAAGTACATTCACAAGGCCTAATTTACCCAAATAGTGTCCCTCATTGAACCAAATGAGTAAATGGTTCAGTGAGGGACTCAAATAGGGAAAATTATCACCAAATCACATTATATTGTTCTTGATTCACATAGCTCAATTGGCCCAAATTTTGTCTCTCATTAAACTAAATGAGTAAATGGTTAAATATGAAACTTAATTAGGGTAAATTCAGCCTTAAGTTGCATTATATAATTGTAAATAGGCTATAGGGATTGATTTCCTCAAATTATGTCACTCATTAACCAAATGAGTAATAGGTTCAATCAAGGACTCAATTGAGAAATTAAGTACAAAATCATATTATCTAGTCACAATTCGGTTCACAGACTTTGATTACTCAAAATTTATGGTGTAGTCATAATTTGGTTCATAAACATTGATTGAGAAATTGATTTCTCCAAATGAATGGTGTACTCCAAAATACTTGTCCATCCAGGTTGGTGAACAAGCCAAATCTATTGTAAAATAACATTTTTCTCTAGCACATATCAAGATGGCCCCCTCTCAACAGATTTCAACTTGGTTAAAGTTGACTTATGCCTTCACAATGTGTACTTTATCAACTCGATGAGCTATATATAAGATGCACAACCCCTCACCCTGGAAGTAGAAAGATCACCAAACTGTGGTCAACCAAACCATTCATAATATTTTCTATATGCTACGATCGAAGAAGAAATCTTTACGAGGTGCAGATTATGCAAGAGAGAAGTTTCCTCTAGTACCACCACTTGATAAGTAGAAGTTTCTAGCACCAGTTCATGTCCAAAACCACCAAAAAGGCAAAGGACCACCCAGGCACCACCACAAAGGGCCACCCTACCAAGGGTATCACCACAAAGGACTTCACCTAAATAAGATACCATAGAATCACAATCGGAGGGCTCAACACCAACACCACCAACCAATCCATTGGAAGAGGAAAAACCTGAAGGTCATAGGGAAGAACTGGAGTCAAACTAAAAAAAAACACCCTTCCTAGTGCAAAAGGAGGAGACCACCCTTGAAGAGGCATAGTTAAACATGTAAAATCCACTTGATGAAGATGGGGATGGTTTTAACAGAGACTGAATGAGTGGCATGGACATTGGAAACACTTCATCTACACTAGATATGGATGTCAAAATCCTTAAGTGGGATCCTCTCAAAGGGAAGTAGCTAGCTAACTTTGAACTTCAACCATATTTGGTTGATCCAACCACCAACTTGTGTGCATAATGCTAGATAGGTGTTCCAAATAGGTTGCTATATTTATATTCCCATTTTCATCTGGAGAATGTAACTATTGACACCAAGTGTTAGATGTATTTTTTGTTGGACATGTATAATGAACAATGCCTTGTTGAGATACCTTCAGATAGTCTAGTTTTAGAATATAATGTAACGGCACTGCCCACTCAAATTTAGGTTGATCCCAAATAGCTCTCTCCTCTACAAACTACCTCCACATTTTCAAAAATGGCCTTTAAAGTTATGTGATAGAATATACTTTCATATTCTGATGCGTGCACTATAGAGTAGAAACATGACCAGGTGGTGGCAATGTATGATAAAGAAGTTACCACTTAGAAGGTACTTGAAGAGGAAGTGGTCATGATAAAACAAAAAATAGAAGAAACTATAATAGCAAAAGTCAAAAATTTAAATTTATGTAAAACTATTTTGGGCCAAGAACCAACATTAGCAGATGAAGTCACTTTAGAAGGAGAAACTATTGACAAATCAGAGACCCTTGTAAATCTCTTGTTAAAATAGTGCAAGGAATAGGCTACACCTAGAAATGAATTGTTATAGGTGGTTGAATAGTTTGCATAAGTAGTGGAAGTCTATAGATGCACCCTCCAAAGGGTTGGGGAAGTGATCCCCATCTTGGATGGGATTTTTGTGAAACTGGCATGACTTAATAAAATTTTAGTGGCCTGACTCTAGACAAAGATGTCTTAATGGAAGTAGTTGGTGGATGTCACCCTATTAATAAAAGATCATACCAAGTGCACTAAGGCATTTAAGAATGTCAAGAACATGGAATAGATAATAAATGCACATCAACAAGAAATAAATTCCAACTTTACAACTCTCTGAGGATAGGTTGTAAATGAGGTCACTACACTTGAAGAGGTCCAAAAGGATGCTTCCACATCCCTCGACCAATTGGTCAATAAATCAAGTGAGTGTCCTGATCAACTTGAGGAGATAAAAATTTAAAGGTGGTGATCGAGGAAATAACATCCAATCTACTTGACACCTTATCACATTAGGATGGCATAAAAAATTAGATTGAACAAGTTTGCCTTGATTTTTTGATTGAGGCCAAGACCGATGCTTAGTCTAATATGGACTAAGAGTGTTGTGTGGGGTGATGTTAGATCCCAAATTTTGAATAAGTATTTTGTATTTTTGGCATGGAACTACTTTAGTGTGAGAGGAGCACGACATAGGAAAACCATGGCATAGAACTAGCTCGATGCAAGAGGAGCATGAAATAAGAAGACTATGACATAAAACTAACTTTTTGTAGAAAGATAATGATGCAAAATATCATAGCACAAGAATACCCAGTCAAAGAAGAAGAAAAAAAATGAAGGACCTGAGATCAAAGGACTCGATATATCAGTGAAAGACTTAGGCAATACAAGGGAAGTGAAAAATGGTTAAGCTATTCTCAAGGACAAATTAGAATTTAATCATCACATAAGTTTCATACTAGCCTACATAAAGAAGGACATTTATCAGTAAGGATCTAGCACCAAATGAGAATATAAGGGGTATGAGGGCCTGGGTCCTTAAGATAAAATGGATAAATGACTACCATGACTCTCAATCTACTAGAGATCATTGGCTAGTCACCTAAGTGTCATAAATAATGTAACAACTTGGTTAGAGAACACAAGTATAAATACCCCTATGTAGAGATGTGTCAGGTTGGCTAAACATTGGTATTATGTAACAATTCTTTGTGGCAATAGTAAAATTATGGAAGTTATTATTAGTTGTTATTATTCTTTGGTCTTATGCTACATTTTTTACATAAGTTGTAACATTGAGTTATTAATATGTTTAGATGTGGTTTATATTTAACTATAATGAATATAATATGCATTGTGTGATCTTGCATAATCAACAATTTAAACCTCATGGTAGTTATCTTTGTATTCATGGTTGTTTACATAGTTGAAACAAGGTCCACAGTCATGTATTTTATTTTTTATGTAATCAATAATTTGATATATAAATAAATACCATTATATGACAAGTGTGTTACTATGCAACATAACCCATGGGAATTGATTTCTTGTTGCATACTTCAAGTAAGCGTGCAAGAGTTTAGTCTTTCAAGAAATGCCAGTGCATAAGCTTGTTGGGAACTAAACACTTCATTGCCCTAAGGAGAGCTTGATATAAAATCCTAAAAAGGGTACTCATATCGAATGCCTTAAAATTTTACCACTTAATTACAATGTATATATTTGAGACATTGATGTATTTTAGGTGGTATTATTCAGATCTTGTGTCCAATGGCATCCTAATAACATATTAAATATCCCCATACCTTGTAAGGCTAGAAATGGAGTAGTCAATGTTATTGAACTAACGTAAAGAGGTAACCTTATATGTACAAGCGTATTTTGTGTTTGCCCATCCAATTCTTTGACTACTTTCAGTGTAGCTTTTGAATCATTATCTATTTATCCAAGAGTGTTAAAAAAGTTCATTGTACATGCATTTTCACTTAACCTATTATCAATCATGACACTATGTATGGGTTATATGTTGATCTAAGATAAAATAAAGAGTGCATGTATATCTAAATTATCATTAAAAATTTCACAATCATCAAATGTGATCATAGGACATGGTGTTGATATGTTTGTAAATGTATCAATAATACCATTTATTGGATGCCCATATATTGAATGAGGAGGATGTGCTTTATGTGAATGATGTACCTTTGAATTATCTATATTTTATGTCATGTCATGGTTTAAAAATGGATTACTGAATATTGTTAGATATGCATTGTCATTTTTCTATGGTCTAGCTTCCTCTATGGGTATGCTTAGCTCAATAGTATTATCAAAAATAAGATCTCATATCATATGACGTAGCCTAAAATAATTGTTTGTAGAATGTCTAATATATATGTGGTATTCATAATATGTGTTATTGTCAAATTCTTTGTGTTGAGGTTTGGTCATATCAACCTCTAATGGTGGAAGTAGAGATATGAGATTACAATCAAGTAATTAACAAGACATGAGGAAGTTGTTTTAACCTTACAAATTGCCTCCTTGGTAGAGTTGTCAATTGAATGTTATTTATTGGTTGTGATACTACATTCACTGTTACTTCTGCTTCAATTTTTTTTTTTTTTTGAACTTATAGTTTGGTTTGGTTTGAAACTTGATATTTGAAGTAGATAAAACATTTGTTGCATATTTGAGCTTGTTCAAAGTTATGATCTTGAATTCATGTTCTTTGAATGTATGACACAACTCATCAAAATATTTGAATTTTTCAAAAGTGATAGACTCATGGAGTGGTACTAAACTTTGTATGAAGATATCTTGTAGCTCATTTTCTGCCATATAATTTGTCATTTTAGCTAGCATAGTTTTATATCAAAGAACAAATTCACATATTGGCTCATTTGACCCTTGCTTGAGTTTGGCTATTTGTGCATAAGACAATTTTTCACCAATGTTGATAAAGAATTTACTAAAATATAGTCTACCAAAGGGTTGAATTCCTTACTTGATTGAAGTGGAAGATCGTAGAACCATCACAAAGCATAATCTTTGAGGTTATGTGGAAAGAGCTTGGTTAATAATTTATTATTGTAAGCATAATCCAAACATGTTGCATGGAATTATAGAAGATGTTGTTAGGATCACATTTACCTTCATAAAGTGGTAGCTTAGTAGATAAAAAACCTTCTGGTAATGGTTAAGATTCTATATTAGGTGTTATAGGATTATGAAGCAAATTAGGGGAGTCCATTGAATGACTATCTCTAGAGACACCTTGCTATAATTATAACACCTTAGCATGTAAGTCTATATAAAATTTCTCAAGAGAACATGAATTAGGTGAAAGTGGTGATGGACGTTGTGTTTTAATAAAAGGAGGTGTGTATGATTCCTACGTAGATATATGCATATGAATATGTTAGAAACCTAGGGATTATGTCACATATGTAACAAGAGGTTCTGAAATAAGAATAAAAATAATAGTAGTAACTAGAATACCTAAAATGGAAGTATGAACAAATATAAAGGGAACTTTTTATTTTTGTGTTTGATATAATGAAATCTTAGCTGTATGTGCAGTCAGATGCTAAAAGTAATTAGACAAATCTATCCACCTATTTGGGATATTAAGGATGTCTTTGACCAAAATTGGACAATTCTTTTAATTGTTCAAGATTTATCCTATTAAACTAACTGGGAGTAATTTTATTAGAGATTTTGAGATTATCTTGATTATCATGTTCATCATTAACATCATTTCTGATTTGTACATAACTTTGAACAGTTGCATTATCATAATGATAAAAAAAATATCTATGTTATCTATTTTAGAAAACATCAAAGGAATATAGTGTCTTGAAAGAATGAATTTAGCTAAAACCCTAGAACAAAAATTGAAAAAGATAGAAATGCTTGAAAAAATGTATGGGTTCACCAATATGTTATATTGTATATTTAATTTAAAAATTAATATGTTTCTTAATAGTTTAAAAAATTTAATATAAATTAGAATACTAAATATATACAATTATTAATAATTCTAATTTTTAACTAGCTAAATATGGAAACATGTTATTTTTGGAAAACACTAAGAAGAAATGCACTTAGCTTAAATCTAGATTTTTATTGATTATTTTGTATATATGACAATGAAAATTAGTAATAGACTAGACTATGACTACTCATAATTCAGAATAGAGTTTAAATAGGCTTTTATACATGACCATGCCCCTTAAAAACAACACATGTTGATTGCATTTATTGGCTACAAATTTGTCCAAGTTGACTATGATTGATGACTGGTAATGCAAATAGAGAAAAATAGAACTTTGAGAGTCAGTATTAGGAATTAATCTGAATATATTTTTATCCATGAGCATGATTCATGTATAATAATGTAGGGTAGTCGCATCTATTGACTATGGACTTTTTTCCATTGACTATGAAAAAAATTGACTATTTCACATTTGGCACTTGTGTCTACTGAGCAGACAGATATGTTAAATTTTTATATTGCTATGTCGAAGCCATTATTTTTCTCCTCTTTGATTTGGAAACCCTAAGGGTATTTGTAAAAGATACAATCCTTCAAAAAAATGGGGAGTGTAATGGGTTGATCTGACCCCAATCACCCCCTTGATGATTGATTATTGCCTATGTATTAGTACCCCGAAGAAGGAATCAAGTCACATGTAGTTATCCCACCTATAGTGATTGTGAAATTATGCTTATTAACTATACGTATGCAGCTAGAGATATGGATTTAATACTTGATAATGATAAATCTTGACTTATTTTGATATGCTTTAGACTTGGCTTGTGGTTACTCCTTATGAATGATCTTGAATATGTTCCTTGTGAAATAGAGTGTAACTGCTCAATAAATAATACCAAGCTATGAATAATGAATGAGCTTTGATTTGTATTCATATAAAAACATTTTTATAATTTCCCTTATCCAAACTTATGAAATGTGTGGGAAAACCCAAATATATATTTTAAAATTTGGAAACTAGTCATTATTTGGTATGGGATGAGGCCACACTAGGTGGGTAGGTTTGCATAAGTATACCTACCTACATAGTGTGGACCTATCCCATAGAATCAAGGACAAACTCCTTGTGTTGGAGATAATCTTATAGTGATTTAATATAGGTTTTAGTGTAACTTGGAAACTTTTGTGTAGTAGTGATGGTGAATAGAGTGTTAATCCCACATATAGATAAATGAGTTAGAGGAATGGTGAATAAGAGTAATGTATTTAGGCACAATTTTATTGATTTAGGATGTTTCAATAATTTTTGTTATCAAGTATCTATGACCAGATTTAAGTATCTACAAATACCAGTGGAAATCTGACATCTAGTGGTGGATATATTGATTCAACAACACAACTTAATGACATAAAAGGAATTTTTTCATAAACATCACAAACATCCAAAAAAATAACCCATTTTGTATAATATTTATAAATATTACCCAACCCTTTCACTCTAGAAGAACTTGTTTTCCATTTCCCCACATCATTTCACATGCCTAAGTTTACAAAATTTAATGGAAATGGGGATTCATCCTTGTACATTAAAGCTTTCTTTGCATCTCACATTGAGTGTAACTAATAAGAGTTTATTTGATGAAATTATTTCCTAGGAACCTCATATGGTATACCTTAGATTAGTTATATTCCATACCTAAAGGATCTATGTGTAGATTCTATGAATTGCTTGACCTATTCTTACTACATTTTTCAATCAAAATTACTCAAAATGTCAAATTTTCACAAATTTCCCAAATCAAAAAGAACCTAATGAATGTATTATCAGCTACATGTTTAATTTTAAAACTAGGCTAACCAAGATGTCACATACGTTCCTTGATAGTGAACTTTAAAGAATATTCTTAAATAGATTTTTATCCCTCATAAAGATATAGTTATGTTCAATACATATTATTCATTTGAAGACCTTTGTCATGAACTATGCAACATTGAAGTTAAGCTTTTGGATGCCAATATGTTAAAATATTCATCTACTATAATTGCATCCAATACTTATATATATCAAGGAAAAACAATGTTTAAACTTAATACTAATGATGTACACCTTATTTCCAAGCTAAGAATGAGGCTAAAAATATTAATACAAATTTAAAAACACGTAATAGATCACGTCTCCAACTCTTAAACAAAGAAAAATATTTACAACATTACCAAAAACACCTTAACAATTGATAAAGAAGCTACTTGAGTTTAATATAATCATTTTACTTGAACTATTTCAGCTATACAACTCAGCGACTGCTTATAAACCATAATCCCAAACTATTTTGTAGCTACTATTGTGCTTCAGGGCATGTAAAAAATAGTTTCATAAAATTGTGACACAAGATCCAAGATGTAATCAATAATAATTTCATTTTGATAGATGGACATAAATCTAACTTAAATTAATTAGTTTCAATTCCCAATCAATGCTCGTAACTATTTAATAATCCATTTCTAAACCATAACACTCCAAAACAAAACAATGTGTAAATGACCACATCCATACAACTTGATCATGAGATTGATACCATTATTGGCATGGTTTCAATATCTAAAACTAAAATTACTCCTATTAATTTTTATGACCACAAAATACCTAATGATCCACCAATCAATGGTTATTTATACATACATGGCACTTTAGATTATAATTTTTTTAATCACAAATGACATTATGATTGATAATGGTTATAGCAAAAACCTTATTTACATGTCATTCTTATCCCTTTAAGGTTAAAATAAATAATATGTACTTCAAAAAAAATGGCATAACATAGTTATGATGGTCATAAACACACAACCTTAGGTGGCATTACTCTTCCACTCACAGTTGGTCCTCGAACATACCTAGTTTGGTTTTATGTTATACCTCATAGGAGATCATATAATGTATTGCTTGGACACCTTTGTCTTAATCAGATGAGAGTGGTATCTTTGACATTACATAATTTCATAAAATTTGTGCACAATAATGAGGTACACACCATATGTGGCTTAACATCTGAGATATCTATTACACCTTAGAGATCACATTTACATTTAACTAACAAACCATGAACGATAAAGATAATTTATTCTAATGCGATCCTAGCATATCTTACATCATCAACACCATGTTGGGAGGCACATAATACATTCGAGTCTTCTAAATCATCATCCATCACATAATCTCTTATACCTCTAACACCTATAGTTTTAAATATGAGATACAAGATGGAACATAGCCCATGCTTCTAAATTTTAGATTTTTCTACTAATGCCCATTGTCTAATTTTTGTCATAGGCATGAAGAGGTTTCAATTGAAATAAGTGAACTCATAATTTGGAAACATTAAGTAGCAAAAGGAACAAAAAATAAAAGAGATCAATTTTTCAAATGAGCCCAAATTAGGGGATGACTGGGTTTATGAAACTGATGATACAATAAATATTGCCTTTATCTTCATACCATGTTCTAAAGAATATGTGATTCAGGAAGTTGTTGATGATATGAAAAGAGTGAAATTTTTGAAAGACTTATATGGAGTTGTACAATTTAAAAGAAAATATATTTTTTCCATTCCAAAATTCACCTTAAGTGGAAGAATGCATGGAAAATGGAAATCCATGAGGATGAGAGGAGTCATGAAGATAGTGGGCTTCATTTGTGTGAAGATAAGGCATGTAACGATGTTGAACATGAGCATATAATATGTTTTGAATATAAAATAAGAAATAATTTATAATAAATTCCCATTCATTTGGAGTGCTAAGAGGTTTTAACTCCAAGCTCACATGTGGAGGTGCCTATTGGATATTCGATTCAACCACTCATGGTTGAAGAATCATAAGATTAGCTAAGAGATAAAGGTGTTGGAGTTATGTCTCACATTATTCATGTTTAAAATTTGAAATCAATGCAAATCCCTCTCACTCATGAGCAAAATTCAAGTAGTTTTTATATTTTGGTTGTGCAAGATCAAATGTTTGAACCGGTGTTTATCTTTCTACCCTTACCTCATGTCCTTCCCATTGATGCAATGGAAAATATAATATTGATCTTAATTTTGTATTTGATTTCCTCATATTGTAAAATTTTATCTTGTAAAGATTAATACTTTACTCAACTAATAGATGGCTTTATTTAGCCTTCTTGTGTTTTTCATCTCATTGTAAATAGTTTCTCTTTCTGTAAAAAATTAGTTTGTGTTATTTTCCCTTAAATTTTGTTGTGTGTGTGTTGTCACTCAATTTTGTACCCTTGGAGAGGTAGTTCAAGCCTTATCCAAATTGATTGAAACATTGGATTACCTATAAACTTGTGGGTTGCTTATAGTAAAGGTAAACCTCTAGATTGAAGGGCTAGCTTCCTAGATTTATCTTTGATACATTATCACCTATACTACTTACTTTCTTGGATGAAAAAAGATAAATATAATATGAAATAAATATATCATAACATGTTGATGCATCAATTTTAACCTGAAAACTACCAACCAATTGCAAGTACATTTTAATCACAAGCCTAATCTGTATATAACACTACTCCAAAATTGCCCTTGCATTAGTATTTCTCATGGAGGTTTGTGAAGCTAACTTAAGCTAGGAGGACTAAACCCAAGGTCATGAATTAAAACCAGTGTATAGAAAACTCACTAAAATCATGAAATATTCATTAGAACACTTCAAGAGACCTGCAATAGACTTTCAAATCTGAATATGGATGCAAGTAAAGACAACATGTTAAGGAAGAGAAACTATCACTTAGCAAGATCAACTAACTTAACATACACATTGAAAATAAATCATGAAGAAGGTAAACTAGATAATTATTTATTGCTCAAAGGCTAAAAATGAGTAGGTATTCACCATACTCATGTGGTGGATACATTTCAAAACCAAAGTGGCTCAATATATAGCACAAGTGTGAGAGAAGAGAAGTGTGTAAGAGAGAGAAGGTAAACAAGTGTCATGTAAGTTATGACAAGAAGAGGAGTTAATAAACTATCATAATAGACTTAAAAATCCATGTGTATCTCCTCTTCAGATGCTCCAACTCTCCAAGTGGCATGGGAGGTTGAAATGCATGCTTGACACCTTGACTAGCTTCTTGAAATTCTCTTTATTCTTCACAAACATTGATTAAAAAATTACTTGCTACAAATGAATGGCGTATTCTAAAATACTTGCCCATCTAGGTTGGTGAACAAGCCAAATTTATTGTCAAATAACACTTTTATCTAGAACATATCAGGATGGCCCCCTCTTAAGAGCTTTCAGCTTGGTTAAAGTTGCCTTATGCCTTCAAAATGTGGTACTTTGTCAACTCGATGAGCTGCATATAAGATGCACAACCCCTCACCCTAAAAGTAGAAATTTTTCCAAACTGTGGTCAAGCAAACCATTCATAATCTTTTATATATGCTACAATCGAAGAAGAAATCTTTAGGATGTGTAGAGCATGCAAGAGAGAAGTTTCCTTTAGTATCACCACTTGATAAGTAGAAGTGATTCAGGCATGATGCCAACACCAGTTCATGCCCAGAACTAAGGCAAATGACTACCCAGGCACCAGTACAAGGGACCTCTCCACCAAGGGCATCATCACCAAGGACTTCACCTAAATAATATACCATAGAATCATAATCATAGGGTTCAACACCACCAACTAATCCATTAGAAGAGGAAGAACCTAAAGGTCATAGGGAATAACTGGAGTCAGACTCAAAAAAAACACCCTTCCCAGTCCAAAAGGAGGAGACCACCCTTGAAGAGGCATAGTTAAACGTGGAAAATCCACTTGACGAAGATGGAGATGGTCTTAACATAGAATGAATGAGTGGAATGGACATTGGAAACACTTCATCTACACCACTTATGGATGTCAAAATCCTTAAGTGGGATCCCCTCAAAGGGAAATAACTAGCTGACTCTAAAGTTCAACCATATTTGGTTGATCCAACCACCAACTTATGGGCATAATACTAGATAGGTGTTATAGATATGTTGATATATTTATATTCACATTTTCATTTGGAGGATGTAACTATTGACACCAAGTCTTAGATTTCTTTTTTTTTGGACATGTATAATGAACAATGCCATTTTGAGATACCTTTATATAGTCTAGTTTTAGAATATAATGTAATGGCACTGCCCACTCCAATTTAGGTTGATCCCCAATAGCTCTCTCCTCTATAAACTAAATCCAAATTTTTAAAAATTGCCTTTGAATTTATGTGATAGAATATACTTTCATATTCTGATGCATGCACTATAGAGTAGAAACATGACCAGGTGGTGACAATGTATGATAAAGAATTTACCACTTAGAAGGCACTTGAAGAGGAAGTGGTCATGATAAAACAACAAATAGAAGAAGCCATAAAAGCCAAAGTCAAAACTTTAAATTTATGTAAAACTATTTTGGGCCAAGAACCAACATTAGCAGATGAAGTCACTTTAGAGGGAGAAACTATTGACAAATTAGAGACCCTTATAAATCTCCTATTAAAGTAGTGCAAGGAATAGTCTACACCTAAAAATGAATTTTTATGGGTGGTTGAATAGTTTACATAAGTATCAGAAGTATTTAGATGCACCCTCCAAAGGGTTGGGGAAGTGATCCCCATCCTGGATGGGATTTTTGTGAAACTGGCATGGCTCAGTAAAATTTTGGTGGCTTGACTCCAGACAAAGGTGTCCCAATGGAAGTAATTGGTGGATGTCACCCTATTAATAAAAAATCATACCAAGTGCACTAAATCATTCAAGGATTTCAAGATTATGGAATAGATAATAAATACAAATCAACAATAAATAAATTCCAACTTTACAACTCTCTGAGGACAGGTTGTAAATGAGGTCACTACACTTGAAGAGGTCCAAAAGGATGCTTCCACATCCCTCGACCAATTGGTCAATAAATCAAGTGAGTGTCTCGATCAACTTGAGGAGATAAAAATTTAAAGGTGGTGATCGAGGAAATAACATCCAATCTACTTGACACCTTATCACATTAGGATGGCATCAAAAATTAGATTGAACAAGTTTGCCTTGATTTTTTGATTGAGGCCAAGACCGATGCTTAGTCTAGGATGAACTAAGAGTGTAGTGTGGGGTGATGTTAGATCCTAAATTTTGAATAAGTATTTTATATTTTTGGCATGGAACTAGTTTAGTGTGAGAGGAAAATGATGTATGAAAACCGTGGCATAGAACTAGCTCGATGCAAGAGGAGTAGGAAATAAGAAGACTATGACATAAAATCAACTTTTTGTAGAAATATAACGATGTAAAATATCATGGCACAAGAAGACCCAGTCAAAGAAGAAGCAAAACAAATGAATGATTCGAGAGCAAAGGACTCGATATATCAGTGAAAGACTTGGGTAGTGCAAGGGAAGTGAAAAATGGTTAAGCGATTCTCAAGGACAAATTAGAGTTTAATCTTTACATAAGTTTCACCCTGGCCTACACAAAGAAGGACATTTATAAATAAGGACCTAGAACCAAATGAGAATCTAAGGGGTATGAGGGCCTGGATCCTTAAGAGAAAATGAATAAATGACTACCACGACTCTCAATCTATTGGAGATCATTGGCTAGTCACCTAAGTGTCATAAATAATGTAACAACTTGGTCAGGGAAAACAAGTATAAATACCCTTATGTAGAGATGTGTCAAGCTAGTTAAACATTGGTATTATGTAGTAATTCTTTGTGGAAATAGTAAAATTATGGAAGTTACTATTAGTTTTGGTCTTATGCTACAATTGTTAGATAATTTGTAACATTGAGTTATCAATATGTTTGGATGTGTAATATGTGGTTTGCATTTAACTATAATGAATATAATATGCATTGTATGATCTTGCATAATCAACAATTTGAACCTCATGGTAGTTATCTTTGTATTCATGTTTGTTTACATACTTGAAACAAGGTCCATAGTCATGTATTTTAGTTTTTGTGTAATAATTAATTTGATATATAAATAAATACCATTATATGACAAGTGTTTTACTATGAAACATAACCCATGGGAACTGATTTCTTGTTGCATGCTTCAAGTAAGCGTGCAAGAGTTTAGTCTTGCACGAAATGATAGTGCATAAGCTTGTTGGGAACTAGACACTTTACTACCCTAAGGAGAGATTGATATAAAATCCCAACAAGGGTACTCATATCTAATGCCTTAAACTTTGACCACTTAATTACAATGTATATATTTGAGACATTGATATATTGTAGGTGGTATTATTCAGATCTTGTGTCCAATGGCATCCTAATAACATATTAAATATCCCCATACGTATTAAGGATATAAATGGAGTAGTCAATGTTATTTAACTAACTGAAAGAGGTAACCATATATGTAATGCTTTGACTACTTTCGATGTAACTTGTAAATCATTATCTAGTGATCCAAGAGTGTTAAGAAATTTCATTGTACATGCATTTTCACTTAACCCATTATCAATCATGACACTATGTATGGGTTTTCTGTTGATGTAAGATCAAATAAAGAGTGCATGTATATCTAAATCATCATTAAAAAATTCACAATCATCAAATGTGATCATAGGATATAGTGTTGATATGTTTGCCACTGTATCAATAATACCATTTATTGGATGCCCATATATCAAATGAGGAGGATGTGCTTTGTGTGAATGATGTACCTCTGAATTATCTATATTTTATTTCATGTCATGGTTGAGAAATGGATTACTGAATATTTTTAGTTGTGAATTGTCATTTTTCTATGGGTATGCTTAGCTCAATAGTATTATCAATAATAAGATCTCATATCCTATGACTTAGCCTATAATAATTGTTTATAGAATATTTGATATATATGTGGTATTCATAATATGTGTTATTATCGAATACTTTGTGTTGAGGCTTGGTCATATCAACCTCTAATGGTGGAAGGAGAGATATGAGATTGCAATCAAGTAATTAACAAGACATGAGGAAGTTGTGGTAACCTTACAACTTGCCTCCTTGGTAGAGTTGTCAATTGAATCTTATTTATTGGTTGTGATACTACATTAACTATTACTTCTGCTTCATTTTTTCTTTTCTTCGATTTGAACTTGTAGCTTGGTTTGGTTTGAAACTTGATATTTGAAGTAGATAAAGCATTTGGTGCATATTTGAGCTTGTTCAAAGTTATGAGCTTGAATTCATGTTTTTTGAATGTATGACATAACTCATCAAAATATTTGAATTTTTCAAAAGTGATAGACTCATGGAGTAGAACTAAACTTTGTATGAAGATATCTTGTTGCTCATTTTTTGCCATAGAATTTGTCTTTTTAGCTAGTATAGTTCTATATCAAAGAATAAATTCACATATTGGCTCATTTGACCTTTGCTTGAGATTGGATATTTGTGCATAAGATAATTTTTCACCAATGTTGATAAGGAATATACTAAAAACTAGACTTCTAAAGGGTTGAATTCCTTACTTGATTGAAGTGGAAGATCTTAGAACCATCACAAAGCATAATCTTTGAGGTTATGTGGAAAGAGCTTGGTTAATAATTTATCATTGTAAGCATAATCCAAACATGTTGCATGGAATTATAGAAGATGTTGTTAAGGATCACCTTTACCTTCATAAAGTAGTAGCTTAGTAGCTAAAAAACCTTTTGGTAATGGTTAAGATTCTATATTAGGTGCTAAAGGATTGTGAAGCAAATTAGGAGAGTCCATTGAATGACTATCTCTAGAGACACCTTGATATAATTGTAACACCTTAGCATGTAATTCTATATAAATTTTCTCAAGAGAACATGAATTAGGTGAAAGTGGTGATGGACCATGTGTTGTAATAAAATGAGGTGTGTATGATTCCTACGTAGAAATAGGCATATGAATATCTTAAAAACCTAGGGATGATGTCACATATGTAATAGGAGGTGTTGATATAAGAATAAAAATAATAGTAGTAACTAGAATACCTAAAATGGAAGTATGAACAAATCTAAAGGGAACTTTTTATTTTTGTGTTTGATATAATGCAATCTTAGCTTGATGTATAGTCAGATGCTAGATGTAATTGGACAACTCTATCCACCTGTTTGGGATATTAACGAAGTCCTTGACAAAAATTGGACAATTCTTTTAATTGTTCAAGATCTACCCCATTAAACTAACCAGGAGCAATTTTATTAGAGCCTTTGAGATTATCTTGATTATCATGTTCATTGTTAACATCATCTTTGATTTGTAGATAACTTTGAACAATTGTATTATCATAATGATAAAAAAAATATCTATGTTATCTATTTTAGAAAAGATAAAAGGAATATAAATATGCTCTATATGGATTCTACTTAATCTAGAATTGCATGTTAGAGGAATAAAGGAGTTAACCTTCTTGAGTGGCATGAAAATGCGTAAAAGGAAAAGGAAAATGGGTGTAAATAGACACGTTGTGTTTGTTTTATAGGCTCTTAGATATATTGATCTCAATCATAAAATAGTGAACAAGGCCCAAAAGGATCTAAATGTGGAGGATTCAACCATCCTATAGTTATACTATCTCATCTCTAGGGTATATTGAGAGTAATTTCCTAGGGCTAACCACTTATCTGTGCACTACAAAAATTAAAGAAGTTGAAGGCTTCCTATGCTTGAAAAATAAAATCAAGGAATTTTTAATATATCATGAGGTATGTGGAAACTAAAATCCATATATAGTGTTGTCTAATAGCTTAAGTATTGGAAAATTACCCCTCACACCACAACTCAAATAAAATTAAAGACTGCTTTGCCTAAAGCAAGAGCTCTTATAAGTTTTAAAACTATCAAAACATAATTTATAGAAAATAAGGGAAAGAAAGAAAAAATAAATTGAAATCCAACAAAAGTATATGTGTGTGTGTGTGTGTGTGCGCGCGCGCAAGGAAATTAATAATTCAATTTAAATCCCCCAGGTCAAAGAGAATTTATCTCTAGTGTCTTGAATAATTAATTTAGCTAAAACCCTAGAACAAAAATTGAAAAAGATAGAAATACTTGAAAAAATGTATGGGTTCACCAATATGTTATATTTGATTTAAAAATTAATATGTTTCTTAATAGTTTTAAAATTTGATATAAATCATAATGTTAAAGATATAAAATTATTAATAATTTTAATTTTTAACTAGCTAAATATGGAAACGTGTTATTTTTGTAAAACACTAAGATGAAATGCACTTAGCTTAAATCTCAATTTTTATTGATTTTTTTGTATATATGACAATGGAAATCAGTAATAGACTAGACTATGATTACTCATAATTAGGAATAGAATTTAAATATGCTTTTAGACTAGACCATGCCCCTGAAAAATAACACATGTTAATTATATTTATTGACTACAAACTTGTCCAAGTTGACTATGATTGATGACTGGTAACGCAAATAGAGAAAAATAGAACTTTGAGAGTGCAGTATTAGGAACTGATCTAAATATATTTTTATCCATGAACATGCTTCATGTATAGTATCATAGGCTAGTCATATCTATTGACTATGGACTTTTTTCCATTGACTATGAATTTTTTTTTGACTATTTCACAGTTTGTACTTGTGCCTATTGAGCAAGAAGATATGTTAATTTTTTTATACTACCATGTTGAAGCCATTATTTTTATCCTCTTTCCTTTGGAAACCCTAGGGGTATTTGTAAAAGCTACAATCCTTAAAAAAAAAAGGGGGAGTGTAATGGGTTGAGTTGACCCCAATCACCCCCTTGATGATTGACTATTGCCTACATATCAGATACCCCAAAGAGGAAATCAAGTCACATGTAGTTATCCCACCTAGAGTGATTATGAAATTGTGTTTATTAACTATATGTATGCAGCTATATATATGGATTTAATACTTGATAATGATAAATCTTGACTTGTTTTGCTTTAGACTTGGCTTGTGGTTACTCCTTATGAATGATCTTGAATATGCTCCTTGTGAAATAGTGTGTAAGTGCTCAATAAATAATACCAAGTTATGAATAATGAATGAACTTTGATTTGTATTTATATAAAAATATTTTTATAATTTCCCTTATCCAAACTTATGAAATGTGTGAGAAGGCCCAAATATATATATTTTTTAAAATTTGGAAAATAAACATTATTTGGTATGGGATGAGGCCACACTAGGTGGGTAGGTTTGCATGTGTATACCTACCTACCTAGTGTGGACCTATCCCATAGAATCAAGGAAAAATTCCTTGTGTTGGAGATAATCTTATAGTGATTTAATAGAGTTTTTAGTGAAACTTAGAAAATTTTGTGTAGTAGTGATGGTGAATAGAGTGTTAATCCCACATATAGATAAATGAGTTAGAGGAATGGTGAATAAGAGTAATGTATTTAGACATAAGTTGATTGATTTAAGATGCTTCAATAATTTCCATTATCAATTACCTATGACCATATTTAAGTATCTACAAATACCAATGGCAATCTGACATCTAGTGGTGGATATATTGATTCAATAACATGATAACTTAATGACATAAAAGGAATTTTTTCATAAACATTATAAACATCCCAAAAAATAACCCATGTGGTATCATATTTATATATATTACACAACCATTTCACTCTAAAATAACTTGTTTTCCATTTCCCCACATCATTTCACATGCCTAAGTTTATAAAATTTAATGGAAATGGGGATTTATGCTTGTACATTAAAGCTTTCTTTGCATCTTGCATTGAGTGTAACAAAGAGGAGTTTCTCTGATGAAATTATTTCCTAAGAACCTCATAAGGTATGCCCTAGATTGGTTATATTCCATACCTAAAGGATCTATGTGTAGATTCTATGAAATGCTTGACCTATTCTTACTACATTCTTCAATCAACATTACTCAAAATGTCAATTTTTCATGAATTTCCCAAATCAAAAAGAACCTAATGAATGTATTATCAGCTACATGTTTAATTTTAAAACTAGGCTAACCAAGATGTCACATACATTCTTTGATAGTGAACTTTAAAGAATATTCTTAAATAGATTTTTAACCCTCATAAGGATAAAGTTATGTTCAATACATATTATTCATTTGAAGACCTTTGTCATGAACTATGCAACATTGAAGTTAAGATTTTGGATGCCAACATGTTAAAATATCCATCTATTATTCATGTATCCAATACTTATATATATCAAGGAAAAAACAAGGTTCAAAATCAAGACTAATGATGTACACCTTATTTCCAAGCTAAGAATGAGGCTAAACCTATTAATGCAATTTCAAAAACACATAATAGATCACCTTTCCAACTCCTAAACAAAGGAAAATCTTTACAACATTACCAAAATCACCTAGACAAGTGATAAGAAGCTACTTGAGTGTAATATGATCACTTTGCTTTAGCTATTTCAGCTATATACAACTTAGCCACTACTTATAAACCATAATCCCAAACTATTTTATAGCTACTATTGTGCTTCAGGGCATGTAAAAAATAGGTGCATAAAATTGTGACATAAGATCCAAGACGTAATCAATAATAATTCCATTTTGATAGATGGACATAAATCTAACTTAAATGAATTAGTTTTAATTCCCAATCAATGCTCGTAAATATTTAATAATCCATTTCTAAACCATAACACTCCAAAACAAAACAATGTGTAAATGACCACATCCATACAACTTGATCATGAGATTGATACCATTATTGGCATGGTTTTAATATCTAAAATGAAAATGCCTCCTATTAATTTTAATGACCACAAAGTACCTAATGATCCACCAATCAATGGTTATTTATACATACATCACACTTTAGATTAAAGTTTTTTAAATCACAAATGACATTATGATTGATAATGGTTCTAGCAAAAACCTTATTTACATGTCATTCCTATCCATTTAAGGTTATAATAAATAATATTTAATTCAAAAAAATGACATAACATAGTTATGATGGTCATAAACACACAACCATAGGTGGTATTACTCTTCCACTCATAGTTGGTCCTTGAACATACCTAGTTTGGTTCTATGTTATACCTCATATGAGATCATATAATGTATTGCTTGGACACCATTTTCTTAATCAAATGAGAGTGGTATCTTTGACATTACATAATATCATAAAATTTTCGCACAATAATGAGGTATGCACCATATGTGGCTTAACATGTGAGATATCTATTACACCTTAGAGATCACATTTACATTTAACTAACAAACCATGAAAGATAAAGATAATTTATTCTAATGTGATCCTAGCATATCCTACATCATCAACCCCAAGTTAGGAGGCACCTAATACATTTGAGTCTTGTAAATCATGATCCATCACATAAGCTCTTATACCTCTAACACCTATAGTTTTAAATATGAGATACAAGATGGAACATAGCCCACACTTCTAATTTTTAGATTTTTCTAGTAATGCCCATTGTCTAATTTTTGTCACAAGCATGAAGAGGTTTCAATTTAAAAAAGTGTATTCATAATTTGGAAACATTAAGTATCAAAAGGAAGAAAAAATAAAAGAGATAAATGTTTCAAATGAGCCCAAATTAGGGGATGATTGGGTTTATGAAACTAATGATACAATAAATAATGCCTTTATCTTCATACCATCTTCTAAAGAAAATGTGATTCAGGAAGTTGTTGATGATATGAAAAGAGTGAAATTTTTTAAAGACTTATATGGAGTTGTACAAGTTAAAATAAAATATTTTTTTCCATTCTAAAATTCACCTTAAGTGTAAGAATGCATGGAAAATGGAAATCATGCTTCCTTTCAAGAGCATGAGAGGAGTCATGAAGGTAGTGGGCTTCATTTGTGTGAAGAGAAGGCATGAAATGATGTTTAACATGAGCATATAATAATTTTTTAATATAAAATAAGAAAAAAATTATAATAAATTCCCATCCATTTGGAGTGTTAAGAGGTTTCAACTCCAAGCTCACATGTGGAGGTGCCTATTGAAGATTCGATTCAACCATTCATGGTTGAAGAATCATAAGAGCAGCAAAGAGATAAAGGTGTTGGAGTTATGTCTCACATTATTCATGTTCAAAATTTGAAATCAATGCAAATCCCTCTCACTCATGAGAAAAATGCAAGTATTTTTTATATTTTGGTTGTGCAAAATCAAATATTTGAACTGGTATTTATCTTTTTGCCCATACCTCAAGTCCTTCCCATTGATGCAATGGAAAATATATAGTTGATATTAATTTTGTATTTATATGTGATGTCCTCATATTGTAAAATTTTATCTTGTAAAGATTCATACTTTACTTAACCAGTAGATGGCTTTATTTAGCCTTCTTGTGTTTTCCATCCCATTGTAAATAGTTTCCCTTTCTGTAAAAAATTGGTTTGTATTATTTTCCCTTTAATTTATTTGTGTGTGTGTTGTCACTCAATTTTGTACCCTTGGAGAGGTAGTTAGATCCTTCTCAAAATTTAGTGAAACATTAGATTACGTCTAGACCTATGGGTTGCCTATAGTAGAGGTAAACCTCTAGATTGAAGGGCTAACTCCCTAGATTTGTCTTTGATAGCTTATCACCTATACTAGTTACTTGCTTGGATGAAAAGAGATAGAGATAACATGAAATAATTATATCCTAACATGTTGATGAATTAATTTTAACCTAAACACTACCAACCAATTGCAAGTACACTTAAAACACAAGCCCAATCTGTATATAACACTACTCTAAAACTGCCCTTGCATTAGTATTTCTCATGGAGGTTTATGAAGCTAACTTAAGCTAGGAGGACTAAACCCAAGATCATGAATTGAAACCAGTGGATATAAACTCACTAAAATCATGAAATATTCATTAGAACACTTTAAGAGACCTACAACAGACTTTCAAATCTGAATATGGATGCAAGCAAGGACAATATGTTAAGGAAGAGAAACTATCACTTAGCAAGATCAACTAACTTAACATAAACATTGAAAATAACTCATGAAGAAGGTAAACTAGATAATTATTTATCGATCAAAGGCTAAAAATTATTAGGGATTCACCATACTTAGGTCGTGGATACATTTCAAAACCAATGTGGCTCAATATATAGCACAAGTGTGAGAGAAGAGAAGTATGTAAGAGAGAGAAGGTAAAAAAGTGTCATGTAAGTTATGACAAGAAGAGGAGTTAGGGAACTATCATAACAGACTTAAAAATCTATGTGTATCTCCTCTTCAAATGCTCCAACTCTCCAAGTGGCATGGGAGGTTGAAATGCATGCTTGACACCCTGACTAGCTTCTTGAAATTCTCTTTATTCTTGACATGTTGATGGACAAGGGGCCTTAGTAGAGGTCAGATCAATTTATCCTAATTTTTTTATTTTATCTTGACACCTCTCATCTGACCCCAATAGGTTCCTCTTGACACATCACCTCTTTCTCTTGCAAGGTGTATAGGTGGCTTTTCATCTCCTTAGGCCTATTTTGTACACAAGTGTCACAATTTGGTTTCAATTAGTATGGCTCATACAAAATTCATGGATGGATATTTACATACTATTATACCTTCAAAAATCCATTTTGAGGTCTCAAATTAGCCCCGATAAGTCATTGTCTACCAAAAGCCTCAATTTAGCCTCATTCTTGTAGTTTGTTTTCCCTATTTTTCTCCTTGTGTGGGAGTATTACAGATTATATTGACAAAATGAAGTCATATTATATGACCCTCTATCCTATTATAGTTTCATGTCAAATTTAATGATTTGAAGCTAAGTGGAAGTCTACTTTTTCTACCTATCTCTTCTGCCAATTAGGCTTAATTAGGCCTCTAGGCCTAAAAGTGGATTTTGGCTATAAATTAATCCTTCACTTGTTAAAACTCTAAGAAGTGTGTGATTCACCTTATCCATTTCAAAAACAATCTCCATGTCAAGTGTGGGCTTCTATAATATTATGCTTATAGCCAAACCATGAAATGGCCAAAAACAAGCCATTCATAAGCATGTTTGGACTGCCTTGTAAAATGGAGTTTGTTTGGTCACTTCCATGGGTTCTTGAGAAAAGTTATTGATTTGAAGAGATGAATAATTCTCTGATGACCTCATAAAATGATTTAAAAATATTCATCTCTCCAAAATTCTTGAAAAACACTAGAAAACACACAAAATAAGGGGGTTTTAGCAATGTATACAATAGTTCGTACAACTCAAGTACATGCAAAGAACATCCTTAGAGTACTCAAAATAATACAAGAGGTTTTAGGAGAAATTTTTTGGGTCTTCTGGAGTCATCATGGCCCTATCAATAACTCCAAGATTTTGTAGACAATCCTAGGATTTATGAGCTTCAATCCATATGTCTCACATCATAGAATATCCTTATCTAAATGGTGGTCCTCTTCCCATACCCCTAAAGTTACCTCTTCCTTTGAAATCTAGCCTCACACCATAGGCCTCTTATGTGTTGTCCCAAAAAATGAGTGACAACCTATGAACTATTTTGGTTCAACATACCAAAATCATCTCTCCACTTTTCAAAAATTGCTCTGAGCATTCAAGTTCTTCATTTTTCAAGGCTTTTGCTTAAATATACAGACTCTGTAGATATGTTTCTACAGACTCAACATGCTTGAAATTAGCAGGTTCAACAAGTTCAAAGGCTTCTATAGGTGAGTTCAATCAAAAGAACAAGTTTCCAACACTTAGTCATTTTCAGGATTGGTTCAGCGCCTCAGTTCAACCAAAAGAGTTCAATCGGCAAGCTTCAAAGAACAAAGGCTTGAACCATTAAACTATTGAACCTTGAACCATTTTGGTTCAATGGGTTCAATGACCAATTGGTTCAATGCACTTGGTTCAAAAGATCAAAAAGACTTAGCCAAATAATGAAGAATGAACCGTTGAACCAAAGTTGGTTCAATCGGTTGGTTCAAGGGGCTGCCCCAAAGCCAAAGGAACAAGTGCCCTTGCAGAGGGTAGTGGACTGAGGCCAAGTACCCTTTTGGAAGGCAATGAGCAAAAGCGGACAAAGTTGGAAATCCCTTGGGAAAATGACTAATTAAAAGAGGCCGAAAGAATTCTTTCAGAAGTATTTTCTGTGGGAAAATGACTAAGGCAAAAATCCTTCAGACATTTTGTCCAAAGGATTTCACCCAAGAAGAGAGTACAAAGAAATTGAAGGGAATGAGCGGCTAAGACAAATTGTCCGAAGGAAAAGCCTGAAAGTCAAGGTCTGCCAAAAAAAGGAAAAGCCCATCAATGAAATAGAAGCCTGAAGGCCGCTTGAAAGATCTCGAAGGGTAGGTACCCTTGGAGGGGGCGCTTGACGATAGAGAAAGGACCTTTTCCAAGGACCTGAAGGGACACCTTCCCTTTGGGACGTTCCAAAGGATAAACAAAGATGCAAAAAGGAACCCTCAAAGACTTAGACAAAAGGGCTTCAAAGAATGAACCAATTGAACCATTGAACCTTGAACCATTTTGGTTCAACGAGTTCATAGGTTCAAAGGTTCAACCAGTGTGATGAAGATCAAAGGGACTTAGAAAGATAAAGGAAGCAATGGTTGAACAGGACAAAGGATGAACCAATGAACCGATTAAACCTTGAACCAAAAGAGTTCAAAGTTCAATGGTTCATAGGTTCAAAAGTTCAAAGGCGGCCTCAGTCAAAGAAAGAAGCAGCAAACAAGTGGTTCAACGGATGGTTCAACCAAGGAGCGGGAAAGAGACTAAACCAAAAAGTGATGGAACAAAAGAGATAGAATGAATCGATAAACCTATGAACCAATTTACTTTTAGCGGGTTCACAAGTTCAAGGTTCAACATGGTTCAAGCAGCTAGAGACCATTGATGGCCCCACAAACATCAAATTTAAAGTAAGGGAATATCCATGGAAATTCAAATAGACAACGGAATTTAAAGGAAGAACCAAACAACTGGCTAAAAAGAGAGCCCGAAGGCTCAAATTACTACAGGGGAGAGAAGATCAATGCAAAAGATCAGAAATATCTTCAAGGGAGTTATTTCCAGTAGGTGAAACAGTGGATCAAGTACACTTATGAGCACACCAAATCAAGGATGCAGCCTATTTTTATTTCCTAAAGTAAAGACAAACTGGACAACTATGAAGACATCAGGAAAAGGACCAGACAGTCCATACCAAGGACGAGACACATTAGATGAATGGACACGCCATAGTTAAGGCAATGTGTTGTTCCCAGCATGGTCCCTCCAGACAGAACTGAAGGCGCATTGAAGATGTTGACTGCAACATGGGCTGTCCCATGGGAAAGAGAACCAAGCCTTGCATGATTGCTCTACATTGTAATCTCTCTCATTATGAAGGGAGACTTTTTCATTTTACAGAAGTGAAACTCTGCCCAATTGAAAGGTGAATACTGAGACTTTGAGCTCAGATTGTTGTTCATTTTATTTTATCTGAATGAGAAAGTAATTTGTTTATAGACTTTGTGTTGTCATAGCTTGTATCATTTTAGGAGATTGTTCTTATGTCTGTCTTCTGAATGTGTTCTTGTTTATTTAATTTGTCAAGCATAATTAGTGAAAGTAATAAGGAAGGTGTCCTGAAGCCAACTGTGGGAAGACTTTGTGCTTTCACAATTATTTTTAGTGTGTGTTTTTCTTTTCCTTCTATGTTGAGGATTCTGGGATGACTTTGTGCCCTCATTATCCTCTGTGTTTCACTTTTTGGGTAGTTGAGGTGGAGACTTTGTGTTCCATTTCATCCTACTGGTTCCTATCCTTTGTTACTTATCATACCTAAAATAACTCCTGTTGTTTCTTGTAAGAACACTTCTGAAAGAAGAGAAGTGCCTTCAGTGTTTTCACCAAGATTTTCTCCTTTGTTTGTGAACATCATCTCTAAAAAAAGAGAGATGGATGGTGTATCCTACCCCTGAGTGTTATAATCTGCATATTTATAGTATATATAGCTCCTACATATTTATAGGGAACCTCCCCTTAATGAGAGGAGAGATTTGTCCACCTCTGATGTAGTAAACCTACACACTAAGCTGACCAATCTCCTTTGTTGTAGATGATAAGACCTATTTTACTCAATCAGACAGCTGACTGACAAAATATTCACCCAACAGTCTTTTTGGCAACTCCACTGGGGAAGAGCGCGCAGTTTGAAGTCTCAAGATTCAAGCTGAATCAAATCTTGCTCTTTTCCATTTTTGTTCTGCAATTTGGAAACTCCACGTTATACTAGAAGCTAAAAATATTAAGGTGTTGTTGACCCTAATTTTGAGTTGGTGCAGCAGAGTAATTTTGAGTTGTTTTCTCCACAACCTCACCTTCAACGAACTAGGAGTCTTCCTCCTACTCCTACCAAGTCACCAACACAAGGAAGAGCTTCTTTTTCTGCTGCTAGCAGAGCTCTACCTATCCATACTCCACCCAGATTTGTGATCCCACTTTTACATAATCAAATCATGGCTCAAGGCCCCAGGAGTAACTCTTTTGGTCTGCTAAATTTGAGCCCACCTCTACATGAGCTTCCACGTAATTCAAGGAAGAACTTCCTCAAATTTTTTGGTGATGGGAAAGTTCACCTTGATGAACATATCATTGCCTTCAGCATAGCCTATGGTGTAATAGGTGTGGAGTATGAAGACATAGCAGTCAGGTTATTCGTAGAGACACTACGAGGCACTACTGTAGACTGGTTCTACCATCTACAAGCTCAGTCAATGACTGATTGGGACACTCTTAAAGATAAATTTGAATCCAAGTTCAAGCCTGCACAAGATTTAGATGCCTTGCTATCCTAGCTCACATAGATGAAGAAGGAGACCCATGAACCTATGAGGGACTTCATTGCCAAGTTTGACAAACTGAGGCACAGGATTCCCATGATTGCCCAGCCGACACCTCAGAATCTCAAGTGTTTCTTCATCAACTCACAACTGCCTAAAGTGAGTTTATTTCTGAGATGGGCTAGACACATAGATCTTGATGCTACTCAGGACTTGGCTACTGAGGTAGAAGATGACCTTATCTTGGTAGAAAAGATAAGGAGAGACCCTAATAAAGGTAAATCCTCTTCATCTTCTGAATACTCACCTGCAGTCACCATTGACCCAATGGTACAAAAGCTAGCAAATGAAGTGCTAGCTCTCAAAAAGTAAATGACACAAGGGATGTCATCTGCTCCTACATACAGAGATATGCCAAGGAGGACATTTTAGAATCAGGCATACCAAGGCCATGCTACCAGGAATTAAGGACAGCTAAATTGCCTTCCTCCTCCACAAAGAAACCTCACCCTTGAAGCACCTCTAAATAGCTCAACAATTAGATATCTTGAAGCTGAATCAGATTTCTCATTCCAGCCTGAGTTGAATCTTGAAGATGACACTAATCTCTTCATTGAGGAAGAAGAAGAATTAGCTGGCGACTCCCATATTGGTTTCTTGAATTATCAGGATGAACCCAGAAGTGAAGGTAATGCAGCTGAGAGATCATATGCTGTATTCACCCAATCCAAGAATCAATCAGCTCAACTAGCTGATAAGAAGGTAGAGGAGCGACCTCAACCAACAGTTTTAATTGCTAAGTGGGGGTCCACTCTTCCTTTCCAGCCAAAGGACCTGGTGATTACAAGAAAGGTAAGTACCTCAAATACCCTTACGCCTTCTACTTCAAATTTGCAATCCAGTCCTCCCCCTTCTAAAAATCAAGAGGATGAATTCACATCCTCTACTCCTAGCTCATTCCAGGCATTTGACATAATTGACCATATAAAGAAAACCAAAATTCAAATGTCTGAATTTGAATTTCTACAGTCCTATCCTGAGCAATTAGATAAATTGGTTCAGTGTGTGAAGAACCAAAATACCCCTATAGGATAACCAATTCCCAAGGTGACTCGTGATTCCCCCAAGAATGCACCCACTAGGAACAACCTTGTCATTACTCCCCCTACTTCTCCTGGCAGGACTGAACCTTTCTATGTCTCATTGCTGATAAATGGACATCAGCTGAACAACTGCATCATTGATTCCAGAGCCTCAGACAATGTTATGCCTACCAAAGTGGCTGAATACTTTGGCCTTACACTAACTAAAATCTTTGGTAGATGCTTCTCCATGGAAAACAAGCAAGTACCACTGTTGGGGCAAATTAAGGATGCCCAATTTGCATTTGCAACCTTTCTAGACAAAAGAATCAAGATGATTTTCTTGGTGGCTGACGTCCCAGCATTATATGGCATCCTTCTTGGCTGAAATTTTTTCAAGGATGTTGGAGGTGAATTGAGCATGGACCTATCCAAAAAAAGGATTCTAGTCAAAGGCGTTATGAAGAGGTTGCTCACTGAGAAGGAAGCAAAATATGTGGTTACTCAAACATCAACACCTGAAGCTCAAATTCTATTTGAATCTTCAAGCATGGGTAACTACTTTTTATCCATGGATGAATTCCATGAAATGCCTATAAAACTATTGAAGGTGACAACCTAGAAGTACATTCAGCTAGGACAACAAAAGAATTGGTGAAGCACAATGCAAGTGTGGAAGAACCTCTCCCTCTGAATGAAGAAGAATCCAAAGGAAAATTAGTATCAAATGAGGTATGGATTCTTGAATTTGATGGTAGCTACTCCTCCACTGGTTCAAGAGCTAGGGTTGTGCTGATATCTCCTTAAGGAGATATTTTTCCTTCATCTTACAAGTTGTAGTTCAGCAACACTAATGACACCGCTGAATATGAATCTCTATTGCTTGGATTGAGGGCTGCACAAGACAAAGGTATCAAGTTCCTTCATGCTAAAAGAGATGTTAAACTAGTGGTTTTTTAGGTAAGAAACCTGTATCAAATGAAGAATGAAAGATTGCACCACTACCCCAATCTAGTCTGGGATCAACTTGAAAACTTTGATACTTTCAGCATCTCTACCATTCCTAGAGAATTCAATGACCAAGCTGATGCACTAGCTGTCTCAGCTACTCTCTTAGTCCCCCGGATAGGTACACTATTGAGTTGGTCTTTCGACCAAGTGTACCTGATAATATTTATCATTGGCAAGTGTTTAACAATAAACCAAATCATTGCCTTTTCAGATCAAAAAGACAGCTTTGAACGACTGCATTTTGAAGGTAGTGAACCTTAGAAGTGTGAACCAGCTCTTGAATCAAATACAGACATAGGTGAGGAGTTCCTGCAACTTAAAGGGAATAAGATTCCCAAAGGCCTAGTTTCCCTTGAGAAACTATTTGACAAACATGATAGATTTGTCAAATAGCAGCAAACGGATTCAAGCTCCTCCCAGGAGTTTGATCAAGTAAATTTGGGTACCAAGGATGATCCCAAGATGGTGAACATTGGGAAATGTTGCACTCTTGAGGATAAATTCAAGTCCACTACTCTACTTTGCTAGTACATGGATTTCTTATCATACTCCTATGATGACCTGAAGTCACTCAGGCCTGATGAAATTCGACATGATATTCCTCTCAAAGTTGGTTTGGCACCCTATAGGAAAAAGTCCAAGCAGTATAATTTGAAAATATCAGGTACCATTTTGTCTGAGATACAAAAAATGCTAAATTTTAGGATAATATTTCCAATCCATCATTCCACATGGATTGCAAACATCATGCCTGTAAGGAAGAAGAATGGCAAAATTTGCCTCTGTGTAGATTTTAGAAATTTGAATCAGTCATCCTTGAAGGATAACTATCCTTTGCCAATCATGGATCAAGTGCATCAGACAGTGATGGGTTCAAAGATGTTATCAATGCTAGATGGCTTTTTAGGATATAATTAGGTTGAAGTTGGTGAGGCAGACCAGCATAAAAATATTTTCACCACACCTTGGGGCACATTTGCATATAAAAGGATGCCTTTTGGCTTGATAAATTCTAGCACCACCTTCTAAAGAGCAATGGAACTTGCCTTCAAAGATGACATGGGTAAGTTCATCATATTTTATCTTGATGACTGGATTGTCTTTTCTAAGCATCGCCCAAATCATATACGCCACTTGCAACAAGTGCTAGAGTGTTACCGCCAAAATGGCATTTCCTTAAACCCCAAGAAGTCAATTTTTGGAGTAATAGAGGGAAAACTTCTCGAACACATTGTGTCCAAAGGAGGCATAAATATTGACTCAGACATATTCAAGTCTATCCAAGATCTTACCTTGCCCACAAGTAAGACTGTTGTTCACTCTTTCTTTAGAAAGGTGAATTTCTTATGAAGGTTCATCCCCGAGTTTGCTGAGAAGACTAGGCACATTGTAAACATGATGAAGAATAAGGCCACCTTTAGCTAGACTGAAAAAGGCAAGTCAACATTTGAGGATATCAAGACTGCCATTGCCCATGCCCCATTTCTAGTTTGTCTAGATTATATGAAGGATTTTCTCATGTATAGTTATGCTTCTGAACACACACTTTCAGCCATCCTAGTTCAGTAGAATGAAGAAGGTGTGGAATCTCTCATTTCCTTCATGAGCTATCCTCTCAAAGCTCATGAGCTGAAGTATTCAAACATGGAGAAGCATGCTTATGCGGTGGTCAAGGTAGTGAAGCATTTCCATTTCTACATCCTCAATTCATGAGTTACTGCTTTGGTTCCTGATACTATGGTCAAATCCATATTAACTCAGTAGGAGTTTAGAACCAAAAGAGGCAATTAGATTACAAAGATCTAGGAGTTTGATCTAGCCATCAAGCCAACAAAGTTGGTATAGGGAAAGGGCATATGCCAATTGGTTGCTGACAACAAACCAGAAGAAGCAAGGCATGAAGAAGTAGAGGTGGAAGATGCGCCAACAGTCCTCTTTGTCTCCACCATGAATGAGTGGTATTCAGGTATTGTTCATTTCCTTACTTATGGTGAGTGTCCTACTCACCTATCTTATAAAGAAAGGAGAAATATCAAGCTGAAAGCTACCAATTTTGTCCTCTAGGACAATGGCCTGTATAAGAGGAGCCTTGATGGAGTGTTCCTTCGCTGCGTGGACAAAGAGCAGCAAAGCCAAATTTTGAAATCCTTCCACAATCTTTCCTGTGGAGGACAATTTTTTGCTCCTGTGACTACCCATGAAATTTTATGAGCCAGGTATTATTGGCCAACTCTTTTTTAAGATGCATACAAGTGGGTTAGGAAATGTGAACTATGCCGGTAGTTTGTCAGAAGACCCAAGTTAGTTTCCCTACCTCTCAAGCTAGTGGTCATAGAGGAGCCATTCTATCAATGGGGAATTGATTTTATTGGAGATATAAACCCATCTTCAAGTGTTGGACATGATTATGTCCTCACAGCAACTGATTACTTCACCAAGTGGGTGGAAGCTATTCCAACCAAACATGCTACTTCAAAAGTAGTGTGCAATTTCTTCAAAGAGAACATCATTTCCAGGTTTGGGGTCCCGACCAAGATTGTCACTAACAATGCAGCTTGTTTCACTTCCCAGGAGATTACTCAATTTTATTTCTACTATAGGATTACACTCTCACACTCTTCTAATTACTTTCCACAAGGGAACAGACAAGCTAAAAAAAGCAATAAGAACCTGGTGACTATCATCAAGAAGCTGGTGGATGACAACCAAAGGACATGGCATAAAGCATTGGTTGATGCTCTATGGGTAGACAAAATTACACCTAAGAGAGCAATTGGTATGTCTCCTTTTGAACTTATTCATGGTATCAATGCTGAGATACCAATCACCTTGGAATTGCCAGCATTAAAATTAGCTAAGGCAATTGAAGATCAGACATATGAAAGCCCCCTTAATAAGAAGATCATGTGCCTGACTGAACTGGATGAGCAGAGAACTATGGTGGTGGACCGAATTGCTATGCACAAAAGTCTGGTGAAGAAGCTCTTCAACCAGAAGGCAAAGAACCATGATTTCCAGGTTGGAGATCAAGTCCTGCTATGGGACAAGAGAAGAGAGCCAAAGGGGATGCATGGAAATTTTGATTCTCTTTGGAGAGGCCCATTTATTATCCATCAGCTCAATGGTGAGAACATCTTTCTGTTGAAATATCAAAACAGCACGCTCTTTACTCTGCCTCATAATGGGCAGCACCTGAAGCACTTCAATTCTTGAAGTATCATATAAGTTCACCTGTATATATGTATATTTGTATAGTCTTTGTTTCTGCTTTGTGTTGTTCATTTTCATTTTTTGGAGCCTTTCTTTTTGGGTAGCATGACTCCATAGTCCAATGGCATACTTCAAGGCACTTGAGATTTTGGTTTCTACTCCCCTCAGATGTTCCAAGTTTTCAACTAAAGGAAGTTCCCCAACTGGAGCCAGCTATTGTCCCCAAAAATGAGTGATAACCTATGAACTATTTTGGTTCAACAGACCAAAATCATCTCTCCACTTTTCAAAAATTGCTCTGAGCATTCAAGTTCTTCATTTTTCAAGGCTTTTGCTTAAATCTACGAACTCTACAGATATGTTTCTATAGGCTCAACATGCTTTAAATTAGCAGGTTCAAAGGCTTCTGCAGGCGAGTTCAGTCAAAAGAACAAGTTTCTAACACTTAGTCATTTCTAGGATTGGTTCATCGCCTCGATTCAACCAAAATAGTTCAATCGGCAAGCTTCAAAGAACAAAGGATTGAACTATTGAACCATTGAACCTTGAACCATTTTGGTTCAATGGGTTCAACGACCAATTGGTTCAATGCGATTGGTTCAAAAGATCAAAAAGACTTAGCCAAATAATGAAGAATGAACTGATTAAACCATTGAACCAAAGTTGGTTCAATCGGTAGGTTCAAGGGGCTACCCCAAAGCCAAAGGAACAAATGCCCTTGGGGAGGGCAGTGGATCGAAGCCAAGTACCCTTATGGAGGGCAGTGAGCAAAAGTGGACAAAGTTAGAAATCCCTCAGGAAAATGACTAAGTAAAAGAGGCCAAAAGAATTCTTTCAGAAGTATTTTCCATGGGAAAATGACTAAGGCAAAAATCCTTCAAACATTTTGTCCAAAGGAATTCACTCGGGAAGAGAGTCCAAAGAAATTGAAGGGAATGAGCGGCTAAGACAAATTGTTTGAAGGAAAAGCCCGGTGGGAAAAGCCTGAAAGTCAAGGTCTGCTGAAAAAAGGAAAAGCCTGCTGACGAAATAGAAGCCCGAAGGCCGCTCGAAAGATCTCAAAGGGTAGGTACCCTTGCGAGGGGCACCTGATGACAGAGAAAGGACCTTTTCCAAGGACCCGAAGGGACACCTTCCCTTCAGGAAATTCCAAAGGCTGAATAAAGATGCAAAAAGGAACCCTAAAAGACTTAGACAAAAGGGCTTCAAAGAATGAACCGATTGAACCATTGAACCTTGAACCATTTTGGTTCAACGAGTTCACAGGTTCAAAGGTTTAACCAGTGCAATGAAGATCAAAGGGACTTAGAAAGATAAAGGAAGCAATGGTTGAATGGGACAAAGGATGAACCAATGAACAGATTGAACCTTGAACCAAAAGAGTTCAAAGTTCAATGGTTCATAGGTTTAAAGGTTCAAAGGTGACCTCAGTCAAAGAAAGAAGCAACAAACAGGTGGTTCAATAGATGGTTCAACTAAGGAGTGGGAAAGTGATTGAATCAGGAAGCGATGGAACAAAAGAGATAGAATGAATCGATGAACCAATGAACCAATGTAATTTCAGTGGGTTCACAGGTTCAAGGTTTAACATGGTTCAAGTGGCTAGCGACCATTGACGGCCCTACAAACATCAAATTTAAATTAAGGGAATATTGATGGAAATTTTTAATAGAGCATGGAATTTAAAGGAAGAACCAAGCAACTAGCTAAAAAGAGAGCCTAAAGGCTCAAATTACTACAGGGGAGAGAAGATCAATGCAAAAGATCATATCTTCAAGGGAGTTATTTATAGTAGGTGAAACAGTGGATCAAGTAGACCTCTGAGCACACCAAATCAAGGATGCGGCCTATTTTTCTTCCCTAAAGTAAAGACAAATTGGACAGCTACACAGACATCAGGAAAAGGACCAGACAGTCCATACCAAGGAAGAGACATATTAGATGAATGGACACGCCATAGTTAAGGCAATGCGATGTTCCCAGCATGGTCCCTCTAGATAAAACTGAAGGCGCATTGAATACATTGACTGCAGCATGGGCCGTCCCATGGGAAAGAGCACCAAGCCTTGCATGATTTCTATACATTATAATTTCTCTCATTATGAAGGGAGACTTTTTCATTTTACAGAAGCGAAACTCTGCCCAATTGAAAGACAAATATTGAGACTTTGAGCTCAGATTGTTGTTCATTTTATTTTATCTGAATGAGAAAGCAAGTTGTTTGTAGACTTTGTGTTGTCATATCTTGTATCATTTTAGGAGATTGTTCTTATGTCTGTCTTTTGAATGTGTTCTTGTTTATTTAATTTGGCAAGAAGAATTAGTGAAAGTAATAAGGAAGGTGTCCTGAAGCCAACTGTGGGAAGACTTTGTGCTTTCACAATTGTTTTCAGTGTGTGTTTTTCTTTGCCTTCTATGTTGAGGATTCTAGGATGACTTTGTGCCCTTATTATCCTCTGTGTTTCACTCTTTAGGAAGTTGAGGTGGAGACTTTGTGTTCAATTTCATCCTGTTGGTTCCTATCCTTCGTTACCAGGTCTTTGTAACTTATCATACCTGAAAGAACTCATGTTGTTTCCTGTAAGAACACTTCTAAAAGAAGAGAAGTGCCTTCAATTTTTTCACCAGAATTTTCTCCTTTTTTTGTGAACATCATCTCTGAAAAAAGAGAGATGGATGGTGTATCCTAGCCCTGAGTGTTATAATCTGCATATTTATAGTATATATAGCTCCTACATATTTATAGGGAACCTCCCCTTGATGAGAGGAGAGATTTGTCCAACTCTGATGTAGTAAACCTGCACACTGGGCTAACCAATCTCCTTTGTTGTGGATGATAAGACCTATTTCGCCCAATCAGACAGTTGACTGACAAAATATTCACCCAACATTATGGATCCTCTTTCTTTATTGTCTTAAGGGAAATTACTCCTTATCTATTTAGGAGAATATAACCATATTTTTCATCATCTTTCCCCCTCTATTTAAATTATCCCCAACATTAAATGCATATTTGAAAGCTTCATCTATAATATATACCTTTAGCAAAGCTAATTCGTCTTGGAGCGAAAACCTAATAACATTGAGATATCTAGCTCCCAATTATTCCTCATCTTCTTGGGCATCAACCCTAATCTATAATCTCACAAACTAATTTGTATATAAGCTTGTACTATTTTCTCTCTTTTTATTTAAATTTTGGACTTCCTAAATAACCTTTGTTTATAATTGAATTGAATAAACCTTACCCTTAAATGTTTCAAATTTTTAGGCAAGAATCAAACTTTTTCTTTACCTCCCCCCTTTATGGTATTATGTAAATTATCCCCCCATAGTGAAACATGTGACTTTAACTTAGAAACCACATATTTCATCTACCTTGGGTCAAATGATTATATCCCCTCCATCTCAAAATACCTCTCTAACTCTTGAACCCAATATATAAAACAAATTAGGTTAATCTCTCCTTTGAATTCAGATACATCTACTCTTCCCTTTATTCCTTATTTGTTCACATCTTCAATCAACCTCTCTATATGATCTCTAGCCCTAATAATAACACCTTGAATTTTATGTTCATCCTCATAATATTCATGTTAGACTCTACCATCTAATTCTTCCAATATTCTCAACAAATACTCCCCAAGTGCTCTCCAGTTTGTAGCATTCATCCTTCCTCCTGTACCTCAGTGCACATTAATTCCTCTTTGTGAAATTCATATGCTTAGTCTTAAAGATGTTCTAATACCAATATGATGTAGTTAATATCTTCAACTTCTATCTCAATTATCATCATGTCTATTAACTCTACTATAAGTTTGATGTATTCAACAAAGAATACAATAAAATAAACAAGAGACAACAATAACACTAAAATAACACAATAGAATCTAAAAACCATGCAAGCACCAAAATTCACATCAATAAAATACATCAATATTTGATGCATTCATGAACTGTTAATTTTTTCAAATACAAAAATGGACCCCAACTAATTTCTTATTTTTCCCACTAATAAATATGCCAAAACATCATAAAACATACCCTAAATTATAGACAATTTAATCCTTCTCTCTTTTCTATATTCTTTTTATTTTTCCAACATGTAGTCTACCTAAAAATATGTCCATAACCATGCTATAAATTTGACACTATATATATTTTTATTCAAAAATAGAAAGATAGGTAATGGGGAACCATGCCTTCAAAATTACTCACCTATTACATCTTGTTAATGTGTACACACACACACACGCATGTATACACACACACATATTTGTATATATACATGTACATATACACATATATTTATATGTATATATACATATACATATGTGTGTGTGTGTGTGTGTGTGTGTGTGTGTGTGAGAGAGAGAGAGAGAGAGAGAGAGACATCAACTCAGATTATTCTAAAATATTTATGTTTGGTTTACCTCATGCCCATTTGCACTGATAAATACAAGACCTCCACTTGAGCATCCCATTGATGGGAGCGTAGGTTAGCATCGCCATAGTTTATTGTACATAGATTCCTATTTTTTCTTGCTTGATTTCATTCTACTGAGTTGACTTATTGATTTCTAAATTCGTGTGTGTGTGTGTGTGTGTGTGTGTGTGTGTGTGTGTGTGCGTGCACATGTGTACATATGTTTAAAAAATAAAATATACCACATTGAGACATGAATTTATTATATTAATATATATATATATATATATATATATATATATATATATATATAACTTATTTTCTTGAAGACTACTTTGTTTTTGTACATTTCGTGCACACTATATATTAGAATATGCTTGTGATTTTTTGGATCCTTTTTATTCTTCTATTTTTCAACCTTGCCCCCTTGGTCTTGATTCATTTTTTGAGTGCTTGTTCATTTTGATTCTTTAAAAATTATGAAAAACGTTCAAATATTCAAAATATACAATGCCAAGACCTCTACATGGCTTGATTTTTTGGTACATATAGTTATTTGATGTCCTTTGTCATATACATAGTGAGTCACATACCCATTTTATATGCACATTCTCTTAACAGTATATATGAGTTAAAATTAGGAGTTATATGTTACACATGAGACATGGACATATAGATGCATGACATTTATCACAACCACATGAAACCTTTCCACATTTGGGGGTATGCCCATGCCAAGGGTATCTTGGTACACTTTTTAGGTTATGTCTTTTTGGGAATTTGCATTAATCATATCAGGCTATTTAGATTGTTTATGCATGACTTGCTCATGTTAGTACTTATTAGAATGTTATTTTCTATGGACATCATACTTTTCTATATTAGATGGTGACATTGATTGATTATATGGACTAACATTACTTGATCTATACTTATTTGATGTTGATGATTGTGACATTATTTGGATTTTATAATTTTATATACTACATGTTCTATTTTATATGGGTACATTGATTATGTCTTGTTGAGTCCTGTGTTAGTTGTGTCAGAAGATCCTCTAGTCCATATTATAGTCATGTCATGTTCATATTATGTCATAGTCAAGCTCAATTTTCTATTCTTGTGTGCTTAAGAATTATTCACTATGATATTGCATGCATGTGCTTATTTACATTTATTTGCATATCTTGTATGGAACAAATTGATTGTTACTATGTGCTTGGTGTGTGATTTCTGTTGTGCACATTTATACAATGTGCTTCTATTTATACTTGATGTTGTCATAATATATGTCATACATCTACTACCATTCTAATTATTGCATGATTCATTGACATATTTAGCTACATCTAAAAGCTATTATCAAATAAATCATCATGATCATATCTTACGTGCGAATAACAAACAATTTTTTTTGAATTAGATAACATGTTTCATATGTGCTTATAAGTGTTTAAAATATTTATACGGGGACATATATTATCATGTTTATACATATGTTTTACATGATTATACTTTTGTATATAACATATGATGCACATAATATATTTTTTTTAAAATAAGTTATTCACATGCTTCATCTCTAATATCAAAATGGGGCATACAATGAGCTTATTTCAAATATTACGACATGTTAGATTGAGTATTTAACATATTGGAACAAATTATATGTTTATATGGATAAAATTAAGTAGATTGAGACATATTCCATATGATTTTGAGGGGAAATTGAGACATTATATGATATTTTGGAATAGATTATGGCATTCTACATGAGTTTGAGGAATGATTGAGATATTAAAAGATATTTTGATATAAATTTTGGCATTATATATTATATTTAGGGATATATGGATCATATGGAGCATGAATTTCTTCATGCAAACAATTTTCTATGTCTTTTATGTTGAAGAATGATGGGGAACAATGGTAACTATGTAAGATTTAGGGTCTATATCCACCTAAAATAGTCGATCCTTTTTCATACAAACCCAATATTGGGGTTTTAATAGGGGGTATCTTATTACCCATGGCAGTATGTTTGAGGTTTTAGATTGCTCAAATTCTAAACAACCTTTCCAATATAGATAATTAATAATTTAATTTTCTTGGGCCATCATCACCATATGGTTTACTCCATCAAGTTCAAAAGGTGGTAGCTTGGGTTCGCATACCATCAAGTGTATTCATTCCTTATATTTTCAATTTAAATTTATTTTAATAGTTCAAATTATTTTAGTTTTTTTAATTATGAAGAGACATTGATTTATACATATTTATTTTAGGTTTCACGTGGAGCGAATGATACATTTTGGACTATATATATCAATACTAAAAGTGGTTATATTGAGAGGCATTATACATGGACAAAAGGGTGGAGAGGCATATGATGTACTACATGTGTTAGGTAAAAGGATCACATCTTATTTTAAAAGAACAAACACAATATTTGAATATGTACATACATACATAAATACATACATACAAATATATGTATACACACACACACGTACATACATATATATGTGTGTGTATATGTACATGTATATATGTGTGTATTTTTATAGATATGAATATTTATATATGCAAATGCATACAGACACACATATCTATACATGTACACACATATATATGTATGTACATACATACATATCTATATCTACACACACACACACACACACACACACACACACACACACACACACACACACACACATAGATACATATATGTATGTATGATGTACACATATATGTACATATTATATATATACATATATGTACACACACACACACACACACACACACACACACATTGGGTATTGTAAAAAGATAGGTATTTTAGATCCTTTTACTATATATATATATATATATATATATATATATATATATATATATATAATAAAATTAATTTTTACAATACCACCTAGATATTACGTTTTAAACAATAGCACATGTGGGAGACCTTTGGGAAACCTCTGAAACCTCTAAAATTCCTCCTTCACTTTTGAAATCTCTAGGAAGTGTGTGATTCACCTTATCCATGCCAAAAAAATCTCCATGTCAATTTTGGGCTTCTAGAACATTATGCTTATAGCCAAACCATGAAATGGCCAAAAACAAGCCCTTCACAAGCATGTTTGGACTGCCTTGCAAAATGGAGTTTGTTTGATCTCTTCCATGGGTTATTAAGTAAATTTATTGATTTGAAGAGATGAATAACTCTCAGATGACCTTATAAAATGATTGGAAAGTATCCATCTCTCCAAAATTCTTGAAAAACACAGAAAATAAGGTGTTTCTAGCAATCTATACAATAGTCTGTACAACTCAAGTACATGATAAGAACATCCTTAGATTAATCAAAACATACAAGAGGTTTTAGGAGAAATTTGTGGTATTTGATGTGATTTAGGAGTCCATCTCTACAAACTAATCATTATAGCCCTCCTAGGTAGCCTAAAAATACTTTAAACTTTTAATGATGATTCATAAAGTTGGACGTATGAATACTCCAAAAAATTCCAAAAACTTAAAGTATACCAAGATGGATAAATTCCCTTAGGATCTCAAGATCCCATGAAAATCCTCATGATCATACCAAGCAAAATAAATTGACTTCTCGAGTTGGAAACAAGCATTTTGAGGGGTCTAGGCTAGTTTACAATCTGTAGGTGTTTATCTAAGTTTGGTTTTGGTCTAAAATGACCTTAGTGGGGTCTGAGGTGTTCATATATAGCTTTAAAAATGTGTATTATGTCATCATCATTCATCATGTCTCTCCACATCTCAATGTTCTTAGACTTAGGGTTCTTAGGCCAAACCATCTACCATATCCTAATTGATTGTCATGCCATGTTATATTCTCTATTGGATGGTATGTGACTCATGAAGTGTTTGATCATATTATTCACTATTTTTTCAAGGTTTTCAATTTCATCTTATCTCACCTCCAATTGGTTTCATCTCTCAAATCCTAATTACCTATGTGGGCTTGTATATGTGACTAAGTTTGTAGGTTTGAATAGAGTTGTCATATTTGTTGCCTTAGTTGAAGGTTTTAAGTACTACATCATCATGTTTATATTATATTAACAAAACTTGATTTACCTTATATGCTATTTTAGTCTATTTCAACCTTATTCACACAAGAAATTCCTCTAGCATGAATAGACAATCTTGTGTATCGGTTAGACTAAGTATGTAGGGGTATCTAGTTTGAACCCTGAGGTTTTGATTGAACCCAAATATTCAATGATACTTTATGTTCACCATGAGTTTTCTCTTAATTATCTATAATATCCTACCATCAAAAAATCAACTTCCTTCTTTAGCCAGGCAGGCAACCTTGTTGCTAGTCAAGGACTATATATGTTGGAGTTGATTATGTAACCCCTATTTACTCATTTTCAAATGTAGAACTCAATGCCTCTTAATGACACATGTGGGAGACCAAGGCACATGTGGTATACCATTGGCACATGTGGGATACCAAAGCACATGTGGGATACCAAAGCACATGTGGGAGACCAAGACACATGTGAGAGAACTTTGGCACATGTGGGAGACCAACGCACATTTGGGAGACCTTTAAAACATGTGGGAGACCTTTTCAACATGTCTAAGGTCTTTGACACATGTGGGATATTTTTGGCACATGTGGGAGACCTTGGCACATGGGGAGACACTCGTTCTTATTATTCAATAGTGCTCCCACCCAAGGGTGGCACATTATTTAGGCCATTATTCATTCTCTCTATCTTATCTTTGTAGATTCTATAAAATCATGAACTCTCCATTGTATTACTCATCCATGCTTGGAGGTTGGATCATAGAGGCATTGTTATGTTTTTTTCACAACTTGAATGATTCAGGTGTAAGGATTGAGTGACTAGTTGTAAATAGTGAAGAAGTTACTTGAGGAGATGTTATAGAGAGTGTTGTTGATGAATATGAATTTTGGATGCTTTATTTTCTCCATGTTTTTTCCCTTATTGGTTTAGTATGGTTTCCACATATATCTTGTGTAATGTGTTCTCTCTGGTGTTTATATTTTTTGTAGCTTATTTTAATTTTGCATTTAATTCTTGCACATGTTTTAGGATTAAAATTTTTAAATCCTAACATCTGGTATCCAATCTTATTGGTCATATATTTGGTATCATATCTCTGATTATTAACATTTAATATCAGAGATTATTGATCATAATTATTATATTAGATCTTTGATTACTAATAGTTGATATTAGAGCCATGATGAAAAACTCAATGTGTTAGTGTTTTCTATTGTTGGCTAGTTTTGTGCAAGTGGAAGCTACTGTGATAGGAGGAGAGACTAAGTTGGAGATGAAAGAAGAAGAATTTTTTTTTTATGGTAGTTATCTCTCTATGGAAAAAGGTGTAGGATCTCTTGGTGAAGATCCTATTATCTTCATGTTGTTAAGGAGAATCCCATAGATGAGTGGAGGATAAATCTAAAAACTCTTTGCCAAACAAGTCAACAACTTACATAGTGTCCTTGTTGAAGATGAAGCAACTCTATAGCTTGAGGAGAAATTTGGTCTCCTTTGGAGGAGGATGAAGACAAGGAGATAACCATATTGTTGTTCTTGGAACAAACAAAATAGGTGTATGATGTGGTATCCTAATGACCACATGTTATTGGATGAGATGTTGTAGAAGAATAAAAAATCCATGCAAAGGAAGGAGGTATAGATAAACCTAAAGTTGTACCTATTTTGAATTAGTTGAGCATGAGGAAGATGAAGATGAACAAGTGAGACCTAGTGTTCTCAGAAGGACAAGGTCATGTGTTTGGACATGTGGTAGAGCATGATGCATTTTAGATGCATTTTTTAGGATTGAAAACTTGGTAGGTGCATTGGTGCACTGAGTAGAGTGATGAATTCCATGGAGCTATGATTGGTCCACTTATTTCATGTTTGGCATGATTGGTAGTTGAAGGATACATGCAGAAGAATAACTGAGACCTTGTCTCCTCAAAAGGAGAAGACAAATGTTGACCATATAAGTTAGGGTGATGGAGTTTTGTGCATATGATTTTGGTGTTGGCCAGGTAGAATGATGCATGGATTAACACTAGAGGCACATGAGTTGGTGTTTTGGAAACATTCAATAGGAATGATGCATTTAAGATGTGGGATCAAAAACTTGGTAGGTGTAGTGATACACCGAGTAGCACAATGAGTTCTCAAAAGTTATGATTGGTCTAGTGAACTTGTGTCATGTTGATATCTTGAAGGCTATGTGGTGAATTTTGATTTTGACTTTCATGAGATCTTATCTCCTCACTACTATCAAGAGTGATACATGCACTTGTTATTGTTCAATGAGTTGGAGCAATGTGATTCCTACATGGTGATCTCTCTTGGTGAGAGATAGATACAAGGATGAGGCAAAGGTGTTGCTAGTTTGCTTGTTGAATAAGTCACTATATAATTTTTCCAATAGACATGTTGAGGGAGTATAGGATATTTAGTATCTTTATGGAAAGATAAATTTTTTAGCATATATTACTGATATGTGTTGATGACATGTTAGATACAGGCCCCAACATGATCACTATTATGATGTCTCAAGTGATAAGGATGTGCTGAAGGTGGTATAAGGAGAATGGTATAAGGAGAAGAACAAGGATGGAGATGCACAAGGCAAAGAGAGAAAGGAAGTGCCCCACTTCTTACATTATTAAGTTATCTTCCCAAGAGCATCCTATAATAGAGGAGAAGACATCTTGTTATCTTATGTATTGAATTTATCAAGAGTAGGAAGTCTCATGATGCCATGGTGAGCACTAAGCTATATATTCCAAAGCAGTGGGATTTGTGAGTGATTCATGGCAGAATCTCAATAGGAATATTGGTCTATGTGTGGAGAAGTGAGAGTCGCTTTAGGTGATGCAATCTACTATGGAAGAGAAGATGTTGACAAAGTCAGTTAGAGCAGAGAAGTTTTAGTATTGTAAAAAAGAATCTAATAGGTTTTTGTCAGGGCAACAGAGGGCATTGATGGATAGCTGGTTACAGAATACTTAGGTGTGTTAAAACCTTTGTATATTGACTTCAAATTGAAGTATGTTAGGATGTGAAATCATTATTCACAATCACTATTCATGAATCACTATTCATGGCCACTATTCATGGTGATGTGACATGTTGGTGATGTGGCTATGGGTGATGTGACATGGTTTATGGAGGATCTTATAAGTTTTAAAGCATGTGGGGGACCTTTGGCACATGTGGGAGACTTTTGGGACATGTTGTAGACCAAAGCACATGTGGGAGACCTTTGGCACATGTGAGATACCTTTAGCACATGTAGGAGACCAAAGCGCATGTGGGAAACCTTTGGCATATGTGGGATACCTTGGCACATGGGGATACAATTGTTCCTATTTTTAAATAGTGCTCCCACCCAAGTGTGGCACATTTTTTAGGACACTATTCATTATCTCTCTCTTCTCTTTGTAAATTCTATAAAATCATGAGATCTCCATTGTATTACTCATCATGTTATAGGATCTATGCAAGCTTATTCTTGCATTCTTGGAGGTTGGATCTTAGAGGCATTGTTATGTTTGATTCATAACTAGAATGCTTCAGGTGTAAGCATTGAGTGCTTGGTTGTAAGCAGTGAAGAAGTTTCTTGGAGGAGATGTTATAGAGATAGTTGATGATGAATTTGAATTCTATATGTTGCCTTTGCCTTTTGGTTATTCGCTTTCTATTTTAGCAAGGTTTCCACGTATATCTTGTGTAATGTGTTCTCTCATGTTTTTATGTTTTTTATAGTTTTTTTTATTTTACCTTTAATTCTTACACATGTTTTAAGATTAGGATTTTTTAAACCTAACATCTAGTATCATAGTTTATTGATCCTATATGTGGTATCAAATTTTTTATTTTAAACATCTGGTATCAAAGCTTATTTATCCTAATTGTGGTATCAGAGCTTTGATTCCTAACATTCCACTCATCTCCCCCTCAAATTCAAATTTGGTGGTAACAACTCCTAAGATTATTCTTATAAAAAATATTAGTGCCCACTAAAATATCTAATATGAAATCCATCCTAGGCAATGGATGCTTCTACTCAATGGTCATCTTATTAATATTCTTGGAATCTACACATATCCTACACTTGACACTTTTGTTAGGTGAGGAGAGGAGGTACAACACATGAACTTATAATTTCACCTATAAATACTTTCTCTCATAGTTCAAGAATGTTCCATCTCATTTATTCATTCTTTAATGGAGTCACTAATAGGAAGCTTGATAAGGAAGTTTAACTTAGGAACTAAGTCAATCTGATATGTAATTCCTATTTATGGGGCCAACCTATTTGGTTGTTCAATCAACATAAAATCTAAAAATTCATTGAGTAACTCTTGAAATTCTACAGATATTTTCCTCTTCTCCATTTTCTCCTCATTTTTGGGACATAATAGATAGCAAGATTCTTGTTTTGATTATTTTATAAATTCATTCCACTTCACCACACAAAGAGAAAAAGAATAAAAATCATTAAAACCTTATTCCTTTAAGTGTTTAAATATATGTACTTCCCCTCATGTTTCCCTTTATAAGTATTCTCCCTTCCATGATGGATGGAAATACTATCATATTGCCATGGTCTACCCAACAAAAGATGACATGCATCCATAGGTACCACATCATATAACATTTGTTACTTGTATGGTTCAATATTAAATTTAACTAAACATGATATGTACAATAGCATATTATGGTCTATACTTAAATTCTATAAGATTCAACCTTAGGGATACATGTAAATTAAGAATTTGGACTAGATCCATGTTTACCAAATTATCGATGGAACCTCCATCAATGATGACTCTGTAAACCTTGTCTTTCCATTTTCACCTAATCTATAAAATATCTTCATCTTACCATCAATTTAAGTGTCTTCCATACTAATCATCACTAAATATGTTTGTGACATTGAGCCTCTTCCTTTTCAACTTCAACTTATACATTTTTTGGGTCTTCTGGAGTCATCATGGCCTTATCAGTAACTCCAAGATTTTGTGGACAATCCTAGGATTTATGAGCGTCAATGCATATGTCTCACTTCATAGTATAGCCTTATCTAAATGGTGGTCCTCTTCCCATACCCCTAAAGTTGCCTCTTCTTTTGAAATCTAGCCTCACACCCTAGGCCTCTTATGGTTCCTCTTTCTTTATTGTCTTAAGGGAAATTACTACTCATCTATTTAGGATAATCCAACCATATTTGGCATCATATTTCCCCTTCTATTCAAATTATCCACAACCTTAAATTCATATTTGAAAGCTTCATCTATAATATATACCTTTAGCAAAGCTAATTCATCTTGGAGTGAAAACCTAAGACCATTGACATATCTAGCTCCCAATTATTCCTCATCTTCCTGGGTATCAGCCCTAATTTATAATCTCACGAACTACTTTTTATATAATCTTGTACTATTTTCTCTCTTTTGCTTTAAATTTTAGACTTCCTAAATAACCTTTGTTTATAATTGAATTGAAGAAACTTTACCCTCAAATGTTTCAACATTTTAGGCAAGAATCTAACTTTTTCTTTACCTACCCCATTTATGGTATTATTTAAATTATCCCCCCATAGTGAAACATGTGACTTTAACTTAGAAACCACATATTTCATCTACCTTGGGTCAAATGATTATATCCCCTCCAACTCAAAATACCTCTCTAACTCTTGAACCCAATATATAAAAAATTCTAGGTTAAGCTCTCCTTTGAATTCAGATACATCTACTCTTCCCTTTGTTCCTTGTTTTGTCACAACTTCAATCAACCTCTCCATATGATCTCTAGCCCTAATAATAACACCTTGAATTTTATGTTCATCTTCATAATCTTCATGTTATACTCTAGCCTCTAATTCTTCCAATATTCTCAAAAAATACTCCCCAAGTGCTCTCCAGTTTGTAGCATTTTTCCTTCCTCCTGTACCCCAGTGCACGTTAATTCCTCTTTGTGAAATTCATATGCTTATTCTTAAAGATGTTCTAATACTAATATGATATATTCAATATCTTCAACTTCTATCTCAATTATCAATACATATATTAACTCTACTATAAGTTTGATGCATTCAACAAAGAATACAACAAAAGAAACAAGAGACAACAAAAACACTAAAAGAGAATAATAGAATCTAAAAAACATGCAAGCACCAAAATTCACATCAATATAATATATCAATATTTGATGCATTCATGAACTATTAAGTTTTCCAAATACAACAAGCTACCCCAACTAATTTTTTATTTTTTCCACTAATAAGTATGCCAAAACATCATAAAACACAACCTAAATTACATACAATTTAATCCTTCTCTCTTTTCTATATTCTTTTTATTTTTCCAACATGTAAGTCTACCTAAAAATATGTCCATAACCATGCTCTAAATTTGACACTATATATATTTTTATTCAAAAATAGAAAGATAGGTAATAGGGAGCCATGCCTTCAAAATTACTCACCAATTACATATTGTTAATGTGTACACACACACATGTATACACACACACATACATATGTGTATATATACATATAAACACACACATACATTTATATGTATATATACATATACATTTATATACATATGTGAGAGAGAGAGAGAGAGAGAGAGAGAGAGAGAGAGAGAGAGAGAGAGAGAGAGAGAGAGAGAGAGAGAGAGAGAGAGAGAGAGAGAGAGAGAGAGAGAGATCAACTCAAATTATTCTAAAATATTTATGTTTGGTTTACCTCATGCACATTTTCACTGATAAATACAAGACCTCCACTTGAGCATCCCATTTATGGGAGCGTAGGTTAGTATCACCATAGTTTATTGTACACAGATTCTTATTTTTTACTTGCTTGATTCATTCTACTGAGTTGACTTATTGATTTCTAAATTCATCTATGTGTGTGTGTGTGTGTGTGCACGCGCATGTGCATGTGCATGTGTGTGTGTGCATGGGTGCACGTGTGTACATATGTTTAAAAAATAAAATATACCACATTGAGACATGAATTTACTATCTTAAAAAAAAACATATAACCTATTTTCTTGAAGACTACTTTGTTTTTGTACATTTGGTGCACACTATATATTAGCATATGCTTGTGATTTTTTGGATCCTTTTTATTCTTATTTTTCTTAGCCTTGCCCCCTTGGTCTTGATTCATTTATTGAGTGCTTGTTCATTTTGATTTTTTTTTTAAATTATGAAAAACATTCAAATATTCAAAATATACAAAGCCAAGACCTTTACATGTCTTGATTTTTAGGTACATATAGTTATTTGATTTCCTTTGCCATATACATAGTGAGTCGCATACCCATTTTATATGCACATTCTCTTAATAGTATATATGAGTTAAAATTAGAAGTTATATGTTACACATGAGACATGGACATATACATGCATGACATTTATCACAACCACATGAAACCTTTCCACATTTGGGGGTATGGCCATGCCAAGGGCATCTTGGTACACTTTTTAGGTTATGTCTTTTTGGGCCTTTGCATTAATCATATCAAACTATTTAGATTGTTTATGCATGACTTACTCATGTTAGTACTTATTAGAATGTTATTTTCTATGGACATCATACTTTGTTATATAAGATGGTGACATTGATTGATTATACGGATTAACATTAATTGATCTATACTTATTCGATGTTGATGATTGTGACATTATTTGGCGTTTACAATTTTATATACTATGTGTTCTATTTTCTATGGGTACATTGATTATGTCTTGTCGATTCATTTGTTAGTTGTGTCAGAAGATCCTTTAGTCCATATTATAGCCATGTCATGTTCATGTTATATCATAGTCAAGATCAATTTTCTATGCTTGTGTGCTTAAGAATTATTCACTATGATATTTCATGCATGTGCTTATTTACATTTATTTACATATCTTGTATGGAACAAATTGATTGTTACTATGTGTTTGGTGTGTGATTTTTGTTGTGCACATCTATATAATGTGCTTCTATTTCTACTTGATGTTGTCATAATATATGTCATACATCTACTACCATTCTAATTATTGCATGCTTCATTGACATATTTAGCTACATCTAAAAACTATTATCAAATAAATTATCATGATTGTATCTTGCGTGCAAATAACAAACAATTGTTTTTGAATTAGATCACATGTTTCATATGTGCTTACAAGTGTTTAAAATATTTATACGGGGACATATATTATCATGTTTATACATATGTTTTACATGATTATACTTTTGTATATAACATATGATGCACATAATTTTTTTTTTGAAATAAGTTATTCACATGCTTCATCTCTAATATCAAAAGGGGGCATATAATGAGCTTATTTCAAATATTTCGACGTGTTAGATTGAGCATTTAACATATTGGAACAAATTATCTGTTTATATGGATAAAATTAAGTAGATTGAGACATATTCCATATGATTTTGAGGGAAAATTGAGACATTATATGATATTTTAGAATAGATTATGGCATTCTACATGAGTTTGAGGAACGATTGAGATATTAAAAGATATTTTGATATAAATTTTGGCATTATATATTATATTTCGAGATATATGGATCATATGGAGCATGAATTTATTCATGCAAACAATTTTCTATGTCTTTTATGTTGAAGAATGATGGGGAACAATGGTAACTATGTAAGATTTAGGGTCTATATCCACCTACAATAGTCGATTCTTTTACATACAAACCCAATATTTAGGGTTTCTAATAAGGGGTATCTTATTACCCAAGGCAGTGCATTTGAGGTTTTATATTGCTCAAATTCTAAACAACCTTTCCAATATAGATAATTAGTAATTTAATTTTCTTGGGCCATCATCACCACATGGTTTTCTCCATCAAGTTCAAAATGTGGTAGCTTGGGTTCGCATACCATCAAGTGTATTCATTCCTTAGCTTTTCAATTTCAATTTGTTTTAATACTTCAAATTATTTTAGTTTTTATAATTATGAAGAGACATTAATTTATACATATTTCTTGTACGTTTCACATGGAGCGAATGATACATTTTGGACTATATATATCAACACTAAAAGTGATTACACTGAGAGGCATTATACATGGACAATAGGGAGGAGAGGCATATGATGTCCTACATGTGTTAATTAAAAGGATCAACATCTTATTTTAAAATAACCAACATAATATTTAAATATGTACATACATACATACATACATATAAATCTATGTATACACACACACACGTACATACATATATATATGTGTGTGTGTATATGTACATGTATATATGTGTGTATGTTTATAGATATGAATATTTATATATGTACATGTATACAAACACACATATCTATACATGTACACACACATATATGTATGTATGTATGTAGATACATACATACATACATATCTATATCTACACACACACACACACACAGGGTATTGTAAAAGGATAGGTGTTGTAGATACTTTTACTATATATATATATATATATATATATATATATATATATATATATATATATATATATATATATATATATATATATATATATATAATTTTTACAATACCACCTAGATATTACATTTCAAACAATAGCCCTAAATGTATTAAAAGCAGTCATGGTTGAAACTTATGAATTAGAGCACATTTTCCAAACCAAAGTTAATGGTCGAAGCAACCACCAAAATTTACAATAAAAACTAGATCTATTTCTGAATAAATTGTGTAATTTTCCTATGTGTGGTAGTAGGTTTCATCTTGATGTCACATCTTATTTCATTATTTTATGAATGGTGGTTCTTATGCACTAGATTTTAATGTATTTTTCCTATAGTGATCCTTTGGTGTTATTTAAAAGACACATCACTGATAGGGAAAATTTAGGGGAATTAACAATTATGAGCATTGCAGTTGTGTTTTTTAACTAAGATTATGTCTTATTTTTTTCTTTGTCATGGTGTATTTTGTAATAGTAAGTGTGCATGGGGAATTTAGGGTGTCTAAAGATATGTTTGTGGAGTAACAATCTATAAGAGGAGGAATTCTCAGGGACATGTCTTTTTCTGGTAACACTGCAACCAATGTTTGAGCTTGAATTTATTATTGTAAAATGTGCATCATAGTTTTTAGATTCATAAAACCACACATTGGTTTAGTTTCCTTGGAAGCATTTTTTCTATTCATTCCATTGACTATGCTTTTTTTTTATTGGGTTCAATAAACCATGTTGGCCCTCTGAGTCTTATTCAAATCTTTCTTTCATAATTGGACACATCACTGATAGGGAAAATTTAGGGGAATTAACAATTATGAGCATTGCAGTTGTGTTTTTTAACTAATATTATGTCTTATTTTTTCCGCTATCATGGTGTATTTTGAAATAGTAAGTGTGCATGGGGAATTTAGGGTGTCTAAAGATATGTTTGTGGAGTAACAATCTATAAGAGGAGGAATTCTCAGGAGCATGTATTTTTCTGGTAACACTACAACCAATGTTTGAGCTTGAATTTTTTATTGTAAAATGTGCATCATAGTTTTTGGATTCATAAAACCACACATTGGTTTAATTTCCTTGGAAGCATTTTTTCCATTCATTCCATTGACTATGCTTTTTTTTTATTGGGTTCAATAAACCATGTTGGCCCTCTGAGTCGTATTCAAATCTTTCTTTCATAATTGGACATTTTTGTATTGAGAATTATGAGTTAGTATTGGAAAATATATTTAGGTTTTTTCATTTCTCTATTTTTAAAAATTTTGTCTTCAAATCCCATAAATGGGCATGTTAACTATGAGTATTGGAAAATATATTTAATTTTTTCTTCAATATTTTTAGCCTTGATGTTCACTGAGATTGTGCAATATTACTTATCAGAGCAGCCTCAAAGAAGTCAGTGGATGGGATGAACACTAAAGCCAACGCCCAAGCCCTATTTTTAGGACTTGAGTTGATGACCTAGTGTGGGATTGATATAATTATTATCAAGGGTGACTCGATGATCATAATTTAGGCTCTAAGATATAGGAAGGTTGGCTCCTAAAATGTGTAAAATATTCTTAGCCATGATTGGGATGTCTTGATGCTACTAAATTATTAGGAAACCCACATTGATTTCGTGAAGTAAATAACGTGGCGAATGAGCTAAAAAATAAAGGCATAACTCAACTCAAGATTTAATTTCTAATCATGAATGGGAGGTATGGAATCTGGACACCCTTTCATGATTATTTTTCACTTAGGGGTTTTGATATGGATGGTATTAATGACTGATGATTGTTGATGTGTGGGTAATGTTCTTTCCCACAACATTAGGATGCCTCTCATTCTCTCATGACAAGCTGGTGTGATGGTTGATGGGTTTTATTTCCAAGGCTGATTTTTATTTTGGCATTTACTTGGAGTGACATTAGCGATAGTGAAAAGGTGGCAATGTAAATCACATATCATATGTTACATGTGGCCTTCAACAATCCTCTCACTCATGCCATGGTGAGTAAATGTGAGAAGGCCTTTAAGGGTTGAGTCTCAGATTCTAGGCTGAAGCATGCTTTCATCATGTAGGCAAACAATATCTTGGAGGCCCTAAATGAAGTCATTAGATTGGTTTTTCTAGAAACCAATAGCAGGGTTAAGGTCAATTCCTTGGTGACATCAGTGTTTATGGGTAATTTACTTATGTCTTCAAAGGACAAGGAGCTGACTATGTTAGTGTCATCTAGGCTTGTCCATACAAGATTTCAAGTTTGGATTAGAAGTAGTTGTGTAAGAATTTTTATCAGAGGAAAAAGGATCTCAAATCTTTTCTGGGTAGGTTGGCCATAGGGTGGTTCCACTGAAGGCCTTTTGAGACTTTGGAAGAAATCATTGGAAATATTTTGGACCATTTGGAAGATTTACAACACTAGTTTCAAAACCTTGGTCCCTCTAGCTATGAGGTGCCTTAAATAGATTTAGGGGCTTTACGTACTCCAATGACATCAGTCATTGTGATATTATGAATTAGAAAGTCTCCCAAGTCAACATCGATACTGAAATTATTGGTGAGGCTATTTAGAGCTCACACCCCCTGACTTAGCTAGCTTCAATGATCTTGTGGGAAGGACTTGTCACTAGATGTAGGTGATCTCAGCATTTATGTGGGTTCATTTGGATAGTATGATTACAACCCCTGGTCTAGGGGGAAATTTTAGTATGAAACGTGTGGGCAGGCCTTGACTGAGGTGGAAATCAATGGTGTCATGGGGGTTTGATGTGGCTGCAAGGGTTTTGGATGGTGATGTTGGGTATGTGAATCTCTCTGTTGTTGTGAATACTTCGATGGGTGGTGGTAGGTTAATGAGTGGCTATGAGGGGTGTGGTGTTGGTGTATCGGTGGTTGGTGGCACCTCATAGGGTGGTGATGGTTTGAGCAGGTATGGCAGTTGTCTTATGGGATGTAAGGTGGTGGGATTTGGACTGTTTATTATGGTTTTGTTTGGTTTGCATTAGTGGTTTCTTTTTGTGTCATTGTTTCTACCCATCGAGGTATCTTTTAGGTCTTTTTGGTCCTTTATTTTAGTTAGTGGCATTGCAGTACAAATTCAAGCTACACAATGGATGTGAAGCCATGTCGCAATCAAATCAAGGTTCATGATGTCCTTACTCACCGTTGACAATAAAAAACGTCCAATCATTTTTCCACCACCCTGCAAGCTACAAACCCCTTTTCAATGGGTGTAGGGCATGTAAGTCCACTTGTTGGAATCTGGGTCTGGGATATAACATGCCCCCTTTGAAGGATGATATCCTTTAAAGTAACCTATCATTGCCCCTCACCATCATAATCCAATTCACATTAAAATTTGTCACCACCAACATATTCTATATGGCCTTACCCTTCCCCACTAATTCACCATTTCTTAAGTTTACTGTAAAACAAAATGTGTCGTCCCTACACAGTTCATTATCACACTATATAAAGGAACACATAACTTTATTTTTTAACATCGCCTCCACTAAAAATATAAAATTATTATTGTTCAATACTTCATACAAAAAAGTGATATAAAATTAATAATCTTAAATTACAAATTAAATACAACTACAAATTTATATTCTATGACTCTACATAACCTCAATTTACTAAAACATAAACTTACATCCCTTAAAAATAACTTTAATTTTTTAATATTTTTTATTATTTTTTTGGATAAAAATAAATAAATCAAATTACATCAGCTAGAAAACTGTTAGTCAGTATAATCCTCTGAATTTGGTTTTCATTGTATAGCGACTTCATCAAAATTCCACCATATTTTCTTTTCGGGTAGAAAGCTTAAAAACGTTCATACGGTTGTAGGAATATCGTCCATTGTTTATTGTTTTGAGGTGACCTGATCGAGAACAAGTCAACACGCACTTTTGTCATTAACTTTAGATAATTGAACGAGATATTATTCTGCTGCATAACCTACAGTAAGTCAATCCTTATCCATCAAAAATTGGGAAGTGGACAGACATTTTCGTGCATTGACTTGACTTGGAGTGTTACAGCTCTCTAACGTTTACACTACGCAAAAGCCATCACGCCACTCACGCAAACATCCCTCCACTCCACTGCTTATTTATACTGACGGCGTTGCCATACGTTTTTCATAACAAATATTCGGTTGCTAAGTTTTCAAGCATGACGGAATATACAAAGATCTTAGCGTTCATTTTAACATTGATTTGTGCAGGAGAGATGCAACTGGGTTTAGGGCAGAGCATTGAATCTATAATCACTCAGACCTTCTTTAACCGGGTTAAATCAGGAATCTCCCCTTCTTGCACGGGGAACAACTTCTATACTTACACTGGTTTTCTTGACGCGGCCAAAGCTAATAACTTCGCCGGTTTTGGCAGCACCGGGTCTGATACAGATCGCAAGAGAGAGTTGGCTGCTTTCTTTGCTAATGTGGCCCATGAGACTGGAAGTATGTTCTTCTTCCTTGCCTTGCCTTGTGTTGGCTATATTATCAACTTGATTACTAATTATGAAATCATTTTATGTGATGTGCAGGTCTGTGCTATGTGGAAGAAATTGCAAAATCGACATACTGTCAGCAATCCACAGAATTTCCTTGTAAGAGCGGCAAGCAATACTACGGACGAGGCCCGCTGCAGCTAACTTGGTAATCTCTTTTTGTTCAATATATACCTGTAAATCCATTATAGATTCGGTCATGTTTTACAAGATAAACACATAATCCATATATACATGCGTATGTAGGAACTACAACTATGGTGCAGCCGGAAGATATGTGGGACTCCCCCTGCTGGATAATCCGGACTTGGTAGCGCAGAGAGCAGACGTTGCGTTCAAAACTTCACTCTGGTTTTGGATGATACACAGCAACTGTCACAAAGCGATGACTTCCGCCGGCGGTGAAGGATTTGCCGGAACAATCAAAGCAATCAACGGCGGAGAATGCAATGGTAGGAGGCCCAGTGCAGTGCAAAGCAGGGTTGATTTGTATAAGAAGTTTTGTGGATGGTTGGGCGTCGCTACCGGCCCCAATCTCTCCTGCTAGATTTCTAAATAAGCTTGTAAAACCAAATAAGGGCATAAATAAGTTCGTATAAATATAGAATAAGGGCATACATATAGAATAAGGAACTTTCCAATCGGCACAACTGGTTATTATTTAGAAGTGGTGGACAAGGAGTTGGAGGGTATTAATAAATGGGGATCTAATTCCATTTCTAGAAAAAAATTTAAAATTAATTTAAAAGTTTTTATTATTCCATAAATATTTAATGTGTAATTTTATTTTATTTACCTGCTTGTTTTATATTTCAAATGTATTTATCACAAGAACTTAAATATTTTATTTTTACTAAAAAAAAATTATGTGAAGAAATAATATAATTTATTGTAGCCATCATTTATTTTAATTATTATTATTTATTTTAATATAAATATATGTATAATGCATATTTATCATATTGCTTTTCAAATTTTTGATTATTAAAATATATAAAATTTAAGTATGGTCGTAATAAATTTAGTATATCATTGAATGCTTGACAATTCAAAATCAACAATTTAAATATGTGCCTTGAAAGACTCTCTCCCTCCTGTTAAACTAAACTAAATAAATAAATTAAAAAACTAGCGGCTCTTCAAAATTTGTTATATATTCCAAATAGAAAAGATGAAGAAATTAATCCTTTGAATGGGTTGTTAGATTCAACTCTTTTGCTATAAGTCATTTTTATTTAATCCCTGCATCTTTTAAGCTTATATGTACTCTAATTTTAGTATTACCGAAAAAATTAAACACACGGGAATAACATATTAGAATTGCAATAAATAAAAGGATGGCACATGGATTTGACTTACCAATACGATTATATTACATCTCTGGTTAAAAATTAAAAAACAAATCTATATTCTGCATCATAAAAGAAAAAAGCCTCTAAACTCTTCCACAAACAGGTCAGAAACACCTCTAAACTCTTCCGCATACGAACAGAGGAAAATTGCTTCCGCATAGAGAATATGCGAAAGCCGTTTCCACGTTCACAGGACGGGAAAACTCCTTCCATAGATGGAAAGGGGAAAACATCTTTAATATATATAACATATAATTAGAAGTTTCAACTATTGATCTCCAAAACATCTTTAATATATAGAATATATAATTAGAGGTTTCAACTATTGATCCTTTCTTCTATATACAATATTATTAGTTGCTTAAAAAATGATTCACTGTTTCATGGTATGTCGACTCTCAATTCAATTGTCACATTCTCTTACATGCTTTTAATTTGGGAAAATAAAACCATTTGATATAATTGAAGAACATCAAAATGCAATACTTTTACTTATACATATAATCAATTAACATAAGTTTTAATAAATATACAAACTCTAATGCAATCAATGATTAGGAGATAGTATTTATAAGAGTATATATACTTGCAGACAATCTAAAGACATTCGTTATAGTTGGACAACAAAATTATGGTTTTATGGTAAGGCAATGAGAACCCTGAAAACTTATTGTGATCTTTTCATCTGCCTAAAATCACACTTTCTACATTTTTTGCTAGAAAAATTATGGATTTCACGTATTAGGAGATAAAAGATAAGCAAAATTGGATTTGAGGACATCGTTTGTCAATTTGGAGCTTCAAAAGTATCATTCGATATTTTGAATCTTCACTCACTTGTTACTATAAATTATTCATCTTCAAGACTTAATACAGAAGGACTTGCAAAAGATAAGGAAAAATATTTGTTTTAAGATTTGTGCTAAAGGTCAACAAGTTTTATAGCACCAATTACTTAGTAGGCCCATTAACAATACACAATATTGAATGCATGACACCAAGTAAAATATAATTCAACCAAATAGTCAAATACAATACAAGTGTCATTACAATGATCTTTAATATGACAATGAATGCTTTATTTCTTCTAAAACACTTAATAAGATGCAGGTTGAGTGCAAGTTAATGATAGTCCACAATGAGGTCTTAAGTGATAATGAACTTTTTAAAAAATAGACATATCTCAACTTCGATTACAATTTGAAGGTGTTCTACATAATTTTAACATATTGTAAAAATATAATATGTAACATTTCAAATGTAGTTTGTGAACCTATAATTTATTTTGATTAAATCAAATATTTTAGTTGAATATTTCTAATTTCAATGCATATCTCCTAATATTTTTATAGTTTCATAAAAAGAAAGCATGTGTCCACCAAGCTTTTTTTAAAACAAATAAATGACTTTTATTTTATGATTTTTGTAGATATGTGATGGACTCAGTGACAAATATTATTGTATTTTTTCCTTATTTTTTATTTATTATTTAATTGAGTACTTGTAATAAATAAAATATTGTACATTCACGAAAGAAAATTTAAACAAAAAATATTAATTCTTAAATTTTTATTTAAATCATATTAAAAGAAGTTTAGAATGTTTAAGTAATTTTAATTTACAAATTATATAATGAGTTAAAAGTTATTAATATTTTTGTGTATGTATCTATTGACTATTAAAATTCATTTAAAAAAAATCAATTTAATTAGTAAAAAAATTAAATTTTCAAAAAAATTAAAAATAAATTTACAATTAAAAAAATGATTGACAAAACCCATTTGGAATTTTACAAATGGATGTAAATAACTAAATTAAAAATGTGGGTGAGAGAAAGGGAACTCTATGAATTTTATTAGTGTCCATGGATGTAGAAAAATGATCATGCTTGAGTATACTAAGGTAAAACCAAGGTGAATCTCGACCCAAAATTAGAGGGGGAAAAACTAAGAAGGGAAATGAATATCCATTATGGGTGGACATTTGTTTTGGGGATTTACAGGTATGTGTTATTATTTAAATTTATTTTACTAAATGTAATAATTTAGGGCCACTGTAGGTCTTCTAAAATCGATTTCAGAGCTATATAAATTATGATTTAGAATATAGTTTTCATTTTTAGAGTTCTAATATTGAGCATAAGGTTCTCTACATGTAACTTTTATAACTCGTATTTATTTTGGGAAAACCAATGGTCATTTTGTAGGTTTTTAGACATTTCAGATTGAGCAATGATTTTTTTATGAGTTCTAAGTGTGTTAAAACTGAATTTTATTGATTAGATAAAAATAAAATTTATTAACCTCACATCTATTAGAGATAATGAGAACTAAAAGGATATAGACACATGAATTCATATACAATTTAATATATATAGAATTAGGGGAATTGTACATATAATTAACACTATTTGCATCATTTCATCACTAGATTTTGTTATTTACCACTGTTGGGGAAAATTGAGCCCAATATGATATTATGTTGTCATGCAATTAGATTCACAGGGCTCAATTAACCAAAATTCAAACCCTCATTGAACTAATCAAGTAATTGATTCAATTAGGAACTCAATTGAGAAAAATTAAGTACTAAATCAAATTATCTATTTGTAGGGCTCGATTACCCCAAATTGTATCCCTCATTGAAGAAAATGACTAATTGATCCAATCAAGGACTCAATTGGGAAAAAGTGAGGACCAAAGCATATTCATAATTATGTTTATAGGGATTGATTTACTAAAATTGCATATGTTATTAAATAAATTGAGTAGTTGATTTATTTATATATTTAGCTAGGGAAAGTTGGGCCCAAAATCACATTATGTGGTCATAATTACAATCATAACACTTAATTTTTTGAAATTGCATCCCTCATTAAATTAAATGAGTAATTGGTTCAATTAGGAACTCAATTATGTCAAATTAGGATTCAACACATATTATCTAGTCATAATTAGGTTCAAGGGGCATGATCGTCAAAAAAATATGTCTCGCATTGAAACAAACATGAGTAAGTGGTAAAATTATGGACTCAATTATGGCAAGTGGAACCCCCATTTACATGAACTAGTTGTAAATAGGTTCATGTGGCTCAATTGCCCTAAATTAAATCCCTTATTTAAGAAAATGAGCAATTGGTTTAATCAAGGACTTAATTGAAGCAAATTGAGTCCCTAAATCACATTATGTAGCTTAACTTGATAGGGAAAATTTCAGACAGAATGACAATGAAATTATATTTCACGGTTCAAGAAGTGAAGAGAACAAACATTAAAATAAATAAGCCAAAAAGGTCATTCACTCCACATTCACCAAACTGACCTTTATTATTCCTATGGGAATGGAAAACTTATTAAAAAATATGAAAGTTATACACCTAGGATCAATAACATATACACAATATTGTTACATCCCCCCTTAATCTATAGGGGTCTTTGTCAGACCAAGCTTTCCTCTAAAATTTTCAAATTTTTCTTATACAATCACTTTTATCAAGGTGTTTGTTGGTTGCTCTACTATAGGGCAATGTTGTAACTTGACACTTCCATCTTTCACATAGTGCTAAATCGAATAAAATTTAGTGTTGTTATACTTGGTTTGGTCATGAAAGACTAGATTCTTTGTCATTTGGATTACATAAGTGTTGTCAACCATGAGAGGTGTTGATGAAACCTATTATTATTGCAAATCTAAAAGAACCATTTTTATCCACAAGATCTCTTTAGTTTCCTCTTAATCAACCATATACTATGCTTATGTTGAAAAAATTACTAATACTGATTACTTTTTGGATTTTAAACTGACAACTCTTGTTCCAAATTCATCAAAAACCCTATAGTGGACTTCCCATCTTCATGATCACTAGCATAGACAGAATCTGAATATCCATCATGTTTGAAGTATTCTACCCTGGAGTCTTTGAGACCAAAATTATGTGTTCCTTTGAGGTATTTAATGGATCTTTTTACTATTATCCAGTGGATGTCTTTGATTTATTGCATGAAACTTAAAAGAACACCAACATCAAAGGATATACCTAGGCTAGTTGTGGTCACATAAATTAAACTTATAATTTAAGGTATCTACATTTAGTGGCATCGACCAAATTTGTCGTATCTTTAGATGTCAATTTGATATTTTTTTCAATGGGCATGCTAATAGGCTTACTATATTCCATTTTGAACTTGCTTAGAATGTCACCAATGTACTTCTACTAAGTGACGAAGATTTATTCTTTTTTAAATTACTTCAATACCCAAATATTAATGAAGATAACCCAAATCATTCATTTCAAATCTTTTCATTAACTTTGATTTAAACTTTGCAGTGTACCATTCATTTTTCCTAGTGTTGATCAAATCATCAACATACACCATCACAAATATAACTATTTTCTCAATTATTTTGATGAAAAGAGTTGCATCTTTGAACTCAAAATATTTTAAGTTGATGTTCATGAGGTGCTAAACTAGTTTATTGTACCATGCTCGAGGGGCTTGTTTCAAACCATATAGGGATTTTTCATGTTTGTACACCTTGTGCTCTTGGCCATTTACTACAAAACCTTCAAGTTGTGTCATGTATATTATTTTCTTGAGGTCACCATTCATAAATGTAGTTTTGATGTCTATTTGGTGAAATTTTCATCTATTGTGGGCTGCCAAAGACAGCATGGTTTGAATGGTCATCCATTTTGTTGTAGGTGAAAAGGTTTCATTGTAATCAATTCCTTATTTTTTAGCATATTAATTTATAATAAGCCTTACTTTATGCATTTTAATTGATCTATTGGCTTTGTATTGATTTTAGTAGACCCACTTGCATCCAACTAGTTTACATCCATATAGAGGATCATACAATTTCCAAGTCCCATTATTTACCAATGTGTTGTACTCATATTCCATTGCTTTTATCCAAGGTTCAAGCTTCTCAGCTTCTTTGAAAGATGTTAGATCTAAATCAATCAACATATTGAGTTCTTCTTTTGGAGAATCATTCAAGGTGAGTTTCTTAATCCTATCTTGAATTTATATAAGGGACTTATCTAATTGAGATGCAGCTGCTTGTGCACTTATTCATCAAGTTTCACATCTTTATTTTTTGAGTGGTCCACTTAAGCATCTTTTTCTATATTTTAGGTGCTTCAATTTCATCTTCTAAAATTCCTTCACTTTTTTACCTCTATTCTAATGACCCCTATTCATTTTTTAATGAATTTAAACTCTCTCCTTTAGGAAGAGTTTCAATCTCATGTATAAAAGATAATACAGAATCAATTGATTCCATTTATATGTCCCCCACTCACTACTTGGCACATCCAAATGAATCTCCATGTAGACATCAAAATTTACATAATTCTCAAGTTGACTCAATTATCGATTAATTTTATCTTTGTCCTTTATAGTTTCATAAAAGACAAATTCTATTATGACAAGAAACATCTTCTCTTTCTCATAATATAGCCTGTATGCCTTGGAGGATTCATAATATCCAAAATGAATGCATTTATGACTCTTGTGGTCTAACTTATTCCTCTTCTCTTTTTAAATCAATGCATAAAAAATGGATCCAAAAATCTGAAGATGTTGCATTGAAAGAAGATGACCACACCACATCACATGCAAAGTCTTGGATTTAAGAGTTGTTGATCATGATCTATTGTAGAGGTATACTATTTTTTTAGGTACTTCAAGTTTAAAATGTAGATTTACACCTTTGAATTAGAACATATCATGAACCATATTCATCATAGTTTTGTTCATCCTTTCTACATCTCCATTTTATTACAGAGTTTAAGGAACTGTGAGATGATCTTTGATTTCATTTTATTTGAGATATAATTTAAAATTATTTGAAGTGTATTCACCATTGTTATCTATCCTAAGTGTTTTGATGTAGGTTTGAGCTTCATTTTCAATCATGGTTCAAAACTTTTGAAAAATCTTGAAGGCTTCTAATTTTTTTATAGAAATCATATCCAAGTCATTTTACTATAATGATTAATGAACAACATGAATTACTTATGACCACAAAATAATAGAATTAGAATATAAAATGAGTCTCTGTGAATCAATTACAACTTTATGTTCTACTTTCCATTATGACTTGGGTAGTGGTTCTCTTGCCTGTTTGGCCAAAATGCAAGCTTCACACATTTCATCTAACTTTTAAAATAATGTACACATTCCAATAACACCATTATTTTACAACACATGAATTTTTTTATAGTGATTATGCCACAATATGCTTGGAGACATTCTATCTTCAAAGAGATGAGCATAATTCCTTGAATTTGATGATAACCTAAAACATTCATTATAGTGTGACAAAAAAATTAGGGTTTTTGGGAAGGGAGATGGTGAGAACATTGAAAACTTATTTCATTTTGATCATCTTCCCAAAATCACACCCTCCACATTTCTTGTTATCAAAATTGTGGACTCCATGTGTCTGGTAGAAAAAGATAAACAAAATTAGATTTGAGGACTCAGTTTATCAATTTTTGGGCTTCAAAATCCCCACATAATATTTTGAATCTTTGTGCATCAATCAAAATAAACTACTCTTATTTAATTGAAAGAGTTTAAATTAGTAGTTGAATCCTCATCTAAAACCTATGAATGCTTAGCCCATATCATACTTTGTGAATACAGTTTCAAGAAACAATAATTTGATATTACTAGTGGAGATGATTGCTGAAAATGAGGTTGTGTGGTCCTTCATAGGGGAATGAGCTATTAACGGAGGAGATGTTTATATCATAATGATTATTAAAAATGATGAAGTGTTGAGAAATGGAAAGGGCATACGAAGCATGAAAGCAATTAAATATTCTAGGATGTAATAAGCAGTGATGGTAAAGGACAATGATAAGGTATTTCAAGGAGTGGACTCAAAAAATCCCAAATAATAAACTATATATATATATATATATATATATATATATATATATATATATATATATATATATATATATATATATATAAAACTAGAAGACACAAGCACAACTACATGACACATGTCCAAATTGACATCAATGGTTGGGAGAAGTGTCATCTAAGTTTTTGTTTGTTTTAATTTATGATTTTTGACACATGAAAAAACTTGATCTCTCAAGTAGACTCTCCCATTTTGATCATTACTAACCATCAAATCAAATTACATAGCCATTTATACCCATTCATGTATGAATTTGTATCTAATGGTGGGTGTGTATTATGAAATAATTTATATCCATTCCCATTTATAGCTACAGAGCTAATACTATTATATTATAATATTACATATTTTTTTATCAGTAAAAAAAACATTGAATCCTATCTATTAAAATAATATTAATAATACAAAAAACATGACAATGTCAGATACAACTTTAAAATGACTACATCTTCACAAAAAATGGACATTAATTGTAAAATTTATGCCCTAAAATCTCTAGGTTTAATACTAAAATCTTGAAAATGATTAAGTACTGACCAAATTATATTTTAAACACTATATCCCAAATCATAATTCATGCAGTTGTGAAACCAATTCTAGAATATGTAGAGTGGCCTAATTTCTTATATTTACTAAAATAAATTCAAACTATATGGTGTTATTGTGTCACTTTTGGCATATAATGAAACTAGTTTCAAGTAAAATTAGCATAAATTATTGGTTGGATGTGCAAAGGTCACAATGCAACTTATATTACCACAATCACATATTTTTTCCCCAAAATAGAGAGAAATGGGGTGCTCATAAATAAATGTGCCTAAACCTTGATCGTAACTAGATATGGTGTTTTGTGTCTCTTTTGGCCAATAAGGGACCTAATTGTAAGTAAAATTAACATAAGTGGGTGGTTGGGTGTGTATGGGTCACCAATGTGACCTACGTTTCACTATGCATGCCACTTTAGCATGAATTCAATTTTAATTGGGGTGACCACCCATAAATATAGATCAAATTATCCTTATTTATTCTAGTCGTAAATGATTATGGTGTCATTGTATTGTTTTTGACCTATAAGGGACCTATTTGTAAATAAAATCAATATATAAGAGTGGTTGGATGTGTGTTGGTTTGTAAACTTCAATTTTGACAAACTGAGAACTCCTTAAAATGTTAGCAAGCAATCTAAAAGGCCCTAAAACCTAACAAATGATTATATGTTTACCTAAAATGAACATCAATTTCAAAATATATGCCCTGAAATTTCTAGGTTTGATACTGAAGTTTTTAAAATGACTAAGTACTAATAAGATTGGATTTTAAAAATTATCTCCCAAATTGTAAGTCATGCAATTATGAAACCAATTCTAGAAGATGTAGAGTGATCATAATTTCTTATATTTACCAAAATAAAATTAAATGTAACAATATAAATTTCAACTTGCACTTAACATTTATTTTAATAAAGCACACTCCCCTCCTTTTAATTGATCCTCCTTTTACATTTTTAATGCTTCATAGTTTCATCTCTTAAGAATGTGTACACAGTATTTCATGAATACGTATGCATTATTTCACATGCGCACTCTACTATGTGTAATTTTAAAAACATGCCTTTTGATTCAAAAATGGCTTAGATTTCCAAGCCTAAACCCTAGACTTGTAAATGTGAATTCAAGTTTTTTATTATGAATTTCAATGATACATTTTATAAAATTATTGCTATGATATCTAGCTCACTCTCATCTTTATATATATATATATATAATTTTTAAATTATTTTAAGGTTTCCATCTTTTAAAAATTATATATATATATATATATATATATATATATATATATATATATATATATATATATATATATATATAAACTATTTTAAGGTTTCCATCTACACTAATTTCTAGCTATATCTTCTTTAGGTTACTATATGCCACAACTATACATGTTTATGTATTTTTTATTTTATTGATCAAAATGCAAAAAAGATATAGTCACAAACTAGATGATATTTATTTTCAAAATTTTAGAAAAATATTTTATAATTTTTTTTTTAAAAATTATAGGCCACAAACTAAATGATCTTAATTAAATTTTCATCAAAGAATTTTAGATAATATTAAATGATGTTCAAAAAATTAAGGGTTACACAGACGGCTATTTGCTTTGTTTCTTTGAAAAAATAGAATTTCTTCTTCAAATTATACAAGTTCAATCTACTTATATTTGACCATTTTTTTGAAATAATGTTTTAGAAATTAGACTCGAAATACAACAATTCATGTGTTCTTATACTATCTTCAAATTTTGAATATAACCATCTCAAATAATTTACAAAAATTTAAAAAATTTAAATTTCAAAATAAAAATATTCATAAACAGTTCCCTTTTTATTCTCTACTCTATGCACTTACCCCCATAAATATATAATAAATATTAGATCATTATATATATTTATAATAATTATTAATTAATACATAATTATTTATTATAAATTATATAATTAATTAATATATATAATAGAAATACATATAAATAATATTAATAGTATATAATAATATAGAAGTCTACAAAATAAGGGCATAAATAAGGAACTTCCTTGTTGGCATGGATTCTTATCATTAAGTTAGGAAACTAAATTTTTAAACCTTACAAGATAAGCCCTGTTGGGATGGCTTGTTATTATTAAGTTAGGAAAGGGAACCAACTTAGATTATCAATAGATGAAAATTTAATTAGATATTTTAATTTTATTTATTATGTTGATTTTGTTAAAATTTGATTTAATATTTTTAATAATATTTATTTTATATATATTTTTTATTTTTTAAAAAATATTTAAATGAATATAAACAAATTTTAAAATAATTCAAATATTTTATTAATATTAAAATATTATCATTAAAAAATTATGTAAAGAGATATACAATTTATTATGTTTTAGTTAGCATCATCAGTGTTGAATATACATTTACCTTGACATTAAATGAGCAGAGCATCAAATCAGAAAGGAGGTAATATTCAATGTAAAATTGAAGTTTACAAATTTTATAGCACATATATGATCTTGAAAAAATAGCCTTGACCACAGACAAATCCCACCTAAAACGTCTCCCACCAATCAAGAAACGGGAAAATAAAACAAGTTTTTGTCATCACCAAACGTGCATCGAAAAAGTCACAAACTCTGCCTCAAACATGCTCACAGAAGCTACAAAATATATTTCTTCAACGCACTCTGATGTGAAATCAATCTCTGTGAAACTCAAAAATTTCCATTTCCCTTCAATAGTTGAATCCAAAGTATTAAATTAGTTATACTTGAAAGAATATGATTCGGATAGAAATAAGCCATTGAGGATGGGAATGGCAAAAGATCTGCATGGAATTTTCAATCCTCCTTGAGGGCATTACCCCCAGCTAAATCTTGAGCCTACAAAACATGTTCCACTTCTTTCTGAAAATAAATGGCACATTCAGTGATGTATGTTGGATTTAATTTGACTTGATAAACAAGTAATCCGCTTAGGCTACGATTTTAAGATGAATATTTTATTGGTATTAGGGCCTGGTCCCATGGAGGGGGTAAATTGAAATATTTCTGCAGGTGTTGTAGGTTAAAATAGGGGTTTTCTGCAGCAAGATGGTTCCATGGAAAATTTAAAAAAACATTGCAAGTGTTGCAGAGAAAAAAACATGGAAATTTTTTGCAGGTTGGTTCCATAGAAAATAAAAAAACACGCAGTTTCAGGAATTCACTTCATCGGCCAGGAATTCACTGCATCCATTTGAGATTACCCTGTTGTGCTTGAAGTCTTACACGCACCATCTTCATGTCCATTGATAGCCCGACTTTTCACACATGCAGAGTCTAGATGGTTACTGCATGGCCCTAAGGATTTTTGTTGATTATATTTGGTGCAGCAAAAATGTGGAATTCCTTGACTGTCAATGAGAATCTTTAAACCATGTCAGATTATCCACTACTTCTGTGTCTTGTTTTCTTCCATTTGGGAAAACCTAGTCCTCACAATGTTTAAATCAAAAGCAGAGACTTTAACAGGGTAAAGTTTATAAAGAAATAGAGCACTATGACAGTGCTAGCAAAAAAAACACTATGAATGCTGGAAAAAGAGTCTATGTACTGGGGAGCATGTGGTCAAAATAATATTGGAAACTTGTGTACTTACAGTAATCTATATACTGAGATCGTAAGAACAAATCAGAATCAGAATGAGAATAAGATTCAAACAACACACCCTCAGTCCAAGGTTTATCACAAGGTAAATACAGTCAGAATAAGTGGTCAAAATAACCGGACAACATACAATTTTTAGGACATCTTTTCATCGTGTATTTGATCAATGATTATAGCAATTTTCTTCGCCATTAATAATTGTGTAGTTATACATATGAAGTAGGTAACTAGAACAACCATAATTTCCATCCTAGTACTCATATAAGTCCTTAAGCAAAAGACCAACATTAAACATATATTTTGAGGAGTGTAAGTCCCCTCTCATCAGGATTCTATGGAGATGAGGAGACAAAATCAAATTTACCAGCGATTAGCCACCACATTGACAGTTAAAAATATTTCGAATGATGCTGAAACACCAAACCAAAAAATGGTTGAAATAAAAGATAACATTACAAGATAGCACTAGCTTATATAGATTAATATTAACACCCTGCTAAATGGGTAAGGAGTATATGAACCCCCTAAGTGACCTAGTCTGAAGCTCAATTATAATGGGATGGACAAAGGAAACTCAAGACCAGCTTGGCATGGTGCTACCTTCTGAGATTGTTATTGGAAACCCAAAACTCATGTTAATCATAGGTTGTTTTTAAAGGACCAATTAATCTAGGAGGCATAGTATTTATTCCATGGCTTACATTTTGAGAGATGTAAGATCAAAATTTCCAAGACCGGAGTTAATATTTAAACCCCCCTCAACATGATAGACTGAAGTTGAATTTCAATAGTACGTACAAGGGAAAAATCCAAGACCATCTGGACATTTTTGCACCTTCCAAAATAGCTAGGAAAGGCCAAATTATGGTTAACCACTATAATGAATGGTTAATAATTGGCAATATCAAATCTTTTTTAGATAGAGATGTTACAAGGACCTCCAAGGGAAGGAAATAGACCAAACCCTGCTGAAAATGTTATGTTTCCAAAGGTCCCAATAGGCATAGGACCTTGCCCTACCATAAAATTGAAGCCCTGGGATTGGTAATGGTAGTCTTTAGCAGCCCTCACTGTATCAAGCCTTTGTTCATATGGTATATGGGGGATAGTCACACCAAGCATGGAATTTTTTCTTGGATCAGTAGATCCCACCTTCCCCCTCCCATACAAAGGAATTACCTTCTCTTCCACCACATTCGCTTTTGCAAATAGTTCATTCTTTGGATATTGAGTGCATTTGTATCCATGTGATTAGTTTGATGTGTTTGCGTGTGTTAAGCCTACAATGATAGCAATAAGATGATCATAACATGAATTATAGATGCAACAACATTTATTTTGATGTAGCCTTGGTGCTCTCTATGGTAATGACTCCAGTTTGGATTTAACCTTCACAAAAAGGGTGGCCTGGTAGATTTATATAATCATAATTTATATCCAGCTTTTTAGGCTATGTTCATTAAATAGTACTTTTATAATCTCTGCCATTTTCCTGGATGCATGACATTTATTCATTAAAATTGCATGTAAATTATAAAATTACTGAATTCATGACCAACATTGTATTTGAATATAAGCATTTCATGCATAACTATGTGATTTGTGGAAACATGTATCTCTAAACCATCCTCTGCAAGCTTCAAAGGGTAAAACATAACACCATCATTAATTCAAAACTTCAGAGCAGACATTAGAAATAGAGTCAACAATCATGCTGAAAACATATTTTTGAACATCTACAAATCAATCATAAACTATTAATCATTCTATGAGGTAAGGCCAAAAATTGTTGAATCAATACAAAGATAGTTCATAAGCCAAATATTCAATCAATATACATAACATTTTATTTCTAGAACATAAAAAATATAGCTCATAAGTCAAATAGGTTATATTATTGGATTAATGATTATTCATGTTCATTTGGTCGAGTTATGCCACTCCTTCCATTAAGATATTCCATTAATGCCACTCAAGCTAGTGTTGCATTCTGATCGCATAATATCTCTTGATTTATTGATATTTCACATTCATTCTCAGTGTTTTAAAATGTATCAGTCATATCTTCATCATATGTTAGCAACATATTATGTAATTTGCAACATACTAGAATAGTTTTCGGTAACATTTGTAAATTATCCTGAGTAATTTTGGAATGTAGAATTCACTTATATAATTTTCAACCTCCCAGATGCACACTCCACAAGAATACGTGTTGAAGATAACCTAAAGTTAAAATCCTTTTGGCTATCTGTTGAGGCTCTGGTGAAGGGTGTGATTAACCACGATAACAATGGATAGCGTCATCACCAATAATATACTCTCTCATGTTCGTAGAGCCAATAGAAACTACACAATCATTTAATCTCTCCCTACCTTCGTACAATCTATAAAATGATGAATTATGCAATAGTCTGGTATCATTAACATACCTAAGCCATCCAGTGAAAACATTTATGAATCGCATATCACTATCTACAATCACTTTTAATGACATTCTATAATTATGATCTCGATCAAACTAATCTGTTGAACACTTGTTATCCAGAAGTTGAAATTAGATATGAGTAACATATATCTCTCCACAACAATTTGGAAAGACTTATTTCTAGTAGAATCCTTATTTTACATGTTCCATTCTTAAATGTTTTGTTGGCCACTGTATATGATTACGAAAATAGATTGCCATAGCATTAATGAACTTATGTATAATTCTAACCACTGTAGATTTCCCACAACCAAAAAGCCCACTTATGTCAAGCATTGTCATTCCAGATGATAGACATAGAATTTTAATGGCCACCTACTTCTCCACTAGAGAGACTCTACCCTTTATAGTTGTTGCAAATGAGAATGGTATGTCACCTTGGCTCAAATCCTCATGCAAAAAATCACATAAAGACTCAAATAATACATATGGTCATCGCATCTCACTTTTAAAATGTAGTGGTTCCACCAATACAACGAATGTGGTTTGATACACCAGTCACCATGAATCCTCCCTTACCACTGAGAATTTAATATATTATATTCCATTATTAGATTTTCCTCCTTAGCTATGATTGTTACTGCTCTGTATCTTCCTGCATGTCAGCATTTGAAGGAATTTTTCTTCTACATGATGATATCTTATACTTCTTTGATCTGTATTACATATTGATTTAATCTTGAAGATAATTTTCAACTTGCAATGCTAATTAGATGATAAGAGATGCACTTGCAAGGATAAGCTTAATTGTTGCTCTTGTGGTTGAGTCCATTGTATGCGAGAGGATGATATTGTAAAATAGTGTTTACAACATCAATAACTCCTTCCTACAAAACAAAGTATTAGTGAATAATTGTTTTGAAAATTAAATTATAAATGTTGCATAAGTATGCTTGAATAGTCAATGAATTAAAATATAGATATAGAAATAAAATATTCATTCTCCCTCTTAACTTAGAAAAGAACAGCTAATCATTGTTGATATGAATTTTTTTCTCTAAATTTGAACCCCCTTATAACCATATTGAGAAAATGGCAATCTCCATCAAAACAATTTACCATCAAATTGAGATAGTTCCATTGTCCCATAATCTACACTGTAAAATCAAATCAGTGGGAGATCATGTCCATGGACTTTATTACTAGCTTGCCTCTATTTAAAGGGATTTCATGTTTGGTGTTACTAAAAATATGGAATATGGAAGAGGAAAACCAAAGATTAAAAGGAAAGAGGAAGAGGAAAACCAAGCCAGTCCAAGAGGAAGAGGGAAACCAAAGATTACTTAGGAAAGAAACTAAATATTGAACTATATAAAAGTTGTGTACATTTATTTACAGGCTTGGCAGATATGCCTATTTTAGGTTGATCTATAATTTTCTTAGATATTTCAATGGAAAATTCACCAACACAATTGTTAATCTTAGTGACTAAAGAACCATGCTTAAAAGTTGCATAAAAAGATTGTTTACCAACATAATTTCTAAGAATTCAATTTAGAAATAGAAATGTATGAAAAACATCAAAAGAAATGAGACTGCAGCAAAGAAAACATCACATGAACACCTTAGTTACCTTGGAGAAACTGAAAGTGGGAAAAATATAGTATGGAAATAGGTTTTGCATCTTATCTTCCATTCAAATTCTATAATCAACATTGAAAATTAGAGAGAGTCTATAAATTAGTGAAAATCTAGACTTTAATGCCTTTCATTTTTGCAAATACAAGTCTACAAATTACCAACAGGTAGCCATTGGGAATTTCAATACTTTCCACCACATGTCTATACACATTAAATATCTATCATTATTTTTGAAACTAAGAAGTATATACACAGATATATCCCAAATTTTCACATATATAAATGTTTAAACTACATCTACCAAGTGAGTATTTAAACTTACAATTGTTAAATCAATATATATACACATTCAATATCCATCAGTAGATGCCAAGTATATACAGGTATGTGTGTATGTATATATAAATATCAAAATTTTGCATACAAGAAGATTTAAACTACTTCTAACAAGTTGGTATCTGGGATTAAAACACGTATAATTATATGCATATGCACATTAAATATAGACTATCAGCGAAAGAGTAACAAATATATAAGGATGCATACATGTCCCAAATAAAGAAGCACATATATTTATTTAAACACATTGAATTATACACATTGAATATCCATCATCTCCAGAACAAATAAGGACATATAATTATAATTATATATACCAAAGATTCTGACAAGTATGTTTCATCTCCAAAATAATATAATTTTTTGAAGATGTTGTCTAACAAATTGAAGATGCAAAAAATTGGCATGTGCTTTATTTGGGCTTCAAATGAGCCACATATAATAATTTCAATCTTCACTTAATGTTCTAAATTACCAACATGATGTAAAGTATGTTTTATGGAAATAAAACTATAAATAGGCTTCAATAATTGTTATAACATAGTCTAACATCTACAATAAAACAAGTGTCCAATAGTGCTTTGTGGTAGAAAAGGACTCACTCATCTTCAGCACTGCTTGTCCAATGGTATTTATCACTAAAACCAATGTCACTTGAACATTTATCTTTTGTTTTTCAAGTTTGAATATTCTTTCATCATTCATTTCTTCCCATATAATGCATTGTGAGGATGTATGAAGGAAACCACTAGCGTATTTTCTACTACCATTTTTAATTGAAATATCAAATTATTATTGCCTTAAAACTTCATGCACAAAAGGTAAGATAGAATCAACAATCATAAATTTTGAGAAAAGTAAGACTATTAATTTACACTTTCGCTTTACAAGACTTCATTTTACCAAAGTAAAAAAATTACATACCTTCCAACATAATTTGCACCTTCGGAACAACTAAGCGAAATAAAAGTACCCTCATCATTTTCATTAAAAAATGTACCCACGAATGTTAGGAACCCATGTCCTACCCTTCTCTTTGCATTATTAGTGTATTAGTCGCTATGGATGCATATACTTTATAAGTAGTCCCTTGAGAATATTTGAATTATCCCACATACATGGAAAGTAGTAGTCGTTAGAATAGATTTAGTATTTAAGTAAGTGTTGAGTCCCAATGAAGGCATCTACGAATATTATTGTAATGAACTTATTCAAAAGAGGTTTCCCTTTCAAAGTGGACTGTGATCTAAAATTTATTTTGAGTTATTTTTCAAAATTCATTTCATTGTTCATTTATTTTTTATAGTTCTTAAATATGTGTAGAAGGTTCCTCACATATGGTATCAGAGCACTTTCTCGACCTACAAGTAGATTTTGAAAAAAAAAATTGCAGTGGCTTTCCAGGAGATGCACCATTTACGAAAATATTTTTCCTTGCCTTTATTTTCTACATATTCATTGTAGGTTCAAATAAGCATAAATATCTCTCCACATAACTATGGGATGTACTTGAACATAAACCCTAAAATTATTTATGAGGAGTACCACAGCAACCCCAAAGTAAATATCCCATTGAGAGTAACTATAAGTGAAAAGGACAACAGTCCCATCTTGATTGACTAGTTTCCACCCATAAGGTAAACCAAGAGTTATTGCTTAAGGGTAAATTCATGGCCAAATTTTTTTTGGAGAGCGGTACTCATTTAGATAATATTGGTGGCTAGAGAGACTCCTTAAAACCCTTAAAGCTGAATAAACTTGGGGACCATACCAACATAACAATTTTAGAAGACTAATAATAGAGTGATCACAACTAAGAATGGTTGGTCACCGTGCACTTGCAGACAAGGTTTTGGCAAGAGCAACCAAGTGGTAATCAATTTTTCAAAGAAAAAATGTAAAAAAAAAAAAATTCTCCCTATCTCTCCCTCTATAGTTCCATTGACTCTCAAAATTTCTTAGAACACCTAAAATTCCATTCTGCATATTTTTTCCTTGAGGGTCCATATCCAAATTTCACTTTTATTAGCCAAATATCTAATTTTTTTATTTTTTCAGGTTTTATCATAACTTTTTTAGTTTATTTCCCTCTTTCTTCAAAACTTTCCCAAAATTTTCCTTTCCCTTTTCTGCTCCTTTATCCCTCTTAGACAATGTTTTCATTACGATTATGAAATTTCCCTTGCCTTCATCAATCATAAGCGAGAGGTGCCAAAAAATTAGTAAAAGTACATTTAACCCTTCTGATTGAGCCCAAATTAAAAAAATATTACTATGTCTTAGAACACATTTTTATATCCTTTGCCAAAAAAAATCATTAGTTATGGTAGTCATCCATGCAAGAACAAAGATCATGGAGGAAGAAATCGCAACATTGAAATCCCAAGTCACTGAGTTAACCAATATGATGTGTGGACTGAATCAATAAAATAGCCTTTTACTCAACAAATTATAGGAGTCTTTTTCATAGAATAGTTTCTCTTCTCTCCACACATCATGTGGGTTCAATTTGGACTTTTCATGGTTCAATAGTACAGATCCTACATTATAGATATATCAAGTCAAGTAATTCTTCAACCTTCACAATACTTATTTTGTCAACAAATTCCCAATTGTTTCCTTTCACTTGGAACAAGAAACACTCCAATGGTACCATTGGTATCTCAAGTCAAATGATGAACTCAATTGGAAAACCTTTGCATCCTTACTTTTGGGTAGATTTTGTCTCTCTTCATTTGAGGACTTTACAGGAACTCTCACCAAACTCAATCAAATAGGCACCATTCATGATTATTAGATTGAATTTGAAAAACTAGCTAATCACACCCAAGGGTTATCAGATGACTTTTTCAAGATTTATTTTATTAGTGGCCTCTAAGAGCTAATCCACCTGAAGGTGAAAATGTTTTGGCCCAACAACATGATGGATGCCTTGGGTCTAGATAAGTTAGCAGAAGATAAACTCTCGTTGCAGCGTCAACCCCCAACTTTCCCACCCATAAAGAACACAGTGAGCTAGTCACCAACCACAACCACACTGATGAACCACCTTACTGAGGCAGAGATGTGGGCTCATAAGGAGAAAATATTATTTTATAATTATTATAACAAATGGGTTAAGGGTTACAAATGCATCACACAAAATCTCTACTTGTTAGATGTGGAATCACCACTAAAATAGGACAACAAGTCTAATATCCAAGAATTCCAAGATGTTCAAGTAGAACAAATTCCCTCAGAGGACACAATGTCTTAAGCTACTCAACCCAATATCTCTTTACATGCACTAGAAGGTGTTAGCACCCCTCAAACCATGAAGGTCAAGGGGTTTCTTAAAAGTATCCCTCTTACAGTTCTCATTGACTTTGGAAGCACTCACAATTTCATTGATCCTCACATTACTAAACAGGCCGACTACTTTATACACCCTTGTTCTAAATTTGAAACCATGATTGTTAATGGGGAACATTTTAATGTAAAGGGGAGTGTTGAAATATGCATATCATGATAGGTGATTACACTCTTCACTTAGATATATTTTCCCTACTCTTAGGAATATGTGATGTGGTCTTAGGGGTGCAGTGGCTCTACACATTGGGACCTTTTATATGGGACTTCTCTTATCTTTAGATGCAGTTCATAGATAGTGGCCAGAAGCACACCTTAAAAGGTTATTTCCTAGATTTTCTCACATCATCAATTTCCATCGCATAGAAATGATTTTGAAGAAAGGCTCACATGGGGTCATTGCCCAATTGCACTCCATCTAGCTCCTTACTACTACTAACCACCCTAATGATTTACAATCCATCCTCAACAAGCATGCAACCATTTTTATAGAGTTAATGGGTTTTCCACCTTCATGTCATAAAGATCATCACATTCTGCTCTTTCCAAGAAGCATCCCACCCAACATCTGGCCATACCTTTATCCCCATCTGTAAAAGGTTGAGATTGAGTAACTGGTATAGGAACTCCTCAAGTCAAAGTTATTCACCCTAGCACCAGCCCATACTCCTCCCCATTGATTATTATCCAAAAAAAGAATGGGTCATGGCACCTATGTGTTGACTTTTGTGCCCTTAACCATCTCACTATCAAAGATAAATTCCCAATTCCAATCATTGATGAGCTCCATGGAGCAAAACAAATATCCAAATTAGATTTTTGTTCAGATTATCATCAATTTTGCATGCATGTTGATGACATTTCAAAGATATCCTTCTGCACCCATGATGGTCACTATGAATTATTGGTCATGAAATTTGGACTTACAAATACGCCTTCAACATTTTAGGCACTAATGAATAAAATCTTTTGTCCTTTCCTCTATTAATTTAATTTGGTTTTCTTTGATGATAATTTGATCTACATCTACACATGGGTCGATCATATTTAGCATATTAATAAGGCATTACAACTTCTAACAGATAATCAATTATGTGTCAAGTATTCCAAGTGTTCTTTCAATCAAGAGGAAGTTGAATATATAGGGCACATTGTTTCAGCAACTCCCTTGACTTCCTTATTGAAGAAGGATGAATTCACATGGGAAGCCATCACTGACCAAACATTCATGGAACTCAAATAAGCTATGTGTAGCACACCAATTTTGGCCATGCCAGACTTCATTAAAACTTTCACTATCAAAAGTGATTCATATGGCAATGGGCTAGGTGATATTCTCCTCTAAGATGGTCATCCTATTGCTTTCATTAGCAAAGCCCTTTCTAGATGAAATTTGGCTTTGTCTACATTTGAAAAGGAAATGATGAAAATTCTATATGAAATACAAAAATGGCAGCCATACTTACTTCGGAATAATTTTTACATCAAAACCAATCACCATAGTTTGAAATATTTCCTAGAATAATAGGTCTCATCATTGGCACAATAGAAATGGGTCAGCAAACTCATGGGCTATGATTATGAGATCACTTACAAGAAGGGTAAAGACAATGTCATGGCATATGCTCTCTCATGCACATTCATGGACCAAACTTCCCTTTCTACCATCTCTATGCCCATTTTGAACTAGTTTGAATATGTATACCAAAGGTATGTAAATAATCCCTTCTTACACCACCTCATTCAATAATTGGAAACTAACCCCTCTATGGTACCACATTATTCATGGGATGATGATTTTATGTGATACAAGGTCCATCTAGTGCTTCCCCATATCACATACCTTCATCAAGTTGTATTCTATGAAATCTTTGCTTCTCCATCAGTAGGACACTCAGGATTTCTCAAAATATATGATCAAGCACATTGAAACTTATTTTGGAAGGGGATGAAAGGGGAAATTAAATAGATGGTGGACAAATGTGATACCTACCAATGCAACAAAGAGGAAATAAAAATGATTCCTATTTTGATCAAGCCCTTGCCCATTCATACTAGGATTTGGACAAATATTTATATGAAATTCATTTAGGGGCTCCCTAACTTTGGAGGAAAAAAATGATCTTGGTCATGGTAAATCATCTCTCTAAATATAGTCATTTTTGTGCCCTCAACCATCCCTATACTACCTCCATGGTCATACATTTTTTTTAGATTAGATCTTCTATCTTCATTCCATCCCTTCTTCAATTGTCTCTGATCGTGGTGCAACTTTCACCAACCATTTTTGGATGGAGTTATTTCAATGCATAGACACACAACTGAAGATGAGTTTTAGGTATCACCCCCAAATAGATGGCCAAACATAAATTGTCAAAAAATGCTTGGAAACATTCCTTTGTTTCTTTGCTTTGGAACAATAATGGTAGTGGTCAAAGTGGCTTCCTCTCATAGAATGGTGGTATAATACCTCCTACCACACTTCTAATAAAATGACTCCATATGAAGTAGTTTAATATTAAGTACCCTAAACTTCTATCGTATACCCCTATTAGTTCATTGGTTCAAGTGATCAACACTACTCTCTAACATCAAGATCAAATTCTAAGCACCCTATGGGGTAATATCCATTTGGTATAGAACCGAATGAAGTAGTAGGCTGATAAACACAACTCTAAGTTTACTTTTCAACTTGTTGATATGGTTTGTATTTATTTGTATCCATATAAGCAATCATCCTTGAAACTCAAAGGGCATCATAAGCTTGATCTAAAGTTTTATCGGCCATATAAGATTCTTCGATAAATTGCGTTTATTTCTTATAAGTTGGAGCTTCCACCTTCCTCCCAAGTTCACCCAACCTTTCAAAGCCACATAGAGAGTATTCAATTCCTTGAATAAATCTCATATTTCTTAATTCTTTGTATATCATAATCAAAATGAATTTTGGAACCATCTGCAGGACGTGCCTTCCTTTACTGCCATTGTTTGCTAGTAGTAAAATGCTTTTATATTTTATTTATTTATTATTGAATTAATAATAGAAAACTAAAAATAATAATGTTGTTTGTGAGAAAATAATATGTAAGCATGAGGTTTTACTTTACATCACTGAGTATGGAACGTGCACATCCCAAATAAAACATTTATCATTGAATCTTACCACGTTTCACTCCAATGTTTCATTTATGATGTAAAGTTATTCAGAAAGGGTATAGGAGTCAAGATTCCATAGATTACATTTCACTAATGTCACTATTTATTCTTGTGTTTAAAGCATGTCGATGCATGTTATAATTTTTAGTATTAAATTTTAACACTGCATTCAAATAAATATTATTAAAATATGATAATTCAATCACATAATCTAGTTAAGATAATGAAGAAGAATATGTTTATATATTGTTAAGTCATTGAATATTGTAATAAATAATGATTTTTATCATCATAGGTGAAGTGGAAGATTATGGTGTCCTTACCTTTGAGCTCTAGGGAGAAATAACATGGGTGCCTTCATCATATGTTCTGGGCCCAAGGTGCTTTCCCAAATAGAATTTTTTGCACAATGAAGGGTTCAATGTCTTATTGCATACTTATATTTTTAATGTGTAGGTTTTTATTCACTTATAAGTATATCTCAGTATAAAAATTCCTTGTCATTTTTATTCACCATCACCCCCTGACGTACTTTGAAATCTATCACTATTTTCATGTTCATTTCTCAACCTCACCATGAAACAAAATGCTTTCTTCCCATATAATGCATTGTGAGGATGTATCAAGGAAACCACTAGTGTATTTTCTACTATCATTTTTAATTAAAATATCAAATTATTATTCTTTAAAACTTCATGCACAAAAGATAAGATAGAATCAACAATCATAAATTTTGATAAAAATAAGACTATTAATTTACACTTTCACTTTACAAGACTTCATTTTACCAAAGTAAAAAAATTACATACCTTCCAACATAATTTGCACTTTTGAACAACTAAGAAAAATAAAAGGACCCTCATCATTTGAATTGAAAAGTGTACCCACGAATATTAGGAACCCTTGTCCTACCCTTCTCTTTGCATTATTAGTGTATTAGTTGCTATGGACGCATATAATTTGTAAGTAGTCCCTTGAGCATATTTGAATTATCCCACATACATGGGAAGTAGTAGTTGTTAGAAAAGATTTAGTATTTAAGTAAGTGTTGAGTCCCAATGAAGGCATCTACAAATATTATTGTAATGAACTTATTCAAAAGAGGTTGCCATTTCGAAGTGGACTATGATCTAAAATTTATTTTGAGTTGTTTTTCAAAATTCATTTCATTGTTCATTTATTTGTTATAGTTCTTAAATCTGTGTAGAAGGTTTCTCACATATGGTATCAGAGCACTTTCTCAGCCTACAAGCAGATTTTGGAGATTTTTTTTTGTAGTGGCTGTCCAAGAGATGCACCATTTACAAAAATATTTTTCTTTGCCTCTATTTTCTACATATTCATTATAGGCTCATTTAAGCATAAATATCCCTCTGCATAACTATGGGATGTACTTGAACATAATCCCTAAAATTCATTGTGAGGAGTACCATAGGAACCCTGAAGTAGCTAGCCCATTGAGAGGAACTACTAGTGAAAAGGGAAATGGCCCCAACTTTATTGGCTAGTTTTCACCCATGAGGTAAACCAAGCGCTGCCGCTTAGAGGTAAATTCATGGCCAAAAATTTTCTGGAGAGCAATACTCATTTAGACAATATTAGTGACCAAAAAAACTCCTTAAAACTCTTAGGCAATTGAATAGACTTGGGGCCCATACCATCATAATAGTTTTAGAAGACCAACAATAGAGTGATCACAATTGAGAATGGTTGGTCACTGTGTACTTGCAGATAGGCTTTTGGCGGGAGCAACCAAGTGGCAATAAATTTTTCAAAGAATAAATGTAAAAAAAATCATTTTTTCACCATATATCTCCCTCTATAGTTTTCTTGACTCTCAAAATGTCTTGGAACACCTAAAATTCCATTATGCATATATTTTGCTTGAGGGTCCATATCCAAATTTCACTTCTATTAGCCAAATATCTCAATTTTTTATTTTTTCAGGTTTTACCATAACTTATTTAGTTTTTTCCCTCTTGATTCGAAATTTTCCCACATTTTTCCTTTCCCTCCTCTACTCCTTTGTCCCTCTTAGACAATTTTTTCATTACAATTCTAAAATTTCCCTTTCCTTCATCAATCATAACCAAGAGGTGTCAAAAAATTAGTAAAAGTACATTTACCCCTTCCAATTTAGCCCAAATTAAAAAAAAATCTTATTGACCATGTCTTAGAACACATTTTTATATGATTAGACAAAAAAAACACTAGCTATGGTAGTCACCCATGCAAGAACAAAGATCATGGAGGAAGAAATTGCAACATTGAAATCCCAGGTCACTAAGTTAACTAATATGATATGTGGACTGAATCAACAGAATAGCCTTTTACTCAACAAATTACAAGAGCCTTCTTCATAGAATAGTTTCTCTTCTCTCCACACATTATGTGGGTCCAATCTGTATTTTTCATGGTTCAATAGTACAGATCCTACATTATGGATATATCAAGCTAACTAATTCTTCAACCTTCACAATACTTATTCTATCAACAAAGTCCCAATTATTTCCTTTCACTTGGAACAAGAAGCACTCTAATGGTACCATTGTTATCTCAATTCTAATGATGAACTCAATGGGGAAACCTTTACATCCTTACTTTTGGGTAGATTGTGTCTCTCTTCATTTGAGGACTTTATAGGAACTCTCACCAAACTCCACCAGATAGGCACCATTCATGATTATTAGATTGAATTTGAGAAACTAGGTAATCACACTCAAGGGTTATCAGATGACTTCTTCAAGAGTTATTTTATTAATGGCCTCAAAGAGCCAATTCACTCATAGGTGAAAATGTTTTGGCCCAACAACATGATGGATGCTTTGGGTCTGGATAAGTTAGCAGAAGATAAAATCTCAATGGAGCATCAACCCCCCACTTTCCCACCTATAAAGAACACGAGGAACTAGCGACCAACCACAACCACATTGATGAACCTCCTTACTAAGGTAAAGATGTGGGATCATAAGGAGAAAATATTATGTTATAGTTTTGATAATAAATGGGTTAAGGGTTATAGATGCATCACAAAAAATCTCTACTTACAAGATGTGGAATCACCACCAAAATAAGATAATGAGCCTGATATCCAAGAATTTTAGGATGCTCAAGCAGAATAAATCCCCTCAGAGGACACAATGGCTCAAGAGACTCAACCCAATATCTCTCTACATGTAATAGAAGGTATTACCACCCCTTAAAACATGGAGGTTAAAGGGTTTTTTTAAAGTATCCCTCTCACAATCCTCATTGACTCTAGAAGCACTCACAATTTCATCGATCCTCACATTACTAAACAAGCCGACTACTTTATACACCCTTGTTCTAGATTTGAATCCATGATTGTTAATAGGGAACATTGTCATGTAAAGGTAAGTGTTTAAATGTGCATATCATGATAGGTGATTACACTCTTCACTCAAATGTATTTACCCTACCCTTAGGAAGATTTTATATGGTCTTAGGGGTGCAATGGATCTACACATTAGGACCTATTATATGGGACTTCTCTTAGCTTTGGATGAAGTTCATAGATAGTATCCAGAAGCACACCTTAAAAGGTTATTTTCTAGATCTACTCACATCATCAATTCCCCTCGCATGGAAATGATTTTGAATAAAGGCTCACATGGGGTCATTTCCCAATTGCACTCCATCCAACTCCAACTCCCTACTGCTACTAACTACCTTAATGATTTACAATCCATCCTCAGCAAGCATGCAACCATTTGTATAGAGATAATGGGTTTGCCCCCTTCATGTCATAAATATCATCACATTCTACTCTTTCCAAGAAGCATCCCACCCAACATCTGTCCATACCTCTATCCCCATCTGTAAAATGTTGAGATTTAGCAACTAGTATAAGAACTCCTCAAGTCAGAGTTATTCACCCCAGCACTAGCCCATACTCCTCCCTAGTGCTTCTTATCCACAAAAATAATGGGTCATGGTACATGTGTATTTACTTTTATGCCCTTAACCATCTCACTATCAAAGATAAATTCCTAATTTTAATCATCAATGAGCTCCATGGAGCAAACAAATTATCCAAATTAGATCTTTGTTCAGATTATCATCAGTTCTATGTGTATGTTGATAACATTACAAAGATATCATTTTGTACCCATGATGGTCACTATGAATTATTGGTCATGAAATTTGGACTTAAAAATACCCCTTCAACATTTTAGGCACTAATTAATAAAATCTTTCGACCTTTCCTCTGTTAATTTGCTTTGGTTTTCTTTGATGATATTTTGATCTACATCTACACATGGGCCAATCATCTTTAGCATATTAACAAGGCATTACAACTTCTAGTAGATAATTAATTATGTGCCAAGTATTCCAAGTGTTCTTTCGGTCAAGAGGAAGTTGAATATATAGGGCACATTGTTTAAATGATGCCCTTGACTTCCTTATTAAAGAAGGATACATTCACATGAGAAGACATCACTGACCAAGCATTCATGGAACTCAAATAAGCTGTGTGTAGCACACCAGTTTTGGCCATGCTAGACTTCACTAAAACTTTCACTAGCAAGAGTGATTCCTATGGCAGTAGGCTAGGTGATGTTATTCTCTAAGATGGTCATCCTATTGCTTTCACTAGCAAATCCCTTTTTGGATGAAATTTGGCTTTGTCTACATATGAAAATGAAATGAGGGAAATTCTACATGTAGTACAAAAATGGTAGCCATACTTACATGGGAATCATTTTTACATAAAAATTGATCACCATAGTTTGAAATATTTCCTAGAATAATAGGTCTCATCATTGGCACAATAGAAATAGGTTAGCAAACTCATGGCCTATGATTATGAGATCACTTATAAGAAGGGTAAAGGTAATGTCATGGTAGATGCTCTCTCATGTACATTTGAGGACCAAACTTCCCTTTTTTCCATCTCCATGCCCATTTTGAACTAGTTGGAATATGTACACCAAGGGTATGTAAATGATCCCTCCTTACACCATCTCATTCAATAATTGTCCACTAACCCCTTTGCAATACCACATTATTCATGGGATGGTGATTCTCTGTGATACAAGGGCCATATAGTGCTTCCCCATATCATATACCTTCATCAAGTTGTATTATATGAAATCTTTGCTTCTCCATCAGCAAGACACTTAAGATTTCTCAAAAGATATGATTGGGCACATTGAAACTTATTTTGGAAGGGGATGAAAGTGGAAATTAAATATATGGTGGCCAAATGTGATACATGTCAATGCAACAAAGGTGAAACAACAATGATTCCTAGTTTTATCAAGCCCTTGCCCATTCATACTAGGATTTGGATAAATATTTATATGGAATTCATTAAGGGGATCCTTAAATCTGGAGGAAAATAGTGATCTTGGTCATGGTAAATCATCTCTCTAAATATAGTCATTTTTGTGCCCTCATCCATCCCTATACTATCTCCATGGTTGTATAATTTTTTTAGATCAAATCTTTTGTCTTCATACCATCCCTTCTTCAATTGTCTCTAATCGTGGAGCAAATTTCACTAGCCATTTTTAGATGGAGTTATTTTGATGCATATGCACATAACTAAAGATGAGTTCCAAGTATTGCCCCCAAACAAATGGCCAAACATAAATTGTCAACAAATGATTAGAAAAAGTCCTTTGTTTCTTTGTTTTAGAACAATAATAATAGTGGGCAAAGTGGCTTCCCCTCATAGAATGGTGGTATAATACCTCCTACCACACTTCTAATAAAATGACTCCATATGAAGTGATTTATGGTTAAGCAACCCAAACTTCTCTCGTATACCCCTAGTAGTTCATTGGTTCTATTGATCAAAAATACTCTCTAAACATTGGGATCATATCCTTAGCACCCTACAGGGCAATCTCCATCTGGCATAGAACCAATGAAGTAGTAGGTTGATAAACACCACTCTGAGTGCACCTTTTAACTTGGTGATATGGTTTGTATTAATTTATATCCATATAAGTAATCATCCCTAAAACTAAAAGGGCATCATAAGCTTGATCTAAAGTTTTATCAACCATATAAATTTATCTGGTAGATTGGGTTTATTGCTTATAAGTTGGATCTTCCACCTTCCTTCCGAGTTCACCCAGTCTTTCATGTCTCTTGTTTTAAGAAAGTTATTAGACCCACCATCAAAGTACAAATAGTTTTATCAGAACTTGATAATGAAGGCTCCATCTTTCTTGAATTAGAATTAGTCCTAGATAAGTTCACCTACCAAATTTGCTCCCATTCAATTGTGGAACTCTTAATTTAATGGTGAGACATGCAACCAAAAGATGCAACATGAGAACCACTATTCTAAATTCAACAACAATTCCCACGTCTGAAGCTTTGAGAATAAAGTTTTTTCTTAGGGGGAGGGGATGTTGTTTCCACATCATAAGTATTTAATGTTGTTCATTGATCATTACAACATAATGATTTGGATATACTTTCTAATTTGAGACTTTTCAAAAAAATTGAACCAAGATTGAAAATGAAGCTCAAACCCACATCAAAACACTCAAGATAGATAATGGTGGTAAACAAACTTCAAAAAAGTTTGATTCCTATCTCGAGGAAAATGGGATCAAACATCTTTTCACAGTTCCTTACTCTCCATAACAAAATGGAGTTATATAAAGGATGAATAGAATTGTGAGGAATATGGTACATGTGTTTTGCTGCAAAGAGATAAATCTAAATTTTTGGTATGAAGCAACTAAAACAATAGTATACCTCTGCAACAAATCACCATCAACATCTCTTGAATCCAAGACTATGTATGTGATGTGGTGTGGTCATCTTCCTTCAGTGCAACCACTTATTATGCATAAAGAAAAGAGGAATAAGTTGGACCACATGAGTCACAAATGTATTTATTTGAGATATTCTGAATATACAAGGAAAAAAAATCAATCTCAAATAAATTTTATAATTAAATACCTTTCAATAGTTTACATTAAATTGAATAAATTTAATTATTTATATAACAAATATTAAACAATATATATTTTAGATTAAATTTATTTTATATAAAAAATTATTTTATTTTTAATTTTAAATTGTAATATTTTTAATATTAAAATGTAATATTTTTGAGAGGGGGTGGGGAAGTTTAATTGACAAGCACCCCTACTTAAAGCTCCTCATTTTCTTCTTGCTAACATTGCATGGATTGCCATCATATCGATTAGAATTGACGGTTGAAAAGAATATTACTTGGTCAGTTACAAACATGAATCTATGCCACATTTATGCCTAAGCAATGAAACATAAATTACTTTTTAGCAGAGTTAGTTCGCAGTTGTTTTGTCTATTAACATAGATGGAGATCTAATGTTGTATTTGGTATTGGCTGGGCATTTTTGAATATGGTATGTGCATATCCCAAACAAAACATTTCTCATTGAATCTTACCATGTTTCACTCCTTTGTTCTACTCCAATGCTTCATTTATGATGTAACTTACAATTTAAATGGATCTTCTTATTTTAATTACTACAAGATAAAATTAAAAGTAAAACAGGCATAGTCAAAATTCGTTACAATACTTGGTGGGTTAAATAAGTTAGAAAAGAGCGATAAAGTTAGTCAAAAAGGGTATAATAGTCAAGATGCCACATATGACATTTGCTAATGTTACTATTTATTCTTTTATTTCAAGCATGTCGATGCATGTTATAATTTTTAGTAAATCAAGCATGGTCAAAATTCACTACAAGACTTGGTGGGTTAAATAGGTTAGAAAAGAGTGATAAAGTTAGTCAGAAAGGGTATAGGAGTTGATATGCCATAGATGACATTCATTAATGTCACTATTTATTCTTATATTTCAAGCATGGAAATGTATGTTATAATTTTTAGTATTAAAATTTAACACTGCATTCAAATAAGTATTATTAACATAGGGTAATTTAACCACACAATCTAGTTAAGATAATAAGGAAGAATCAATGTATACATTGTTAAGTCATTGAATACCATAATAAATAATGACTGTTATCATCATAGGTGAAGTGGGAGATTGCGGTGCCCTTATATTTGAGCTCTAGGGAGAAATAGCATAGGTGCCTTCAACATATGTTCTTGGGCCCAAGGTGCTTTTCCAAATATAATTTTTCACACAATGAAGAGTTCATTGTCTTATTACATACTTATATTTTTAATGTGTAGGTATTTATTCACTTATAAGTATATCTCAGTTTAAAAAGGCCTTGTCATTGTTATTCACCATCACCACCTGATGTACTTTGAAATCTATCACTGTTTTCATGTTCATTTCTCAACCTCACCATGAAACAAAATGCTCTCTTCCCATATAATTCATTGTGAGGATGTATGAAAGAAACCACCAACCCATTTTTTATTGAAATGTCAAATTGTTATTACTTAAAACTTCATGCACAAAAATTAAGATAAAATCAACAATCATAAATTTTGATAAAAGTAAGACTATTAATTTACACTTTCAAGTTACAAAACTTCATTTTACCAAAGTAAAAAAATTACATACCTTCTAACATAATTTATACCTTTGGAAAAACTAAGTGGAAGAAAAGGACCATCATCATTTACATAAAAAAAATGTACCCACAAAGAATTAAAAAAAGACTAATAAACCCAAAGTCCATAGAACTTCTAATTTTTTAGAGATTATCCATGTATTAAAGACTCAACTTACTATTTGAGTTAGCTTTTTTGCTTTACTAGGGTTTTCTCCATGTGCACCATTGAGTCAGCCCTTGATTTGCTATCACTCTAGCTTGTGTCATACTGTGACCCTTAGTTTGTCTATGGGACTTGCATTTTTTGCCTTTTAGGGTTTCTCACATTTAGATGAGGCTAGCCTATTTAATGACTTATCCTCATTCTCTCTCAGTTTTTTTAGCCATAGAGAAGGATGGTGGAGCATCAAGCAATGGCCCCCTATAAGTGCCTGAGGAATTTTGTCCCGAAGGTCTACCATGAGGTAACTCTTTAGAACCTGATGTTATTTTTCCCATTCTAGACTTTAACTCTACTTGTCAAAGGCTAGAACAATTATGTTTGATAGGATATTTTGTGGGTTGAATTCCCTCTAAAATTATGCTTAGGTCTTAGGTTCAAGCACATTGGTCAACTCATAGCATAAAGCTTGAGAGCATCTAGAATATGACCAAGGGTTTTTTTTTTTGTCAACCCTTCCCATACAGGAGGTATCCTCCATAGGTCAGCCACATGGTATGTTAGGAACTTTCTCATGGTTCTCTCACCTGGACATGAGACTTTGTTGTCTCAAATCACACTACTCTCAAAGTTCTAGTTTGGGTTGAATTTCCAGGTCTTCTACTCCCCTACTAGAATTTTATTCACCAAATAGCTTCCTCTATAGGTTGGGTTGTCTACCATGAGAAAAATAGGTTCTACTTTGATAGACCACAAAAGTGGGTTTGTGTAAAAGTAGACCTTTCCTAGGACCTCAAAGATTTTGTGGAAATTAAAGTTGGTGATGTGAGACACTCCCAACAACTCCTGTATATCAAATTATCAAACAACTATTTCCACTACTAAGCCATCGACCATAAGATTTGGGACTTTCCCCTTCAGTTAGCCCATAACAATGCACCCAACCACTCATCCTCTCCTCCTAAACCCTCTTTATAAGCAAACAAAAAACCAACTGAGAACAGTTGGACTACGTTAGGAAAGAAGAATAGCTACACTAAAGTTGTGAGCTCAAGCATAGGAATTCCTAAAGGTGTCAATTCATCAATAAGTAATGGCATGTAAGACTATGCTCCTATTGAGAAATAGCCTTCCCTAACTAAAGCTATGAAAGTATTAGAAAAACCCAGGGTCGTCAACACCCTCTTGCTACCAATGTTTTAACCTAGGGTCTCAAGGCTCCTTTGCCTAGTTCTTCTAGCTTTTAGACTCACATCCAACTACTCTTCCACTTCTTTCTCGACAAGATGCACCTAAATTCTCTTATAACCCTCCTAGGAGGCATGAAGAGTCAGAGGAAGGAAAGTATCAGGTTGATCCTATTGTGAGGAAACAATTTGATGATTTTTTAAATGCTAATAGTGGGCATTTTTTGTAGAACTAGTATGATGCCTTAGAAGGTCTAGACTCCAAGGATATGTCTCTTAACACCCATCACCTATGAATTGATTTTCATGGAATGTTCAGGATCTTACAAACCTAAAATATAAGTTTTTTGTGCATGATTTTAGAAGGAAGTTTTTCAAGATGGACATTCTCTATCTACAAAAATTAAAGTTTATGGATTTTTTATTGATGGTAGTTAGTAACTCTATTTGGCACAATAGTATTATCTTGCATAGAAATCATGAAATAGGATGTGGAGGGGTGATCATGTTTATTTCTCCATGATGGTGGCTGCACTTATTGCAATCTAGCATAGACCCCACCAACTAGTTAGTTTGGGCCCTTTTTAGCATTGAAAGTCATTCATTTGGACTTACTAATATGTATGCCTCAAATGATGCCATTGAGTATACCCATTTATGGTGATGGATTGTGGATGATCTCCTCAATGCTCATTGGTTCATATGTGGTGACTATAATATGGTGGCATCTCTTGAAGACAAAGTGGGCCACCTACCAGTACATTGGATAGCTGGCAAAAGGGAGGCATGGTATTATATGTGTACTAAATGGGGCTTTTATGACCCTAATTTAATCCACCAGCCTATAAACAAAGTATGGTAAAATTGGAGCAATATTAAGGAGGGCCCCACTCGGATTATAAAGTTTCTAAATAGGGTAATGATGTCCACTTAACTATATTTCTCCTTTGATAACAATTTTTCTCCTCAGGTACAGGCGCTACCAGATTTTGGGCTTTCTGATCACTCCCCCATTTAGTTTTGAATGACTTGGTAATTCATGAAACCCAAGGTCCACAAGATGCAATTATTTATAAACACTTCCCTATTCAAACATGGGCCAACTGTGGTGTACATTCATAGAGTTTGGAATCTGGATCCCCATCCACCCCAAGAATCTAGTTGAACTCTATGATAAGATGACACCATCAGAAGGACCCCTCATTTTCTAAGAATCTATGGCCTTCAACTAGATAAAATTTGAAGAAATTCTTACTCTACTACTTCCTCAGATCTTAGCTGTGTGGATTTAGCCCTAGAAATATATCCCTTCAATGACATCTTGTAAGTTAGAGTCTCCTCTTTGCAACATCATATCTAGATAATAGATAATTACAATGCCGAGGAAGCTCAAATCAAATCTAGACTCCACTATCTCAAGATAGAGGACAAGGCTTCCAAAGAATTATTTCAAATGTTACGAGCCAAAAATTTAAAGCAACAAATCCAAGATATCTCTAATGTTGGTAAGAGACTATCATAGATACCATAATTTTTTTAAGCTTTTGTCTTTCACTATGAACATGTGTTTAGATCTCAAGCTTCCTCTTCAGAGTGTGATATTACCCTTCAACAATGTCTCATAGTGGTGCCTTCTAAACTCACTCCCACCTAGTGGTTGGCTTGTGACAGGATCCTCACTGTGGATGATCGTCATGAGGCAATATATCATATGGCAAATGATAAAGCTCTAGGCATTGATGGTTTCTTGTATGAATTTTATAAAACCCTTTGGGATCTTGTGGATTTTGACTTACATCATGTCTATCAAGAGGCCTTTTGCACTCATTCTCTAAGGAAGAATATAAATAAATGAAACATTAAATTCTTACTTAAGGGGGTCTCGAATTGATCTATAATTGGTGATTGATCTATAATTGGTGATTGATCACCCTCCTGAATGTTTCCTACAAGATCATTGCCAAAGCTCTAACACTCTGATTGTGCAATTTACTACTACACATGATTTGCCCTAAGCAAATAGGATTCATCAGAAGTAGATATATATTAGATAACATAATTATGGTTTGGGAAGGAATAGACTGGGACAAAAGGCATAAGTAACAAGCTATTTTTGTTAAAATTGATTTTGAAAAAGCTTATGACTATATTAAGTGGTCGTTCATCATGGCCATGTTTAGAGCCTTGGGCTTTGGGCCTAATTTCATTTTAACTATTCAAATGCTTTTTCTAGATGCCTCGGCCATCCTCTCCATTAATGGAGTCACTTATGAACCATTTGGTTTATTTCTCTCTATTTTCCAAGGATGCCCTTTGAAACTTGCCCTATATGTAATTGTAGTTGAGAAGGCTTATTCACTTAGGAGTTTCCCTTCCCAATTTCACTTTTTTTAGCCATCTAGAAATGCTCCCTCACCTTCTCTAGCATTGATCTAAAGCCTAAAAGGTATGGACATGGATTCATAACCTCTTCAAGCCTTTCCAGCCCAAATTCTTTCATTAGCTGCATATCCTTCTTGAATATAAATCCACCATGTCTTTCAAATATACCCAAGTTTGACATATTTTCAGAGTTGAGATTCTCTTTTGGTTATGGAAATAAAGAAATAATGTAGTATTTAACAATGCTTCTTCATATGTAATTTTTTTGCTCTGAGAAAGTCCTCTATTATTTCTAATGTTCTTTTGCAGATACAAATGCAAGCTAACAATGTTGCCATGGAGCTTGTCCATCTTCAGGACCTTCTCACTCATTGGAAAGATGTTCCTTGTGCTATAGCATAGGTTCCTCCATCTCCACCCAGGGAGCACAAACTAGATGACAGAATTTCCTTATCGCCTTGAGGTGGACACTGACATAGTTGATCTTGGCATTGCTCTCATAGTGGTACCTTTTATTAGTGCATGGCCCCTCCTGGGTAGTAGTGAGGGTAGAAACCTCTGCCTCTTTCCCCTATTGGGAAAGATGGTTGGGATGATCCTCCTCTTCTAAATCTGGATGATTGGGGGCACCACCTAGAGGTTATTCGGACATGCTAGACAAGTTACCCAAGCTTTTTCTATCCATTTCTCCCACTCAGACACACTAATAAGAAAATGATAAGAACACTGCTCAAGGTTATGGCTGGGAGCTAATTCTAGAGGGCAATGACTTGCCAAGCTCAAGCTAGAGTCATGATGATATGGATCCTCTACCTTTTGGCCTTGCTTTGGTAGCTTAATATTTTCTCTTATGATGTCATTGTGACTTGTTCCTAGGCAAGGCCTAGTTATGTTTTTTGTTGTTGTTTCCTATTCCTATGCTTTGCCTAGTTTGACGTTGAGGCATGCTTCCATACCACCTATTTTTTTTGTGAATTATTTTTATATTTATTTTGTTTATATATATATATATATATATATATATATATATATATATATATATATATATATATATTTCATCAAAAAAAAAGGTCCATGAAACTTCTCACCAAAAATATGTGAAGTATATCCTTTGATCCCCCCTACCCCAAAAAAATAAAAATAGTTAGTGACATGAAGAAATGACAAAAATATTAAACAAGTCCTACTTCTCCTAGTAAAATTTACTTACCTTACCTAATAGTCCACGTGCATGGTTGTGGGAGGGAAGATGTTCTATACATAAAGCATCTTGCACACACATCCATTTAGACATTTTATTTTATTTTTATTTTCAATATTGTAAACACAATTTATTTTAATTACTGAATGCTTGGGATCATAGCTAGTATGTTTTATGGTCAAGAACGAAGAGAGACATTTACTCAATGTTTGGGATCATAGATAGTATGTTTTATGGTCAAGAAGGAAGAGAGACACTTATATTATTTAGTCTTTAGTTTGTCAAAAATTAATAGGAATTACTTTTGTAATATTTAGTTTTTCTTCATTTAATCAAATTGTTAGGATTCTAAAAAAAATGTAAAGTTTTTTTAAAATTTAAAACGTAATAAAAGTATATTCTTTGAAGACTTATTTAGAAATATGTTTCTATCTGTACAATGTATTGATTATTAATATTTAATATTTATAATGACTAATAATTAATGATTACATTTTTTGGTTCATCTTGTACCAGTGTTTATTGAATTGTAAAATTGGGTTCTAGTTGTTTATTTTAATCCACAGTTGTCTTATCCTCTAACTTTCATGTATTTCCTTCTTCATCTTTCAACATTCAACCATTTTTAAATTAGGCCCTTATTTTTCCACACTATAAAAATGTTTTAAATATTCATTTTTTCTTTTGTGAGCTCCCTGTATTACTTGATATCTATGACATGAGCAGTTTTAATAATATTAATATCAACCCTATTTCATGGGATAAAAATGATGTGAATAGTAGTATATTTAAAGTTGTACTATATTATCTCTCATATCAAGTGACTTGTGTATGAAGTGCACATTCCATTAGTATTTTTAGAATTGTGTATAGTCCATGAATATTAAAATACAAGTGCACCAGCTGAAATTTAAAACATTCCAACTTTAGATACGTAATTGAGAGAAAAATCAATGAAAGAAAGTGAAATTATTGAGTGCCCATTTTATATATCTTTGACCACAAAAATATTGTGAAAACTAGGGTTCTTTAATTGTCAAACATCACTTTTTTACTATACAAAAACTTGTGCGTAATTCCTTTGCTAGAGTGGCTTCTCATAATATGAATGAGATATGTGGAAGGAAAGAGTAAAAGAAACATAGTCTCTACTTATCATCCATCCCACAACTTTGGGAGGCCATGAAAATTACCTAGCCATGTCATGTCAACGAATTTAGTAGGATACACTCTGCAGCTGGCAAATTGTTTTAAATATATTTGGAAAAATAGGTACCAAAAGTGAAACCAATGACAACCCTTGTGGTCAATGTTGTCCTATATAATCACAAATTTCCTAGCTGTCATGTTGTGCTTGATCTAGTGGCCCTTCTCTTGTTTCAATTGAAAATAAACACAACTTTAACCTTCATAAATATAATTTATATGTTTCTATGGATCTTGTAAAATGAATAAATTTTTTATATTACTTATTACTAAACAAGCATGTGGTCAGACTAACCCATGTTCATGTTATCTTAAATATTTTAAAAAAAATTGTTGGCACATATTCAAGGACTATTATAGGATTGATTTATTCTAAGCTAGAGTGATTTTATTTTGCAACTTATCCATGGAAGTTAGGTATATTAATTTTCTAATCATCAATATCAATTTTTAAACTTAAACTATGATTATTACACATGTACACGTCTCTTTATTATTAATCACTTAATAATTCAATGACCATTCCTCTATTTTTATCTTGTATGTAAAAGTCATTTTATAAAATTTGTTTAAATGACATTGTATTTCATCAAATATTTTTATCCATTTATTTATTTTAATTAAATTTTTAATTCATTTATGAATTTGTTGATAGTTCTATTATATAGCTAGATTAGTTATATTAGCACATACAAACACTATATCTCTAGATCTCACCCATTTTTATGTTTATTATTATTAATTTTTTCATACTGTGTATTGTTGCATAGAACTTACTTTAAATATTTATTATTGCAGTGAACTTACATTACAAATTTATACACAAATTTAATTTTAAATAATTTATAATATAAAGACAGAGACTAGCCACTACACAAGGCAGGGATAAATCTCATGCTCATATTTTGATTTCAATAGAACAAAGATCAAATATAATGTATTATTCAATACAAAGGCAGTAACTAGTAACTATGTGACATTTATTTTACTTACTTATATGTATGATTAGAAGCATTACATTTCAATGTTCTTCAACAACATCAAATGGATTTTTTTTCAAATTAAAAACATGTAAGAGAATGTAACAATTGAATTGACACTCAATCCCATGCAATAGCAAATCACTTTTTTGAGTAGATGGTAGCATTTTATATAGAAGAAGGGGACCAATAGTCTTAAAGAGGTGATATGTTTTATATGTTGGAGATGTTTTCCTCTTTCTATCAGTGGAAGGATTTTTTCATTCATGTATGTGGAAACAATTTTACCTTGTTATCTATGTGGAAACAGTTTTCCTCAATTCCATATGAGAAAGAGTTTATAGGTGTTTATGTCCTATTTGTGGAAGATTTTAGAGGTGTTTTTGTTTATGATGTAGAATATAGATTTATTTTTTAATTTTTTACTAGAGATGTAATATAATTGTATTCATAAGTTAAATCCATGTGCCATCATTTTATGTATAGCAATTCTAATTTGTTATTCATGTGTGTTTATTTAGGGAGATTGAACATCCATCGGTGAATGTGCCATTTATTTTATAAAATAGATTGAACATGTTGTGCAGTCTCTCCAAGCCCAAGATTTAGCCATAGATAATTATTGATAGAAAATAAAAAATGTGCAAGTCCAAGTGGGCAGTAGCCAACAACAGAAAATAGAATAGAAAAAATGAAACTACGAGGATAGTGTGGAGCTAAACAATAGTGTTGAAAATGCACTAAATAAACATGCAAGAACCATAAAATAGGGGAGGTAGAGTATGGATGGAAATAATACAAGTTTTCATATATTTTAAATGATTCAAATATTTTATTACAAACTAATAAAATATTTCTAATTTTATATAGCTACAGTTGTTTACTAACTAATTACAAAAAGCTTATATACTTTTCTTCCTTGCCTGCTCTATTACCCTCTCTACCTACTATGTTCTTTTATTCTGCCTTTGCCTTTTTGTATTTTGTAGTCTACGTTCCTCCTTATTATTTTCCTTCCTTCCATGATCAAATGAACATTTTTTAGCCTTTAAGACATCCTTATAACTATTATTTATCTACATATATCCATTTGAAATCATTCTCTGCATGTCTAGAGCTTCATTGTTGAAGTACATAGATTGATTGTTAAAGTCTAGAGCTACCATACTAAAGTTCTTAGCTGGATTGTTGGAGTTTGTAGCTACTTTATTGGAGTTTATAGTTGTGATGTTTGAGTCTAGAGATAGGCTATTAGAATTTGGAGCTGGCTTATTAGAGTCCAAATCTGGCCTGTTGAAGTCTGGAGTTGGCTTGTTGGAGTCTGGAGATAGCCTATAGGAGTCTAGAGTTGGCCTATAGAAGTTTAGAGCTAGACTGTAGGAGTTCAAATTTAAATTATAAGAGATTGGATCTGACATAAAACCTTTTAGGCCCAATGTTTTTGAATTAGTGACCCCTAACCTTCCTCTTAAGTGCATAAAAATATATTTTGATTATGGCTTAGTAAAAATATCAGCTAATTGTTGATTTAAATTCTAAAAGTTAAGCTCTATCACATGATTTTCAACCTACTCTCGAATGAAGTGATACATGATTGCAATATGATTACTCTTACCATGAAATATGAGGTTATTTGATAATGTTATGGAGGATCTATTATCACAATAGATTGTAGAAGTCCCTTGTTGCTCGTCATGCAATTCTAAAAATATCCTTATTAACCATATAGTTTGGCATGTTACTATATTGGTTTCTATGTACTCCACTTTAGTTATAGTAAGTGAAACTATAGGTTAATTATTTAAATCCCAAGATATGGCTCCTGAACCAAGATGAAATACATATCGTGTAGTTCTCTTTTGATCATCAAGGATCCTGGCCCAATTACTATCTGTGTAACCCACTAGCTAAAAATCTACAAAACTCCATAATCTCATGTTCCATTCACATACCTCAATATTCTCTTACTCACTTTAAAATGTGTCTCCTTTGGCATTTCCATGAATCTAGATATGAGGCTGATTGCATACATGATGTCCAACCTAGTTGCAGTCAAATACATTAACCTTCCCACTAAGCTCTTGTATTGTGTGGGGTCTACATTATTATTGCAATCATCCTTGCATAACTTTAATCTTTTCTCGACTGGTGTAGATACTAAATTTCTATCCAACATCTTAAACCTCTATAAAATCTCCTTTGCATACTTATATTGGCATATGAATATGCCTTCATCCATTTGCTTGGCTTTTATCCCAAGAAAGTACTTCAATAAGCCTAAATTGGTCATTTCAAACTTTTTCTTCATGGTTATTTTAAACTCTTCTATTTAATGATTTGCATTTATGGTGAATATTAGATCATCCACATACAAAACTAGGTAAGTGTATAAAGTTGGGGGATAAAAAGTGGGCTACTCGTGGACATGATTTTCCTAAAATTTTAAAAATATGAACTTTTATAGATAATTTGAGATATCTACACTCCAAATTTAAAAATAGTGTAAGAACATGAAATGTATCATTTCGAGTCTAGTTTCCAAAAACCCATTTTATTTTAAAAATTGTTAAGTATAACTAGGTCAAACATATAAATTATGAAGAGGAACTCTTATTTTTGTAATAAAATAGAGTAGATAGATGGTCGTGTGGCACATCATTTTTTGAGCAACATTTAATATTTTTTGAAACACTTCAGTGAAAATTTAGATAAGATCTTCTAGTTTCACCTATATTTTTTTTATTTTTTCAATGAATACTATTTTTTTTAATTTTACAAGTAAATAGATCATAAAAACTGACAAAAATAAATAGTCATCTTTGTGGTGCACCTAACTACCTCAAAAAAATAAAAATTAATTTTTTTCTTGAATGTTTGTAAAATTAAGCCTAGTTTGTGACCATATAACTTGTTTTTCACTTGGATAAATGAAAGACAAATTATATGAACATGTATAGGCATGTGTTTTTTTAGTATCTAGTGGCCTTAAAAAGATATAGTTAGAAATCAACATAGTTTGAAACATTAAATTAGTCCAAAAATTATAAAAATCATATTTTTAGAAAGAGGAGAGCGTGATCATCATGATGGTATTAAGTTTTTGAATTTTCACATTAAAATTCATAGTGTATTTGGTGATCAAATTTTAATTTTGTTATTTTATCATAACTCTCAAACTCAACTGTAGATTGATAGGTCCAAGCCTTTTGCTCAAAAATCCAAGCCATTCCCAAGCCAAAAGGCATGGGATTTGAATTAAAATTCAAATACCATGATCATGATAATGTATGACACAATCACATTAATAGATAACATGATCATGTTATTATAAAATCAATAATTTGATTGTGTTATTATTGTTTTGCACATTAAATTAGTGAACATGTAGACAGAGAAAATTATGGTTAATAGATAATGTCATCATGTTATCAATATTGTGATCACATTTCCTTATACTTTAAATTTATAAGAAATTAGGGTCACTCTACATCTGGTAAAGTTGGTCTCACAACTACACGCCTTATAATGTGGAAAATAGTTTTTCAAAATCTAATCTGGTCAGTACTTAGGAATTTTAAGGGTTTGGTATTAAACCTAGGGATTTTAGTACTTAACTTTTATAATTGATATCCATTTTTGTTAAAAATATAGTCATTTTTTAAAAAAATATAGTCATTTTTTAGGTTTTGGTCCTTCTAGATTGATTCCTGGCATTTATAGGAGTCTTAGGTTTGTCAAAATTGAAGTTTGAAAACTAATCACTTTGAACTTGATCCAAAGTGGTGGGATTGGGGTAGTGTAGATCATATTCATGACCTGCACACATAAAATGACCACTTTGTGTTAATTTCACTTTTTCATCATCCCTCCCTAATCCTTGATCACTTCCTACTCATCCCCCATCACCCCTAATCACTCTCTCATCATTCCTCATTATCCCTAATCACTCCCTCATTGACCCTCACTATCCCTAGTCATCTCTAATCACTTCCTTATCATCCATAATCACTCCTATATTGACCCTCACTATCCCTCATAGTCCTTAATGACTCCCTCCCTATCCTTCATCCCTAATCACTCTTTCTTCATCCCTCATCATACCTAATTACTTCCTCATCCCTATTCACTCCCTCCTCATCCCTCCTCATCCCTAATCACTCCCTCATGGACCTTCATTATCTCTCATCATCTCTAATCACTCAGGATTATCATCCCTAATCACTCCTTCATTGACTATCACCATCCCTAATCACTCCCTCATCATCCCTCATAATTTATAATTAATCTTTCTTCATCCCTCATCATCACTAATCACTCCTTAATTGACCCTCACCATCCCTCATCACTCTATCATTAACCCTCACCATCCCTCACCATCCTTAATCATTCCCTTATCATCTAATGTAAATATATACTCTAAAGATATCTCTAATTCCAATCATATGTTATTTAATCCATTATAATATAAATTTAATCTTTTCTAGGACTTGTTGTGCTCTCAATACCCATTTGTGATATTCAATTTTATTACTGAATGAATTGGTTGATCTTCCAAATTTATATTCAAGTAACATAAGTACTAACACAAAATAGAGTCTGAATTTTAGTTCATCAAATTATCTTTTTTGTGTAGTTGACTAGATGAAACTTTATTCGGTTCCACCTTTGGTAGCTTGGTTCAAAATATAAAAACTAAAGACAAATATCTTGTATAATTTTATAATTATGAGAATATTTGAATTAGATACAAAGTTATTTAGTGTTTCCCATTCCTGTATGACTCGAATCTTGGTCAGGTTCACACATGCACTTATTTTGTGTAATGTATCCTAAATATTTTATCTCTTGCATGAAAAATGAACATTCATTCATGTTATCATAAACATATGTTTTTGAAAAATGTGAAACATTAGTTCAACATGATGTATATTTTCATCCCATGTTTTCTAAAGATTAAGATGTCATCAAAGTATATTAAAAAAAATTACATAGGTAATGGGCCTGAGGATGTTGTTCAACATCTCAGTGAATTAGTTTTTTACATGATTTAACCTAAAAGGCATAACCAACTAGTCAATCAATCCTTCATTTTTTTAAAGACTATATTCCAAATGTCTATAGGTTCAACATGAATATGATGATACCCAAACTTAAGATCAATTTTGGAAAAGACTTATACACCATGGACATGGCATAAAAATGCCTTAATATTTAGATGAGGATAATAATTCTTCATTTTAATCTTGTTAATATTTTTTTAATTGATTCACAACTTTGGCACAAGCACAATTGGGCTTCTACAAGGTAATGATTCGGGCATGATATATCCATTATACATGATTTCATGGATCTACTTCTTGATCTATTAATTCTCTATAATGATATGTTGTATAAAGACGTTTGAGGTAGAGGTAGTTAAGTGATCAAATCAATAGTATTATTTAGTGTACAGTATGTAAGAACTTATTTAGGTGACTAAAAGATATCCTTGTATTCATCTAGTTTATGATTCAATTATTTTATCTTTGTTATTGTTGGATAAAACACACTATTATATGGTGACATAAGGATGTTATTACATTTATTTATTACCATCAAGAGTATACTTCTTACTAGAACTCAAAATATTATTGCACTTCTTGGCACTAATGACTGAAATCTTATGAACTAACTATGATATATGGTATTTCAGATCATGATAATCTATCACAACATTTCAAGGATTTACTTCATAGACTACATGTAAATGGTAAATATATCATTGACCACATGTAAAACATCACACACATCTAATGGTAAGATGTCACAAAGGATTACATCTTTAAAAAGTTTGATTTTGTACACCAAGTGACACTACTAGGTGATATATTTCTCAAGGCCTACACTAGTTTATGGTTATGGATGATGTATAAATTTTAGGTTCAATTTTTGAAAATATGCTTTAGGATAAATTGAATTATTCTAACTTCCATTGGAAATAATGAAGTGTATTAGCTCACCATTTATCTACATTTGTTAATGAAATAATATTTTTAATTCATATAATTTCTTCTTGGGGGAAAGTAGAGATATTTTTAGTACCGAACATATCATTGGGTTCATAATCTATTATCTACTTACCTTTTTATAATGATAGATAACTTCTACCCACTTTTTGATATGTGAAAGTAGAGAGCTCATAGTGTGACACTATTCATTAGATTGAATATTGAAGTTATGAATCAAGCACCAATTTCTAATCTTGGAATACTTGTTATAATCATTTGAAAATTATTTTCCACTCTATGGTATGATGAATCAATTAATAGATAGACAAATATAATTCCTTCAATGTATTTATGTGGATCTTAAAATTTCCTCATATGGAAAGTGATTGATTGGTTTCAAAAAATCACATAGCCTGGAGATCCTCATGTATTTACTACCCTATTTTGGTGCTATGGTGGTTTTACTTTCTTCTCTTTTTTTGGTGGATTTTCAATTGTGAATTACATCATTTATAATAGGCCCATATTTTTTCATAGGTGTTAATAATTTATGTTTCAAAATTTCCTCCACATCATTTTGATCACTATGCCTTATATTTTATGCTAGCACTCAACTCTCCACTTGTAGCTCCTAGCATTGTTAAACCCCCAAAAAAACCATCATCAAGGTATTAGATGGAGTGATTAAGGATGAGGAGGTATGAGGAGGAATTGAGTACAGATGATGAGGGATTCAATAGGAATAGTGAGGGATGGTGAGGGTCAATGAGGGAGTGATTAGGGATGATGAGGGAACGATTATAAATTATGAGGAATAGTGAGGGTCAATAAGGGAATGATTAGGGATGAGGAGGGATGAGGAGGGACTGATTAGGGATGATGAAGTGGTGATTGGGGATGATGAGAGAGTGATTAGGGATGATGAGGGATGGCGAGATCCAATGAGGGAGTGTTTAGGGATGATAAGGGAATGATCAAAGATGATGAGGGATGGTGAGGGTTAACTAAGGAGTGATAAGGGATGATTAGGGATGAGAAATGAGTGACTAGGGATAGTGAGGATCAATAAGGGAGTAATCAAGGATGATGGAGTGATTAGAGATGACTACAGATAGTGAGATTCAATGAGGGAATGATTAGGGACAATGAGGATTGATGAGAGAGTCATTAAGGGTGATGAGGCATGAGTAAGAAGTGATCAAGGATGAGGGAGGGATGATGAATAAGTGAAATTAACACAAAGTGGTCATTTGATGTGTATAAGTCATCAATGTGATCTTTTCTACCCCAATCACACCACTTTGCATCAATTTCAAAGTGAGTGGTTTGCAAACTTCAATTTTAACAAACCTAAGACTCCTAAAAATGCCAAGAATCAATATAGAAGGCACAAAAACCTAAAAAATGACTATATGTTTATCAAAAATGGACATCAATTACAAAAATTATATCCTAAAATCCATAGGTTTAATACTTAGACTTTAAAAATGCCTAAGTACTAACCAGATTGGATTTGAAAAACTATTTTCCACATCATAAGGCATGCAACTATGAGACCAACTCTATCAGATGCAAAGTGACCCTAATTTATTATATTTACTAAAATAAATTTAAAGTATAAGGAAATAAATGTAACAATATAAATTTAAACTTCTACTTTAACATGATTGCATTATCTATTAATACGATCATGTTATACATTAATGTGATCACATTATGGCTCAATAATTATTGAGCCATAATTTAAATAATGTGATCACAACATGTTAATAATTTGATTAGATTATTTAATAAGGAAATAATATTATTTAAAATATCCATATAATTATTCCCCAACTTTGTGTACTCACCCAACTATAATCAAAATATCACCTTTGCTTGCTTTGATGTAGAGTGTGGGCTCACTAGCACTTTTGTTAAAGTCATTTCTCAACAAGTAAGAGTTTATATAGTTGTACCATCCTCTTGGAGCTTGCTTGAACCCATACAACACATTTTTTAGCCTATATACGTTATTATCATGACTGAGAATTTTTTATTTGGGTGGTTGTCCCATATAACCCTGTTCTTCTAGCACTCTATTTAAGAACACTGACTATACATCCATTTGATGCAGCTTCCATTTGTGTTTAGAAATAATGTCTATGATTACCCTCACTATTTTTAGCTTTATTTTAGGTGTAAATGTCTCATTTTAATCACAGTTGAGCCTTTACTTGTATCCCTTCACCATTAGTCATGTATTATGCCTCTCTATCTTGCCTTCAGGAGTGGTTTTTGTCTTGTACACCCACTTGACTCCTATGACCTATTTTCTTTTGGTTAGGTCAATTAAATTCTAAGTTTGATTTCTCTCTATTGTGTGAATTTATTCATCCATTGCCTCACATCACTTGTTCAAAGTAAATAGGATCAACTAATAAAAATATAGCATAATTCATAGTATCATCTTCTTTTTACTCATACCTTGACTATTCATAGACTTCTTACAAGCTTTCTGTCCTTGCTAGGCATTGACTTGAGTTGGAGGAGGAGGATGTTGAATCATGAACAATCTTGACCTCCTTAATGGCCATTACCACTAGATGAATTATCCCTTTATGAAATAGGGGTCTAACTTGGTACATGGGTGGTTGTACCACCTACTATTTCAAATTCAATAAAGGGTCCACTAGCCCTTGTTTGTGTTTATTCTTCTTCTTGTCTCTCTTCCCAAGCTTCATGCTCAATGAACTAAACATCCAAGCTGATTATGAGTTATTTGATGATGGGATTGTACAACCAATAAGCCATTTATTAATCATTATACCCCATGACAATGTACTTCTCACCTTTGTCATCCCATTTGGCCCTTATTTTCTTGGGCATGTATGCATATGTAACACATATAAACACTCTAATGTGTTCAACACTTGGCTTTTGGCTATTCCCTGCTTATTGAGGGATCATATCTCTAATGTTATTCATTGGAAAAATATTCAATAAGTATATGGTTTTTGATACAGTTTTAGCCCAAAAATCATTATACAAACCCTTTACCTTTAGCATGTTCCTTGTCATCACTTGGATGGTCCTATTCTTCCTCTTGGCCACACCATTTTTTTATGGTGTATACCTAGCTATATATTTATTCTTGATGTCATGATCCTTTAAAAAATTCATGAACTCATTAGAGATATACTCTCCCCCTCTATCCATCCTTAAAATATTGATGTAGTGGCCACTTTGCTTCTCCACCATGGCCTTTAATTGCTCGGAGGTCTCAAATGCATCCAATTTATTCTTCAAAAAATACACCCATATCTTACAGATGAAATCATCAATGTCATGAAGTAGACAATCTTAAATAGGGAGGAAGTCTTCATGAACCACACAGGTCTGAATGGATCAACTCTAAAAGAGCTTTAGCTCTCCATGCTTTACTCATTATGTTGCTAGTATAAACTACTTCCCCAATATGCATCCTTTACACACTTTATTTGGTTATTTTATAAGGGGAAACCTTCTCATAATTTTCTTCTTGTAAATAAGGTTCAACCATTTAAATTTCAAATGCCCATACCTTATATTCCAAAGAGTAGACTCATCTACTATCATAGTTTTAAACATTGTTACGAGCTCACTTTATATTCTTAATGAAAACATCTAATTACTTGTCATTTTGACTATTGAAATATGCCTATTATAACCACTCCTATCAAATACTATTCATTCATCATTCTCAAATATAACCTTTCATCCCTTTTGGACAAGCTACCCAATGTTGATTAGGTTGTGCTTCAACACAGTCATATAATATACATCTCAAATTTGCCTTTTATCACCTTGTTTGGTGTGGATATAAATGCTTTCTCTACCCTATGATGCAACCTTCTCATTATTTCCCATATTTACTTATGATTTGATTGACTCATCAATATGGTTTAACATCTCTTTGTTCCCACTCATGTGGTTACTACAACCACTATCCAAGTACCATATCTCTTTATCACTTTGTTCCATAATGTTGCATGTTATGAACAAGTTTCCACCATTCTCATTCCTATTAGGTTCAACCTCTTGTGTTTTGAAAAAAAATTGAATTGTGCCTATTCATGTCATACTCCTTTCTACACTCACTAGCATAATGTCCATATATTTTACAATAATATCATTGGACATTAGACTTATCATACTTTTGTGTAGATCCTCCTCTAGAAGTGTTATTGTTCCTTTCTCTTCCTCTTCCATGTAACTCTTGATGGCTATGAATTCCACCTTCTTTACTACTAAAATTTATTCCTCTTCCTCTATTATTTGATCCTCTCCCCCTTCCTCTCACATTCATATTGGTCTTGAATGTTTTCTCATCAAAGGAGGTGGTTGACCTATTCATCCTTTGTTCATGAGTTTGCAAGGAACCCATTAGTTCATATTTTGTCATTTGCCTCAAATCCATTGAATTTTTAATTTAAACCACCTCAAGGTCAAATATTATTAGGATTCTTCACAACACCTTTTTTATGATCCTTTACTCTTCAATGGTATCACCACCTGTCTTCATTTGATTAACAATATTCATTGTCCTTGTGAATAAGTCATTAATAGACTCATTCTCCTTAATTTTTAGGGTCTCAAAGTCCCTTTTTAAGAGATGAAACTTGAAAATATTTACCTTGTTACTTCTTTGATAGGCATTTTAAATAATATCGCATGCTTGTTTATAATGGACAGCTATTGTTGAGACATATTTTTTGGAATCATTTCCCAACCATCGATAATTTAGAGAGAGAACTACCATTGTGTAACTTCCCCTAGAATGTGACTCACTCTAAGTGCCCCATCCATATATTTTTGTATCTCACTTTGAATATCCCTTAGTGATTTATCTTGGGCGTGCTTAAAGTGTGACTTCCTCCCTACACAATATTTGCATTTTTCCCTCTCAAAATTAGGACTAAGACCACCCATAACATCAATCCCTATAGCATTGACATCCTTCTTATTAGATCTAAGATTATAACTATGACCTATAGTAATGAGATCCCCTTCCTCCAAGTATTAATTGGTTTGATCATTGGACCTATTAAGATAAAAAAATGAAACTAAAAGAAGAGAAGACTCAATAGGATTCATAAAAAGTTTCGAGGAGAAATTTCCATATACTAACTATATTTCACAAATAAAATCTCATGAGACCCAGCTCCAACACCCCTTGACTGAGAAGGAAAAAAATTAGTTTCTCCTAATCCCATCCATATATCAAGTGATACATTTAAAGTACTAATGCTTTTGGAAATTGAAAGAGGTGATGAACAAAACAACCCCTTATCCAAGGCAATAGGATTAGATGAAGATATATATAAGGTTTTTGAGAATTAGAAAGATTAATATTCCAAATTCTAAGAGTTGACAAAGGAGACTCAATTTACTTCAACTCCACACCCTGAGCTTCCCTTCTAACAACTAGTACATCTTTCTTATCTCCCTCTAAAACATCTAGTGAAACAACTAGACTAGAAATAATCAAATTTACTAGATTGGTAGATACATCCATAGTTTCAAAGATATTTAAATTGCTTTGAGTAAGATCCACTACTTCCAATATTTCCTATCTAGATTCAACTTAAACTTCCTCCAACTGAAAGAGTAGATCCTGATGTCCATCTTTGTTCTTCCCTTCTAAATTTTTTTTAATGGACTTCTTCACTGACATTTGAGAGGGATAGGTTCCAATCTCTTTTAACTCTAAATTTGACTAGTGAATTTCAATAATCAAGCATCAAGAAAATGGCCATAATCATGACATCAATCATAATAAAAGGTAAATTTTGAATAATTAATAATATGATCATTCTTTCATATGCTAATGTTAATATCTATGACCTCAAGAATACCTACACTAAGATCCATTTCAACCAATATCCTAGCCAAAGATTAAGAATTACTCTTTAATCTCTCCTCATCCCAATCCAAAAAATTTCCCAATGAATTCCCAATCTCTTGAAAAATTATCTTAAACCATAATTCCATAAGAAAACTTGGCATTTTAACCCAAATAGTTTACACTACTTTGGATACCCTTACCAGGTCAAAAAATGGAGACCATTTTTTCATGCCCATGTAAGAAGAATCCCAAAACCATCTTCTTTATAAAATCCTTGTAAAATCCTCTACCAACTTATAAGAAAAACTAACCATCCCCTAGCCAAGAAAAAGAAATTTGTCACATACCATAGGAAGGGACTCCACATAGAATCAAACCAAGCCCTTAGAGACTTGGTTGAACAAGTTTGACCAAAAAATCTCCTAGTTAATGTCATGGATTCCATCTCCAAAACTTGATGAATAATAATGTATTCACCTAACACCAATTTTTTCCTACCATCTCTCAACTTGACACATCTTTTCTTCTTCTTCATAGTTGTAACAAATTTGAACTATGAAGGATAAACTTCTAAAGATTATCTAGAATACTATTCTTGCTGAAAACTACCTCTATCAAGTCCTTCCACATGAATCTCCCCTTTTAACCTTAGTAGATAAAAATTCTAAGACATTTCCTATTATTTAAGCTCTAAAAACCCTAAATCCCCATCATAATATCTATTACACTAAATATGCCAAAAAAATTGTTCTAAGTCAGGTAACCTCCAATCCATAAAAAACTAAGCTTTGACCTAATATATCACTAACCATTTATGCCTTATCCCATTCTGGTTGCCACTTATGAATCAGGTATAAATCAATGATAAAATTTATTGCCTTCTAAAAGAATCTTGATAATAATCAATAGGCTCTTCCTTGTCCTCCTCTTGACAAACACTACCATCAAATAACAATAATTCACATACAAGAGATAGATCATAAATAAAGGAGAACTTCCATTGCCTCCACCAAATTTTGAACAAGTTAGAAAATAACAAAAATAAGACCAATACCATACTAGTCCTAAGCTAGAATATTCAAATTATTATTTTTATGACATATACCAATAAAATACTACTCCACTAATACAAGTCCAAATAGACACCAGCATCTCCTCATATAGGTATAAAATTTGAGGAGTACTTATTTTGATACTCATTAAAAAGTTCCCATGCAAAGTTTCTTCTATGAAGATAATTAACTAACAATAAAATGGAAACAAAATGTAGGTCCTAATGATTATCTCCACTTAAAAAGACAATATAAAGACTCCAGCCACACTAGTCATTAAATCCCATCATAAATAATAAATACAATAATGCCAATCCATGTAAGGAATCATTGTGCATTTGGTCAAACAAATTTAATGCAACTATGTTACATGGAATCCATTAATTAACTTGAATCAAAACATTTTTGTATGTGTTTAAGTACTTAGAGATCAACTAAAAGGACTATTAATTTGTGGCAATCATGGCTAGACATTTCATTGAATAATTCATATTCAATGTATCGACTTACAATACACAAACCATATACAACTCTTTCTCATGAAAAGTAAATAAGCATCTAAGTGCAGGCCCTTTTTATTTTCTTCCTCACTATTGGACTAATATAGGACATCTTCTACACTAATCACTTTACCCCATAATTTATTGAGTTAAAACTCTTTTACCAATTCATTGTTGTATCATTGAATCATTCCGTCAAATAGTTTTTATGCAACCTGTTTACATGAATTTACTTTAGAAATTTTGAGTATAAAATCTTATCCTTATATGATTCCCTACTAATACTAATTTTACACTCTTTGTCTTCATTTTTTGACAACCTCTTTAAGAAATATTTGCATAGTCTGCTCTCATTTTATGCACTCCATGAAATCCTTGCAAAAAAAGAAAAAAAATCATCCATCTATCCCATGTTTGTTTTCCCATCATCTATCTACTCCATAAATATAACTAATGTTATCAATCCCACCATTGCATATGTATATTTTCAAGGGATTTTGCACATTACTAAGTGTTCTTCACCTTCACCACTAAACAAAACTGCATATCCACTAAGTATAGTTTTGAATTTAAGTACATATTCACTAAAATTCTCATTAGGTCCTTGTTTAAGTGCCAAGGGAAAGTTTTGAAAATATGTACTTTTGGATAATATTTATAGAAAAGTGAGTTAAGAAGATATCATCCAAATCTTTGAAATAGCCCATGGAGTCTAATGATAGGGCATAAAACCAATCCAAGGCATAGTCCTTGAGACTTCTAGGGAATAACTTAGTAAAAAATAGATCATCATTTGCAAAACCAAAGCATGAAGAAAATAAATATCGGATTTTATGTTAAGATCACCCTCACCATTATATACTTCAAATTTAGGCACAATGAAACCTCTATAAAAAGAGTGGATGAGAACCTCATGAGCCAATGGGTTGTGTAATATATCATGAGAGGTGAACACATGTATAGGTATTTTATATCCTTGAGAGAGTTGTTTAGTTTAAAATTTCACATCTCAAAGAATTTGTTGAATTAATGCATATTGAAATGTAGGAACATGTGTAAGAGCCAAAGTATGAAGAGTATGTGTTGGAATAGATACTCTAGGATATTGACCAAGATCATTAGATATAACATTAGGATTGCAATGAGATGGTCTAGTAATAGTGGGAGGAATTAAATAAGCAATAGGATAAGTAGGAATAGGGATATTAACACAATAAGGTGTAATAGGTACAAGTATTATTAAGAGAACTAAGAGTGCTAACCTCACCACCTAATGTAGAAGTAGAACCTCTATTAAGTAGATTAATAACATTCAAATGATCATTGGTAAAATTTACATTCTTGTGTGTGGATTATTTAGTCAATTCTCTCTTTTTATGTTTTACACTAACAATATAGATTATAACATGAATTTTTTTAGGGACTATCAAAAAATAAATTTCAAACTTAGTTGATGTTTTAATTTATTTTTTGATAAAATAAATATAAATGTTTGTTTAAAAGTTATAAAAATTGATAGATCTATTCAAATTGTAATATATGACATTGAAGAAAAAATCAAAATGAGCAAAAATTGAATTTGATTGACAAGTGGCATATGCTAAAAATAGTAAGCACAACCAATAATAAGATACTTAGCTTTTCTGGATTTTGGTTGACTATAGCAAGTACATGATAGTGAAAATTAGGAAAAGATAGGGATGTGATAACTTAGATATGAAATTAGAAACTGTAGATATTTATAGACATGTATGCTCTCCCTAGACAGTTGCATAGGCTAGTCATGTCTATTGATTGTAGACTTGTTTGCATTAACTATGAAAAATTGTAAATTTTATGCCACTTATGCCTTTTTTAATCGATAGGGCTCAGATATTTTGATTATGTAGGTACAACACAAAAAACTCTATTTTCTTTCTCTTTGCTTTGTAAATCTTATGGGTCCTTGTGAAATCTATAAATTTGTAAAAAGATAGGGGAATTGTAATTATCTAGATGACCCATGTCATTGTCCATTCAAATCCAATCCATCATTTCTTCTATAAGGAATTTTTTCTTGGTGATATAATTGGCACATGGATGACTCTTTTGATGCAATTTGACCTTAAAATCATCATTCAAAAATCAATCAAGGGGAAAGTGATTATTAATCAACTTGTTGCCACACCTCTTCCTGGCCAATGGAAATTTCAATATACCCTTCTTGATAAATACATCCTCTTTATTGAAGGTGTGGATCAAGCTATTTTCCTTAAAGACTACTTCTAAAATTCTATAGTTGATTTAGAGACCAAATCCCTTGATGAGCTTCAAATTAAATTAACTAAACAAAAATAATCCAAAATAACCAAACATGATAAGCAACCCAGTCACAATGGACTTGCATGAGGAAACTCCACTTTGGCAAAGCTAAGTGCTTACAAGGAGATGCAACAAGATTTGTATTTTTTTATCCTTTTGGAAAGATCATTCTTCTCACTTTAATATTATATTTTGATGTCACTAATAACCTATCTAAATACGAAGCACTTATACTTGGTATGTAAGTAGTCATTAACCTTGACATTCAATACTTACATGCTTTAAGTGATTCTCAACTTATATACCACCAAACTAGTGGCACATATGAATAAAAAAGTAAGAATCTTAAAGCATATCCTAAATTTGTTATAAACTTTGTTAAAGAATTATCATCTTTCACTATCGAGGCAATCCCAAGAGAACAAAATGTTTTTTCTAATTCTCTTACCTCTTTGGCTTCCCTCTTTCAACCACATAAGGTGTTACATAATGATCAATTTATCATTCACATGTGTAAATCCCCATTCCCCTTAGCACCCATATATGACTTTCTTATTTTTCACATCAAGGTTATCACCACATGACAAAGCCCTAGGTATGAAAACATCACAAAAAAAATATAAAATTACACTTATCCTCTCAAAGTTGACTCTCTTGAAAATAAAATAACTAAAAAACAAGCCTTTAAATTTGTCCTTAAGCACAATACTTTACTATCATATTATTCCTAAATATGGTCTATCCTCTTACTAAGCAAGCACATGAGGGAATTTGTAGCAATCATTATAATAGACATGCTACAACCTGTGCATGTGTGATTATTAGCCAACACTTGAGAAAAACACCATCATTTTTTCTAAGAAGTGTAATCCTTGTCAATTACATCATGATTTTATTCATACTTCTCAAACCAAGCTTCAAATTCTTGAATATCTTTCTCCATTCTCTATGTGGGGATTAGATATTATTAGAAAGTTGCCTCAATCTCAAGATGGCTATGTTTTTATTGCCACTACCACTAAGTACTTTACCAAGTGTGTATAAGTTATGCCCCTTGATAATGTTATTGGCATTACCATTTTCAAATTAATCCTAAACCAAATAATTTTTCTCTTTGTAACTCCACATACCATCATATTTGATAATGGTGGGAATTTTCAAAATAATGGCATTAAGAAAATTTTCTCAAAATCTAAAATTACACAAGTTTTACATTTCTTATCATCCTTAGTGTAATGGTCAAGTTGAAGTAATAAAATGTCCTTAAGAATATCTTTCAAAATACTATTGTATTTTCCCACACCAATTGGAATCTCAAGATCTATTCTCCACTTTTAGCTTACAACACTAGAATTCTTACTTCCATTATGATAACTCCATTCTTTCTACTTTATGGTTCTAAATATGTATTGCTACTATAAGTGGATTTACCTTCATTGCACATTTGTTTTCATAGTATTATACTTGATGAAGATCCCTATGAATATTTCCTTCACCCTTTATATATCCTTGATGAAAATGCATGAGTGTTCTCCAACACATTTGATAATACAAAAATTGCATCGCTAAGCAACACAACAAAAAAATCAAAGTTATAAACATTGATGTTGGAGAGTTAATGTTAAAATTGAATTACACCCATGATAAATAGGTAAATACATCCAAAATTATTTGGTTCCTTACCTGATCAAAGACATACTTTGACCTAACATATATATATTGCAAACTAATGAAGGACACATTTTCAAAAAGCCAACTAACACTTAGTTTTTAAATAAGTATTATGCTTGATATTTATTCATCTTAGTTTTCTATTTATAAATGTTTTTCATTTTTTGTACATGTATCTTGATTGTTCATAGTTAGTTTATGTTTTTCTTAGGCTAACTTTTCTTGTAGGTTTTTCTCTAACTCATTTTTGTTGTAACATAGCTTCATTTATCTACCCCTATTAGTTTATTATCACCTACTTGAGCATCACCTATAGGTTGCCTCATCCTTATATTACACCCTTTATTTTTACACCTTATTTCCTATTTTCATCACCTTTGGGATCCCTTATTTTTACGCCTCTTGGATTTTCATCTTGTGAGTTTCATTGTAAGACCTTGGGGAATACAACTAGGCCCCCCTCACAATCATCCATCTTATACCTTATTACCTTCACCTCTAGGTTCATTACTACTTTTTGAACTTTCTTACATTTTAAGCTTTGCCTTTTGCATCCTTTTATTAAACTAATATTTTCACCTCTTGGATTTTTCAATTTGTGAGTTACATGGTAAGACCTTGGGTACACAATCAAACCCTCCTCACAAGAACCCATACTATTCCTAATTTTTTATTTTATTCCCACTCCTAGTATTAGATAGATGTCTTCTTAAAAAGATAAGGTAATGGTAAATAATGGTGTTTTGTCACTTAGATTTAGTTATATTATCTTGTATAAAATCCATTACAGTCTATCGACTTATTTCTCATCCACATTTTACCCTCTCTTGTGATGAAAGTTTCAAATATTATTTGTCATTATATCATCTCCATTTATATTTTTTTTATGATTGGGGTAACCTAATCATTCTATGCTCACCTCTATATTTCCTATTCCCCCATACTTTTGGGCACACCAAGGTTAGTTTTAAGATTGCATTATTTTTTAAGATGAAATTATAGGAGTATAAAAGCTTCTTGGTATATAAGTTCTCCTCTTTAGCAATTAGGTGTAAACTCTTTTATGTTAGTCTGATTTAGCACCCAATGTTGGTTTTTTGAATCTATATAGAGGATAAAAATAGAAAAAATCCAAAATAATTTGAAAGCAAAGATAGAAAAGTAAAATCAAAAGAAAAAGGAAAGCTTAAAAAGGAAAAATATATTTCAAAAGTCAAAATCACACCAAAAGATATGATCATATCATTTGGCATGTCACCCTATCCTAGATGAAGTTCAAACTCCACAGTTGGACTTATTATAGAGTCAAGTTCCATTGGGGTATAATTGGATTGGGGTATGAGGTCTCACATATCTCATTAGTTACACCTACTTTCTAACCCAAATACCTAATCCTCACAGTAGACTGATGGTTCTATAAGGGGTCTTGAAGAATGGGGAATATGTTATGATAATGTAGGATCCTTTTAATTTTCATGAATTAACCTTCATGGGATGATATCTATAATTTAATAGTTATATTTATGCTTGCTATGTCAGGTTATTTAGGGGCACTAATGTCGAAAACACTTAGTCTTGCCAAACTGATTAGAGTGTTATTTCTAATAAAGAATGTGTTTTCACCATGGTGTCGTCTTCCCCCCCCCTCCCCCTCTTTCATTTTTTCTCTTGAAAAGAAATTGTTTATAAATATTTCACATATTTTATACATCTTATTCTCCATTTATTTTATACATGTTATCATTATGACATGTGTTAGTATTTAGTGGTCCCTCTTTGAAAATGGCATCTTTTAATAGGATTTGCATCTTTGAATTGTGGTGAAATGCTCTCTTGGTAATTTCCTTATATTTATAAGAGTTTTTTTAATTATGATTTGGATTTGAGTAGAATTATATTCATCCCTTTTTCAAGCCATCTGATCCTACTTCTACTTTTCTTTCTCTACTTTGCATTTCATTATCCTTTATCATCTTTGTACCCTTGGTTCATCCAGACGTAATTTAGCCTTTACTTCATGGTTGTTGGGCCCCTTTTATCCATCTTTATTTTAGGTATGATTTATCTTCCTTGGGTATTTTGGTCCTAATTTATCCTCATCATCTTGACTTGTTGATTTTTCATTATTTTTACAAATATTTTATGAAATTTCCATATATTTACATTTTTTGACTCATCTATGTATGCCCACATTTATTTTATTATGTTTTTATCCTTGTGTCATTAAGGTTACCATATGTAATTTATTATTTTTTCATGACTAAAACTAAGACATTTGCATGCATATTTTCATTGAAAAGGTAAGTTAAGGTATGTATATGTTAATTCTACTTATTTCATATATATTTTAGCATTCTTTCCAACATTTTTATTTTTCTTCATTTTTATTTCTATGTTACTTTAAAAAATCACCATCCTATGTACACTATTATCATACATGATAGTATTTGAGTGGGGCATATGTATACACCTATATTTTTTAGTCCTTGATGATCTCTTTTGCAAAACTCATTGGTGCATTAATCTCCCATAATGTGCATATTAAGGAGTGCACTAGGAAAGTGATAAGGTCAATTCATGGTGCTTTATGAGAAATATCTATATTATCTCATTATATATAATTATCATAATCATAAAGACTTCAACTTATTTATCCTCCTCAAGGACTCTTTTCCCTTTGTTCCTTTAATTCAGCTTAGTATATTTAATTTTTCTTAGTAGATTGATTTGGATCAATCTACGTTTGTACCATCTTTTTTAGCCTTAAAATGAAATATGGAGGTATGTTTTAACTTTAATCTTAGGGTTAATAATATATAAATTAAATGGCACAAGGGTGATAATCAAATCTATATTAGGCCAATTCAATGCTAAACTTAGATGTAACCATACACTGAATTTATTATGTTGATATAGTATAAATATGGAAAGTAAAACTAGGCTAGATATAGATATGATAAAGAAGAGAAGTACTTAACTTGTTTTGATGATAATGTAGTTATAGATCTAGAAAAATCTAAAACTAGATGTGAAGATTGTTCTATAATCATTGTTATATTATGGATCGGGTGCCTCTAGTTATCTAGATAGTTGTATCAACCTTAGGTGATTGCATTAACGTTATTATCTTAATCCGATGATAGTGTCCTATACAAAATATCTATTGGAATAGGATGTGACCACATGGATGCTTCTAATTTTGACTTCACCTTCACTCTAGTGCATTCAAATTGACCCCAATGAACCCACTATTAAAGGATTTTGCCTACATAGCCAATACTCTGAAGAGGGCCTCTTACTAATGTAGTTTTTCTCTATGTGTTGGCTTATGTGTGAATCATGCAATGTGTGTAAATAAATTACAACAGTGACCTACTTTGTAACTTGGAAAACTAGGCTCTTGGGTTGCTCCTTTAGTACTTCAGGTTTGTAGATGTGTTGTGCCTATGACTAGTATGGAAATAGGGAAGCTTTGATCAATGGAATGCTTGATAGAGTGATTTTTAATAAGTGCCTTGGTATCTTTGGTATTTTATAGGTTTTATAGGTGAGGAATGAATTAGGTTTGATCAAATCCTTTTTGATTAATAACTCACATTAAATCACTTAGACCAACCATTGGAATACATTTCATTTTCAAACTAGATGACTTTGGGGCACTAGACACTTATATCGAAGCAAGACATTAATTTCGATGTTATTGTATATCTTGAACGTTAGTGTCAAGGGAATAGAAAAATATTTATAGGCTTAGAACTTGTAAAGGTGTAAGATAAGTACATTTTAAGCATTTTGGGAAAGATATAATGTATGTGTCATCAATATAAGACTAGACAAACTAAGAGATAAGCCAAGGGGCATAATATAAAGTAAATATGAGACTTAAAAAAGCAAGGAGAGTGTAAAATGCATGTCTTATTTTTCCAAGTGTATAAGACTGAGGTGCTACATAATAAAAAATATCATTACATTTGCCCCCCCACTTTAATCTCGTAAAGAAATTATTATTTTAAAGCAAAATGAATAAGTATATGGGTGTGTATATACACCTTGTATATGTTTCAGTTGAATTTTAGTGCTTTGTTGGTGATTGACCTACAACCAAGAACATGTTATAGTTTAAAATCAATGCATATAATTTGGGTTAAAATTACTTTAAATTGATTGAAATTGAAAGAGAATGGTTTAGGAGTACACGTGTGTCGATGTAACCACCTTGCCTATTACAAGTTATTTTGTAAAAGATGTATCATTGTAAGGCTCTAAAATTGAGATTAGGATAAATATAAATAAATATTTAAAGTTCATATATCCAAAGAGATAGAGAGAGATATTAGAAGGCACATGCCCCCAACATTGGATCAAAAGTGCATTACCACCTAGCAGTTGATATTAGTTCAACCGTGCAACCCAATGATAGTTATAACTTGGTGAGGTTGGATGATCAAGTCCAACTTAAAAACTTTGAAATATTGAGTGATTTTATCACCTCAATCATACCAAAAGGTAAACCAACTATTGCAGTAGATTGGCTCAATATGGTCCATAAAAGTTTATGGAGTATCAATATGTGCAATGGTTTTAGAATCTAAAACTAATTTGGATTTTACAATATTAGGCACATGTTACATAGCATATGCACCTTAGATGTGTCTCGTGATAAAACTATGTATAACAATGGTATCAATGTATAGAATTTTTTTACAGCTATGAATCTAAATCATTTAATTGTGTGTTTTGGCCAATTTGGATAATTGTGTAAGTGTGGAGGACATGCTTCCAAAGCATGTGCCCTCCATATATGGAGAAATTTGAAAATTTATATAAGTGCCAATGTGCAGTACATGTTTCCAAAACATACCCCCACTATAAATTAGATATGTTGAATACTCAATAGGTGTGGAAAACATGCTTCAAAAGCATGCCCCACCAAATCTATGAACTGATATAAGTATCATATGTTGTATAAATGTGGATAACATGCTTCCAAAGCATGCCCCCATTGCCTATAAAATTAGTGAATGTGTGGAATCCATTCCCATATGACATTGCCTCACTGAATCTATAAATTAATATAAGTACCAAATACTAGATGAGTGTGGAGAACATGCTTCCAAAGCATGCCCCAATTGAATATAAGAACTATGCCAAGTGTGGAGAATATGCTTCCCAAGCATGCCCCCACTAATATGCCCCCACCCCCAAACTTTGAGGTGAGATAAAAATATGAACTAGTAGTTATCTCACCTCAAAAGGGTAAGACAACTGTAAAATCTATGAATGTAACCATGTAGCATATAGAAGGAATATGTATAGCTAAATGTATCATTAAAGAATATAGAACCAATGTGATCACATGTAGACCTATGATGCATGATAAATATCATATAATTGTCTATATATTAATATTACAATTTCAACAAGAAAAAAAGCACACAGACACACAAGAACACTCAAAAGTAAGTCAACAAGCAATGGTCCAAGGAGACCACAAACAAGGGGTATATTAAACTTCTGCACAATTGAAGGGATGTGCTTAGTTAAATGTCCATGAAGGCAATATTGATATATTCAAATGTCCATACAATAAATAATGACATTATGTAAATGTCAAATAAATCATATATAGGCACAAAGACCACAAGGAAAGGAGCATATTTAAATGCTTGAACAAACAAGATTAGACACTCAATGAAGTTTATAAAGTAAAACATAAGCAACTAGCATAAACATGTCATAGTGGCCCATGCATCCAATGTGTTAGAAAATCATGTCAAGTGTATAGCATATGAAGTACCTTATGTAATATATAATCATGGATAATAGACATATGTAAGCTCAAACATGATAGTGTAAAGTGATCATTGAATCATATAACATGTGTGTATCAAGATCAAATAAGTGGATGCCCCCAATGTCCATATGACATGAGTAGATGGAAAGCCCAACATCTAAAATAAGAGGGTATCATGTATATGTGTATGCTTGTATCACACCTAATGTATAGGTGTGACACATATGTGTAAGTAGGAGTAATTGAGTATGTGATCCATCAATATGGAAATAACATTTGGATGCCAAGAATCTAATAGAACAAGTAAGTACCAATAGGTTTTTTGGTTTTTTAAATGTTTTTTTAATTAGTATTTGTGGAATTTTTGGAGTATTTTTAATCACATAGGTCCTCATCCTAAAAATGTATTAGGTCACCTAAAAAGGATTTATGCTTTGTTTATGTCGATATAATGCCAATACCGTGATGTTTATGTGTAATGTTTTTCCTATAGCCAATATTGCAAGCAAATGATCATTTTTATCACGCTAGATGCAAATTGGTGTACCCATATTATCAAAAATTTACACACATGTTTGTAGGATCTAGTTTAGCATTCCACTCAACTAGCCAATTTTGTCCAAATTTTATCTTTAAATGTGGTTCATGTTCGGTTATCCATATAGTTGAAACTTGGACACATGAGCCACAAGAAATGGGTAATCGAATGTATCCTCATAATTTCATATCTAATGAAGAGTATGTTACCTCATAGCTAATATGTCTCAATCATTTTAGAAAGTGGTACTATAAATTATATCCCACTTGTTTGGATCAAATCAAATATTATGATAATTAAACCCATCAATATAAGTAGTAATACTTAAATCTTCATGCTTGTCACTTCGAGGGATGTTTCTCATCTAAAATATAGGAAGGATTTGGCCTTTTGTCTATTGTGGATGCAATATGTATGCATCCTTCACTCTTATATTGTTGGATAATAAATGCACCCTTCACTCTTATATTATTAGATAATGTTTTTCAATGTCACACATTGATTGGTAGTATGTCCAATGATATGATGATAATTATAGTATGATACTCCCTTTGTGGGTATAAGTCTACTACTAGATCTGTGTCAAGTGTAAGGTAAATAAATCATATTATGTTTAAGTAACAAAGATAAAATTATATCAGTAGTATCCTATTGTGGCATGATTTGTAAAGTTGGTTGTGAAGGCTTCTTAGAAGTCTCCACATTATTTACATGAAGTAATTGAATTGGGCCCTTATGAGGTTGACTCAATTCTTTTAATAAAGAGGTATGTATGGAATAATAGGCATTTGCATACTCATCAGTTATTTTTGTTTTGACTTTATCTAGATTTAGTTCTATGTTTTTTGAATTTGGGTTTAGTTTATATGTTTTAGGACCTATAGGCTCAAATAAGTTATGTGAAAAGTGATCAAGTGGATCAAATTTTAAGTTTTTGAATTTTCTCATTTGTCATATCATATGTTGTATCATAATAATCTAAAACATAGCAATCATTTTTTTTAGTATTAACCAATAAAGGAAGCTTGAATGGTTGTGGTTCTTGTAGTTTTTATAACTCTTTTGTTAATGGTTTTATCTCCTTATGCATATCTATGTGTACCCTGGATTTTAATTCCATGTTTGCATCTAGAGATAAAGGATCCATTGTGCTTGAATCACCTATTTCATACATATGTGTATGTTCAAGATGAATGGATTGTTTAGGTGATACTACTGTAGGGATGCCTTCAGTTTTAAAATGTACCATTTAAAAAAAATTGAAAGGCTTATCATTGATTGACATGGAAATTAAGGTCCCCTCATCTATGAATTTGACACATTGATGAAGTTTAGAGGGGATAGATTCCATTAAATGTATCCAAGGTCTACCCAAAATTAAATTATAATGTAAAGATTGAGACATGACCTATAAAAAAATTGAAATTATTTTTGGTCCTAAGGTCACATTCAATTTAATTTATCCAATTAGAGGGCTATATGAATTTTCAAACCCTTTTATATACATAACAATGCTTTGGATAAGATTTGTGTTTATACCCATGGTTTTTATGAATACATGCTACAAATGTTTAGGCCTGATCCATTATCAATAAGTACTCTTTTGATACCTTTATTTTATATTGTTACTGGTATAAACAAAGGTAAATTTTGGTCAAAAACATCTTTGGATGGTAAATTTATTGGTTCAAAGGTGATGAATGTGTCATTATTATTAAGATCTTACATAATATCCACAAAATAAGTAGGCTCAATATTACTTGGGACATGTGTTTCATAAATGCATCATATAAGATACCCTTATAAACATTAGATTGATTTAGAAGCTCAAGGATAGAAATTTTAGCATGTGTATTATTCAAATGGTTAATAATGTCGTATCCCTTGGATTTTATTACAAGCCTAGGTTTAGGTGGAACTTATTATGTATTATAAGTTGGTGGGATGGTTAGGCAATTTTACCTCTTCGAGTAGTAATAATGTGGACTACAAAATCCAATATAAGTCATGGGCAAATAATGGTTGTGAGATGGTAGCTATCATTCAAATAAGATATAGGTAGGATAAAAGGTCAAGATCATGCTTATTGGCATCTAGATATTAGATCTATAATATTGTAAAATGAATTTTGAAAAGAGATTAATTAATGTGTTTGATTTAAAACCTTCTCATTATTGGTACGTGTTTGCTTATAAGATTTGACAAGGCAAGTAATATAACAAATTATAATAACTATGACATATTAGAATCTAAAATGGATAATCGATGCATCCATATCACACATAATTTATGACAATAAGGGGTTAACAAAAATAGAAAAATAAGAAAACCCTAAGTGACCTAGGGTTTGATGTTCAAATATCAGGTTCACCAAATGTTTAACCTTAAAATGAAATATGGAGGTATGTTTTCACTTTAAGCTTAGGGTTAAGAATACAAAAATGAAATGGCACAAGGATGATAATCACATCTATATTCGGACAATTAATTTCTAAACTCATATAAAAGCATACATTGAATGATAGTCTAAATATGGAAATTAAAACTATGTTGGATATAAAAATGATAAAGAAGATAAGTACTTATCTCATTATAATGATAATGTAGTTCTAAATCTAGAACATGTTGAAATTAGGTGTGAATATATTTCTAGAATAGTTATCAGATTATGGATCTAGTGCCTCTGGCTATTTGGATAGTTATGTCAGCCCTGGCTGGTTAAGCTGACTCTACTATCTAAATATGATGATAATGTCTTATATGGAATATCTGGTGAAATAGGACGTGACTGCCTAGATGCTTTGAGGTTTAACTTTACCTTCACTATGGTACATTCATATCTCAATCATGGACATTCATTCCTTGTGAAATGGTAAAACCCTAACTTTCCATCTGCAATGTGACGTTGGGGGAAATGGGTTAGTGTGCATATGGTGGCAAGCTAACCAATGACCCTGCTATCAAAGAACACTACCTACATATCTAATAGTTTGAATAAGACCTTAGAATTATGTATTTATCCCCTACATGTTGGATTGTGTTTGAATCATGTAATGTGTGTAGCAATTACAATAGTGATCTAGCTTTTAACTTGGAAAATTAGGCTCTTGGGCTACTCCTTTAGTATTTAAAACCTCTAGATGTGATGTACCTATGACTATGTAGTCATATAAAATGTGAAATTTTTTAACTTGAGCATGGCTAATGACACCCAACCCTTAGGTCCCTCTCGATGACTCTCATAACCCTCATAGGCATCTTTTCACTGATTCCTAGTAATCTGTAGCCTTCTAAACTTGATCCTAGCTGAGATAGACTCCTCTTTCCATGATAGATCCATCCCCCCAAGTCATGTCTATTTAAGAATATAGTACCACACTAGGACTATAGTGTCAGTACCACTCTTGTATAATTTTAATGCTCTTGTCCAAGTCCATTTCTATCCCTAACATTCAATTTCTTCTAGTTTCCCATCCTTCTCCTTGTCATCCAAATGCAAGTATATTCAACCCATGACTAATAGATCCCTATAAAATCCCATTAAAATATCATTTGGAAAGGGGTTGGCCATTATCACTAAGCAAGCAAGAATACAAGAAAGACTACTCAAATAATCTTCCCTATTATATGCATATAGCCAACCAACACACTTACAAGCTTATTTAAATCCTTATACCAGTCCCTCACCACCTCAAGTATATACAATTTAACATTCTCCATCTTCATATACATAATTTCATAAAGCACATCAAGTTGGAGAACTATACATGGTTTGATCCCTCTTTAGAGTATTGGTATGTAGGTAGCATGCCCACACAAGGGACGTGGTTCCACGTCCAGTGAATCTTACACACACTAACCTCCCCTCTTTCTTAAAATTGGAAAAAGCATAATGAAACATAGGGTTTGAAGAGAAAATTTTCTCTATAGGGACCTCTATAGACTTCTAGTTGTCAAAACTTCATAGACAAGGTCATATAGACATAGCAAACAAAACCCAAAAAGATTAGATCCTTAGGATAATAGCAGCAAAGGTGGACTACAGTGTCGGTGCCACTCATATCTAGTTCTAGTGCTCCTATCTAATCACAAAATGAAGTTTAGATCTCAGTTTTTGATAGTGTCCTAGTCCTTCACAATGAATTCTAGCCTCTATCTCAGTTAGATCAATCATTTTCCAGCTAAGTCTTATTTTCTTCCCCTTATTACTATTTTTAGAAAGATCAAAATTACAATCTAGTTTACACAAATCAATAGCTTAAGTATTACATATTTGTTTACTAATTTTACTACTCAGACCCCTTAACTAAATTAGGAATAATACATAATACACCAATTTTCCTAAAATTATTAAATCATTTGGTGAACCTGACTTACTTCATTTGTGCATAAAAACCTTAAGAACCCTAGGGTAAATATCCTACTTAATTTTCCTATATTTTTTTGATTTTTTACCTACATAATAAAATCATAAATCAACATTAAATTTTAAAATTTCATATAATTTTAAAATAATTTTCTTTCAAACCCTAGTTTCCCATATTAGGTCCCAACATTTTCCCAATAATTTTTTGATTTTTTACTAGCATATTAAAAATCATAAATTCACTACAAATTTTAAAATTCAATAGTAATTTTTTAAAATATTTATTTTTCAAAACCCTATTTGCATCTACTAGGTCCTATTAAATCACAAATTTTTTAATAAATTTCTAATTTTTTACTTGCATATCTAACTCAAAAATTCACTTCAAATTTCAAATTTTTAGTAAATTTTTAACATAATTATCTTTAAAACCCTAGTTGCATGTACTAGTTCCTATTTACTTCTTGAGGTATCACCTTACATGTGTGTGAACTTTGTATCCTTTTTATGCATATTTCAGTTTTGTGTTTAGATTATATCCATTTAATCTTTTCTACTATTATCCAATTTGTTTTCCTTATGCCACCAAAATTTCTTACATCTCTTCCTTCAAGATAAAGTACAAGACTTAGTGGTAATCCTCATGAATTCACCTAGAATCTTTCAACTCGATCATATACCATGGATAAACAACCAACTCAAGTTCTTGTTATAGATTTTGCACATCTAGATTACACTAATTTCAATAAAGATAACTCTAATAATGAGTAGTATAAAAATAATAATGATGATGTACACACCGATGCTCATACTCCACCACATTGGACTATTGATCCACTTCCACCAATTGTTGATAATGAAGTTGTCCTCAACGAAGATTTCATCGTACAAAGTTTTTGAGAAAGACTGCAGGACCAGCCCCAAGATCGTACTCTTATCTTGCAATCTATCATGGAAATTAAAAAGGCTAAGCAAGTTGAATCTTCCATTCCTTTAAAAAAACTAGTTAAAAATGACACTATAGGAGAAACTATGTCTCAAAAACCCCCTATAGTAGCCCAACCTACCTCTATACCACCAGCTACATCTAGTACATCTTTGTTTCCTGATGTGGTAGCCCTTGTGTAAGAGATATGATCTCTTTAATCCAAGGTGCTACATCTTGAGCAAGGTGCTTCTAGACCTACACAGGCTTTAGATTCTTTTGCTCTACTACATACACCATTGGAATGTCACATTGCTTCTACACCTTTACCACAAGGTTTTGTTCAACCCAAGCTTACTCTATATGATGGCAAGGGTGATCCAAAGACACATTTGAGAGCCTTTCACATAGCATGTTCGGATTATGTACCAATGATTGGCTACTTACCAAGTTATTTCCATGGAGCCTAAAGGATTATGCTTTACAATAGTTCTATAGTCTATTGAATTAGTCAATCGATACATTCAATCCTTTAGTTAACATGTTCCTAGCTCATTTTAGCATTAACATTGGTGATAAGGTTTCCTATGCCTAGTTTGCATAATAGAAACAAAGGTCAAATGAGCATCTCACAGATTATGTTCTCTAATATAAGACTATTTTGGCTAAGATGACTAGCCCCATGGCCAATCAAGAGTTACAAGACCTCTTCAAATAGAGTCTTCTACCAGCTTTGCATGAATCAATCATGTTGAAAAGATTCTCTTCCTTCACTGAATTGTGTCACACACTAAAGGAATGAGAAGTCAAACTAATTTCAATGGGCAAACTCAAGTACACAAGTATCTCAGACATAAAAAACAAGAGTAATAGAAAAGTCCCATAAAAATTCAATGTTAATGATAACAAGAGTTATAATTAACTAACAGTTAATATAGCTTTCAAACCCCCTCAATGAGTGGTTTTATCAGGACCTCCTTAGTGAACCTTCACTAATCTACCAGTTTCTCTAGCCAGAGTTTTATAGTAGCTATTAGAATGTGACATCATATATCTCCCTCCTATTTGATAAGTTGACCTAAAAAAGCCTCTTTCATGGGGATATGATCAACATGCATTTTTCAAGTTTCATAGGGCACCGGGCCATACAATAAATAGATGCATTAGTTTGAGACACAAGATACAGGATTTGATAGATGACAATCATATTGATCTTGAAACTTTAGTCGAGCCTCCTCATGCAAATAAAACATAGGATAAAGCTTTGAAAATATTCTTAGATCCCTTTCTACAACATTCTAAATAATAGATAGGGGACACATCAAGGATTCACCATGCATATCATGCACATCTACCACCAGATACATACAGACCACCTTTATTTGAGGCACATCCTTTGAGCAACATGATTGGTGTATACAATTTTAGAGTTTTAGCTAGATCTTCCATCTCCTTCTCAAAGCAAGAGATCATTGAGGATGATTCAGATTATCATGCACTTTTTATTAGAGCTTACATTCATAATCATCCTATTCATAGTCTTCTCATAGATAATGGATCTAGTGTGAACATGTGCACTATGACATTATTACAGCATTTGGGATATTTTTAGTAGGATATTACTTCAATAGATATAATTATCAGTAGATTCAATGGGCACATATAGAGTTCATTAGGTGATATTTTACTTCCTTTATAGGTTGGTCCAACACATATGGCCAAATCATTCACTACAGTTCCTAGTGCAGGAGTTTTGATATGTTACTTGGTGGACCATGAATTCAAAAACTTTGAGCAGTGCCTTCTATATTTTATAGATGTATGAAATTCATTCACACTAATTAGGTTGTTAAAGTTTGTGGAGTTCCATATGAGTCACCAGTCCCCACTTCAGAACCATCTTCTACTTTGTAATCACTAGTTTCAATTTTGCCACCAATTTTAGTTTTGCCACAAGTTATAGTTCCTCCTCTAACTCTGATTCAGACATAGTGGAGGCATCCATTGCTATCACAAAGAGTTCATACACCTCCATAGCTTTAGGATTCTAGATAGCTTCCAACTACAGTGTTCACACCTAGGGTAGTATCATTGAGATCTCATGCATCTATTCATAGAGCACATGTTTAGAGAACTTATCCTACTACTAGATGGGTCCTTAATATCCCTATAGTTTCATCCACTTCTCAGAGTTACAGGGAGACCCCAAAGTTGGTTTCTACTTCACAAATTTTAGAGCATTTACAACATATACAACTTTTAGAGCCATAGTCTCAGCATTTCCATCATTCTTCGTGATCATGCATTATTCCTTTCCTTGATACAAGATGTTATGATAGGGAGTCTCTCATGAGACTCACCAGTTAGTATCATTCTTTCCTAGCTTACTTGTACATAGTTTTTTATGCTTGATTGTACATAGCTTATATCAAAAATTTAAAAACATTCAAATATTGCAAAATACAAAATATCAAAAATACCAAAAACAATACAACATTCAAATATTTCAAAATACAAAAACATGCAAATAACTCAAAAACACCAAAAATATTTCAATTATATGCATTATCCATGCTTTAAATTTCTATTAAAATGCTTGACTTACATTTGTTTTTCTATGCTATTATTTATCAATTTATCTACATTACCATGCTTCACTTAATCTCTTTTAAGTGTGTACAGTGACATCTATCTCTTTGATTGCTTCACTCTACCCATTGAGGGGGCATCCTACTTCTACATCAAGACATACATCGATATACATACCCATTGGGAACATATTCTACATGACTCCACCATCTAGGTTATGTCATTCCTACACCACACACTCTAGTTATCATGTTGATGTACATTAGTTACTAACTTACATAGATTACTATATCGACATTTCACTAGTATATAGCACTTGTGTATTTCTTAGCATATACCTAGTCTTGTACTAGCATGTCTTGCATACTCTCCCTCTTGTTTTGATTAGTTAGATGCAATTGTATTTTTATTATTTTCATGCTTTTCTTTCTTGCTTTTCATATCTAGATGTGATTGTATTTCTCATTTCATGTTTATCTCATATATGTGCCTTAGGAGATTTTTCAATGTCCTTTGCCTGTACTCTTCTATGTAATTATGGCTTTCACGCCAACCTTGCTTGTTTCAATTATATGTATATGTGGCATTTGAACATGCCTTGTATGATTGTCTTCTAGTTTGAGTGACATGTGCCCATGTCCCTTGTTTACTTGGCCACTTGACCACCCTTGTATGTTTCTTACTTCTTGCTTTGTATGTTTGATTACTTGTTTGTTCCTCATTGTTTACAATGCCATGATCCACATCATGCATTATCTTGCTTTCTTGGATGTCATGTTAGACATCATGCTCCATCCTTCCTTGGAAACAATAACTAACAACTAATACTTCAAGTTCTATTTCAATACATTATACATGCTATTATATTGTTATATCTATCTAGGCATACCCATGTTGATCTAACAATCTCTCATTACAAACTATGTTATATCTTGAGATATCTTGTCAATTATTATTGCTATATCATGTAGCTTTGCAACATAACACACTTGTAGGGCTCTTTCTTCTAAGGGTAGTCATTATAAGGTCTTCATCCTACCCTCAAAAGAGGGGGTAAAAAATAGGGGTTTTGTCATAGAGATCAGAGCTCCTAACAATAAAAAATCTAGCATTCAACACACCTAGAATAGTAATCAAATATCAAAATAGTCAGAATAGACCAGGTAGATATTGAGAATATCATAATAGTTATCAGATTTTGCCCAAGACAATAGTTCCCAACTTGGACTACAATTTTAGTGCCACTAGTGTCCACTTTTGGTGCTCCTGTCAAAATAGAAAAAATAAAACTTTCTAGAAGCAAGCAGAAAAGTAGGTTTAGCTATAGTTTTGCACAGCTAGAATAGTTCAAAATTAGTGGTTTTTAGTACACTTTCATTTAGAGAATCCAGATATAGGGGGCATCATGCATGACATGATGGCTCTCAATTCTAATTTTAGATATAGTAGTTGATATGAATTCTAGATCAAAATCCATGTTTCAGACACCAGTGATTATGGGCAATGTGTGTGGCACATTTATTTCTTTTCTTTTTGAGTTCAGCATTACCTAGGCATTCTCAGTAGTTGCATGCCTCATTTCATCTGTAAGTGGTTGGCATCATTTTCAAATGGCTTTCATACAAGCCTAACTTCCACATTCCTGAGTTCTCAAGTTCATTTTATACAAGCTTAGTGCACTAGTTCGAAGTAGCTTTATTACAAGCCTAATCTCCATCTTTTGGAGTGGCCAAGAGTGGCTTAGTTTCTAGCATACATTCAGCTATTCATGCCAACATTTTCAGATCATAGTGTATTCATGGGCTTCAAGAGCCATCTCATACGACACATATTTTATACTAGTATCAGTTCATAGCTTCACTTTACAGGGCAATGATGGAGCCAAAGGACTAGCTAGCCTTTGTAATCTTGAGCCACCTATTCAGAGGGATTAGACACATAGTCTAAATATTGATCAACACATGCATGATCACCTAGCTTCACTTAGTTGGTGATGATGGATCCAAAGGGTCAACCTTTGCATTATTGAGCTGCTCTTAGGGAATTGAGCACTGAGCGCCATTCATGATATTACTCTTGATACAACATCATCCAAGATTATTTAGCATCACTTAGCATCACAATAGGTTTTTTATTGGTTTACACACCCAATGAGGTGTATTTATTCCTTTCTCTTCCTCTCTCTCTCTTACCTAGCCTTGTACATTCTTTTTTTAGATATAACATATCTAATTAGAACTAATCTACTTTTTGTTTTCGCTTGAAAATTCACACTTCATAGTGTGTTTTTTCTATACACATCCAACATCACACAGCTTCATGAGATTCACCCTTGTAGGTAAGTTTAAGTACACATTCTATTTTTCCTTTATCCTAGTATTTTGCTTTACTGCATCACTAGACTAAAATGGGGGCAAATGTAGTCATATAAAATGTGAAATTGGTAACTTGAACATGGATAATGACATCTAACTCTTAGGTCCCTCTTACTTGCTCTCATAGGCATCTTTTCATTGATTACCAATCATCTTTAGCCTTCCAAACTTGATCCCAACTGAGCTAGACCCCTCTTTCCATGACAAATATATCCCCCTAGGTCCCATCTACTTAGGACAATAGCACCACACTAAGACTATAGCATCGATGCCACTCTTGTCTTCTTTTGATACTCTTATCCAAGTCTATTTCTGGCCCTAATGGTCAATTTATTTCAATTCCTCATCCTTCTCCTTGTTATACTAACGTGAGTACATTCAACCCATGACCAATAGATCCCTATAAAAGCTCATTCAAAGATCATTTGAAAAGGGGTTGGCCATTATCACTAAGCAATCAAGAATGCAATCAAGACTACTCAAACAATCTTCCCTATTCTCTACATACAACTAGCCAACACACTTACAAGCTTATTCAAATCCTTATACCAGTCCTTAGCCACCTCAAGCACATCTATTTTTAAAAATTTCAACTTCATACACACAATTGTATAAATCACATCAAGTGGGAGAGCTACATATGGATTGATCCCTCTTTAGAGTATTGGTATGTAGGCAACGTACCCACATAAGGGGTGTGGATCCACATCTAGTGAATCTTACAGACATTAACCCCCCTCTTTCTCAAAATTGGTAAAAATATGATGAAACATAGGGTTTGAAGAGAAAAACTAATCTATAGGGAGATATATATATTTATAGCTACCAAAACTTCATAAACAGGGTCATATAGACATAGCAAACAAAACCTAGAAAGCTCAGATCTTTAGGATAATAGCCGTAGAGGTAGACTACAGCATTGGTACCACTTCTGTCTAGTTTCAATGCTCCTATTCAATCATAAAATGAAGTTTAGATCTCAGTTTGTGATAGTGTCCCAGTCTTGTATAGTAAATTCTAGCCTCTATCTCAGTCAGATCAATTAGTTTCCAGCTAAGTATTATTATTTTTCCCTATTACTATTTTTAAAAAGGTCAAAATTCCAATCTAGTTTACACAAATTAGTAGCTTAATTATTGTATATTTTTTTACTGATTTTACTACTCAGACCCTTTAACTAAATTAGCAAAAATACACTAATATTCCCAAAATTGTTAAATTAGACCGATATGGAAATAGGGAAGCTTTGATCAATTTAATGCTTGATCAAGTGATTTTTTATAAGTGTCTTGGTCTCTTTGGTATTTTCTAGGTTTCATAGGTGAGGAATGAATTAGGGTTGATCTTGTATTTATATCAATTCTTTTTGAGTAATAACTAACATTAAATCACTTAGCTTGACCATTGTAATTTGTTTCATTTGCAAATTAGATGAATTTAGGGCATTGGACACTTATATCAGGGTAGGATAGTAATGTTAACACTATTATCTCTTCTAAACATTAGTGTCTAGAGAATAACAAAATAGGTACAGGATCAAAACTTTTAGAGGTGTAAAATAAGTACATTTTAAGCATTCTAGGCAAGATAGAATGTCTATGTCATCAATATAATAATAGTTGGACTAAGAGATAGGACCAGTGGCATAAGATAGAGCATATGCAAGGCTTGTTAAATCAAGGAGAGTATATAACTAAGATGAATATCCAAGGTTTGAGTTTTCCAAGTGTACAAGACTGAGGAGCTACATAATCATAAAATATTATCTACACATCCCATGCATTTCTTGTGAGAATGATCCTAAACAATCTACTGTATTTTTTTATATATAACATTTACCTACTAAATCAACGTGATAAAATCAATTTCTCTATTGATTATAACTTGATACATATTGATCAATTTAGTCATTTGCATGTTTGTATTTAATCGACATACCCGACCCAATATCGTGTCATTTTTGCTTCATTATATTGAATCAATCTAGATTGATTCCATTGGAATTTGATCCAGTTCACTTGTAGGATTTTGATTGTATTTATAGGTTTCCTAAATTTCATTTTTATGTAATTTAAATACTCATCTTTTATACTTATGCATAAACATTTTACTTTATGTATATAAGAGGAATTATGAGATAGGAGCTTAATATTGTGGAGATCTAGTCTTACTCAAGTACTTTAAATCTCAATAGAAGGACATTGAACCAAGAATGTGCCCCTTGTTATTTGGATAATTAGGATACTTAAGATTAATCAAGTCTTCATCCTTTTTATTTGATGCCTTCACCTTGAACATCTCTTACAAAGTGCCACTAGAGCCAAGGGGGAGATTAATGTGCCAAATAATTTACTCAAGGTAGGTATCCCTATCCCTAATCTCCTTCTTTTATTTAATTTAGTAGATAGATATATCATGCATATTATTAGCATAGCATGTTTGATGTCACTTCTCTCCTCGCCTAGACTATCTTTATGCTTATACTAGTTTAGGTTATCTTGACTTGTAGATACAACCAACTATCTTGCATGTAGGTATAATCATTTTAACTATATCTTGTTATCTTAGGTTACAATTATCTTATATATAGGTTTCCCTTATTTTTTATTTCTTTGTATGTATTTTCCTTATTATATCCTTCATGCCCGCCCTTACAAACAACTTTTGCTTTTAGCCTCCACCCCATTGTGTAACACAATTAATTGTATGTAGTTGGTCCTAGTATGGTCCTTATATTATTGACCTTATTTACCCAACATACAGTATCAACACATAATGTATCATTATTACACGTAACCCTATCATGTTTCAAACCATATCATAACTTTCTATTATATATTTATGCATAAAAACATGTAATAATTGATAAACATTTGTATAGAAAACATATCATCATCCCTAATAATATATAAAGGATAGTAACATCCCATGTAAATACTACCATATAAAATCACGTCATACATGAATCACATCTACCCATAAATAAATCTAAGGAGAAAAAATATATAAAATCTAAAATGAGGGAGAATTAGGGTTTATGAAAACCAATATGGTCTAACACACACTAATAATAATGAAAAGTGAGGATAACACCAAATGAGGAGGTGGAATCATGGAAGGATTGACAAAAACCCTATAAATATAAATGGAATCACTAATAAGGTGAAGCCCTAGGTTGGGTGGAAGAAAGCATGGGTTCACAAAAATGTTTTAATGGAAAGTGGATTTAGGTTAAGAACACTACACTAAACCACTAAGATAAGGCACAATCTAAATCTTACCAAATTATAGTCAATTAACAGTAAATAAAAATATAACCTATGAAAAAATAGGAGTGTAAAATTCTTAAACCTAGATTATGACTTACATGTGTATTGGTAGTGATTGAAATTTCTAAAAAATAGTTCCATAAATAGTGAAAAAGTGAACACAGAAAATTTTTAGAGATTCGATGATGCATAGAAAATAACCACTGTCAAGTTGTTTTAATAGTGGTCAAAACTAGTATCGAGTTGGTTTGATAATAATCATACCAATATTGAGTTGGTTTAATACCAACTACTAGTTAGATACTAGAAGATGATGTCAAATCAGTCTAAAATTTTACAAATGTCCTCCCTATCCCTTATTTTTCATAAAAATCTTGTAAATTGTCAATTTTATACACAAAACTTTTATAATTTCTTCTCCTTACTCAAAACCCTAGCTCACTCCAAGAGATATTGTGAGAACATTAAAAAATGGGTGTTGTTTTAAGAGGCCTACCTCAATAAGACCCCTATTATTAGACATTTTTTAAATCAATGCTCATGCAGTTTACCAATCAATTTAGTGTATATGAATGTCATAAACCTTATCCATATGTATAAGATGCAAGTTATTAATCAGATATATATGATCTTTCACTAATCTATTTTGGTATAAGTATGCAGCTAAAACACTTCAATAAATAGTGATGCAATAACAAAGCAAAGTGTAAGCAAATCCTTAGATAAAATATCTTTTGATTATAGTTGATGATAAATGCCTAAGTGTGATTATGTATATAGACTTCTTGAATTCAAAATAAGATCTTATTATTCTGTAAGCTTAAAAAAAAGGAATTGGGAAAGCCAATAACGAGGGCACAACAAAACATGTAACAACTGGAAAAAGGTTTGAAGGACCTACAACTGACATGACCACTATGGAATTAGTTAAATATTGGTAAGACTAGTATCAAACTAGTTTGATATTGGTCAAGGAGACAAAAAACCCTAAAAATCAAGATCTGAGGATTGTAAGAGCATTTTTTAGCATCTGAAGGTTAAGAAAAATGTTAAAAAGAAGGTTTTCAAGTATTCTAGGTTAAATGCAAATATTAATATCAACCCTAGATAAAATGAGAAGGTTTTAGGGGCCCAACACAGGAAAATATGCCTATAAAATCTTATTTTTAACTAATGATCCATATAGACATAAACACACTAATAACATAGTGATTACTAGGCCTGTACAAAAATTAAGTGTCTACATAATGCCTCACTTTGATGTGTGTATGTGTATATGCGTCAAAGTAAAATAAATAAGTGTGCTTGCAAAGTATCAATGATTAACTTGCACCAAAACCTTTAAGTTATGTTTGAATATTATGTCAATTACATCCAAAATTCAAAATGAGGAGAGAGGTTACTTTATCACAAAGTCTAGTTGTTGCAACCTACAAAAAAAATCTATTTCTTTGTTATTTTCTTGAATCTATTGATTTCCATTAAGGGTCCATAAAAAATCATCAATAATATTATGTCCAAATATCTAGTGTACTTGAAAAAAATAATAATGTTTGCAAGTAAATTGATGTTGATATAAATCAATAATAAAGTGAACAGTAAAATAAATAAGTAAATTGATATAATAGGAACAAATACACCTAGTGATATTGTATCATTGTCTTTGTAGAAGCTTTAAGTCTGTACATGATGACTTATAATTCTTTTGTGTTCATTATGTACCTTAAAATTCTCTAGTGTGCACCTATTAGCTATAGAGGAAAAAAATCTAAAGTATGTCTTGTTGACCACCTCCAACTATGTTTAGGAAAATATTGGTAGTGTATCCTATTGATTGCCCCACCTCATATGTGTGGTAAAATAGAAAAATCTCTGGCATGTATCATAATGTATTTTAAGATAGATTAAGCAGATCATATGCCCCCATTTTAAGGTGTGGCATAACTTGCATATCACTCATCTAAAAATGAAGGTATTATGCATACCATGTATAAAAAATATGATATCATAAGCTAATGTAATCATGTAAAGCACATATATCACAGTTTTGGTACAAGCAAAGAAATATAACATCATTAAATCACATGTATAATTCAAATGAGTATGATCACTGAGGGTCAAATCTATATGATAAAATGTAACAACTTGATGCCCCTACATTAGCATGGATGGATAAAGAGGTTGTAAGTGAAATGCCTTGATTTAATGGTATGCCCCAATATGGAAAAGATATAGAAATGAACTCACACAAAAAAACATGCCACGATTTTGATAATATGTATGAGAATTAACATATGGAAAACATGCCCCGATATAAGTAATGTATTATATATAAACACACACGCATATATTTCCCCCCATGAGTAATATACATGCAATGAAACATAATAATTGTATGCCCCTATATAAGTGATTGATATAAATGAATTAATGGGTTATCCCATATTTGGGTGCTTATCTTAATTATGTTTTTACTACTAAATAGATCTAAGCTTATATAGTATTAAAGTACAAAAATTAAATCTATTATAGTGTCGAAATTAGGAACATAGTTCAAATGTAGCATAACAATGGTAAATTTAATGTAAAGAAGGGTAAATGATCTAAAATTATCACATTTTGATTATTTTTGGAAATATGAAATTAGAATATAACTATATACACTGTTTTCCACCTGTGTGAAATTTGAACCTCCTAGGCAGACTCATCATTGGGCAAATTCATGTGTCGAATCTATCTGTGTTTGTTGAGTCTAACTTATGTAGGTTTTATGGATTTATTTTTCTATCATTTATTCTTTGTCTAATTGGTATCTGTCATGTGTGCTCACATTCATGTTTCACTAAGCAAAATCTCTTATTTTGTTTTTCTTCCTTATTGACCTAATGCAACACTCATAACAAACAAAGGGATATAGAGTCATAAAATCACTAAGGTGGAGTTTAAAATTACATATCCCACACACCAAAATCATACCTCCACATAATTCTAAGTGTGTTTAAATGGAATATCTCAAGCAAGGATTTTTAACCTCCTCTTTCTTAGAAGTGATGATGTAGACACATGCAAAGCTAAACCTTCATTTGATACAAGAGGGTGAAGGTAGACCAAGGTAGACAAATTTGTCGTAAGTGTGTAAGATGATAAACAATGAAACTTGTCTTTATGTAGGAGGAATGGTGAATCTTGGAGCTATTTTTTCTCCCTATGTGAGAAATGGTTTCTCTTTATGATTCTCCTCTTTTTTATTTATATGAAAATGATTTGGTGTGACTTTGTATATATATGGTGTCATAGGAAAAGTTACCCATCCAAGCTGACTTTAGGAATGATAATAGGATATGATTAAGGTGAAACAATTTTGGCAAAGGGTAGAAAGACCCACAAAATAGCCCTGAACAAACTCATCATCTAAAAGGTGATCAATCACTTTGACCAGGTGTAAATAGGGCTCAAATCTCATTGCACAACATGGAAATGTGTGATATTTAGCTAACATATATATTATGGTGAGTAGTAGATATGTTTATGAGATTGAATGACCAACATGAAGCTAAAATTAGATATGAACAAGTCCTAAAATAAGAAATTAATCACAATTAAGTCAAGTATGGTAATTAGGGGGCAATACACTAAGGTAAATGGTCTTGTACCAAATTTAGGTGTCTATGTAATGTCATTAATTTGACATGAATATGATGAGTGTGAATGAATGAATGCATGCATTAGTATAAACATAAAAAATTTAAGTGTGTACCTTCACTTACCTAGGGAATATTTAAGGGTTTTTTTATGTAAGCTCAAGATGGGTAGTCTATTCATACTTGATTTATCTAGTGCACTTGAAAAATTGTACGTATTATAAAAATTATTCACTACTCATGGTGAATATTTGTAAAAAAATGAACGTTTAAAATTTGAATTTGGAAAAGAGCATAGGAACAAATACACTTATTAGTGTCTTTCCCAAATGTCATAACTTTTGTACTTAACTTTTGATGAGCATTGAATCACAATCAAAACTTATTTGGGAGTTTCCAATGCCCATAACTCATGTTACTAAACTTTTTACAAATTTTGAAACATAGTCAACATTTCTCTACAAGTTTCTAGTGCCTAGTCCACTTCTTGATTAGGTAAGTAGACAAATCTACTACTAAGAATAATTAATTAGCAACCTTCGCTTTTGAGGTGATCTTGTAAAAATTCTCATGCTTGACTTTCACTCTTGTATAACTTACTATGAATTATTCTCATGTTTGTGTCATGTCCCATTTTTAATTAATTTAATTTTGTAGGAAAAATTCCCATTCTAATATTTTCCATGGAATAAGGAAAGAGTTGGGAAAACATTTTATTTAATATTTAATATTTTGGACCTGTGGTTATTTTATATTTTCAAGCTATTTAAATGGGACCAATTAAATATCAAATATATTTTAATATTTATTGGTGTTGGAAACCAAAAATGGAGTGTGGGATTTATTAAGGTGTAATTAGTAACTTCCAAGATCGTGTTGCACCTAATTCCAAAATATTTTATGACAATTATGACATGTTGTCATAGTGGGAGTTACAATCAATGAATTTCAGAAAGAACGTATCTAATATAGAAACTTTATGATGGAATATATGATATTTGTAAGAGATGTGTAAGTGGAAAATATTTTGGGCAAGTGGATACAGATGGAAAATTGATGTTTATCTCCCCAAATCAAGGAATGGGATTTTGGCACCCCACAATCAAGGAGTGGAAAATATTTAGTGAAATTTATGACCAGATAGATTATAGAAATTTATATTGCCTATGATAGAGATAAAATATGGAAATATTATATTTTGGATGTTGGGATTTGTGGCCCAAATCTTATTTAACATAGGCAGCCTTATCAGTTTGGGATCTTTTACCAATTCAACTATTGTCTACAGGTTTGATGCACTTGTGCTTCACCTACATGATTTGAGGATGAAACCCCTTGGATTATTAGAGATCATAGGATGAAATACCTTTGATTTAATGAGGGTAATCTCATACATATATTTCATTGGAGCTTCACAAATTTACATATTCCCGTATTCAGTTGGTGTGTACGTTTGCATGTTTGGAGTGTGGAGTTTGAGTAGATTCTAGTGTGGTGAGTTTAGATTTGTTTCAATTATTTATTGATTATATTATTACTATAAAATATCTCATATTTTATTTAATTAGATCAATTATTTAATTAATATAATATGGATTTCATAATTTGTCATTTCTATGACTTTTGGTGAAATCAGGTGAAGTGAAATTGCTAGTTTGGTATGCATATTTGTGTTTGTGATTACATCTAGGAAATTTATGATATATAATAGCATGAGCTTGTACCATTACTAATGTGTCCTATTATTTATCAATATTTTTAATTTAAGTAAGTTTCCCACTACATGTGTGTTAAAATTATCATTTTCGGGATCAATCGATGTAGAGTAAATTTGAGTGTTCTAAAAGTTAAAATATAATAAATTTTTAGTTTGAATATTGTTTTCAAGTAATTTTAGGAGGGTTATGATAGTGGTATTAGAGATATTATATTTCCATCCTATTGGGTATATTGAGTTGTTAATCATGGAAGGATTCTTGAGATTCTTAACAGATGGAAAAAATACAAATCTTGTTCCAGATAAAAGGTAAAAATGCAGAGGAGCCAAGATAAAATGATCACTTCACTTCAAAAACCTATGGATAGCATGCAAAAATTTAGTTCCAACCAGAACATCTCAAAATAAGTATGAAACTAAGAATTCACTCAGGAGAAAGAAACTTCCCTTCTATGACAAAGAATGTAAATGTTGGATCATGGAAGAGGTGAAGCAAGAAGAAAAATTAAAAGTGAAAGAATTTCCAAAGGAGCTAGAAAATAAGATGGTGAAACTAGAAATAGTTATGAGTACACGTGAGCCAAAATTACAAGAGAAGGTTGAAGATGAAATCAAGTAACATGAACCAAAGAAAATATTCTTGTAAGAAGAAGAGAAGGAAGAAAGAGTAGAATGAGAGGCACTCCAAGCATAGAGGTTGAAGGAAAAAATTATTTGTAATCAAAGATGTTTTATTGACTTCTAATGAGTGCATATGTTAGGAAAATATTAATGAATTAAAAGAGGAAAAGGCATCACTTATCAGATGGAAAGAGCATAATTTAAAGGAAGATGCACCAATACATGCACTATCCTTCAAAATTCCAAATAATGAGCCATTTTTTAATTTATAGAGTAGCATTATGGATGGATATGTATTTGAGAAGAACATTTTGATTAGCCCTAATTTAGGGGTTTTGAGTCACAAAGAAGGAGGTTTTGATTGATGCAGGAGCATCACTACCACATTTTATATATAAGTCAAATGTCATGTTTTTAAGTTTATTATATATTGGTTAGATCATGTTAGGCCTCTAGGAGTCTTTTTGAGGTGTTAGAACTTGTCAAAATTTGAATTATGGTGGAAATGAACTTCCCTGCCAAAAGTCATTCCTTGGCATTTTCAAATTTCAAGTGTAATGTAAGAGATATTAATTTTGTTTCAAGAATTATAAAGTAGTTAGATGCTAATAGGGGTAAAAGGTGTCTAAATCTTCACATGACTCATGTAACAAGTCATTTTTGGTGAGGAGGCAAGTTCTAGAAGAAGTTACATAGGCAGTTGATAAGTTAGTTATAAGATTTCAAGTCTTTGAAATAGATGTTTTTGGTTTTGTATCAAGGAATTAAAGGTTAGTTAGAAGATGTATAAGGGATTGGATACAAAGATTGAACATGCAAACCCCAAAACCATGAATATACAGTTCTATTTTTGAAAGAATATTGTTTACAGACCGTGCACTATCTGAACATGTATGGAGTTGATGATACAATTAAAGAATGTGTTAAATGCATTGAAAAAGAGATGGTTTTCATCATGATATTATGGTAAGATATATTTTTTATGTTCAAAATAGTTTTTGCATTGTCTTAAGTTACCTTTTACATGTATGAATGAGTAAATGGATGCAGACCTGTAACCCTATTTATGAACAAGTTGTATTTGGATTCCAAGTATACATTATGGAGAAGGAATATTGAGGGAATATTGTATGATTGCTTATTATTGTGATTCAACCTGGTTGTGTGATTTGAAATATAATTGGTGGATAGGTTCAAGATAATTAGTTATTGTTAATGTAAACTTAGCAGACCAAATAATTAGACCATGATTTCTATTTGGAAAGAGATGTGTGAACGCTATGTTTATGGAAAGGATTGATAATGCCAATGTGGTTAGAAGGTTGAGTTTTTGAATTTTTTCCATGATTTTTTAAGATTACAATTGATTTTGAACATGTAAATTTTGTACAAGAATAAAACCCTATGCATTCTGTGATGGACTATGTCTAACCTACAATTGTATGAGGTTGTGAATACAAATGTGATACAAAGAAGTTATTAGGTGTGTTTTTTTATAGAAAGAGGTGATTTGGGTTGTTAGGAACCTATAAAAACCTTGTGTAGAGTGTGGAAACCCTAAAAATTTATAAATACTTTCAACAAGATACTTGCAGACTCTATGCTTTATGATTGTGCATGCACATAATGAGAACTTACTTGAAAACATGAATAGAGATGTGAGTATAGTGTTTTAATAATTTGATAAGGAGTGGAGGGTCAAAATAGAAAATTATAATCTTTCAAGGGTATTGAAACCATCAAATGATCTTATAAACCTAAATGTTGTCCTCTCGAGTCTGTAGACCCTATGTAACCCTGTAGTTAGGGTTTAAACCAAGAAATGGGAATTGTAAGAGTTATAACCCATGAAATGTTCCAAAAAATTGTTACAAGATAGAGTCTAATGTGTGTCAAAATATTTTGGAGTCTGTACGTCGTTATGGTATGAATCCATACTAAATTAAGAGACTATGTATTGAATTAGCAGACAAAGACCTTAAAGGCCTAATCAAATAATTAAATAATTCTAGAAGAGTGGATTAATGGTTGAGGTAGGGCATAAAACTTCATGGAGAATTAGAGAATGATAAAATGTGTCTAAAACACTAGTTTTTTTTCTAATATATTTCCATACATTTTTGTATAAAAAGAAATTCCTCAAAAAAAGGCTTGTAGAAACCCTGTTCCAAAGAGTGAGATTTTTGTATGATAGAGAATTTATAAAGAAAGGGTGTTGGGTTTTGTTCATTGATTCTAGCTTTGGTGCTAAAATTTATCCCAACAAGATAGTGCATTGGCCCTATTATGAGAGAGTTAAGTCTTGCACGCTCGCCCAAAGCGCACAACAAAAGATTGGTTCTCAAAGGTTTTACATCACAGTAGTGTATGTTCATATTTCATTATGTATCTCTAATAAAATATTTAATAACATAGATATACTACTGTTATCATTCTCATCCTAGATGTAACTATCACTAATACAAGGATCACCATTATTATCTAACAGTTGTAACTCAAAAAAGAAAAAGATACCAATAACAAGACAAATAAATAAATGTTCAATTCTAACACTTTGTGTATTTCATCATTCATAACTCAATCTAGTTAAAAATGATCTCTCATTATATGCTTAAATAATTACATGTCAAATTTCTACTATCTATTCTCTAAATCCACCCATGTAAATGATTACAATAGGGGTATTTATACATGGTTTTCCCTAACCAAGTGTTACTTATCATAAATGTCATGAACAAATGGCACATGGAATCTCAATAGACAAATATTCATGGCTCTTATAATAATTTCTTCCTATAGACTCAAGTTCTTGCACGCCTTATATCCTCGCTCTATGTTATATTTTGGTGGCCATGTGTTTCGTTCCTTGTGGGCTAATACAAAACCTCCAGTTGATAAGGTCAAAGTGTCCCATATAAATAGTTCTAATTGCTCCTACTTCCCATGCACTCCCTTAGTCTTTTAATTTTGTTTCAAGTCCTACATCCTTGAGTCCCTACTGACTTGTTTAATTTTGATTGGGTCCTCATGCGTTGGATCTCCTGCACCATTGTCCTCTCATTCTTAGCAAGTTCCATGCCATGATGCTTTTGTGCCTATCAGCTATGCATTATGGTCTTCCCATGCCATGGTCCTTCTATATTATGTCGATCTTTCACCAAAATGGGGCAATGATCCTTCCACACCACACTAGTCCCACGCACCAAAATGGGATAGTACTTAGTCAAAATTTAAGGGCTAACATCACCCCACACTATTCCCTTAGTCTATCTTAGACTAAGTCACACTAGCATCTTTCAAAAATTTGGGCCCTTTATACTCGAGTTCCTTCTTCAAACCATCCCAATGGGACAATAAATCAAAGACTTTGGAAATTATTCCTTCGATGGCATCTTTTTATTCTTTCAACTCCTCAAGTTGAGTTGGAGTCTCTATCTTATTCACCTTCTCATCTAGAACTACGCTAACCTCCTTCTAGATGTCTTCTAATGTGGATACCTCCTTATCAACCTATCCTTAAAGTGTATTAAAACTTATATTTAGCTGTTGATGATGGTTATTAATGGCATCCTGTGCGTGTGCATGCAGTTGCATGTGTTTCCAGAACACGTTTCCAAAATTAGACTCGTCTAATTTAAGAGGTCCGAGAGTGTTTGCATGTTGAAGACTAATTTAAGTCTTGAGTTTGTGTTTCTAATTATTGTAATTAGAAGTCTAATTATTGTATGCATGGGATCCTATTTAAGAGACCCATGAGGCATGTATTGTAATTAAGGCAAGTAAAGCATTGAAGCAAGAAAGCAAGGTCAAAGGAGATCTACAAGGTGTAAGGTCAAGGAGATCAGCTGAAGCATTCAAGGAGGGGATAACAACTCAGGTTGTTGAGTTGGTTGTGGTTGAGCAAGAGAGAGTGAGGGAAGAAGTCCTTGAGGTGTGACAAGCCTTAGAGGTGGAAGAAGAAGTGGCATCTTCTTTATTGTATTTTCTTCTGAAGAGTATTTAATACAAGATTGTGTATTGTCTCTCAAATTCTGTGTTGTTTCAAGTTTCTAGTTACTTAATCATTCTGGTATAATTCCATGTTTAATTACTTATAAGAAAAGTAATCAAGTGTGCTTCCACGGGTTCCTAATAGTTGGTATCAGAGCTAAGGTTGCAGGGAGCAGATTATTGTTTGATTACAGGTCATTCTCAGGGGTTTCTGATTGAGTGGGAGTATAGCAATGGCAGAAGAAAGTAAGCTACGAATGGAGAAGTTTAACGGCAAGAATTATCAACATTGGAGGATGCAGATAGAAGATTATCTGTATCAAAAAGATTTGTACTTACCATTGGGTGGGGTTGCATGCAAGCCCACAGATATGAAGGATGAAGAATGGAATGTTCTTGATTGGAAGGCTCTGGGATCCATAAAGTTGAGGCTTGCATCGTCTGTGATTTCCATCTTATCACAGTGTAAGACAACGGAAGAGTTGATAAAATCTTTGGAAAATTTATATGAAAAGCCCTCAGCTTCAAATAAGGTATTTCTTATGAAGCAGTTATTTACTTTGCAAATGCAGGAAGGTGGATCGGTACATACTCATCTTAGTGATTTCCATGGTTTGGTAAACCAGTTAGCTTCAGTCAATATTGTTTTTGATGATGAAGTAAAGGCTCTCTTAATTTTATGCTCTTTACCTAAAAGTTGGGATAGTTTGGTAATGGCAGTAAGTAATTATGTGTCTGCTTTTAAAATCTTAAAAGTTGATGATGTTGTGAGTGTAATCTTAAATGAAGAAATACATAGGAAAAGCACAGGTGAATCATCACGGAATGCTCTAAGTGCAGAAAGTAGGGGAAGGCAAAGAGAGAAGGTCGAGCAAGGAAAATCAAAGTCAAAGATGGGAAGGAGATCCGAATCTAGAGATATCACCTGCTGGTTTTGTGGAAAGAGAGGACACACAAAGAAAGATTGTTGGTTGAAGGATAAAGAAAATCAACATGAAGGTAATGAAGAAGTGAAAGATGTAGGTATTGTGAAACAAGATGCTCTCATACTTTCTTTGGATAGTCAGTTAGAATCATGGGTTTTAGATTCTAGTTCTTCTTTTCATGCAACCCCAAATAGAGATTTGTTCCATGAGTATGTCCAGGGAGACTTTGGAGAGCTTTATTTAGGGGATGGTACGCCTTGTCAAATGGTTGGCAAAGGGAAAGTGCAGCTGGAATTGCAGACAGGGAACACATGGGTGTTGAAGGAGGTTATGCATGTCCCAATCCTGAAGCAGAGTTTGGTTTCTTTAGGAAGGTTGGGTGATGAGGGATGCACAGTAACCCTCACAGCAGATTCTTGGAAGGTTACCAAGGGTGCAATTGTTTTAGCAAGAGGTAAGAAAGTAGGTACTCTTTATCTATCTACTTGTATTACTGATTCTACTTCTAGTTTATCTACTTCAGCTGTAGATTCGAAGATGTGGCTTAATAAGCTTGGTCACATGAATAAGAAGGGAATGGACATTCTTGAGTCAAAAGGTATGAGTTCAGATTCAAAAGGCATAGATCGAGTTCATTACAGGAAAAGGAAATTTGATGTCTTTGACAAGAACAGGGAAGCCTTGGTGTTTATGGAGGAGATGATGGACAGAGATCAGTCACAGGGGCTAAATAATTTTGAGCAGGGTAGTATGGATAGGGTTATGATCCAAGATGAGCTTGTAGATAAATAAGTCATCACTTACAGGAACACACAGTTACCAACGTCAGTCACATGGAACCGACGTTGGTCAGGTAGGTACCGACATCGATCATGTGTAGACCAGTAGAGTTAGTAGTGTCAGGAAGGAGAAGACTGATGTCAGTCAAACAGGAACCAACATCAACAGAGGGGACACCAGTGTCAGCCAGGGAAATGACGTCGGTAGTCAAGGTCAGTGCAGGGAACCGACATCGATCAGGTGAAGATTGGGAGATGGTCGAGATCGATCACTGAAACGGATGTTGGGTGGACAACAAGTTGTCAAGGAGTCTCAAACACCCATATGGAGGTCAAAAAGGGTAAGTGAACCTCATATTTGTTGTTCACCTTCTTTATATTACTTGTTGCTTACTGATGGTCGAGAACTAGAAAGATGTGAAGAGGCAATGCAGGTAGAATCCTGAAACAGTGGGAGCTTGGCATGGATGAGGAGTGTGAGTCCTTGGAGAAGAACCAAACAGGTGTTTGTTGGTGGAGTTGTCAGCTGGAAGAAAACACTGGATGAGGAATGGATTCCCAAGTTAGAGAAGAGAGTGGATGGATACATGAGATGGAAGGCCAGGGTATATGGTCTTGAGTAGGCTACAGGACAATGGAGGTTTGACCATTGTATTTCTATTTACCAGGTTGGATAATATTAGCTACATTATCCTGTTACTTTATGTTGTTGCTTGTTGCAGGGTTACACATGTAGAGAGTTGCTGAGCTAAGGGTAAAGTTAGTTTAGATGGGTGTCATGAAGAATTTGGGAGCAGCAAAATTATTTGGCATGAGAGACATGGAAGATCACAAGTTGATTTTGTCTCCAGTGGGAGTTGTCAAAAAGTTCAGATGTGGCAGGGGACTTGGATGATAGGTATAGCATCACAGGATGTGTGGTGGTTGGTCTTCAAAATTGAGCTTGAAGATGGAGGTGCCTGAGATGGTTAGTGGAGGTTGATGTACAGGTGCAGCTATTTATCTCCAAGTGGGAGATTGTTAAGTTGTGGAGCTAAAAGCTTCACCAGGGTGCTAATCAGGGAGTTACTGAGTGCAACCAATAACTAGCATCGGTAGTATTGCTGACATCAGTCAGGCAGGGACCAGGGATTGGTTGACATCGGTCAGGAGCAGACAGACAAAAATTGATGTCAGTCACCTGTGCATGTGCATGCAGTTGCATGTGTTTCCAGAATGCGTTTCCAAAATTAGACTCGTCTAATTTAAGAGGTCCAAGATTGTTTGCATGTTGAAGACTAATTTAAGTCTTGAGCCTGTGTTTCTAATTATTGTAATTAGAAGTCTAATTATTGTATGCATGGGATCCTATTTAAGAGACCCATGAGGCATGTATTGTAATTAAGGCAAGTAAAGCATTGAAGCAAGAAAGCAAGGTCAAAGGAGATCTGCAAGGTGTAAGGTCAAGGAGATCAGCTGAAGCATTCAAGGAGGGGATAACAACTCAGGTTGTTGAGTTGGTTGTGGTTGAGCAAGAGAGAGTGAGGGAAGAAGTCCTTGAGGTGTGGCAAGCCTTAGAGGTGGAAGAAGAAGTGGCATCTTCTTTATTGTATTTTCTTTTGAAGAGTATTTAATACAAGATTGTGTATTGTCTCTCAAATTCTGTGTTGTTTCAAGTTTCTAGTTACTTAATCATTCTAGTATAATTCCATGTTTAATTACTTATAAGAAAAGTAATCAAGTGTGCTTCCACGGGTTCCTAACACTAACCTCCTTCTAGATGTCTTCTAATGTGGATACCTCCTTATCAACCTATCCTTAAAGTGTATTAAAACTTATATTTAGTTGTTGATGATGGTTATTAATGGCATCCTCCATCATTTTTATGTCCCTAAATACCTTTGTACACTCAGTGTAGTCTTTTATTAAAAGGGTAGCATCTATCGCTTGTTGCCTTAGGACCTTCTCATCATGGAGTCAAGCCTTCAAGACTTTATTTGGGCATGATAGGCATGAAAAAATGCCATCCAAAATGGGGATAAATTCCTTGACTCGCTCTAAGGCATGTTTGTAGATGTTAACTACCATGGTGAACTATTCAATTTCTTTCCCCTTATCTCTTGGCACAGGTCACTCCTTGCATTTCTTAAGCAGTAATTCAACCAAGATTTCTAATTTTCCAATGGCATCCCCATCTAGAGGTACATCATCTACAAGTGTCGTATCATCTTTCAAAATTATTTTACAAAAGGTTAAAACCCTTACTTTTTCCTTTGTGGCCTCTTGGCTCTTTTGCTTCAAAAAGACCACTTCCTCGATGAGTGCTTACTTCTTTGCAAGTGCTTTATTATATATGTCCACCACTTTGGCATGTTTTTGTTCTATTGTGCACACCTCAAAATCTGATAAAATGTTTTGGTGTATTATTTCTATGCCTAGTTTCAAAAATGCAGCACTTACCATTAGTGGGGTTAGCCTCTGCAGATCAATCCTCATTAGGTCTAATAGTCCTAGAGCATTTGGGTCAAAAAGAATACTATCTAGTGGGAGGTTAAACTCAGTCTCCTCACTATACATCTCTAAAAGGAAGGACACTTCTTAGTGTTTGGAGTCACATATTTAGGGTGGAAGTGTTGCCAAAGATAAAGGTCCTTGTCCTCTACGCCAAATTGGTAACATTCACATGCAGTGGTTGGTTCTCTCTATTCTTAATCTCATCCTCTTGATAGCTTCCTATGGCCATCTCACTATATCTCACTCCATCAATATCAAGTTAGGGATCACTAGATGGGGCCTCTTGTACTGGGTATGGAGTCTTTTTAGAGTTTGATCCTGAACTATGGATATGTGCCTAAGGGGTATCTTATTGGGGTACTCACCTTGGAAGCCATTATGGGGTAGACCCTATGGTAATCCTCAAAGATGGTGGGGGAGAAGGTAGACTTAGAGGTGGATAAGGTGGTGGAGAAGGTGGGGGAGTGGGTTGAGGAGATAAAGGGTCAGGGATAGGTGAGTGGGGAAGAGTGGAATGAGTAGGGGATGGCGAGGTAGGAGGAGATGAAGTGTGAGAAAGGGATGGAGATAGATGAGATGGTGAAGGTGAAGGGTGAGGTGGAGGTGGATGAGGCATGGAGGGGTAATAAGTAATGGGTCTGAAGGATTACACCTTTACCATCCTTTACCATTTTTATTGGGCTTACTACCCACTTAAACTTGTGTTTAGCTCTAGTTGCTTCCTTTGTAGCTGTGGTACCTAGGGGAGCCTTTTCTTAGGGTCTTCATCTTAAGGTTACTAGTGGGGGTATATCATATAGAAAAATTTATGAACTTTCTCCCCAACCAAAATATCTTTAACCTTGATGTCGGTTAAGTTCATCTCCAACTTCTCCACATAGGCCTTCTTGCCTAGATAGACAAACATTTTTTAAAGGGTGTGTAATTTTTCATCAATCCTTTTCATCTATAGAATGATCAGATGTGAATTATATATCTAATTAATATATTCTATGAAGTAGCACATGGATAAGGCATATGGTAACTTGAGCCATGCTGAAAGCTCTCTTGATAGATTCATACGGATGCATACAAGGGAGTAATGTTGCTTTACAACAAACTATGCTTAATCTATAGCCAAGGGGGGTAATTCATTTGGAATGTACCATTCATTCCAAAATTCCACCTTCATTCCATCAAAACAATACTTCATCTTTACCTTATATGAGGTTGTGATATGTTGGGGACAAGTGAATGCTTTGAAGCACACGGTGGGGGGCTTGTGAGTTGAGGGTACACCCACTTTAATGAACCTAAACTGTAATCTAGCACCCTAATTTCATCAAAGACCAATAGTAAGAGGATTGATCCCTAGGGAAATTTTTAATTGGGAATTTTATAGGCCCTTTCTGCATCTTTAGTTATTTTATGGACAAAGTACAGTGCCCAATTATACTTTAGTCCCTGTGAGACTTGGTGAGCAATGTATAAGTGGGCCATGTCCACCTCCTTCCAACAATTGATCCTTATAATATTGGTGTAAATTATCTATGTTATTATTATGAGGGAAATTTCTTACATGTTCTTGGTATGCATCACATACCTTTACTTTTGGTACATAAGCACCATGGCAGTCCGTTGAATCTCCTTTGTATCAGCTAAGTCATCAAGCACATTCATCCCTAAGCACTGTAGTCTCATGAATTTGTTGATCCTTTCTAGTTTTATCTTCATGTTCCCAAATATGTATATGTAATCCTCATGAATACGTGAAATGAGGAATTGTACTACTTCCATAAATTTCCCAAAATATAGTAATTCAAAAAGTTGGAAGAGGCCTGCTTGGTCCAACTAGTTTTTAATAGACAAGTCATAGACCACTCAGTTTCTTGTACTAGTGGTCTTGACCTAATAATCATTTTGGATCAGCACTTCATTGCCTAATTGGTGGTGGTTATAGTCAAATATGATATCAATTGATACTTTGGAGACCCAGTTCTCCATGCACAAGATTGACTCTGGGCACTGCATCTCTTTTATTAATAGAGATGGAGGGGGAGATGGTGGGGCATTTTACACTGAAGATGTCTATGCCTGCTTCCCTTTTTTCACCATATTTTCCCTTTCTTCTTTTTCATGTTCTCTTTCCTCTCCTTCTGTGTACTGTACTTATTTTGGTATTTGTTCTTGGTTCTCTGAAGCCTCTTCTCTAATAGTGAACTAGTCTCCTTCACTCACCTCTTCCTCCTCTGGTATAGTTGGTATATTTTCAAGTCTCTTGGCATTTTTCTTAGGTTACATTACCCTTCATGGATCCCAAAGGTTAACACATGGCCATCCCTTCCTTCTAAATGAATACATGGTGGTAGACCAACTTGCTTTGGCTTTTTAAGCTTTATGTTTCATCAATGGTGGACCTATAACCTGTAACTCTAAAAACTCACTTATTTCCACCAATATGGTCTCCTCTTTCCTAGGTAACAACCTTCATGACTTCACCAAGGAAAAACACTCTACTCTATTTCAATAATTGCATAATTTTATCTTGGTGTGATCTCTAATTCTCTAGTTCATCAATTGTTCTTAGCACTAGCACTTAGAAACTTATCGTAAGGTAAAGTGTGAAATGACTTTAAAATTCCTATTTATAGGCTCTTTAGAGGGTTTATATTCATTAATTCATTCCCTCTCCCGATCACTTTTAGTCATAAATGCAAATCTTTTAACTTTTGTCATATTTCAAACCTTACATTATGCATTTAATGCCTTACCAATTTTGTCTCATCTTTCTATTCACACGCTTCTTGCCTCACTACATTATTGGCCCATCCTTTCTCATACCTTTCTTAAAAGTGGGTGACATCTATATCCCACCCTTTCAAGGTGGTGGAAGACGACTATCCCTTTTTTAAAATTTCTAATATATGATGGGAACCTTACTCATTAATTATTTCAATGACTCTCACACCCTTAATAACTTATGTGATTTTAATGGCTTATGTGCCCACATATCTTACTTGCCCAATTTTAACTTGCACACCTTCTTTATTTCTATCACTCTATGTATGATTCCTTACCCCACACTAAAAGGGTTCATGGTCCTCTATGAAAACAAACTAAGTACACAAACTCAAAATTACACTAAGGGAGAAATACATGCCACAAACGTAACACTTTTATTGAAAATAGTAAATTAAAACCTAATATCCTAAGCCTTATTTATTACAAAAGTGAAATTATACTGAAGTAAAATACAACTGAAGCCAACTTCTATTATAGTGCCCTGGGAGGAACTGTCCATCTATTCACTTTAACTAACAAGCCCCGATAGGTCTAATGCTATGTATTATGAAGGGACCATCCCAATGCATGTAGATCTTCCCAAGGTGGTGCACAAAATTGAAGTCATATAACAAAACTTTCATGCCTAGAGACAAGACTTTATTCTTTAGATGGTGACCATGTCAGGCCTTCTATTGTGTTTCTCGACATCCTAACTCTAATGGGTGAGAAATTGAGTCTCATCTAGTTTCATTAAATCATCTAGTCATGCTTTTAAAGATGCTTCCTCATCTAATTTTCCCATATGCACTATGTAGAGAGATGGGACCAAGAAATCCACTGGCATAATTACTTCCTTTCCATATACTAAGTTGAATGGTGTGCTTTTATTGTGATGCTTGTATGTAGTTCGGTAGGCCCATAGTACTACAAAAACTCTATCATCCTAATTAGTTTGGCCAACATTACATATTTTTGTTAAAGTAGTACCGAGTATCTTATTAAAATCTTTAGTAGTTCCATTGGCCTATGGGTGGTAGGGTATCATCTTGTGGTGCACGATCATGAACTTGATCAACAAAATATGAATTATCTCATTCAAGAAGTGGGTTCTTCAATCAATGGTGAATCTTAGGGGACATCCAAACCATGTTATAATGTTATCCCAGATTAATCATATGGTAATTGCTATAGTACAATCCTTTATCAGTATTGCTTCAACCTAGTGCATGAAGTAGTCAATCACTATAATGTTATATCAAGAACCTGCTCATCATCTATCTAGAGTCATGGACTTGGACAAAATTGATAACCCATTTTTTTAATGATTCTTGAGAAGGAATGGGTCACAAAGTCATAGCATCTCTCCTATTAGGTTTACCTACATGCTGGCAGATGTCACATTACCGAACATATAGCTTAGCATATTTGAATAGAGTTGGCCACCAAAGTCCAATGCACAACACCTTATGTACAGTATCCTCTCTAACATAGTGTCCTTTGGAAATACCTTCATAAACTTCTCATAGGACCTTAGGGTGCTCATGTTTTATTACACAAGAATGAAACACCTTGTCACGATTCATCTTATAAAGATTTCTTGATATGAGCTAATAAGGTGCAGCATGGACCGTAAGTTACTTTTTATCATGTGTGGTGAGAGAGTCAGGTGTAGATCCAATGTTTAAAAATGTTGTGATATCTTCTAGTTATTTAGGTACCTATACAACTTAGAAGAGTTGTACATTAGGAAGATCATATTCTATGGTGTGCAAGGGTTCTCCATTCTCAATCTGAGATAGGTGGTTAGGTCTAAAATTAGCCTATATTGGTTTTACCATTATAAAAAATCAAAATTCTTCGAACAAAACAATCCATCGGTAAATTCTTCCATGTAGCACTAGTTTGTTGACAAGGTATTTCAAGGCCTCACTATTTGTATAGAATGTAAAAGGAGTGGCTAGAAGATATTTCTTAAAATTTTTTAAAACATAAACCATAGATAAAGATTCACATTTGATGGTGGTGTAATTTCTTTCAATTGGTGTCAACTTCATACTAGAAAAGTGAATCAAGTGGTCTAAATTTCCTTCACTTGGTTGTACAAGAATCATGCCAATTGCCATGCCAGATGTATCTTTATGGACATGAAAAGGCTTTGTCCAATTAGGGAATTATAGGGTAGGAGTAGTAACGAACTTTTATTTGAGTGTTTAAAAGGTTGCCTTACAAGAATTAGTCTATATGAACTATTCATTGTGCTTTAAAAGTTCTTCCAGGTGTGCAACAATCTTAGCATAATCATGATTGAACTTCTTGTAATAGCCTATGTGCCCTAGGAAGGTATGCACCTCACACTGAGTCTTGGGCATTGGCAGACATAGAATCATAAAGATCTTTGTTGGGTCTACCTAGAGTCCTTCCTTGTAAATAATATACCCAAGAAGTATGCTAAAAGGTGTCATAAATAGGAACTTCTTCAAATCTAAATAAATTTGTAACACTAGATAGCGCTCAAGCATGAACTTGAGATTAGCACAATGGTCCTTGACCAACCCATATACTGTCTAATCATCCAAGTAGACTTGGAGAAATTTTTGAATGAAATCCTTAAAAGCTTCAACTGTTATCTATAAAAATACTACTGGGGCATTTTTCAACTTGAGAGGCATAACGGTATAGGCAAAAGATCCCCATTATATAGTAAAAGTTACTTTAGACTAGTCTTCCTCAACTATTTGGACTTGATGGTACCTTAAGAATCCATTTGTAAAAGAATATACTTCACAACCAGCAACACCTTCTAAGATTTACTCTATGAAAGGCATTGGAAAGGGATCAATCACATAGGATGCATTAAGCACTCTATATTCAACACAAATACATATATGTCCATCCTTTTTTATACTGATTACCATAGGACTGACCCAATCAGATTCAACCATAGGAGTGACTACTCTAGCATGGAGCATACTATCAATTTCTTCCTTCACATGCACCCAGAGATTAGGATTCATTCTATATAGTCATTTTTTCACTGGACAAGCACCATCGACTAGCTTAATGTGCATCTTCCTTAAAGACAAATGGAATCCCTTCATTTCATTATAGCTCCTCAAGAAAACATCTTAGTATTCTTTTAGTAATTCAAATATTTGTGAAATTTTTGTTTCAATCCAATAATTTTTTATTATCGCCATTTTTGGTTCTTTCTCTGTACCAATGTTGTGTTGTATAGTTTGAATAGGTCCATGATAGGGGTTATATGTTTAAAGACTTGTATCATGAATAGTTTGTGTACCAATGCTTATATGAACATCTAAATGGTTAGTCAAGGGGTCAAGTGAAGTAGATCTTTTACCTTCATCTACTTGGAAGATGAGTTTTTGCTTTTCTAGGCAGATCTCTTCACATCTTTCTTCATTAGGAACTGGGGTAGGTGCATAAACTAGAGGTGTTAGAGGCTCATCAAACAAGTATAAAGGTTCCTTGAGTTCTTGATGGATATTTTGTATGTGATCTTCTAGAGGACTTGGGTCTCTAAGTACCACCTCACGCATGGCCTAGAGAGTAAGGTGCAAGTCCATCTTTGGTGAGGAATAGGAGAGCATTGACTTCATGTTTTCCTTTAGTAACTACCAAAAACTTGTACCCATGTGCCTCTCTTCATGAATGTATCATGCCCTTGCCCAAATGTATAAAGTCCCATAGACTACATGTACCCACAAGTACTGTGGTAAGAATGTTTCCTCAGCTTGCCATATTGTCTCACAAACCTCAATGTGAGGTTCAAGTGCTTACACACCACTATAACTAATCATTCAGTTGACCTTATTATCATGATGAAATCTATGGTGTAGAGTAGCTCACACTTGATCCTAGTACAAGAGTCACTCTTTATGAGTATGCCACTATCTGGTGGTAGTGCCATAAAAAATGTGATCTAATGACCTCATCTGGTTATTCTCAGTATCATAAAACTCTTTGAGATACTAGACAAAGTCACGTACCTTCATTTATCCTTAGAACTATGGGGATTCATCAAGTCTTTTCAGTAGTGGTCCCATCAGTTTCCCCCTCATTGTTAAACACATAAGATGAACAAACTTATGATGTTTATGGAGTGGGTACGAGAGGTTCTCTCCACTGTTGATGGTGCTACATACTCTCCCAATGAGATCGTAATCACCATGGACCCAAAAATTACATGCATTGCTTGTAGTGTCATAAATTGACTAGGTATCTATCTACCATTGAATACCATCTAGGGTTGGATCACGTTGCTCATCATTTTAGGGTGTGACATTGTATAAGTGGTTGATGTCTTCATCCACATTGATGGGTTCTATATAAGGGAGTCCTTGTGCTTGATCTAGTGGGATTACAAAACACTAATCAACATTCTCAAAGATAATGTAACATTTTTTAAAGCTCAAGTCTACATTATTCTCATAGCACCAAGGCCTTCTTAGTAGGGTTGGGTAATCATTAGCTTCGATTAACTCTAGAACCTCAAATTTTGCTTTGAATGGTACTCAAAGTATGTTAATTATGGCATTCTTGAGGACCCTAATTGGGTGAGCACGAGCCTTATTATCCATGAATAAGACATGAGGTGATAATTTTAGTGTTGGAATAGACATTTTATGCTAAGTATATTTAGTGAGGACATTAACTTTTGCACTAGTATCCACTAAAATGTCCCTGATCACCCATCTATCAATGACAGTGTTAACTAAAATTTCTCTATCTTTCAGGGGAGTAGATTAACTAGGAGTGTCCTAATATCAGGTATGATTTAAACATCAGTCTTCACTTTATCAAATGATATGAGGATGAACCTCATTTGGTAATCAGGTTTGACTCTTAAGCCAAGTGTTGAGCTGTGTAATGATATCTGCATTCAACATCCACTTACATAGTTCTTGGAAGTCATCCTGAGCCATAGCTTGGAGTTCAACTTCTCTTTTCACAATAGCACATTATGTCAAGTCCTTATCTTTAAGGTATTTAATCTCATCTTATAGCTCTCATAAAAATGTCATTATATCTTGAAGGACATCTTTTTGTTGTTGAACATTATGATACTTTCTAGCTCATGGTTCTTCTCATTGTACCTTCTCCACTAGATTTTCTAACTAGGTCTATCCCCCACTATAGGTTATAATGTTTACTTATTGAATAATTAGGATGGTTGGGCATGCATGAAATTATGGTTTATCAATTCAAATCATACCAATTCCCTTTTCATTTTGATCCTTGGTGATAGTCATTTATAGATCAGGACACTCTTCAAGCAAAATGCACATGTCGAGTACTCTACGCAATCTCTTTGATAGTGGTCTAGAGAACCACATTTATAATAGGTTCTCAATGGAAAATGACCACTACCTCTTCCTCATCCTCTTCCTTGACAATGGTAGCTACCATTATCTTGGGTATTAGTGACTAAAGTTTGGCACATGCCACATGCTCAAGCTTCATGGATATCACTAATCAATCAGTAGTCATTGGTGTCATAGGTATAGGCATCACAAATCTTAAAATAATTAAACACCTTAATGTTCATAGTTTATTTCAGAAGAGGAAAATAATGTAAATCATGTTCTTCATGGTATATCTCATAGGTTTATTTTAGTATCGTGTAAATGTTCTTGAGTAAGCAGTTGTTCTTCGTATGCGCTTTAGTTTCACAGTCAGTATACTAGACACCACTGCGTGTCTCATGTGCATTGTTTGCCATAAAAATTTTAAGTTATGATACCATGGATTTTATTTTTGACTCCATAAAGGGACTAATCATGGTATTTATGCTTCCAACTACTTCAATGTAGAGGGCAGCTTCCAGAGCCTCGCACACGCTAATGAAGGTTCTTTGTGACATAGTCTATCGAAAGGGTAACAAAAATCCTCCCAAAAACCATTATGCATGATAAGTGGGGTTTATTTCAAATTATAATTTATAAATCAAGGTTTTGAATCATGCATCATACTCATGTGTGCTCTCTATAAGTCCTTGCTTTATGTCCTTTAATGTCACTATACTTTGTTGCTCAAACTCGGGAATGTTAAATTCTTGTAAGAAGGCTACCTTGAGATGATCATAGTCAACCACCAATTTTTTAGGGTCAAACTTTTAATACCACTTGTTTTCATTATTTAAAATTCTAGTTATAAAGTATGTATCCTTACATTTAAAATATGTGATGCCACGTGCTCTCCAAATTAGTTCGCACTTATGGACATGCTCAGTTGGATTATCTACCCCTCCGTATTCAAGTAAGTGCAATGTCAACTCATATTAGACCATATTGGGTTTAATTTGAGTGATTTTATTGATATAAAGATATAATTCTTATTCCATGAGGATGGGGTCCACTTCTACCTGTGCCTCCTCCAATCCTCCTCCAATGACTCCAGTAGTAGTGCCCATGGTAAGAGGCATGGTAGAGGGTTGGTTACCCAAGTTTAGGCCTATATTATGGACTTGAGGACCAAACCCACCAAGCATCCCAAGCTATTCCATATAATTCCCTTAAAGGGGAAGATAATGTACAATTTGAATGAACATCCAATAGCCCAGTTTTAGTCTCCCTTACCGGTTTAGTTTTTGACTCTGTACTGTCTGTATCCCAATTTTGTATATGTACTCTATCTAACTCAAGGGCATGAGAATGCACTATGGTGGGGGAGCCTATTTGATTTAGGCTTGGTTCTTTGACTCTTACAGTTTATCTCATTTTTCCTTTCATAGGATAGAAATGGTAAAGAACATGATTTAAAAGTGATGGGTTCCTCATGCGTGTCTACTTCCCTGCAGCTCTTCATATCACTCTTGAAGGTTTTTCAGTCTCTTCTCACACCAATAACCCCCATGATCCTCTATCAAGCTTCATCATACTTCTATTTTCATAATGCTCACTAAATTGTTACCATGTTAGACCCATAATCTTTAATTAACCCTTAGTCTCCCCTTCCAAATATGCGGCTCATGCACAAGTGAATTTATCCTTCCATGGGTATTATTTTTGACTCAAGATCAAAAAATAAATTTTTTACCTAAAAATCAAAAAGCCTAATATAGTGACCCATTAGCTCTTAAAGAAATTAGAATTTGGATGCTTCAGGGCATGAATAGGTGGTCATAGTATACTCCAAAATGTAGTTATTTTGAACTCCTTTCCACCAAAGTTAAGTGATCATGTCCATGGAACTCCAAGTCATGATAAAATCCTTTGTTGTTCTAGTATCCAAGATTTCCTCCTTCCAAGATTTTTGGATCATCCTTGAGCATAGGCTATTATCCAAGCATGTAAGAGAATTGGGACCTTGGAAAAGAAGGTCTCATACAACAGACTATAAAGATTCTTCTCTACCCGCTATTGTGTAGAGATGCTTGGTTCAAGATATGAAACTATAAAGTTGTCTTTAACACTGACAACCCATTCTTCTATATTCTCTAGCATAATGTACTCAAACATTTTCCCATGACTATGCTTCATGTCTCAGTAATAAAACCAAAATGTTGGGTTTTGTTTGTTGATTCTAGCTCTGATACTAAAAATTATCCTAACAAGCTAGTGCACTGGCCCTATCATGTGAGAGTTAAGTCTCATCTGCTCACCCAAAGTGTACAAAAAAAGATCGATTCTCAAAGGTTTTACAGCATAGTAATGTATGTTTGTTCATCTTCCATTATGTATCTCTAAAGAATTATTTAATAACATAGATATACCACTACTATCCTTCTCATCTCAGATGTAACTTTCACTAATATAAGGATCACCATTATTATCTAATAGTTGTAACTCAGAAAAGAAAAAGATACCAATAATAAGACAAATAACTAAACGTCCATTTCTAGCACTTAGTATATTTCATCATTCATAACTCAATTTGGTATAAATTGATCTCTCATTAGATGCTTAAAGAATTACATGACAAAGCTTTACTATCTATTCTCCAATTCTATCCATGTAAATGATTACAATAGGTGTATTAATACATGGTTCTCCTTAACCAAGCATTACTTATCATAAATGTCATGAACAGATGGCACATGGACTCTCAACATACTAAGAGTCATGGCTCTTACAATAAGTTTTTCTTATAGACTTGGGTTCTTGTGCCCCTAGATCCTCACTCTATGCTATATTTTGGTAGCCATGTGTTCCATTCATTATGGGCTAGTACAAAACCTCTAATTGATAAGGTCAAAGTGTCCCATATGAATAGTTTTAACTTCTCTCACTTCCCACATGCTCCCTTAGTCTTTTGATTATGTTTCAAGTCCTACATCCTTGGGTCCCTCATGACTTATTTAATTTTGACTGGGTCTTCTCACGTTGGATCTCCTATGCCATTATCCTCTCCCACCCAATACGTTTTGCACCATGATGCTTATACACCTATTAGCTACATGCCATGGTCTTCTCATACCATGGTCCTTTCATGCCATATCGATCTTACACCAAAATGGGATAATGATACTTTCACGTTGTTGTAGTCTCACACGCTAAAATGGGATAGTACTTAGTCAAAATTTAGGGGCCAACAAAGGGTTTAAGGAATGAATTGGCAATCAAATAGGATATATGGAAAATATTATATATGACATAAACCTATATAGAGATGGAAGAAATTGAGAATTAGTTTTGAACTAGATTACCAAGTTAATGAACCCAAGAAAGTTGACATAAAGACTAGTGAAAACCAATGAGAGCTTGAAGGAAAGGGAGTTAGAAAGAATGGAATGAATGAAGAGAATTGATGTATGAGAGTGGTATGAATATTTTGTAGGCATAAAATGGAAATCAAAATCCTAGCAATGTAGACTAAGAGAGAGAATGATAACAAATAGGTTGTGAGAGGGTTAATAGAGAGAACATTGTGAAGTTTGATTGCAAGATTAGTTGAATGCAAGTATCAAAGTTTTAGATATAGTAGAGTGTGAATGATGCCATGCATCATTAATGATATCTCAAAAAAATATCTTTGGGAAAATGTGGATGAGCATTTTTGTAGCCAAAGGTAGAAAATATTTCAAATTTGTTTCTACCTATGTCACTACAAAAATGTTGTCATCATGAAAAGCATGCTAAAAGAGGTGATAAAGTAAGGGATACAACTTGCAGTATAGGGAATGAGGAATCTTTGTTTCAAGTTCTAAATTATTTTTTTCATAAGGGATTCAGGTAATATCTTGAGGGTAAAATTAGATATAGGCATTGATATTACTATTAAGTTCTTCATCTCTTGCATTTGGAATGAAGGTAAGTCTATGAAGAATTACATAGGTTGATAGATTTTACCAAGATATCTGAATAGTGGCCATGCGATGAATGTCAAATTATTTTAGAGGAAGAATGAGAGCTTTGAAAACAAGAAATTCCATAAAATAAATGTTTGCATTAGCCACTTTAGGAAAAAATAAAGTACATATAGGGTGAGATTAGGTCACCAAAAATTTAAAACCCTAACTCACAATTAGAACCCACTTAAAGGTAAATAAACCCTAATGACTTAATTAACTAACCTAAGTAATCTAAAAATATGTGTAGATAAAACCACTTGGTGGGAAAAATCCTACATGGGCACCCCCCTGAAGTATAGCTTAGGTGGGTAGAAGAATTGGGTCCCAACAACAAGGCATGATGATGTACCCAAGTACAATATAACTCCCATAAATTGGGGTAAAGGATAAAACTTATAGGAACAAAAATCCTCCCCAAAAGAGAGAAAAGAAGAGAATAGGGATAAAAATCCCCACTAAATTCTACAATTGACTATAGCCATCTGTTGTCCCCTAGAGGAATGCTCAAAAGTGACTATGAATCAGAAGTAGATGTAGTGAAGAGTGGATTACCCTAGAATAATGAGTTTCTCCACCAAGTGCCTGATGGATCTTAAACCAAGGTGTAATTCCTATGAAAGGAATGATCCTCATACTAATAGGTAGGTGGCCCAACTACTCTATGCCAAAATGGTGCAATAGAAGCAAAGGCAAAGAAGGTCTCCAAATTTTTTTGTAAATGTGGAATAGACTGCCTAATGTTTGATGTGTCTTGGATTAGTAGACCATTACCCTGTAATGTTGAAAGTAGACCAAAGGTAGGTGGATCAATAACTAACCCTTGAGTATCTATAAGGTGATAAGGAGATGGTGGAGGTCTGTCCACTTCATTGTTGTAGTAATTTATAGAAGAAGAGTTGTCAATATCAAAAGAATGCTTAGACTCAAAAGTGTCATCAGGTACAAGTGAGTCTAAAGAAAAATCTAAAGGAGATTCAAGAGCAAAGTGTGATCATTTATATATCCAAGTCTAATTATCAACCATTCCCATAGCTAAAATAGTATCACTATGTAACTCCCTGATATTTACTAAATCTAGAGTGAATTTAACTTGTATGCCTGGACCAAGGTGAGTGATCTAGTAGACTGACAGGAGATTAATTGAGAGTGAGGGCACACATAGAACATTATTGAATGTTCCACCACTCACTTCAATAGACCCTCTTTCGAGAACATTTTTAGAAGTGTTATCACCCAGTTGTATAAAGGACATGTCACATGGTTCCAAGGAACTAAACTCAATCTGTGAAAAGGCCATGTGATGTGAAGCACCAAAGTTAATTATCCATGTAAGAGGAGTTAGAGGCACAACTGGAAACAAGGCTTTACCATTATATTTCCCCTTGTTATTCTCTTTTGCATTTTCTTTTCTGTATTTGTTTGCCTTAGTGGATTCATGGGTTGATGAAGATGGTTTAATAGAATATAGAACACCTATGTTGTTTAGAATAAGAAGGTTAGTAAGGTGGTCAATTTGTTTCTTCAAACATTTACTCTCAGCATGCTTACATGAGCAATTCCCACATTTGATCCAATATTTCTTAGGCTTATGAATGGAATAAGAGGTCACATTGTTTGATTTGGAGGTGGAAATATTTTCACTCTTCTCATCCTTTTTCTTGAACTATTTTCTCTCTCTACTATTAGAATCCTTATCTTTCTTAGCAAGCAATGAATGAGATTTAGATGACTTCATTGTGCCCATATGTATCAAATTATATTTTTTTGAATCAAATTGGAAATAAAGCTATCTAAAGAAGGCATCTTCCATGCAGTGTCAAGAACACTCTTAGTGGCATGAAAAGTGGACACAAATATAAAATGTTCAAGACCTAGTTTAGAGAGTATTGATAAAACAAGTTATTCATCTTTCTTGTCAATTCCACATGCTTTCAACTGCAATCTCAAAACTCTAGACCTGGTGGAAAAATCCTAAAGAGTGTCAAAGTCAACTGGGCTCAATCTAATAATCTCATTTTCTAGCTCATGTCCTCTCATCACATCCTGCACTCCAAAGAGCTTGGTGAGTTGCGAGCACACTTCAGTAGGTGTTTTGGTAGATTTAGTATGAAAGAGTAGATATAGAGATATGGAAAGACACAGTAATCCATGTAATTTATCACAATGGTTAAACCATTTGATTTTTTCTCTAGCATCAGTGGGTTCAGTCTCAGTGCCCATTATAATATGATGGTAAACCTTGAATTGTAAGATAATTTCCATTCTAGGTTTCTATTCATGATAATTAAATGGTGTAAGTGGACTTATTGAAAATGAATCCATCATTCAAAAGTACGTATTACTACAATAAGTAAATAAGTGATGCAAAAAAAGAAAGGTTGAATGCACAACAAACACACAATTACCCCTTTAAAACTATCAGGCAATGACCCCCCCCCTAAATGTCTCAAATACAACACACTCATATAGACATTGGATTCAATCAAAAATGCATGTTGAGCAATAGGTGTGTAAGTAAAAGGAACAAGAGGAACATCAGATACAACTGATAATGCATCCAAGAGTGTATAAAAAATGTGAAAAAAAATTATAGCTATGGAAGGCCCAATGATAGGTCTAATGTGTAGAGCATAAAAAACAAGCACTTTTGAATAAAATGACACTAAAAAGGAGTTTTCGATTAAAAGTTATAGCACTTACAAGTTCTTACTTCAACATATTCATGGACCCTTTCCAAAAATGGAAATCCAAAAAAGGAAATAACTTAAGTCCATTTATTCATTACCTTTCACCTAAAATTTTATGGATTCTTGAATGTCATGCACTTACTTGCTCGGGGTTCCGAACAACTTCAACTTTGGGTTCTCAAACTACTTCAACTTGTAAAAATTTATAAGTAGTTGACCCTAAAAAACTTGATTACTTCTTCACAATGTATTTTGGGTTCTTCGAACTACATGACTTATTACTTATAAAGCAAGTAATGAGTAATAAGTAGTTGACCTTCAAAAACCTGAATGGGTCTTCTTAGTGTATTTTGGGTTCTTCAACCTGCACAACTTTAGATTTTTAAACAACTACAAATTATGAAATAAGTAATGAGTAATTAACCCTGGAAAACCTAAATGGGTCTAGCAAGCAAGTAATCAGGGTTGAAAAACTTGATTACTTATAAGTTATCACCCTGGAGAAGCTCGATTACTTATAAGTAGAAGCACTTGAGAAACTTGATTTGGTCTATGAGCAAGTAAAAACACTTCAAAAACCTAATTTGGTCAGTGAGCAAGTAGAAACACTTTAGAAACCCAATTTGATCAGTGAGCAAGTAAAAGCACTTCAAAAACCCAATTTGATCAGTGAGCAAGTAAAAGCACTTCAAAAACTCAATTTGGTTGGTCAGTAAGTAGAAGCACTTTATAAACTTGATTTGGTTAGTGAGTAAGTAGAAGCACTTCAAAAACCCGATTTGGTCTACAGAGAGTAAATCAGGGTTTGCAGGCTGGATTACTTAAGCCATACGGATGATGACCAGATAGAAGAAATCATTTTTTTTGGAAAATTCATGAACTTTCTCAGAAAAATAAGAACAACCCATTTTAGATCTTAAAAAACCCTCAAAATATATGTAAATAGTTTTTTCATCAAAGGCCTTTTGACATGATTTTTGAGGTAGTTTTTATAAAATGCCTCCAAGGTCAAAAATGGCGGTCATATAGTATGAAACATAGCAAGGTAAATGCAGGAGGATCTTACCAAATGAGACAAATGCATGGGGCTATTAGGAAAGCTCTGGTACCATGATAGAATTTTCCAAGATCTCAAAATGGCAACCACATGATGAATGCCAAATTTTTGTAGAGGCAGAATGAGAGCTCTGAAAACAAGAAAATTCCACAAAGGAAATGTTTGAATTAGCCACTTTAGGAAAAAATAAAGTACATATAGGGTGAGATTAGGTCAACAAATAGGTAAAACCCTAACTCACAATTAGAACCCACTTAAAGGCAAATGAACCCTAATGACTTAATTAATTAACCTAAGTAAGCTGAAAAGACGTGTAGGTAAAACCACTAGGTGGGAAAAAGCCTACACTGACATAGGTTTTATTATGCTTTCTAACCATATTGTAAAGGATCAATGCTCATGGCTTATAGATCACTCGTGGGATCCAAGTACCACAATTGAAGACAAGATCATGATTGATGGACAAATGGAGATAGTCCCTTTAAGAAGCTTGATGCTAGATGTGGGTAAGAAAAATATGTCATTTTGATGTTATTTGTCTTATGACTAAGCATAGTAAGGTGTTCTAGGGATCAATCTACTTACAGGATTACTATCCTTAGATGTATGAAGGAATTTTTTAGAAGGATTAGATTCCACACGATGGCTTCAATGTTCCTAGAATCAATAAGGTTACAAAGCTTTCATGCTTGGATCATATCAATATTATTACAAATATGCAGGAGAATGCAATACAAGAATTATTTGATGAGCCTACAAAGGTAACCAATACATGTCTTGTTTTTCCCATTTTAGACTTATCACATCCATTTGTGGAAGATTACGGTGTTTTAGGAGAAAGTAATTGGGATTTATTAATGCAAAGGTCAGACTCCATTCAAATTGAGAGCAAAAAGTTGAATGATGCAAGAAATGGGTTTTCTATTTATGATATAGGATTTTAGTATGTATCAAAGTTTGTAATTGGTTGTAAACATACCATCATCACTTATCATTTTCCAACTATTTGTCGCAACATCTACATGGGAGATTGATATCACACACTTAAGTCAATCCATTTATTCTCAAAGCATACAAGAGAGTGCTACACAAGAAGTTTTGGAAAGGATTGAAAAGGTAATCAATTCATTTAATAAAATTATTATCTCAGATTTATCACAAGCATTTTCTATAGGGCATGATGCTTCAGGAAAGAGACTTGTTGTGATTACAATGCAAAAATGGAAACCCATGAAAATTGAAAGCATGAAGTCCAAAGATTCAAAAGGGAGTTTCTCTAGGTACTATGAAATGTTTTATGTTATATATACTTTGAGAGGAGTCAAACATCATCTGGTTTATAGTAGATATGTGATAGAAATAGTTTACATGGGATTGAAGTATTTATTGGTTCAATATGATTGGAGTGATGAATCACGTAAATGAGAAATAGGAAATGTGGTTGTTGGTGTATTTTTTAGAATAATTTCTACTTGTTATTTTCTTACCATTCATAGAGATTGGAGGTTTCCCTCTATGGTAGAGTATGCCAATGAATTATTTGCTGCTGAAATTTTAGATGAAATTGTGAAGGGTGACAAGTATGTACTAGTGGATGGTCTCATGGAATACATCATTTTCCATCAAAATAAATTATTGTTTGCAGTTTTGAAATTCAGAGTTTGGTGGTGTGAATGTTGTTATTACAGGGTGATAATTTGTGTTCCTTTAATATATTTATATTATTCTAGATAAGTCCATGAAGATGAAATTAACATCTCTCAAGTTGAGGTAAAGTTTAGGTCTATTGGTGAGTATTTCAATAACATGTATTTTAGCATTATGGAGGTAAAGGTAGAAATTGTTTCCAAAATGTGTTTCCACTATTATGGAGAATGTATTAACTATTATAGAAGTCCATTATGCTTTAAAAATCAGATTTATATTATATCATTATAAGAGTTTCAAGAGTCTTTAGTTTACTTTGTTTCATGTTAGTGCTTATACACAATTGGGGAAACAAGTTGAAAAGGGGAGGTTATTGATGGAAGAGGATTTGAGACATACGACCTACCAACACGTAGCATGGATAAGTTAGTTATACCTTTAATATTTCCATAACCATGTCACTCACCTCAAGTCTAATACTTTGAGATTTACTAGAGTGTTAGGAAGGAAGTTGGATAAAATTTTAATTGGAGAGTTTATGAAAGCTCTCTAGGATAATGTAGATCAGCTTAAGAATTGGAGAAAAGAGATCATTCTCCTACATATCAAAGAATACAAAATAGGTTAGTTGTATTCATTATTTGATTCAAGTCAAGAATGGAAAGGTATAATCATGCATTGCATTGTATACTTCCTTCAAAATTGCACCTATGATTTGGTAAGTATTGCACATTTCTTTGATCTATATTCTCATGAGAGTGAGTTGTTCTTCAAAGAGGTGGTTAAACTATATGAATTGTACAATAATGTTATGGATGATAGAGAGAATAGATTATGTTGTGCACCTTAGTAGAAAATGTCACACTTAACAAGTACATGTTTCATATTACATGGGCAAAATAGTTTGATTGGCATGGAGATACTCGAGTATTTGGGTTCGCACAGTGTTCCTTGGTAGAAGATAAATCATCTCACCAGTACAAGATTTAGACTATATGGACAATATAGTATGAATCATCACATTGGAATGGTGATTATTAAGAATCTTGGGTTGTAATTGCTTGAGGACAAGCAATTTTTGGAAGGATGAACTTGTCATGTCCCGTTTTTAATTAATTTAAATTTTTAGGAAAAAATTCCCATTCCAATATTTTCCATGGAATAAGGAAGGAGTTGGGAAAATATTTTATTTAATATTTTGGACTCGTAGTTATTTTATATTTTCAAGGTATTTAAATGGGACCAATTAAATATTAATTATATTTTAATATTTATTAGTGTTGGCAACCAAAATTGGAGTGTGGGAATTTATTAAGGTGTAATTAGTAACTTCCAATATCATGTTGCACCTAATTCCAAAATATTTTATGACAGTTATGATAGGTTGTCATAGTAGGAGTTACAATCAATGAATTTTGGAAAGAGCATATCTAATATAGAAATTTTATGATAGAATATATGATGGTTGTAAGAGATGTGCAAGTGGAGAATATTTTGGGCAAGTGGTTAAATATGGAAAATTAATGTATATCTCCCCATATCAAGGAATGGGATTTTGGCACCTCATAATCAAGGAGTGGCAAGTATTTGGTGGGATTTAGGAGGAGATAGAATATGGAAAATTTATATTGCCTATGATAGGGATAGAATATGGAAATATTCTATTTGTGACATTGGTATTTGTGTCCCAAATCTTATTTAAGATAGGTAACCTTATCATTTTGGGATCTTTTACCGATTCAACTAGTGTCTACATGTTTGATGCCCTTGTGCTTCAGCTACATGATTTGAGGTCAAAACCCCTTGGATTATTGAATATAATAGGATGAAATCCATTTGATTTCATGAGGGTAATCTCATACAGATATTGTGTTGGAGCTTCACATATTTATAAATTATTGTATTCAGTTGGTGTGTATGTTTGCATGTTTTGATTGTGTAGTTTAAGTACATTCTAAAATGGTGATTCTATATTTGTTTAAATTATTTATTTATACTATTATTAATTTAAAACAAATCCTATTTAATATAATTATATCTAATATATCATTAATATAATTTGGAGTTTGTAATATATCATTTTTATGACTTTCAGTGAAATCAGGTGAAGTGAAATTACTAGTTTGGTATGCAGATTTATGTTTGTGATTGCATCTAGGAAATTTATGATATAGAACAACATGAGGCTGTACCATTAATAATTTTCCATATTATTTATCAACATTTTTAGTCTAATTAATTTTCCCACTACATGTGTTAAAATTGCCATTTTTGGGATCAAACAGTGTAGAGAAAATGCAAGTGTTGTGAAAGTTGAAATAAAACACATTTTTGGTTTGAATATTGTTTGCATGTAATTTTGGGAGGGTTATGATAGTTTTTATCCCCCCCTTTTGACGTGAGATATGTGAACCTATTTTTACAATCACTCATCTCAAAAAAAAATGTCATATGTTAGGAAAGTAATATATTTAAAGCATTAATATCCTATAACATATGTAATATTAATGAAAATTTGTGTCATTATTTAAAATTTTCCATATTGTGTGGATAAATTAGAATCTATTCTATGCCTCAAAATTAATTAACCTATATATAAAATATTATGTAATAGTGTAATCTAGCATAAGAAAGATAATATCATATAAGGCAAAATGCAAGAGGGTATAATACCCCCTAAGGTAAAATGGGATGGAAACAACTAGTTCATCACAAATGCCATAAATTATGCCACTGGTTGATTTAAATATAACGATGATAAAACATATAAGGAGTGTGCCCTAATAGATGTAAAGTAGGTGGCATGACAATGTAGGTACCAAGCAAGTAGAATGTAATATATGTGCATGATGGAAATCATAACACTAATCATAGTGTATTAAAAATTAATTTCAATTAGGATCACATGAATTATTTATCTCAAAAAATCTAGTGAGACAATATGAAATGGATGGAACTCACAAGAAATGAAGACAAGAATATTCTTTGTGGACAAAGATGTGCACACAAGCATAGACATTGTAATGTAAATACCCATGCAATGTGTAAGATCTAGGTAATAGAGAGATATGTAATCAATATAAATAGATCACTATGATCAATGGATAATAAATAAATATATCACTATGATAATTTGTACTATGGTAATGCTCTGAAGGCTAGGTATGCCACTACTAAACATGCCCCCTAAAGTGTAAGCAAATAATGGTTGCAAAGCATCTAGATGGTTCATGGTCATTTAGGTCTTGTATACTTGTAAACCACTCACTCAAATAAAATACCATGAGAATTACATGCATAAAACATGGATATAAAAGCCTGTTCTATAGTCAAATGGGTAATCATGTATAGAAACAAAGTATTTGAAATTTTAAAATTTGGTAATGTTTTTGTTATTTTGAAATATAAGTTTACCCCTTGTTGGGACATTTATGATTCATGTATATATCAAGTATGATGGTCATAAAGTGACAATATGTAAAAAGTGTGTGGGGAACAAGCGCCCACCAATTCAGTAGTGCACATCACCTACGTGGAGTTGTTATAAATTATAATATAATGTTAATGTAATGTAATCATAGGCATGGATGTTATGATGTCCAAATGCATATTTCATTTTCTGGGGATGCATATGTATGGGGGAAGTTCATGCCCCTAAATTTATGTCAATTCATAAGTAAAATATGTCAATAAATGTAGCATGTGTGAAACTAATCAACTGTCAAGGCATATGCAATACTAGGATTTGTATAATCAGGGTGTGATATACTCCATATATAAGATATGCCAATAAGTATTTCAAAGAAATATATGTGAGTACCATGCCCCCATGGGTAGAAATAGATATAGACATGGTCAATCAAGTTAATGGAAACTATGGGTATGATACCCCCATAGGCATATCTATATGTAGATATGATAAATTAGGTGCATGTGTTGGGTATGATGCCCCCACAAGAAAATATCTCAATGTTTTTTATTTTTATGTTATTTATTATTTTTTGGTTTTTTTGATAATTTTGTAGAAGAATGTGGATTACAATGCAAGGAGGCTTAGTGGCAAAAAAAATAGAGGAATAAGATGAAAAGGAATCTAAGAAACCTGCAGCTTCCCTCATAACTTAGTGTAAATTGTGATGAAAGGTCCCAATGTATATGTTGTCATCATTAACATGCCTATGTAAGTGCTCAAAATGGAATAAAAAATCAACTGGTCAAGGCTAATGCAACATAAAAAGCAACAAAAATCAAGTGGTTAGAAGAATATCAATGAAAATAGAAGGCAAGTGCCAAGGTGTCAAATCGAGTATACAAAAGAGTGTATTAAATCTCTAAGAAGAAGGGCACATTCAGGATATGACACTTAAATGAAAAAATATATGTATAACAATAACTATATGGTACAATAATAATATGTTTATGAATCACATGATGTGCGTTATGAAGGATAACTAATAATTTGGTTTATAATACTAGGATCTGAGATACAGGAGCCATATGTATCACTCGATGTATAAAAAAAAATCATGAGACATGTAGTAATTATCATTTTTGATAGGAAGGATATGTGTATCATATGATCATGGAGATTTTATAGACTTTATATGAGTATGTCATGGTACATCAATTGATCAATGGTTTCAACTCAATATCATGATGTGAATGGATATACATCATTGATCTCATATTTAAAACTATAGGTTTTAGAGGTATAAGATCTTATGCAATGAATGGTGATTTACATGACTCAAATGTAGTAGGTGTCTTGTAACATGGTGTTGATGATGTAGGATATGCTAGGATAACTTTAGAATAAATTATATTTATCTTTCTTGGTTGGTTAGTTATATCTAAATGTGATATCTGAGGTGTAATAAGTATCTCATATATTATGCCACATATGGTGTGTACCTCATTATTGTGTACACATTTCATGCACTTATGTAATGTTAAAGATACCACTCTCATATGATTAAGCCAAAGGTGTCCAAGAAATACATTATATGATCTCATATTAGGTATAACATTGAATCACACTAGGTACGTTCGAGGAACAACTGTGTGTGGAAGAGTAATACCACCTAAGGTTATGTGTTGATGACCATCAGTTTTTTTGAAATAAATATTATTTATTTTAATCTTGAAGGGATAGGAACGTCATGGAAATAAGGTTTTTTCTACAACCATTATTAATAATAATGCCATTTATGATATAAAAACTATAATCTACAACACCGTGTATGTATAAAGGACCATTTATTAATGGATCATTAGGTATTTTGTGGTCATAAAATTAATAAGATGCATTTTCCTTTTAGATATTGAAACCATGCAAATAGTTTTTGTTGATGCAGTGGATTGCACCTAGGGCAAGACGCCTAACTCCTACCCTTCCACACGCAACAATGGAAACTCCCCTCTTGCCTGTGGGACTGGCGAAGCTGGAGGGCAGAGTCTCTAGATAAGGGATAGTTCCCTCTGATGTATCTTTTAGGCCCTAGTTTCTACTACTGCTAACAAACAAATGTAAAAAGGGGGGTGAAAAGGGAGAGAGAGATGCTAAAAACAAAACCTAAGCCTAAAAATGAAAAGGTGATACACCAAAAAAGTTGACCCACCCAGCCTGAACATACACTTTTCACCAGGAAGAAATGCCCATACACTTCATCTAACATGGGAAACTCTTTTGTTTTAGTGATTCAGGGGTCCGTAGAGATACAGGGAGGAAGGAACTAGCAAAGGTGTTATGAGACACACTTTGACAGCCTATTCACATGCTCCTATATTCTTGCTGTAGACACTTCTGGCAGACCTACAGAAAAGAGACTTCACAATGCACTGGACATGTTGTAATCGATCTATGAAAAGCATGAAATACAATGCCTTAACACAAAAAAAGAACATAGACATATACTTTAAAGTGCAAGTCCAGATAGAGGTAAAAATGCTATGTCCTGATTTAAGGTAAAATCTGGCAGAGCTCTGCCTTACAAGCCCCAAGAGATTTTTGGGCAGAGTTTTGCCTTAAGGCTGAGAGAATCCCTCTTCTCAAATAAGAAATTTACAATATATATAAAAAGGAAGAGAGCTTGGCGCTTCCTGGGAAAGACTTTGGCGCTCTTTTTGCAAGTTGGCCCATGTGCGCTTTGAGCCTTGGGAAGAGGGAGCCATTTGATTGTCAGTTCCTGATTTGACTTTGGCATCCCAACCTTAATGAGGAAGCACAAGTTGCACCTTTTCTCTGTGAAAAAACTACTCTCTTCGAGGCATTTGCGTGGCTTGTTTTCTTATAAATGTGAACTGGAGAAAACAAGTTGCACCGCTTACTGTTTGCATCGTTTAGTGACCACCTCAAAATAACTCACCTCCTCTTTGCCACTTGGAATACTTTATCTCTTTCTAAACCTTGTCTTCTTCTTGGTTTTGTCTCTTTTTGCTCCTTCAGCCCTCGGGGACGGTCTTCTGGCGGGTCACTGCGTTCCTTGGGCTCTTTTCATGGTTGGCGCTCAGGCAATTTAAAAGCAAATAGCTATTTCATTGTATTAAAATTGACGTCTACACACCAGTCATCACTTAAAAAACAATGGCTAATCTTTCTTCTTGAAGTTGATGGCTTTCAAAATGTCACCATCCTTGGCAAATTCCTTTGGGCCTTTTTTGTGGGCTTTTTCTGTGGGTTTTTTCTTGCAGGCTTTTTTCTGCAGACAAAAAGTCTGCGAGAATTGGCCGCTTCAATTTCCCTGGGTCCTTTTGATCTCATAGCCTTCCTCTAAATTCCTTCAAACTTTTTGTCCAAAGGAATTCCTTTAGACAAAAAGTCTGAAAGAAATCATCCTCCTTTTTGCTTTCGAGTTTCTTGTTTACAGCTTTTTCGAATTCCTTCAGACAAAAAGTCTAAAGGATTTCTTCCTTGCCTCTGCCAATTACCTTAAAAAAATTTCTGAAAGAAATCATCCTTTGTAGCCTTCTTGAAAATGACCCTTTTGAAGGGTGCCTTTGTCGACTAAGTGCCCTCCGCAAGGGCACTTGTCCTTCGGGGGCTCCCTTGAACTTTTCCCGTTGAGCCGCTCCTTTGAACCAACCATTGAATTGGTTCAACGGTTCAATCATTTGTTGAATCGAGGCATTGAATCGAGCTCGTTGAACTGACCGTTGAACCCTTCGATTGAACCAAAAGCTGCTGAACTGTGTCGTTTGAACTTAGGCTTTGAACCAAGTGATGAACATTGCCGATTGAACCAAGTGATGAAATTTGCCTATTGAACCAAGCATTGAAATTTTGCTGAAGCGTCAAACCAACTGAATTGAACCAAGCCTTTGAACTAAGCTGATGAAATTTGTAGTTGAACTGAAGTGTTGAACGTAAGTGTTGAACCAAGGCATTGAACCAAGGCATTGAACCGGTTCAACAGTTCAAAGGTGTTAACTCTTGGAAAGATTATGTCTTTGAACCACTCTTCCAACCTTAAGGAAAAGTGTCTTTGAACCATTTTAGCTCTCTTTCCTTATGAATTTCTTCAGACAAGAGTTTGAAGATGCTTTGTAAAACCTTGCACTCTCTGAACTGGTTCTTCACTTGCTAAAAGACTGCACCTGCAGAGTTAGAAATTGCAAGACTCATGCAAAATCAAAAGTATTGGCTCAAAACATCATAAAAGAAGGGGGGCCAATTTTTTGGCTTGTTGGGCAAAAAATGGTCAATAGTTTTATCAATCTCATGCTCACGTTATATGGATGTGGCCATTTACACCTTATTTTGCTTTAGAGTGTTATGGTTTGGCAATGGATTACTAAAGATTTATGAGGAAAAATTGGGCATTGTAACTAATTCATTTAAGTTATATTTATGTCCATCTATAAAAATGGCATTACTATTGATTCAGTCTTGGATCTTGTGTGACAATTTTATGCACCCATTTTTTGCATGTCCTAAAGCACGATGGTAGTCACAAAATAGTTTAGGATTATGGTTTCTAGGTAGTGGTTGAGTTGTATCTAGCTAAAATGGTTCAAGCAAAGTGATCATATTATACTCAAGTAACTTATTTAACACTTTTTGAGGTGTTTTTGGTAATGTTATAAAATTTTGACTTTGATTAGGACCTAAAAAGGTGATCTATCACGTGTTTTGGAGACCACATTAGTAGTTTTGGCCTCATTATTATCTTGTAAATTAGGCATACATCATTAGTCTTAAGTTTGAATTTTGTTTTTCCTTGATATCTAGAGGTACTGGATGCATGAATAATAGATGGATATTTTAACATATTGGCATCCAAAATCTTAACTTCAATGTTTCATAGTGCATGACAAAGGTATTCAAATGAATAATATGTATCTAACTGACTTTGTCTTTATGAGAGTTAAAAAAACTATTTGAGAATATTATTTAAAGTTCACCATCATGGAATGTATGTGACATCTTGGTTATCCTAGTTTTAAACTTAAGCATATAGTCGACAATATATTCATTAGGTTCTTTTTGATTTGGGAAATTCGTGAAAAAGTGACATTTTGAGTCATGTTGATTGAACAACATAGTAAGAATATATCAAGTAATTCATAGAATATACTATGTAATATAACCAATTTAGGTCATACCCTATGAGGTTCCTAGGAAATAATTTCATCATGAGCAACTCTTTTTAATTACACTCGATGCAAGATGCAAAGAAAGATTTAATATACAAGGATGGATCCCCATTTCCATTAAATGTTGTAAAATTAGGCATGTGAAATGATATGGGGAAACGGAAAACAAGTTATTTTAGAGTGAAAGAGTTGTGTAATATTTATAAATATGACACCACATGGGTTAGTTTGTTGGAGGTTTATGATGTTTATGAATTTTTTTGTTTCATGTCATTAATTTATTATTGTGTTGTTGAATCAATAGATACACCACTAGATATAGGGTTACCATTGGTATTTGTACATACCTAAATCTGGTTATAGGTACTTGACAATGTTAAATCTTGAAACATCCTAAATAATTTAACTTGTGCCCAAATACATGACTCTTATTTGCCATTCTTCTAACCCATTTATATATGTGGAATTAACCCTCTATTCACCATCACTATTACACAAAATTTTCCAAGTTATACTAAAACCTTTGTTAAGTCTTTCTAATATTATCTCCAACATAAGACATTTGTCCCTAATTCTTTAGGATAGGTCTACGCTAAGTAGACATATATGTTACCACAAATATACCCACCTAATGTGGCTTCATCCTTATCAAATAATTATTAGTTTCCAAATTTTGAAATATTTATTTAGGTTTCTCACACATTTCATAAGGTTAGCTAAAGGAAATTATAAAAAGGTTTTTCTATAAATACAAATCACTGCTCATTCATTATTCATAGCTTGACACTATTTATTGAGCACTTACACACTATCATAAAGAGCAAATCTATCATATTCTTCCCAAATTCAAGAAGTCACAAGGAGCAACCACAAGCTAAGTCTAAATAATCTCAAATTAAGTCAAGAGTTATCATTATCAAGTATCAAATCCATATCTCTAGCTACATACATATAGTCAATGAGCACAATTTCACAATCACTCTAGGTGGGAGAACTACATGTGACTTGATTCCCTCTTTAGAGTATCTGATATGTAGGCAACTATTAATCATCAAAGGGGTGATTGGGGCCAACACAACCCATTACACTCCCCCCCTTTTTTTACAGGCTTCTAGATTTTACAAATACCCCTAGATTTTCCAAAGCAAAGAGGATAAAAATAAAGGCTTTGACATGGAAATATAAAATTTAAAACATATCAGCATGCTTAGTAGACACAAGTGTAAAATGTAAAACAATCATATTTTCATCACAGTCAATGAGGATAAGTCCAAAGTCAACAGATGTAGCTAGCCTATGCTATTATCCATAAAGTACTTTCATGTCCAAGAATATCTTCAGATTATGTTCTTGATACTACACTATCACAGTTCTATTTTTCTCTACTTTCACTATCAGACATCAATAATAGTCAACTTGGACAAGTTCATAGTCAACAAACGTAACTCATACTTGTTGTTGTCTAGGGGGTGTAATCTTGTCTAGAAGAACCTTTAGATTTTTTTCCTAATTTTGAGTAGTCACAATCTAATCTATTATTGATTTCCATTGTTAGATATCCTAAATAATCAATAAAAATCTAAATTTAAGATAAGTGCATTTATTCTTAATATTTTCCAAAAATAACATGTTTTCATATTTAGCTAATTACAAATTAGAATTATTAAAAAATGTATAGCTTTAGCATTCTGATCTCTATTAATTTTTGTACCTATTAAGTAACATGTTAATTGTTAAATCAAATATAGGGTATAATATATTGATGAACTTTGAGCATTTCTATCTTTTTCAATATTTGTTCTAGGGATTTAGCTAAATTAATTATTTTAGGACATTAAAGAGAAATTCCCTTTAATCTCAGGGCTTTAAATTGAATTCCTAATTTCCTTGCACAAAAATCTTTACTTTTTTTTATTTCAATTTCTTTTTTTTCTTTCTTTCCCTTTTTTTCTATAAATTATGTTTTGACAGTTTTAAAACTCATAAAATCTCTTATTCTGGGCAAAACAACCTTCAATTTTACTTGAGTCATGGTATGAGGGGTACTATTCTAATACTCAAGCCATTATACAACACTATATATGGATTTTAGTTTCTATGTGCCTCACGGTATATAGGAAACACCTAAATTTTGTTTTTCAACCATAGGAAGCATTCAACCTATTTATTTTTTGTAGTGCATTAGTAAGTTGTTAGCCTTAGGAAGTTATTCTCAATGTACCCTAGAGATAGGATAGTAAAGTTATGGGATGGTGGAATCCTCCATATTTAGTATCCTTTGGGCCTTGTTCACTATTTTACAATTGGGTTCAGTATATCTAAGAGCCTACAAAACAAACACACCTTTTCTAGTTACATCCATTTTCCTTTTCTTTTCATGCATTTACATGCCACTCAATAAGGCTATCTCATTTATTCCTCTAATATGTAGTGATAGATTAATTGGAATCCCTATAGAGCATATTCATATTCCTTTGACTCTTCTAAAATAGATAGCATAGATATTTTTTATCAGTGTGATAATGCAACTATTCAAAATTATGTACAAATCGAAGATGATGTTAATGATGAACATGATAATCAAGAAAATAAAATTATGCATAATAATCAAGATAATATTGAAGGCTCCAATAAAATTGATCGTAGTGAGCCTAACGGGGTAGATATTGAGCAAGTCATGTCCAATTTCCATCAAGGAATTTGTCAATGTCCTAAATAGGTGGATAGGGTTGTCCAATTACTCCTAGCATCTAAGACTTCACATAAAGATAATATTGCATCATATCAAGCATAATAACAATAGGTTCCATTATACTTTTTTATACTTACACTCTATGTGTTCCAGTTACTACTATTATTTCTATTCCTATATCAACACCTCTAGTTACATATGTGACATCATCCCTAGGTTTCCAACATATTCATATGCCTATTTCTACATAGGAATCATACACACTTATTTTTATTATAACACATGGTCCACCACCAAATTCATCTAATTCATATTTTCTTGAGCAAATTGATATATCCTTAAATGCTAAGGGGTTACAATTATAGCAAAGTGTCTCTAGAGCTAGTCATTCAATAGACTCCCTTACTTTACTTCACAATCCTTTGGCACCTAATATATCATCTTAACCATTACCAGAAGGTTTTGTATCTCCTAAGCAACCACTTTATGAAGTTAAAGGTAATCCTTAACAATATATTCTATCATTCCTTGCAGCATGCTTGGATTATGCTTACAATGACAAATTATTAACCAAGCTCTTTCTATAAAGCTTCAAAGATTATGCATTGTGATGGTTCTATGATATTTCATTTCGATTAGTTAAGGCATTAAAAACTTTGATGAACCATTTTCTATCAAATTCTCTATCAACATTTGTGAAAAAATATCTTATGCACAAATTTCCAAACTCAAGTAAGGGTCAAATGAGCCAATAAATGAATTTGTTCTTTGATACAAAATTATGCTCGCTAAAATGAAAAATTCTATGGCACAAAATGAGTTATAAGATATCTTCATGTAAATTTTGTTATCACCACTCCATGAGTCTATCATGTTTTAAAAATTCAAATCTTTTGATGAGTTATGTTATACATTCAAATAATGTGAAGTCAAGCTCATAACTTTGAACAAGCTCAATTATGCACCAAATGTTTTGTCTACTTCAAATATCAAGTTTCAAACCAAACCAAACTACAAGGTCAAATCTAATGAAATATAAAATTAAGTGATCACAACCAACAAACAAGCTTCAATTGATAGCTCTACCAAGGAGGCAATTTGTAGGGTTTCCACAACCTCCTCATGTATTGTTACAAAAATTACTTGACTACAATCTCATATCTCTCCCTCCACCATTAGAGGTTGATATGACCAAACCTCAACACAAAGGATTCCACAATAACACATATTGTGACTACCACAAATGTATTAAACATTCTACAAAACATTATTTTAGGCTAAGTCATGAGACACAAGAATTTATCAATGATAATACTATTGAGCTAAGCATACTCATAAAGGAAGCTAGACCATAGAAAAATGACAATACAAAGATTAAAAACTTTAGTAATTTATTTCTAAACCATGACATGACTAAAATACATATAATTTAGATGTATGTCATACACCCAAAACACATCCTCCTCCTTTGAGATATGGGCATTCAATAAATGGTATTATTGATACATTGATAAACACATCAACACCATTTCTTATGATCACATTCAATGATAGTGAATTTTTAATGATGATTTAGATAAGCATGCATTCTTTATTTGAAATTACATCAAAAAATAGCCCATACATAGTGTCATGATTAATAATGGGTCAAGTGAAAATGCATGTACAATTAAATTTCTTAATACTCTTGGATACATAGAGAAGGATTTATGAGCTACATCAAAAGTAGTCAAATTATTCAATGGGCATGCACACAATACTCTTATGTATATAGTGCTACCTCTTTATGTTGGCTCAACAACATTGGTTACTCTTTTTTTAGTCTTAATGGGTACATGGCTATTTAATATGTTATTAGGATGCTACTGGATATATAAGATTTGAGCAATACCACCTACAATACATTAATGTGTCAAATATATACATTGTAATCAAGTGGTCAAAATTTTAGGCATTCGATATGAGTATCCTCTACAATGAGTGGTAACTCCTCCTCCCCCACCACCATCATAATTGGTTGTTTTACCTATTCAAGAGCACAGTTTAAAGATAATTATTGCACCTATTCAAGAGCACAATACAAAGACAATTATTGCACCTATTCAAGGGCATGGTGAAAAAATAGTTATGGCCCTCATACAAAATATTTATATATAGTCAGCTTAAAGGAGATTGGTACACCATCCCCAAAATCGAGATATGCATCAAATAATTATTCAAGTTTGAATATATCTTCATCTTCTATAGTGCATCCTAAGGTTGTACCATAGATAGTTTAGCTCTTTTCATAGAGAACATAGGCAATGGGATATTTCCTACTGTAAAACAGACTCTACCAAGTTATACACCTTCTTGAGTTACACATATTACAAAATATTTTATAATTAGTGATTAAGACAATTATGTTACAACACCTGATACCTTTTCTGATTTAATTTCATTTACATGTAACACTTTTTGTTCTCATAAATTAATCTTCCAACTCTATGATATGAGCATGCACTATGGTCCTCTCATTGATGGGATCATAGGCTAGTTTATTTCAAAGTTATACTTTTTGAATTTAAAATTCAAAAATAAATAAATTGAATATGTAAGAAAATCCCAAAAAAGTTAAATATGTCAAAAATATGAAAACATTCAAAATATTCTCAAAACAAAAAATCAGGCCCTGAGCATGACATGATTTGCTAGTTCACTTCTTTACATATGTTATTTATCACATAATTTGGTAGATATCATATTTTTTCTATAAACATGCATGCATTTCATGAGGTACATGAGTGTGATGTAGGACATACATATTTACATGGATTTTTAGATGTTGGATTCCCTTATACCTATGGCCATGTCTATGTTGGGAGCATCTTATCCTATAGCTTACATTATCAACATGTTATATCTATCCATGACCTCTATACCATGTCCAAATACATATCTTATAGGTGTATGTCTAATTACTCATATCTTACATTGTGTTACATGGATATGCTATTTTATCATGATGTGACATTAATACATATAGATGGAATAGACTCTTTTTTGATTATTCTAAGCTCCTTAAATGTTGTTGCACTCTTATATAATAGGATAGATATTTCTTGTTTATTATACATATCCCTTGGCCCTTGTGTTCAATAATTCCTTGAACATCTCTATGATATTATTTCTTAGTGTGTTGATAATTTGAACATGTCTATTGCTTATGGCCCTTGGCCCTATATGTGTAAAATTTTTGCTTGGTATGTGTGGCATTTGAACATGTCTATTATTTGTGGCCCTTGGCTCTATATGTGAAAATTTTAGCTTGGTATGTGGGACATTTGAACATGGCCATTGGCCCTATGTTTGCTAGTATGCATGACATTTAAAAATGTCCCTTGTTTGTGAAATTATAAATGTCATTTTCATATAACCCTTGTCCTTGTTTTTTCCAACATATTCATGTCTATTATGTGCAACCCTTGGCCTTATGTGTGACATTGCATGAAATCATGGGTTGTCCTTGTTGATCTTGATTCGTGGTGCCATGATCTATATCATGCACTTTTACTATGTAGGTTGCTTTAGAGATGGTTATTGTATTGCATGCCTCATAGATAAATATACCTAAACATGAGAATTGTATGCCTCACATTCAAATATGTTATATACATGTTTCAATGACAATTACATACAATATTCTATGATAACATACTCTCCACATGATGACATGGTTATATGTGATTATATCTATATCACATGATACAATCAGCTCTTCTTTTGAGATGAGTGACTTACAAGCTACATTCCTTATCTCAAAAAGGGAAAACCATAGTGGGATTTTATTACAGATCCAAACCTCCATGAATAAACAAAATCATATTTGGGATAGGATACAAGTTTTAACTATTTTGAGTACAATTTTCAAATATTTAAAGTAATGCAAAATCAAAATCTATGATAAATTATAGGTTTCAAAGATTCAAATTAATTTAGAAATCAAACACATGACATATATTGGCACATTGTTATAGATTATGGGGGCATATGACATGCATATCCACTCACTTTTTAAAGACTCAAACACAATCATACAAACTTGAATGCATATGCAAAATAATTACATGAACATAGTTGAATATTTCACATTCAATTATAATTGAGCATAGAGATACATGGCATTTTATATCATTTGGCACATATTCAGGGGACATGATACTTGTTCATGCTCATATACACATTTTCAAAGTTAAAAAGGCATGATACTTGTTCATGCACATATATATTTTTTTTTGAAGTGCAAAGGGTGTGATACTTGTTCATGCACATTTTAAAATTTCAAAAGTTATAATTTCAAAGGCAACATGTTCATTTCATTTCAAATCTATTTGCACTAAGATCATGTTGGGGGCATGATATTCATCATTGTCTTTTGATCATATAAATAGAATCTAGAGCTATCTATAGCATTGTGATTCGATCTATTATGACTAATGTATATTTGAGTCTAATGACACTCAATGATATTGGCATTACTTCTAGTGAACCCATTGTGTGTTTCCATTTTTTTTTACAAGTGATGTAAATTTGAGTTTAGTGACACTCAACGACCTTGACATCACTTCTAACGAACCAATTGTGGTTCAACCTTATTTTGGATTAGTCCATTTGGTATTTTTCCAAATTCATGAGGGTTGGAATATGCATCTTTACAAATCAAAAGCTTGATTAGTTATTCAAAATTGATAATTGATCAATCTTAATTTGCTAATGGTTCAAATGTTCCAAGTCATTTGATAAGGCAACATATTTCTCCAACATCTTTCATAGGTTATGAAACAACATGGTTTCATCTCTTTATAGGTGTACTCCTTCCTTTGTCTCTTTTCAATTTTCAATTTTAGAGTTTCAACTTTTTCAAATTTCAAATATGGATAAATGAATAATTCATGTATTGTTGTAGGGTTTACAAAAATAAGTGTTCTACACAATTAGAGTATCCTCTCAAAGACAATGTGTTATACACACCCAAGGTTTGTTTTTTTCTCCTTTATCTAATAATTTCATTACTAGAATAAAGAGGGGAAAAATGTAGACACCTAAATCTGGTCATAGTTACTTAACAATGCTATTTCTTGACACATCTTAACCATTCAACTTGTGTCTAAATACATGATTCTTATTTTCTATTCCTCTAAGACATTTATCTGTATGTAGACTTAATCTTGTGTTCATCATCATTACTACACTTAAATTTCCAAGTTATAGAAAAACCTTTGGCACATCACTCTTAGATTATCTCCAACTCAAGATGGTTGTTCTTGATTCTATGAGATACATCCATGCTAGGTAGACAAGTCTGTTGCTTGAACCTATCCACCTAACATGACCTCATCCTGTACTAAATAATGGGTAGTTTCTAATATTTAAAATATCTATTCAGGTCTTTTCATTCATTTTATAAGGTCTACTAAAGGAAATTATCAAAAGGTTTTTTTATAAATATAAATCAAAGATGATTCATTATTCCTAGCTTGACACTATATATTGATCACTTACACGCTATTGCACATTGAGAAAATCTACCCTATTCTTCTCAAATTCAAGATCATTTCTTCTTAATGTTTTCTAAAATAAGCATATTTCCATATTTAGCTAGTTGCAAATTAAAATTGTTAATAATTGTATATCTTTAGCATTCTGATATCTGTCAAGTTTTACACTTGGTAAATAACATATTAATTGTTAAATAAAAAATAAGGTAAAATAATAATCATAATGACATTGGTATATACCTTTGTACAATTATGAATATCATGCATGACATTGTTTGTATTGTTATTATGCCCAATACTAAGAGAACAAATGTGTATATTCATCAGAGGCATAATGGTCTTTGGGTTTTTAGGTATAATCACATTAAGAATAAAAGTATCCACTAGAGAATGGTGTAGGTGCTCTAAGTGGAGGCTTAAGAATATTGGTTTCAGGAGGAACATTAGCCTCACCATTAGATGGAACAGACTCATTCAATAGTGGTTTCTCATTTAAAGAATATTTGCTCTAAATTGGTTCATTACAATCTTTAACAAGAAAATAGATCATACCATCAAGCTCAATAAGATGATTAGTAGTGTACTCCTCAAACTATTCCTTAGTCATGTTTTCAAAGTCTAGTGTGTATGTTAAATTTTGTAGCATATTATAAAAAACATATTTATTGGTCTATATTTGTTTGTATCATCTCTATCACTATTATTTCCATCATATGAATAAGCATGATCATGTAATCATGCCTTGTCATAGCACTAAACCTCATATTCATGTGGAAAAACTTATTGAGTAGGAGGGTCATTTTAAAATATTGGCAACTTGGGAACCCTAATGGTGTGTAAAAGGTAGTTATATGAATTTACAAGTATCACCAGTCAACCTAACATTATGTCTAGTAGGGTTGGTTGATCTAGACCTCCTCAACATATGTTAGGAGCATGAAATGTCACCAAGAAGTAAACAATAATATATGAAACCCTATGTAACCTTTGAATAATGTAAAAACTTAAGGGAAAATGGTAACTAGGGTTTGATCAAGCATGTAAAGGGAGGACACAAATATGAAAACAATCATGAAATCCTAGGATGATGAAGGTTTGGGAAACCCTAGGTTGTGTGAAAGAATTTGTTAGAGTTCACTATTTATGTTTACCCTAATTCTAATTTTATGTAAAATAAGGATAAAAAATTTCACCAATGAATAAATTTAAGCATATGCAATAATAAACTACAAAAATCAGATCCACCCTAGTGTCAGAATTAAGAACATAGCTCAAGTGTGGCATAATAATGATAAATATAATGTAAAGAGGAGTAAATACGTTGGAATGATAACCCCTTAATTGTTTATGGAAATATGAACATGGAATATGACTGTGTACAATGTCTACCTCAAGTGTGTGAAATATGAGTCTCTAGGCAAATGCATCACCAATTATGAGTTTGACCATTTTAGACTTATTGCTAGGTAGATTTAAAATTGAGTTTATCTATGACCATAAATTATGACTTGGACATGTTTTATAGATCTACACTTTTTATCACTATATCACTATTTGATCGAAATCTATCATATGCACTTATATTCCTATTTTATTAGGCATAATCTATGTTTTTTCTTCTTTCTTGACTTAATGTGAAACAAATAACAAACAAAGTGTTATGGAGTTGGAAACCAACAATATGGGCTTGCAAACTATGCATTCCATGTGCTGTAATTAGACCTCCACGTAATTCTAAGCGTGTGTAAATAAAATATCTCAAGTAAGGGCTTTGAATATCTTCTTCCTTGGAAGTGATGATGCAACTACATGCAAAGCTAAACCTTCATTTGGTATGAGAGGGTGAGGATAAATTAAATTACAAATCTATCATAAGTGTGTAAGATGATAGGCAATGAAGCTCATCTTTAAGTGGGAGGAATGATGAAGTTTGATGTTAGGTCCTCTCCCTATGTGAAGAATTATTTCTCCTTTTGATTTCCCTCATTTATGTCTCTATGAAAATGAATTGATATGACTTTGTATAAATATGTTGTTATAGGAAAAGTTACTTGTCCAAGTTGAGTCTCAAAATGATAATAGGTTATGATTAAAGTGTAAAATTTTTAAATAAGGGTAGAAAAACCAAAAAAAAGGCCTTGGGCAGACTCATCAACTAAAATGTGATTGATGAATTTGACCAAGGTAAACTTATACAACCTATGAGTTTGATCATGGGTAGATACGACTCAAATCTTGAGGCACAACATGGAAATGTGTGATATTTATAGCTAACAGATATATTTTAGTGAGTGTTAGATATGTTTATGAGATTAAAGGACTGAATGGGAAGCTAAGAGTGGGTATGGACAAATTCTAAAATATGCAATTAAGCACAATTAAGTAAATATAATAAATGAGGGAAAATACACTAATAAAAAGGGTCTTATAGAAAATTTATGCATCTATATCAGACAAGAAATAATTGATAAAGCACAAGAGTAATGTGTGAGTGTCACACTCCCTTGGTGGGCAATATATCTCAATCTAAGTGAAATAATGACATGCTCCAATATGGACAAGATATATATAATGTAAGTATTTGAGTATCATGCCCCTTGGTAAGTAATATATAATAAATGAAGTGCCAATGTAGTATAAGATATGACCCTTAATGGGTGAAATATAATCAAGACATGAGAGCACACAAGGGTCATTGACCCAAAAAATGCATGATATGTATCATGGAAACATAGGCAAGGAAATAAACATTTGCAAATCATGGTTAATAAGAGATATAGGGGCAGGTGGAAATCAAATCACAAAGTGGAAAACAATATAAAAATCAAGTGTAAGTACACAAATAAAAATATGTGAAATGCCAAGAAATAATTAATAGGAGTGATAATAAAAAAGTAGCAACTAAAGCCAGGTGGTCAATGAAATCTTCAAAAACCATAGCATAAATGAAAATAACCTATCAAAAACAAGAAATAAAATTATTATAAATGTGAAAATAAATGGAAATAAAATGCCACCACAATACACCTATAGCCAACTGTGAATCCATGGCTATATAGTGTAGTGTAGGTGCCACATCTAACAAAATAATACTGGGTGAATCATTCTATTGTACTTAAATAGATAGTGAAGCGTTTAAACCAAAAATTATGTTAGTAAATCCAATCAACGTGAAGAGAATAATAGACTTGATAAAATAAAATGAGAGAAGTGATACTAACAAAATCCTTAAGTTAATAGAATAAGAAAAATTACATACACACAAGATTACATAGTACACATAATTTCACCTAGGAAAACCCTTTTGGGTAAGAAATTCAGCACAATAACTCCTTATTTATTGTATTTACTTAATTATTTACAATACAATAATGTAATACCAAGTTTTGATTTTCCCTACTATATGTGTGAGGATATATATGCACATCAATAGGTAATCTTCAAAGCGGTATTATAATAACACGGGTACCAAAACCATAAGCTATATAAGACATGGGATAAAACCACCCAAATACATACCAACATGGTCTCAAAATTATTTGGGATGTTATTTTGAACTTCCCTGAGGGATATCATCCCATCCAGATGAAGGAAAGCCCCATTCTAGCTCTACAATCTAGTAAAGTGTAAATCATGGAAAATATACAACACATTTCCAACACAATGATACCATTAAGTCTGGAAGAATCATTATAGGATATACATATAAAATCTATGAACTTCCGTTATCACATATTTGAATTGAATCTAATAAGACATTGTTATCAAGATTGATGTCTTTCGTGCAATGATATGTATAATTGAGTTCGACTTGCCTTGGAGTCATACTATCTACTAACTATTTCTTTATTTTATTTGGTGTTTGTATTTGATCTTAAGTCAATTTTTTCTTAGGTACCCATTTGAGTTTATATTTATTCATCTTGTGGGTATTAACATAATGGCATTTATGATTTGGTGTTTAACTGGGCTATCTTTAATTTCAATATCACCATAGTCAATAAGGTTCCAAATTTTGTTCTTCAAAGTGAAGCATCAATTTATTGAATGACCTTTAACTCTATGACACTCAAAATAAAAATCACGTGTCTTGATGGATAACTAAGTAATCATGTTGGAATCAAGTATATAATTCAAAATTATACATGGACTATCAAAAAAAGTAATAAATTGCATGAGTTCCTTATGATAAGGTGCATGGTTATTTTGTGGTTTATCTATATTAAATTTGATAAATTTATTAGTATCAATCATTTGAATCACACAGTCATTGAGAATTGAGTAGCTTATGGGTTATTATTGGTAATGAAACATGCTAATATTGTCTCTTCTAACATATTAAAGGAATATATAGATCCACTAATTGTTGTGTGAAACCAATCTAAGACATGGTCTATCAAGCTTCCTAGAAAGATCATAAGTAATCATGTGTCATGATGAATATATTTTCCAAGAGAAGCATAAAAGGTCTTGAGGTGATCATAGGGATTTCCACATCCATTTAATAGAGTGAGCTCAGGCATGATAAAACCCTATAGAATATGAGACATTATAAACTTGGGGTATATGATTTAAAAAAAAAATAACATGAGAATAGACCCTAGCATTAGGCTCAAGGGAGTGAAGAGATAAAAGTTCAAGTTGTCTTTATAATTCACTGATTGTGCCCATCATAGAGACTATATCGGAAGTTGGTATAGTTGTGGTACAAATTGGATCACTCAAGGGGAGAAGTTCATCATTATTTACGACATGAACCATAGTAGGCCTAGGTAAGGGAGTGGGAAATTCTTATTGAATTAGTAACACATGGGAAGACACACAATCACTAAGCACATATGGAATCACAAAAGGAGGAGAAAAATCATTAGAAATAATATAAATATAATTTAAAACACAAGCATAATTTTGACTAGTTAGTTCTCTTAACATGTCTATAATCTTATCAATACGAGGAGGATTTTCCATAAAATATATTCTAATAGTTTCAATAGATTTGACATCCCTATACTATGCATTCATTTGAGCTTCAACGCCATAATCATCATTTATAGACCAATAATTATATTGAGAGGCATTGGAATTAATATCAATCTCAATGTTGATATTCAAAGAATGAGTAGGAAGATAAACATTTTCATTCGTGTGTTATATTCTATACAAGAGTCAATGTGTTGTTGTGCACACCTAGGTTTAAATCTATATTACCCTAGGTTTTGAAACTAAGACATCTTTCCTTAATAGTTGAATTCTGTATACTAAAATTTTGTGTTCCACAATCATGAGGGCTCATATAAAGATGATAAACACCCAAGACATTCATATTATTTGCATTTTCAACTGGTCTTACCCAATTAAATCTTATTTTTCATAGTCTTTCATTAATGACATCCTCATTGTAATAATTATCAAATACATTAACATAATAATCACAAAGACTATCTTCTACATCATTGTGAAAATTCATGGTATTCATAAAAGTATTTTAAAAAACATAAAGCAATACATCCAAAGGGTGAGCCATTGCAGTTACACTAGGGTTTAAAGCAAACATAAATTACTTAGAGCTAAAGAGATTTAACAACACAACCCTAAGCAAAAATAACACTAGGAATATGCACGCTATAATCTTGATAAGAGGGCACAAAACAAAGACAATATTTGAAGATACCCTAAGATAAGCACAAGGAACTAAGCATGGTGATGGAGAAACAAATGAGCACAACCCTAGAAAAAAATATATCAATGACAATCACAACAATATCCAACCTTAGAAGGAAAGGGAACATGCAAGGAAATGTAGATAATAGTAGTCACATACAAGGGGTAACCCCAATAAGATGGGACAACAATGGAAGGATTTAGGAAATCCTAAGCCAAATTAGATTCAAGAAAGACATAAACTGACCCTAGAAGGTGTGAAAGGGTATGAAACGCTAAGATTGAGTACAAGAAATCATAAGTTCAATAAAATTTTTAATGGAAAATGGTTTTAGGTTAAGTACACTACACTAATCCACTAAAACAAGGCATACACCAAAATTGACCTAAATAGAATAAAAAAATAGTAAATATATATCTAACTTGTGTAACAACATGGGCTTAAAATGCTTGAAACTTGACAAAGGAGGCTTGTATAAAAATACCTAAATTATGACTATTCTGTGTCCTAACAACAACTGAAAATATTGAAAAATAGGTTCTGAAGCAGTGTAAAAGCAAACCCAAAAAAATTGTAGAGATTTGGCAATGTGTAGAAAATGACCATTATCAAACTAATTATATGTCGAATGTTGGTTTAATACTCGTAAATGATGTTAAACCAATCTATAACTCTAAAGATGTCTTTAGTAACTCTTGCTTGTTCGAAACCTCTCTTGGATTATCAATTCGATTTGTAAAACTTTCAAAATTCCTTCTCCTTACTCCAAGGCTTAATCCACTTCAAGAGACCTTCCAATAATATAAAAAATTGGGAGCTATTTTGAGGGCCCTACCTCATTTAGAATCCTTTTCTTAGACAATTTAGAAATCAACAATCATGTGGTCCAACAAGCAATCCAGTGTGTGCGAATGTCTCAACCCTTTATCCCTATGAATGAGATGCAAGCAAGTAGTTGATTCTATATACTTTTTCACCAATCTTTCTTTTGGTACAAATATGCAACTAAAACACTTCAATAGATAACAATGCAATGATAAATCAAAGTGTAAGCAAATCCTTAGATGCGGTATCCCCTAGTTCTGCTTGATACTTGTTTATGAATGCGTTATTATGCTTACGTATATATAGACTTCTCAAATTTAAATTAAGACCTTAGTAACATACAAATCAACATTAGTCAATAATCAACGTACAACAAAAAATTAAGAAACTAAAGAAGGGCTAAAGGACCCATAACCAAAATGACCATTATCGAACTAGTTTGATAGTGGTCATACTAGTATCGAACTACAAAAAAGAATTTTTTAGAGGTGTTGGTCAAAGTGACATAAAACCCCAAAAAACAAAGATGTAAAAATAATATAATTATTTATTAACATCTCGAAACAAATAAATAACTAATATAAAAGTTTCAAATATTTCGAGTTGAATAAAGATATTGCTATTAACTTTAAATGAAAAAAAAAACTATACAAAAGCTAACCTAAAAAAAAAGTGCTAATAAACTCTTGATAAGAAATCTATATATAAATACCAATAACATAAAAGTCATGTCCTAAAATTAAGTGTTTACACCTTCACTTAATCTCCAAGATATATGAAGCAAGAATCTATACCATATTTTGCGAAAAAGGAGATTGAAATCCCGAAACCAAGAACTCTATAATATGCAAGGGAACTCAGAGCATATGACACAACCTTTGTACTTCAAATCCTTCCTCACCCTTCCAAACTAAACATTTGGAAATTTTTTGTAGCCGACTGTCGTTTTTAGCAAATACTTCAATATAGGATTATCATCGATATATATTTTACCACTGGTTTTGAGTTAGTGTTATTGTCGTTCGGGAACTATGAGCATTTGAACGATTCAACATTACACAGCAGATAGCGGTGCGGATCGCAGCACCAAATTTCAGCTAATTTAAATCTGCTGTAATTCATCTGGTAAACAGTTAAGACCTCTCTAGATTTTGGACTTCTATTTATATCAGAGTCTGCTATCTATCATTACACTCGCCAGCGAAAATATAATTGTTTAAGCAATATTTTGTTTTTGTTTTTGGTTTTCATCTTTAGGGCATGATTTATATTTGCGGTTTTGGTATTTCGAACTGTCAGAAGATTCAAAGCCTTTTCTGGCCGTAAATTTCAGGTTGAGGTCTGAATTAAACTATCAGAAGACTCAAAGCCTTTTGTCGCCTTAAATTTCAGGTTGAGGTGTGTATTAAACTGTCCGAAGATTCGAAGCCTTTTCTCGCTGTAAATTTCAGGTTGAGGTCTGTATTAAACTATCAGAAGACTCAAAGCCTTTTGTCGCCTTAAATTTCAGGTTGAGGTGTGTATTAAACTGTCAGAAGATTCGAAGCCTTTTCTCGCTTTAAATTTCAGGTTGAGGTCTGTATTAAACTGTCAGAAGACTCGAAGCCTTTTGTCGCAGTAAATTTCAGGTCGAGGTCTATATTTGCCGTGAATAGAGAAAAAATTAGTAAATACATAAGAAAACCCTAAACCAATGAATGGTTTCTATTTTTTGATTTCCTAAATTCTCCTATGCGTTTATCTGGTAACCTATGGATTCGCTTTTTGTATCCTTGCCAAGTAGATATGAGATAGGAATTTAAAATCTCATTCATAAAATTTTTGTTTCTTGGCAGGGTTTTGAGAAGATGTCAGGAAATGCAGATGATGTCTCCTCAATACTTGATACTTCAAAGGCAGAGCGTTCAGTATGGCTTATGAAGTGTCCTCAGGTTGTTGCTCGAGCATGGAAAGAATATGGTGATGCAGGTCAGCCTTTAGCCAAAATAACTGTGTCAGTTGACCCACTTAAGACAAATGATCAACCGGTTGAAGTAAAGGTTTGTCTTTTAATTTTTAAATGTTATATTTTACAATTGCTTATATGTTTTTCAAAATATTTTTCATTTATTTGGTAAATGGATACATATTTGAAACCAGGCAAGTCAAAGAGCTCTTCATAGAAATGAGCAGAGCAAACAACAGTTATTGTACAAGTCTACCTAAGACAGCATTTATCCTTTCAAAATCCCTATTTTAAATTTATACTCTGTCTACAACCAAATATACAAGAACAACTTTTAAAATTACATTAGTTTTGTTAAAAACATCCAATTTGGAAAGCAGTTACCATCCGGCTCAATGACTGCAACTAACCTGGGAAATGTGAAGGGGGATGAATTAGTGATTAGGCCCACTAGCCACCCTGAAATTAGCAAGGCGGTCAGCCCCATTAGCCTCTCTAAACAAATGCAACCAAAAAATAAACAAAAGCTGAGTTGTGAGAAATTTTCCTTTTTCAAGAATAGCTTTAAGATGCCAATCATTGCAGGAGTTTTTAGAAATAGCATTTAGGATAACTTGTGAATCTCCTTCTGCTTCTAAATACAAAATGCCTTGCAACAATGATTGCCTTAGGCCTTCCACTAGCGCCATGGCTTCCGCACTGTTGTTGGTTTCTGACAGCAGATTTATAGTGTAAGCTAAGACAAGGTTGCTAGATGAATCACGTAGCAGTTGTCCAGTGCCAGACAGGCTTGGATTTCCCTGGGAGTTGTCTAATTTGATCTTCACGAGGTGCCGTGCAGCGAACTTCAACTCTTTGATTTTCTTTTACCTCTCCTTATCGGTAGAATTTTTGCATGTTGGTAAAGTAGATATTGTTATTTCTTGCACAACTGCTGGTTTAGATTCCTACCACAGCCATTCTATGCAATTTTTGGGTCGTGTCTAAAGTTTTGTAGTACCTCTCTTTACATAACTGTTATCGTAGTTTTTAAACCAATGTTCTGGAATAAGTAAAATTAGTTAGTGGCTTGTGAAAAATGTATTTTCCAGGAATTCCTCACTGTATGCACATTTAAGTTTTTGTGAAGTCCCTACCATTTTTGTTTAAAACGTTTTTGCTATGAGAGCAGATCAAAACGTCATCACTAGGGTAATGTGATTTTTGAATTGATATCCCCATATACATGTCCAATATCTTACAATGAAGATCTTTTTTTGTTTGCAGGTTGTAGATCCAACAGCACCTGCTACGATCAATAAAAAGGTAATAGTTTGTTTTAGGAATAAGTGCAAGTTAACTCTAATCTAGAAGAGGAGAAGACTACATCTTGAAAATAGAAAAATGTTTCATACGTAACTCCTAGTGATCGATGTCTCTATTATCTTGGCATGAGGATTTTGATGCCATATGAACTACAATGGCTTATCTCAATTTCATTGTAACTGCAGGCTGAGATGCATGAGACATCTTCCACTACTAACCAAAGAAAGCCAGCTCGAAGCAATAAATCAGAGGTAATTATCTTACTGGTGATATGTATGATTCCATTGCAGAATATATTTATTAAGTGACCCTAAAATACATTTTTCAGTGTCTGTTAATGACATGGAATGGCATCCAACAAATAAATTTTCATTTTTCTACTCATGCAAATATATAATCTTGAAAATATGAAATGAGATTTTAAATATATGAAGATACGACTAACATTCCAGGCACCAACTGTTTGTGTTAGTGATATGAACCAAGGCTGACTAACATTGCAATAACAAAGTTTTAGGATATTGTGCTGTCTATTGCATGGCTGACGGTACAAGGAAGTGAAACAAGTACATAGCATTAATTATATCTTTATTTGTACGACAAGTTTTTTTTCTTGATAGTGGAAGATGTTGTTATTCATATTAAAAATGGGCCAAGCCGCTCAAGTTAGAATTAAGCTTGTAATACCCGGAAGGAGGCTTCAAATTGGCCCTCCTTGACAATCCAATAGCTAAATTATTTTATTCTATAAGGCATTTTAGCTTCAGCCACAGGTCTTTGAGCTGCTTGCTGACTATACTGTATACATACGCAGTCCGTCTGTAATAGATGAACATAACTTAACTGATATATTAAGCACCAAAGTATCCTTTGAAAACTGATTACTAAGGAAGGAAGATGGACATCCCAACAAACACCCATTTTCAAACTGGTATGCAGATAAGGGCAGGTTTTCCACTATTGAGCTATCTTAAAAACTGCGTTACTATGAGGAGTCTGAAAACAAACTAGGCTGATTCCGTAGCTCATGAGAAAAGCCATCACTAGTATGCCAATAAAATATATAAATTATGGCCTTATCTATAGACTATATAGCTTTCCTTGCGTGTAAATGTCGGAAGAGTATAGAAATTAAAATTTTCCAGAAGAATTGACTAACCAGAGCTCCTTGCTTCATTCATTAATAGCAGAGACTGTAAAACATGGTTAACACACAAATTTTGAGAGTTATGTGATTGTTGTACTGTCATAGCTGCTTCTGCCTCCCCATTGCCAAGATTATTACCACCATCCCTATCTGAAGGGTCTTACAAATTGCCATTACATTGTTTGAATCTCTGGGCAGGAAACATAAGTTTTATTCAGTCTGTGAGAAAGTCAAACTTAAATTCCAGGGTGTCCGTATGTTCTTGAGTAGAAACATTGAACCTGTGAATCAATTGCAGAGTTTTATATGTAGATCCCACTGGGAAGTCCATCTTTTGTTTTTTCCAAGACCTCCCCTGCAGCACTCTTAAAAAGTTAAGTACTTTCAGCAAAGGATGAGTTGAATTTGTGTAAAAGGGACTCTTAAGGACAAATGAAGAGCTACCAGAGATAGAGACTCCTTCTTGATTTTGATAACTTTCCCCGCTATAATTTTCATATAGCTCATATTCTCCTGTGTATGTCAAAATCTGAATTTCTGAATAACTTGCTACTTGAGGAGGCCTCCTGCATAAGTTGGGCCCAATTGATTTGCTGTATCACAATTATTTTGTTTTGCATGTTCCCTTTCATGTACATCGCACTTGGTTGGACCACTAAAGCCTTAAAGTTGCTTCTTGGCCTTTAATGGGCTTCTTCACAATTATTTTATTACACTTGTCCCCATTCATGTTGTTGTACGCAATCATTTGTCTTTTGGAAGCAGTCCCATTTGGGAGCTCCTCTTCAAACCTGCTCAGTTTGCATATGCCTTGATAACGATTGTGAGAGTGAATTGTTTTTCTTCATGTCATCCATTTGCATTTTGACATGAAGCTTAACAAGGTTGTTCCTGCTGAATTTGTTTTTGGTTCAAATCTGCTTTAATCACACGGGTATGAACATTTTTGAAGCAGTAATATCTCTCCCCATTAGGGACCTCATCGGCAAACCCACTCAGTTTGCACATGTCTTGAGAGCATTTGTGAGAGTGAATTGTTTGCTTGATGTCATCCATTTACATTTTGACATGAAGCTTTTGTCTTCCTTGCTCCAACTAGTCTAAGAATGTTGTTCCTGCTGATTTTTTGGGTCTCAAATCTTGCTTTAATCATATGGGCATGGAATCTTTCCCTTTTGCTAGGGATTTTGTATCTAAACCTAGCAATAAATGGCATGTGCATGTGCAACAAATATGTGTTTCCTTAAAAAATCCAGTGCTTCCTTCACCAAAAGATGATGCAAGTTGTTAATCAGTTTCAGGAAACTGTGCAGGAAAACCATGTTTTCCTTGTGAAAATTGTAAAATTTCCATCGAATGTGTGTGGTGGCAGAACACACAAACCAGCGCCTAGTGCAGCCTAAGGCCATCACACCTAGTGCAGTAGAGGAGCATGTAGAGGATGCAGAATCAAGAGTTGAAACCCTGTTTTCTCTGATGGCAAATGTTATCTTCCAGTCGAAGATGAAATTACCAAGGACATTTCTAGATATTGCCAGGCACTAAGGGAGGATTAAAATCAATTATTGAAGAATTAAAACTGTAAGTGAATCTCCTGTTTTGCAGTGTACATACACTCAATTATTATGGAAAGAAAGAAATATGAACGATACTCGTATATCATAATGTATATTCCAATATGTTTAAAGACATGGTACTGGTAATTTGATGGTTTAACCATGCTTCTCCATGTCTTCAACCACTTTTAGCAAACCTGGCTTCTGCAACAAGATTCTAGATCAGCATGAAAACTTTTAACTCCCTGATTGCCCTTTATGTTCTCTCATAAAATTGTGACTTGTGTTGGAAATTCCTCAATAGGAACATCAAATACCATTCAAAGAATTTATGGTTACCCGTGATTCTGAGTGGATATTCTAATCAATTGTTATCTGAAGAGCCAAGGAATTTAAAATTCCATTCCGGCTTAAATTTATAAACCCGCAAACTTGTTTCACGGGATTGAAATTCCATTAAATAAAAAATAAAATCCAAATAATTTTGGAAATTTCTGAATTTTTACAATGAAATATGGCAAATTTGGTGAGATAGGTGTAAATAATTTGCATGTACAAGTAAAGGAGTTGGAATTATATTTTGTAATTCTTAGGATTGTGTTATGGTAAAAAAGTATAACAAGTTTGTAAAAAATAAAATCCAAATAATTTTGGAAATTTCTGAATTTTTACAATGAAATATGGCAAATCTGGTGAGATAGGTGTACATAATTTGCATGTACAAGTAAAGGAATTGGAATTATATTTTGTAATTCTTAGGATTGTGTTATGGTAAAAAAGTATAACAAGTTTGTTGATATGTAGGAACCGGTAAAACAAATTGAGATGTGTATTTCCTTTTTTTCAATTTTTCTTTTTGTCATTTTTTTGATGCACATCATTGTCACTTGTCAAATTGTTTATGAGTGTAGTTTATGATGGAGCTGATGGCAAATGGATCTGTAACTGCACCCAAGAGCTATTCCTTGAACATGTCTGCTGATATTGTCCCCATGTGTATTTTGTCAGAGACAATTCAAGGTAAGGTTTATAACTATTTTCTAAAAAAATGTTAATTTTTAATTTATAGGCTGAGTTATTTCTCTAGTTGATTAATTACAGATAAGATACCATGCAAAGAATGAAAGTAGTCTTTAGTGGAACACAGAAAAATTCTTCAGCGACCATTCAGAAAAACTGATCTAACAAAAACTTTCACCGTTCATAACAAATCAGGCTAGTAAAATTTAAAGAACAGGTGCTACATCAATTGGGTCCATTTACTGCACCTGACCAGCCCCACTCATGCCGTTCCCCCCTCTCCTCCTCTGCCCTAACGCACACCATACATGCACATCTACTCATAAGTAAATATTGATTATTTATTTCATCTACTTTGAAACAAGCAAACATATTTGAAACAAGGGGGAATGAATTCGACGCTTCTACTTTGAAACATATGTGAAGTGATATGATATGGATCTATCGATTTGATGCTTATACTTTTTCACTTATTGAGTGCATTCTGAAACTTGTCCCTCTTTAACAATTGTAATGCACAATATTTAGGAGTCATGTAACTTGATGCAATCAACTGCTTACAATAAGGCTCTCTATTGTGCTTGTTTAATGCCTGTCATAATAAGGCCAGATATGGATGTTTTGAAAGGTTGAGTAGACAATTTTTATCGAACATTTGAAGTGTTTACATCAAATGGGAAAGAATATCGTGTACTCAAAAAGTAAATACCTTTAAAAGAAATAATATGCAAGTATACGATATACAGGATAGTTCTACGACAAATTTACAACATACAATATATTCCCATGACAAATATATAAATATACAACAGACAATATACCTCTGTGACAAATATACAAATAATAAATATAAAATATACAATATAATTTATGACAAATATACAATTTTTTATAAACATTTGCAATGCCATATGTCAGAGTGTGAAGAAGTGCCACTCTTTCTGGTTTACAGATGAATTACCAATAACTTACTGGAAGGGTGTAATTTGAGTTCCAAAATGTGTCACGAACATGGATTACACATGCTAGGTTCCTGGTATTATTGGTTTGCTGGCTATTGTAAATACAAACCCTTCTAAGGTCCATGCAAGATCAATGTTTTCCTAGCTGGAGTTGGATCAAATGTTGTGCGTTTTGCCTTCAGAATGTCTTTAGTAGTAAGTAGTGATACTAATAGAAGGTCCTTACGGCAGAAATTAAAACCACACGTTTGCATATGCATTTATAGGCAAGGTAGCTATTGATGGGAAAGTTGAACACAAGTTTGACATGAAGCCCCACAATCAAAACATTGAAGACTACCGCAGGTTGTGTCGTGAAAGAACAAACAAATCTAGCGTCAAAACAAGACAAATTCAGGTCTGTTGTCTTTTTCTTTCTTGTTTATTTTTTTGAGGAACAAATGGCAAAGTGAATTATTTATTAGAGCAAGCTAATTAATTACAAATTAAGTATTTTTTCATGTAATTAGGCTATTGAAATCCCTCTTTTCATCTTTTCTACTCCAGATGATAGATAATGACCGTGGAGGCTACAATCCAATGCAAGGGATGATGGATTTTTCATCGTTTAATTCGAAGGTATGGGAACATTGGCCTGTACCTCATAATGTCGCTTCTCTTCAAGGACATTAGCACTAGTTGCATTTGTTGTCACTTGTTTCACGCCAATTGGCTGGAACTGTGTACATTTAGCCAAAAAGGCCAATGCAAGTTTAATGGTACTCTATGTCGAGGGTTCAGGAAACTCACTACTTGTGTCTTTGCTGTTATGTGAGTACAGGATAGAAAGGGTGCTGCTGCACCGATTAAGACCCAAGAAATGAAGAGAACTAGAATGGACAGAAATGAGCTGGAGAATATTTTATTCAAGCTTTTTGAGCGGCAATCTAACTGGACATTGAAACAACTTTTGACAGAAACAGATCAGCCTCAGGTGACTATCTATCCGCATGCACTTTCCGGGAGGATTGTGATTACAAACTCCTGGCTGTTATTGAAGTTTGTAGGTTTAATTTGAAGTGTCTATTATGAAGAATAGGACGGTTTTTAATATTCACATTGAGTGAAATTGGTAGTTTAAAAAAGGTTACCATGGTCTATAAGCTCGTCTTGCCAACATTGCTCTCTTCTCATTCCCACATTATTAAATCAAAATCATAAATAACTGGCATACATGTTATAGGCACATTATCTCCATCTATTTAAAAAATTTCTCTCTTTGGTAATGCAGTGCCTTGCCATTCATAATTTTTTTTGGTATTGATGTTTCTTACATACATTTTTATATTTCCTACAGCAATTTATAAAGGAGATACTGATGGATCTTGGCAATTACAACAAAAGGGGTGCAAATCAAGGAACTTACGAACTAAAACCTGAATATAAGAAAACTGCTGAAGACATGGAGGCAGAATAGATTTTTTAATATTTTTGGAAAGGGATTTAACATGTATCATTTTGAAGTTGTTTTCAATGGTCATGTTTAAAATAAAAAATCCAAACATGTAAAAAGAGGCACTAAAAATTGCCTTTCATACATTATATTTTGCAAAAACAAAATCCATTATCAAAGGGAAATGTTCCCATGGACTAAGAAAACTTGAGACATGAGACTCTCAATGTTAATGACCTCCCTGATTGATATTTCTCCGTGAATACAGGGAAATAATAGGATTTCTACTTGTAAATGTTTAGAAAACTAATCTACACCAAGTGGTTGTTGAACAATTATTGTCCGATTGTACATTTTAGGTATTGTCTATGAGATTTAGAATAAGCCATTTCTTTAAATGGGGAAGTTGGTTTTATGTAGTCTCAGGCAATGGAGGTGCAGGGCATATTGGTCATTATTTAACGTAAAGGAGTGGCAAAGTTTATTTTGGAAGCTTCTTTTGGTGCTTGTTTTGTCCATTTGTGTTTGTCTCCCCTGGTTTTACGACTTGAGATTAATATTGCATTTTTCACAGTTTGATATTCAACTATATTGGGTCTTGTAATAATTCTCTGTTTTCTTTGGATAGACATGTTTTCTTTATATTGGGAGTTGGCACGTTCAGCCTTTGCAAACAATTCAGTTGCAGCGAAATGAGGGATGTCAGAACAGAACAATGGAAAGATCCCTATTGACATCTCATAGCTTTATGATACTATTATCTTTTTTTCATGAGCCTAGTTCATTTAATTAAAATATCAAATGGATTGCCATTGAATCATACTTTCTTTGTAATTAACTGACAACTAGCATTCGCTTTGTATAACTCAACTGCCTTAAATATACGACAAATAGCCAGAGTTAGTGGCATAACATTTGAAATACACAAATTATGGATCTTAGCCCCATTATAATGTGTTGTGAAGGTTATGTATTTCTAGGCCAAGCTCTTGAGAATATTTAAAGTCTAGGTGTTGTTTTTGGATAGTTTATCTCATTCTATTCTAATATATACTTAATTTTTTTGTTCTTAATGTTCCATAGGACAGTTTACGGAAACCCTAATCTAATATAACTTGTGGAAACTATCATAATACTGTCCTGATTACTATTGGAACACTATTAAAAAACAATCTCGTGAACCCTTCTCCATCATGCAATATGACTCTTTTGCTTATTTTCTGTCATTGCATTCTTTGTTATCATATGAATTTATCTCACTGATCAACTTGCACCTCATCTTGCTTATTGTACTTGATTTCAATTTATTTTCAGCTTTGAATAGAAAAATCATTTGCATTAAAAAAAAAAGCTTACTTATGATAATTCCATGTTAACAAGCTTACCTATGATGATTCCATGTTAACAAGAAGGAAACATGGTTATATTATTCATTTATTAGCTCAATTATCATACACAAATGGTGATGTCTAACCATCCCATGCTCTAATACTTTTGTACTCTTAATTTCTTAAATTTAACTACAAGGATGAAGTGGATTTTAGTAGGAAAACATTTCCATCAATATTTGTTGGGCTTCTTCCACTTATTGGTTGCCATACCGCATAGAGAGAGAGAGAATTAATGTAAGTGTTAAGTTAAAGAATGAGGTTTGTAGAGGTGTAGAAACCTAATTTTCATACAAGTCTCTTTTTCTATGGTATCTTTGCTTGTTTTAGCAAACATGGCCTTTTTGTATATATTTGACTATTTTTAGGACATTTTTTACTTGACACTACTCTTTGGCCTTTGAGCCTTTTAAATATTTTCAACATACATTCATTTTAGTTGAGCTTAAGTTATCTATCTTGTGAGCTGCTTGCATCCATTCTAGACATCAGTGTCTCCAATGATATATTCAATGTGTACAGGGGTATTGTCGACCTTGTTTTGTGTATTTTTGTGGGTCTTTTAACCTTGGCTTGTTTTTTGTGCCTTTCATTTTGCATATTTCATTTTGTGTATTATCAACATACATTCATTTTAGTTGAGCTTAAGTTATCTATCTTGTGAGCTGCTTGCATCCATTTTAGACATCAGTCTCTCCAATGATATATTCGATGTGTACAGGTGTACTGTCGACCCTGTTTTGTGTATTTTTGTGGGTCTTTAAACATTGGATTGTACAACATAATACAATGCACCTACATAAAAAATTCCAGAGCAATACAAATTTGACACAGTATAATATATTTAACATCAACAATATAAGGACATGTTTAACGACAAAATTCGTCTAGGGAAAATCCAATGACAGACGGACATGCGCGAAATCTCTTTTAGTTCATAGCTTGTCAAATTACTTCATTTATGTTTTTCACGATTTTTAGCCACAAGGGCAGATGTAAATTATTGTTTTGCATTGTTCTACTCTAGATTTTCATTGTGATCTTAGTTTTATCATATTATTAGTATTAATTCATCCTTGTGCATAAAAAGATAAAATAATTGGTGGACCCCTTTATTCATTGAATGCTAATATATTTTGAAGATTCTCCTTAGGGTTTCATCACTAATTTTTGATTTAATAAACTTGATATCATATCTACATCTTATTTCACATATTTTGATCAAACCCTAGTTTCTTTTCACATCTTTTTGCTTTTGGATTACATCCATCTTTTCAAAATTTGGCGCATACACATTTGTTCCTTAATTGCATATATATTTTGAGTTTTTTAAGAATTTAAACCTCTCAAATCTGATTTTCAGATTTGTATATTGTTTGTGCTTAATACATTGACTTCGCTTTCTTCATGTCGTTCAAGATTATGTGTCATGTTTGGTAAACTTATACCTATGTTGAGTTGTGCTACTTGCAAACTGACATAAATACCTTTATATACCACTCATGTTTCGAAAATGCCAATCATTATTGAGAGGTCTCCTAGTGTTGATACCCTTCCATGTGTGAATGATATTGAGAATGTTTATGAAGAATTTGTCTTTTTATGATCATGATTTTTTCATATGATGCGTATGCTAATGAGGCTAGAGACAATGCTTGCAATAATACGGCTACTTCCATTAGTAATTTTGAGGACATGGGTGAAAGTGATTTAGATGCTTACATTGTGATTGCCCCTAAGGAACTTGATGCTATGATTTTTCTAATTTACGAAATATGAAATAAAATAATTAATAATAAAGAAGCTTTGCTTAACCATATTATGCATCTTGGAGGCTCTACGTCTACATTAGGTGGTGAGGTGAGTGTTATTCATGTTACTATTGATCCTTCTATGCCTCCGCCTACTACTACACTACCTCTTTAGGTAAATTCTTTTATTATTATACAACCTAAGGCTTCTATGATTCCTTCTAATTTAATCCAATGACCAATGTGCCTCTATGATCACATTGTTATATTGCATCCCTTGGTCTCAAATATAGTCAAAATCCCAATCATGCCTCCATTGAAACTATTGTTAATCATTAAAAGCATCAATTTTTACATACTCACATACCAATGCTAATCATACACCTAGTGATGCATCTACTGTTATGGTAATATAATGACTTGTTTACATGCAATTACAACTTACACTAGTTAAAATGTCTAACAAACCTAGCCATGTGGTTTCATCTTATGATATATGACAACCCTTTGGCTACAAAGGTTCTTGTTCACCCCTTGCCTCTTTTTTTGCAAGTGCCTAAATTTATATTATATAGTGGCAATGGGAATCCTTTACATCATGCTAGAGCTTATTTTTCATCTTGCTTTGGTTTTCACCACGATGTTTTACTTATGATCAAGTTATTTCCTAGAAGTCTCACTGGATATGCCTTAGATTGGTTCTACACTTTGCTTACACATTTTCTACATTGATATAATAATTTGGCTGATATGTTCTTATCACAATTTAATGGGAAAAATTGTCTCGAATTAGGATAAAGCTATATCAATAAACTTGTCAAATATATATACACAGCGTCATTTTTTTCTTGAATATTCTTATTCTAACAAAAACTATTTTAGTCAACCTCATAAACTAACATTTACAACAAGTGAGTAGAGACAAATGCTACCCATTATAAGTGTGGTGTGGGCCTCCACTTCTATTTTGTTCTACTTCTTTGGTTGGTTGGGCCTCACCAAGCAGGTAAAAAACAACTAGTGGGACTATGCACTCACTATATCTTCAGTGGGTGTTAGCCACCTCAATGAACATTGTGTTTATAGCTATTGCAATTGATTACTACCACTAGATCATAAATAACAGAATGATCACCACAACATTGGTCACCATCCTTCACTTAAGTCTTTTTGGTGCGAGTTTTGAATTTTATTTAGTACCTCCAAGAGGATTCTCTTGGTGCAACTAGATTGAAGCTATTTATCACCAGACAATGGGAAATTCACATAGAAGGTAATGGATGTGTTCCTTAGTGTGGTATGTGACAAATCCAAGATGGGGGCTTCAAGATTAATATCTCTTGACATTTTTTAGATGTATATAATTAAGATATTTGTATGATTATATTACACATGTGGTAGATGTTTTGATGAAGAACACACAACTATGAAGAGAAAACACATAAATCATCAAAAAAGAAGTACAATACAAATCAATATAAATATAACAATATAATAACAAATAGATCTAAAATATGTAAAATTGGGCAATTAGAATGTTTGGAATTTATAATAAGTTCATTGTGTGGGTACCTTGATTTTGACTTATCTATGTATTATTAGAGGCTAGTAGAAGTAACTTGAAGCAAACCCATTAGTTTGGTATAGATCAAAAAAGTCCAAAAATTAGCAAAAATTAAAGGGCTCTATTTTGATAGTGACCAAAATATTATGACTTCATTTTGATAATAGGGTTAAATTTTAGTACTTAAAAGTTTTATATTAGTCAAACAGTGTCATGTTATGCTAAAAATGTGTGAGTGCCTTTTCTGTTATTGCTTGACAAAAACTTGTAATTTCTCAAAAAATGTTATGGATTTCCCAAAATTTATTTTGCTTACTCAAAAATGCTAATACACTCTAAGAGACCTTGCAAGAGCATAAAAAGTGAGCGTATTTATGAAGGATTGACTCACTCAAACACTTGTTCTTAGGAACTTTAAAAATTAACAATCATGTAGTCCAACACGCAGAGTGTAATATGAATATCTGACCCCTTATCTTAATGAGATGTAAATAACTAGTATATTTTACATGCTCTTTCTCTACTTCAATTCAAGTTTTGGTAGAAAGGGTGCATATACTTCAATTGATGCAAATCAAATTGAATTGCAATAGCTCATATGAGTCTCCCTTATACTTTTTCCTTATCATGAATGTATTAGTATGCTTGTGTATCTATAGACTTCTTGAACTCAAATGAAGACATACTAGTACACAAGTCAAGAATAGAAAAATGTGGGGAAAAAAAGGTGTAATAAATCATAAAAATGAGGAACAAGGTTCAAAGGACCCATAAAAATAGATGACCAAAATTGAACATCTCAATATTGGTCATGACTAAGGTCAAACCACTTGATTTTGGAGAGAAAAATTACCCAAAATGATGTTTTGGACAATTTGGGAGCATCCGAGTTATACTGGGGCAAATACATAGTTAGTATGTAGGTATTCAAGTAGCTCAAATTGATTGGTGGAACTAAATTTAATCGAAAGAGAACATACAATATTGCTGTAAGGAAAACATAAGGCAAGGGAAGGAAATATGGGGCCTAACACAAGGGAAAACACATCAATAATAGCCTAATCTAAACCAACCATATTCAAAAAATCACATTAATACCATAATAAATAGCTAATCACGTAGAAAATTTAGGTGTCTACATAATTCCCAACTTTGATGTGTGTGTGCATGCATACACATAAAAGTAAAATAAATAAGTACACTTGGAAGGCTCGAAGAAAAAGTTTCAGTCCAAACTTGTAATGTTCCACACAGTTAACACATAAATGATAATAAACTAAAAACCAAAAGAAGGAAATAATTTACCTTATCACAGAGTCCAGATCCTATATCGTGCAATTTTTTGTCTCCTTGTTATCTACACGAATGTCCTAACTACCACTAACAATACATGAATGAGCAGCAATGCTCTTGTGTTTAGCAAGTCAAACTTGAGTATACGTGAAAAAAAAATTGCAAGTTGATTAATATCTATATAAATTGATAATAAATAAACTAATGAAATATATGAGTAAAAAGAAAAAAGGAGGAACAAATACACTTGGTGGAATATTAATTGTGCCTCTGAATCTGTAGAATCTTTGAATGTGTAGAAGAAGACTTATAATAATTTGGTGTGCAAAGTGTGTCTTATAATTCTTTGGTGTACATCTCGTAGTTGAAGAAGTAAATAAATAAAGTATGTCCTATTAACCACCTTTAAACTATGCATGGGTAAATGTTTATGGTATGCTCATGTGGTTGAAGATACAATACACAAATCATATGCCCACATTTTGAGGTGTGGGCTAACTTATATATCTCTCATCTCAAAATAGAAGGGATCTAATGTGCCATGTGTAAAATGTTTAAATCATAAAAGGCAATAACTATTGAAATAACATTTATCACATGTTTTGATATAAGCATAAAAGATGGGTTTTGTCATTGAAACACATTTATAACTCAAATGAGTACGACCATTGTGGGTCTAAATTATGTAAAATGTATTGGACACTTAGGTGAAGTATAAACAAGAAAGCAAATATGTGACTCAAGAGAGTCATATAACTGTAAAATGTTGTGTAAAACAAGGTAGTAATGGGATTCTCCTACATTATTAGGGTTTAAGAAAAGAAGGTACAAATTATATGTCCCAATGTGGACAAGATATATGCAATGAAGTATAATAATAGTATGCCCTAGTGTGGACAAAATATAAGCAGTGAGGACAACACCAATAATATGCACCAATAGAGGCTTGGTATAAATAATGGAAATGTATGCAACAAACACATAGGTGATGAAGCATGGAAATGGCACACCTTAGTATAAGCCAGTGGAAGATCAATGTGTATATGGGTGTAGAATTACCCTAATAAACATAATAAAATCGATGAACCTCAACATTAACATGCTCCCATAAATATACCAGTGGAAAAAAAAACAATTTGGGAAAAAAAAAGGAATAATCCATGGATATCTCACATCGTTTTTGAAGAATATATGCACTAAATAACTAAAGTCATGTATGTTGGAGTGTAATAAATTTTGAAATCAATGGTGCCACCATTTCATGGATAAGGTATATGTAAGCACATGAATATGTCTTAGCCTCTATATAGGTAAATAAAATAATTATAAGAATAGGATTAGTGGTTGGACCCTAAGAGGGAAAGTATAAACAATGTGCCTTGACTACAAGAAATACATGCATATTGCATTTAGTTAGGCAATAGGCCCCTGTGCCAAGTTTCCTTGTAATAAAAAAACTACCTAATCATTTCAATTTCAATTTGCCTTTATGCTCTTTGTTTGCATTTGTATTCTTTTGATATCATTTTAGGCGAAGTCACCAATATGGAAATCTATTGATTTGATCTTCTTGTTATAATATTTGTTTAAGTGATTTTAGTAGATTATCAAGTGCTCAATAACATGTATGTATGGTTCATCTAGCATTTATGATTAATTTAATATTTATTCTCTATATTCATTATCATCTATAAGACCTTTAAGGGACACACATAGAGAAGGAATCTTAAGCTATATAGGGAGAACTACCTCTAGATCATAGAAAAGAGCATAGGGTTTTCCTTATAGCTATCTTAATACTTGTACTATATGACTGTAAAGTGTATACATTTTGGCTATTCCAATCTTTAACATGTTTAATAACAAGTTTACTCAAGATGTTAGTAATTATATATTTTTTAGCTTTGGCTTGACCATTCCATTAGGGGTAGTAAGAATTATAAAATTTATGTCGATTATTGTATTTAGCAAACATATTATTGACTAATTATTATTGAAAGATAAACCATTATTAGTAATAATATAAGAGAAAAGGACAATTTGAGATACAATATGCATAATTACAAATCTACGGATGTTATCATCCATGGTAGATTTTAAAGGATAACTTATACCCATTTGGTAAAATATTCAGTAATTGTAATGTTAAACTTATGAACTTCTAATGATGTTGGACTGATTTTCCCCACTAGATCAAAATCCCAAATGTAAAATGGTCAAGGAGAAACATTGGGTTGTAATTCTTGGGATGATGTATGTGCTAAGCTAATATGTCATTCACAATTTTCAAAAACATTTGCACATTCTTGATAGTCATGTTCAATGGAAGGCCAACAACAATCCATTTTCAATAATTTGTATGAATTTATTTTCCACTAAAGTTTAAACCGCATGCAATTTTAGCTTCTTCACACCCAAGGCATCTAAGTCAGTGACCATCAAAGGATATCTTGAAAAAAGTGACACCAATGATAACATACCAAATGTCATCTCTTCTCCATTTCATTTTATCACTTTAAAAAAATAAATAAGGAAAAATATTATTGGATAAGAAGTTGTATATAATATTTTAACACTTTCAATTAATTATACCACCATAGAGAATAAATACATATAAACCATCTAGAGATGGTAGTGTGATGGTTGACCGTTATAATCTTTCAATAGTCAATATGGCAAGGTCCTCTGTGATATCAATATGAATAAGGGATGAAACACTAGCCATAACATTATCATAATAGTTATTTATTATAGGAATCTTTTTTATCTCAAAGTCATCAAAGTAGGTAATTAAACTATGTACAAGATCTCGATATGGAATTAGTTTCTCTTATTTTGTTTGATAGATACATGTCCCCTGATTAACGACCAATTGAGAATCACCATAAAATTTCATATATTTTATCTTTAGAGCACATACGATGTGTAACCATATAATAATTTATTTACATTTTACTATATTTTTGGTACATAAAAAATTGAATTGACATGCTAATGGAATAGTGATGCAAAAGCATCAAGCCAAGAAACACCATTTTTGAATTTTATCAATTTAGAGGTCAAAAGTTGGACAAAGTGAGTGTCAAAGAGTGTATGGGACCTTTTAAGGTATATTTTATGTCTTATAATCCATTTTAGGTCTTAAAGGTGTGTTACATAGTCTCTAGGTGGTTTCCCTCCAAAATAGGGAATTTGAAAATTCAAATGTTTGAATGGAGTCTAGGAGGGTTAAAAGCATGTAAGGAGTGAATAGGTGAATAAATATGGATTAAGGAGTCTAAATAGGTATTTTAAAGTGTCATTATAAGTTATATATTTTAAATCCCTAAAGTGGAAGTCATGTTTTGTATAGTCACCCTCACCCATACATTGGGTTGATGAGTAAGGAGGTAGTTTTGGTAACCAACTTGATAACCAATGTAGAAGTTGGTACAAATAGAGATTGATACATGAGTTTTGGGGGGGAGAAGATGTGAGAGAGGAGGTGATAGTTCTCTAGGAATGAAAAATAGGGAGCCATGTATAAAATTTGATAGAACTCCTCAAGAAGTATCTCAATTCCATGAATGGACTGTTTTGTATCAGAGAATGATATCATGAATAAAGTAAGCTGTTTAATATGTGTGTTATACATTAAATATGTGTGATTGAATAAAATAATATATTTTTACTATATTCCCTTGAGTCCTTGTGCTTTTTCATCTTTATGTGGAATTACAGGTTATTGGATGGTTGGTTGAGACATCTAATAGTGGGTTGCAGATTATAGTTGGTAAGGAGTCTTGGAGTGACTTATTCAAAGTATTCAAAAGGAGTTAGAATTTGACATTGGTTTTTGAAGGATAATATACCATATGGATCATATGAGGGTTGATTTCATATTTTTGAACATTGCCAACTCAAATATAGACATGGTTGTTCAAGAACCATTACATATGCTCATGACAGTAAGTTTAGAGGGAAGTGATTGATATAGGTTGAAGTAAAAGTATTGTAATGTGATAGAGGTAGTATGTAAGAATGAATATTTGAAAATATTATAAGCCATTATGACTAAAAGGTATGAATAATGCCAAGTTTTATCTACAATCTTTATACAAGCAAAATTTTGAGTGCAAAGGAAAAAACCCCTGTTTTGTGTTAAGAAAGAATCCCACATTTTGAAAAAAGGGAATGGATATTAGTATAATGTGTTCTTGGTATGGATATAATAAAGTTTTTTTTTGGGTGATGTATATAAGGAGAGACAAGACTTGTTTTTTAAATGTGCATATAGTGTGTACCCTGTTTTGAGTGCATAATCCCAATGTTGGAGACATTAAGATCCATTTCCATCTTTATTAAATATACCATTGAATGTATGTTATATAAAAGTTTTTACCCTTATAAAATAAAGTAATTAATCCTTGAACACATTGTGTGAAAAATGAAGATAGAGAAATAAACCTTACTGTTGTCACAGGCCTATAGGTTGCCTGAATATGCACAATTGATGAACAAAGAGAAATGTAATGGATCATGGTAAGAAGATAGGGGTTTTAGGAGTTAAAAATTAACATGGATGATATTTTATAAACTTGAGGAATGAATTAGGTAAGATTAAATTGTTTGGGAGGATGAAAGGATTGTTGAAAGAACCCTTACACAGTCACTAAAGAACAGTCAACTGAGATTTCAAGGTTTTAAGCAAAGAATGGATGACTGGAGGATTATATCCCATTAAATTAGTTATAAAAGATAAAAAAAATATATTATAAAGGTAATTTAATCATTTTAAACTTTTCCAAACTCAAGATATAGCATTTTATAGGCTCTCTGCCTGTGTAAGGCTAGTAAAACCCTAGAATTAGGGTTTGGGGGTTGGAATGAGTTTCAACCATCCAAATTTGGTTATTTTTTTTAATACTTATATATTAAAGTTTATCTAAGTGTTTAACCTATTTTCAGACTTGTACGAGATCTATAGTATGGATTTTAAGTACTGTGTTGTGCATGAGGGCTTACAAGACCTAATTGGTGAAAGACCAAAGAAGGAAAAGTGAAATGAGTTATGAGTTAGAGTGAAATAAGGGTTGGATAATATGAATGAGGAAAAAGGGTATCCAAAAATATCATTGTTTTGGATTGGTTATCCATACATTACTCATACTAAGGAGATTTGCTAGTTTGGAGGGGTGATTGAGGGGTAGATTAAAGAAGCAAGTGTGTAATGCCTTGGGATTTATGACAAAAGGGAAAGGTATGATTTGTATGGCCAAAAAGGGTCTTTGAATATGTAATAATATTCTTGAAAAGGTTTTTCAATTTCTCCCAACAAGGAGAAATGTCAAAAAAAAGGCTACAAGCCTTATGAAGACATTGTGAGCCTCAAGCAAAGGAATTGAAGGATGAGGTCAGTCTGAGGACTTATAAGGGGTATAAAAGGTATAAAAATATTTTAAAAAACCATTATTGTCAAAAATATTGACCTCCTGGAGCCTATATCAAAAATTGACATTTGAGACCAAAGCTAAGCTACATAGTGAAAGCTAGTGTAGTCATATGAAGGACTTGTGAAGAGAATACTTGTATGAGGTAGGTAATAAGTTTTAAGCCATATGTAAAAATTTAAAACTATAAATAAATTCCTTAAAGATTAAAAGGAATAATTTTTTATTTAAAGAGACTATTAAGAACACAAGGAATAGGAAAGGTTGAACTAGAGATGGAGTCTTGAAGATCAAAACTAGCAAGTCATTGTGATCAGTGGGTTTAGCATCAGATGGTGATGTTTATGAGGACTTTTCCCCATGCATCTAAATCAAATAGTCTACCTTGAGGTGTAACTAATACAATACTGACCTTTGAAGCACATTCATTTGAGTGTGGTCTAAAATGGGGGTTGCAGTGAGACAATCAATAATGACTTACCCTTTTACCAGTTTAAATGGCATAAATTTAATATTGAAATCCATAAATTAATTGACCCATTTAGCTATGTTTTTAAATAGATAAGGCTTAGTCATGATATATCTCAAATGATTAATCTTTGAAATGACTAAAATCTTAGTATTAAGCATGTAATGTATAAGATTATGTGTGGAAAACACAATAGCTAAGCATACATTTTTCATTGAGTTGTATTTATTTTCATAATCAACTAATGTGTGAATGATGTGATAAATAGAGCTTTCTCTTGATCATCATAGTTTTATGCTAATAGGTTACCTAAGGCGTGCTTGATGGTAGATATGTATATCAATAATGATCAATTGGGGATAAGTGTCATCATAACCATTAGATTAGCTAGATATTATTTAATTTCATTTAAAGCCTTTTAAAAAATTTCATCCCACTCAAATCTTGTGTTTTTGCAAAGTTGTCTAGAAAATGGTTGTGTTTTTTTAGCTAGCTTATCTATAAATCATCAAATGGCTTTATTTTTTACTTGTAAAATTCTCAGTTGTTTTAATCTTGTGGGTGGAGGCATGTCAATAATGGCATGTAATTTATTAAAATCAAGCTCAATGCTACATTGGGAAATAGTGAAACCAAATTATTTTCTAGATATAACACCAAAGACACATTTCTTAAGGTTTAATTGTACATTGTTTTTTTTGTAGTATTTCAAATATGTTTCAAAAGTCTTTACCATGGTCTTCACATTTATTTGATTTTCCAAAAATATCATCAATGTAATATTTTACAATATTATGCATTTAATCATTAAATATATGTGTCATATCCTTCTGAGTGGCAAAAATATTTTTAATACCGAAAGGCTTAAAAACATAGAAGAATGCACCCCAAGGAATGATCAAGGCAATCTTATATTTATCGGTGGGGTTTATCTTAGTTTAATTGTAACCAAAAAATCCATCGGTGAAGGAGAGCATATCATACCTAGAAATATAATCAATAACCATAATGTTAAGTAGAGGAAATTCATAATTGGAAAAATTTATATTCAAGTCTCTAAAGTCTAAGCATTTCCTAATGTGTTTGTCTGGTTTCACAACTAGGATAATGTTAGAAGTACAAGGTGAATAATTAATAGGTCATGTGAACTCTAAATTTAAAAGTTTTGAATTTAATCTTTAACCAGTAAAAAACTTTTAGGATGAATCTATATAATATTTTTCTTAAGTGGCTTGGCATTAGGGTGGACAACTAGATTATAAACCATGATGGATGAATCAATACCAAACTTTTCTGAATGAGCCTAAGAAAATAATTTGAGAAAGTATGTCAAAAGCTATCTATGGTCTAAATGTCTTATTTAAGTGTTATCAATGTAATAAGCAATAAAAAATTAGGATCTTATTTGGTGCCATAATTAAAATCTGTTGTTTACTTGTTGAGTAGAGTGGATAAATCCTTAATATATGGAGCGGTAGGTAGAGAATCAAGACCATGTAATGGAATGCCATCTTTGATAGATGCGGGATCATACTCCAAAAATTATGTGAGGTGACTTAATTTTTATGGGAATATATTATTATGATGTAAATATGTTAAATTAGAATAAGATCCCACATCTTTTTATAAAGTTTCATCACTAACAAAATTGCTAATAATAGGTAGCTCAAGTGGAGCATATTCATCGATGAGCTAAAGATATTTGATTTATAAAGATGTCACATTGTATAATTCATTTTGATGATGTGTACTAGACTTGGAGAAGTGAGTATGTAAAGATTTATACGTTGAAGCAAAATACTGATCATAAGCATTAAGAGTGTCATAATTTGATTGGAAGGGTTTTTATTTGGCTTGGGTCTCCTTAGTATAGCCAAGACCCAGTTTAAATTAATGAGGAATTGGGATAATTGGTTTTTGAATATTTTGATCATTTCTTCCTAATTATTAACCTTTATAATATTTTTTTATTTCACATTCAAATCCAACCCAATCATTTTCTATATTGGACTAATATGTTGCTTTAGTTTATCAGTATTGAAACAAGTGTGTGTCATGGGTTATTTATCCTTGAAAGATGGTATCTCATTAAGTACATAGGATGGAAGTTTTCATCCAAAATATTGGAGAATACAATATAATCTTCCAATACAAAGTGTGCTCATTCCATTCCTATATTCCCTAGGATCAATAGGAGTAAAACAAAGTGTGGACAAATGTTCATCTATATTATTAGTGCAAGTATCACTATCTTCATTGGTCTTAATATTTACATCCACATCCTATGAATACATTCTCTCCACGAGTATATATTTTTGAGGTGTTATGATATTTAGTTGTGGTGTATTAAGGTGAAAAATAATATATTTTGTGGGTTCAACAAATTTGCAAAGCCAAAAAGGGACATTGTCTATGAGAAAATTATAAATGTATCCCTCATGTGCAAATTTTAAGCATATGTGTGATATAGAGGGAAAAAAATGCATATCATGGATCCATGGTATACCAAGTAAAATATTATGGCTCACTTAATTATATATCACTTGACATGTGGTGTAGCTAAGGTTTTAACTTCATCATGTTCAATGAAATAGTTACTAGGTCTCTCCTTAGAAAATTTTCAAATCCTTTTATGACAATGCCCAAAGGTGGGAGAGAATTTTGATCAAATCTAAGTGCATTAAGAAAGGATTCAATAAAAATATTAAATCCTAAACCACTATCTAGGAGGACCCTTTTAATTTTGTTATCATTGATAATAACTTAAATGTACAAGGGCAAGTGTTGGTGAATGGTTTATGTTGGCCAATTTTGGCCCACATAAAAAGATTTCACTTGGATAGATCAGTTGATCAAAGTTACTGTTAAAGGAATGGTCAAATAGTGAAAGGAGAAGATCACATGATATTTGTAAAGCTTTTGAAATGCTTTAAGCAAGCTTAAAGTGTAAGTTATTGATCTTTGAGAAACAAGCCTTCAAGTAGGCCTAGAGTTGCAAGAGAAATGATCCAATAGGTTTCCATGGTGTTCATGGCATTCAGGGTGCATGGAGTAGGTCTGCACAAAGCCTTAAAGGTTCTTCAAATATTTGATAGATAAAAAATTATAAGAGCAAGATTAGAATAACCAGACCATCACAACACGTCATGTAAGAACAAATAGGTCAATCTAGTTACAAATTTCGTAAATGCACTTAGGAAGTTGAACATAGTCAAAGGAATGCATGGACATGATGTTTTTGGTCTCATAAACATCCTCTTAAAATTTCATATCTTGATGAGTTTTCTATCTCAAGAAATAAGTATTCAAAGTTGAATTAGCAGAGTGGGACATTCATGGGGATGTCAAGTTAAGGCCATGATAAGTAGCTGTTTGGATTCAAACATTCCTAAGTATGAACATGGAACTGAAAAGTATCTAAATTATATAATCTCAAGTCAATATCTAATGGTGTGTGGGTTATAACAAAGTTAGTGGGTCCAAATAAATCAATAGAGTGCATTTAATCATACAAAAGTGAATCGATGATGAGAAAGAGGTCAACAAGTCAATGAATCCTGAGGATGAATGTAGAGATACCAAGTGTTGTGACCATGGATAACCCCAAAAAAATTAATGGTACACATTCAAACCATGAAAAATAATATCGATGGTGCACGTAAGGTCAAAGAGTCAATGTTCCTGAAGATAAACAAGAGGGTGCCATATGGTGTAAGCATATGAACCAAAAGAAACTGACTGTAGGGCCCACACAATGAATAAAGAGCTAATAAATGGAACAATTTGGGAATCCCAGATCAAGATCAATGGCTGATATTAAAATTCAAAGCCATGAGACTTCAATTGGAGATCAAATACGAATTAGGTCGAACCAGGACAAATATTTCAAAGAGGCATATGCCACCATTAGAGCTCTGTCAAGCACCATTAAGAATGAGACATAAGTATATAGTTAGGGTTATTAAATGATGAAGTTGTGTCACCATTAAAGCTCAAATAGGACCTTTGGTTGATGATTAAGAACTTGTGGACCCCATTCTCTAAAAGTTCAAAGCTTATTCCATGGCTGTGTTCATTGATCTTTTAAAAGGAAGATCCTCATGTGCAGTGAATTATTCATCCTATAGGTTTTCATCGACATACTAACTCTATGAAAAATAATAAATGAGATTGCTTTTCAATCTATAGTAAGACCTATGCTTATATTTTTAATTGGAGGTAGGTATGTGATTTTGGATAAGTGTCTCATCCTTCAACATAGTCTTATCTTCGACAAACACGTACCTATAGCCACTCAAAGTAGACATGGTTATGGATCTGTCAAGTTTAAAGATACAAAGGATTTTATCCTCATAAGCAAGTCAAGTGGAAGATGGTGTAGAGTGTCAAGATGGATATTTGGTGGTTGGAAAAATTAGTTGGAGCATTTAATAAACTTTTAGGTTCTCTAAGGGTTTTTCTTCATAACAAGTTCATGACTCATCATCTTAGGAAAAATATTGTCTTCTAGTGTGCTACTCAACTAATGAGAAGATTCAGAGGCTATTGGGACAAACAAAGTTTAATTTTTTGAGAAAGGAATAATCCTTGTTAGATCAAAAGATGGTAAAGAATTCATTAAAATTTGGTGGCAAATCATTTAATGATTTTGGATGATGTGATCCTACTATCTCTTCACCCTTCTCTATATCTTCCATTTCCTTTCCCATTATAACTCTATCTCTAAGATTTTAGATAGATTCTTTGATTTTAGATAGAAGAGAAGGAGAATCTCATTTGATAAGGCTAGCCCTTGTCAAAACTTGTATGAAAGACCTCTTGAATCAATAAAGACTTTCTTTGCCTATCTCTTGCCTTTGAACTGTGTTTAGCAAGCTTGTGCATGATCGCATTATGAAGAAGAATTTTCCATATCCATTGTCCTTATTTCTCACCCATTTTAAGGTGTCTTAAATTTAGTTGAAAATATGGAATAATGTTCCTTTTTCCATTAATGTAAGCTCAGTGTGGATCTTAGAACCCTTCCTTGTTTCATTCATTGCTTCCTAGACCTAGTTCTTGAAACACTTAAGCAATTAGCTTGTTTTGAGATATTGTGTGAGCTTGTATTGTCTTATGCTTCTTCAATGTATATTTCATGCTTGTGTGAGTTCTCATTTAATTTAGTGCATCACATTTTAGCTTTATTATGATCCCTTTACTCCATTTCTAACCTTTTTTCAACAGTAGCATTAGTTTAGGTGATCCATCAAAAGGAAGTCGACCTTCTCCATAGGTTCAACCTCACCATAGGAAACCCATATCTTGAAGTTGTCCCAATATTGTGACTAGAAGTGGGGGATCCTTAAGAACTCCTCCACAAGGGTGAAATTCCATGCCACAATAGTTTCCTTAGAGGGAAATACTTTGGAATCGAAACAGATAGCGTTCTCACTATCTTGTATTTTTTTATAATAGAAAAAAATAAGCAGGTTCAGTACCATGTGACAAAGTAGAGTAATATAAAGCCTCATAAAGTATATATTTGTAAATAGTTGACCTTTTAGATAATTCTAAGATATATTTTTTGGCATGGATATTATTAAGTTGATCCACGATATCATAATCCTTAGGCACTTCAATTTTAATTCAGTAAAGAGTAGGGGGAAGATTATAAGATTGATTGGAGGTATTTTGGTTAACCCCACCTTGGAATTAAGATAGATTTTTTGGCACGGATATTATTAAGTTGTTCCACGATATCATAATCCTTAGGCACTTCAATTTTAATTCATTAAAGAGTAGGGGAAAGATTATAAGATTGAGGGGAGGTATTTTGGTTAACCCCACCTTGGAATTAAGATGAAGGAAGGGGGATAGAAGCTTTTTGTGCCCCACCCCACAAGGGTTTTACAACATATACCTCATAAAGAATCATTAAAAAAAATCCCAATGCAAGGGCTATTACTAAGAGGAGGGTAAGCATAGTCATCAATGGAAATGGTATCAACACATAAATCATTATTTTCACATATAAATCTATGATGATTAAACATCATTTTCACATATAAATATATGATGATTCAATCTACAAGCTAATATTATATGGTAGATGTGAAGAAAAAACCACAAAGATTTTGATTTTTTTTTTGTATAATAGCCATACAATCAAGCCTAAAAGCATGTAAAATATAAAATATCCCCATGTATATCCCATTTCAGAAATAAATACAATGTCCAAATATGATAAGCCCATTAGAAAAGGGAAGAAACACAAGCCTAGGCATAATTTATCAAGGGGAAGATGTTAAAAACTTAACAAAGCCAACATGGTCAAAGAAAAGGGAATCTTAATGATAAGACATAAGAAAAGAGAGGGTTTGATGAAATCCTGAAATAATAAAAATTCAAAAAAATTAGAGAACTCAAAATCTAGGGGAAGAGGGTTTATGAAACCCTATGTTGGACAATTGCAAGGATCAAGATCACCAAAATGTTTTAACTAATTATGGTTTAATGGAAAATAAGCTACTCAAAACCAATTAAAATTATGGAACTATGGAGATCTAAGGTAATTTAATCTGTAATAACATTCATATTGAAACTAGTGCCACAAAAAAAAAAACTAAAAGTACCAAGAAACATTTAAACAAGTAATGAAAATGAATGACAATGAAAAGAGAGATAAATAAGACTAAAGCAAACACACTTGATGGTTATAACTAAATTATTATACTAGAAGTAGGATTATGATACTAGAAGTAGGCTCCTAAGATTGGTATAATGTATATCTTTAAATCTGATTATGATCTATGAAAGGGACAAAATTGATCGAAAACCAATTATGTCCTGGTTAGAATCTACAGATCACTGATTTTATCCCACATTGCTGATTTTATCATTTGCAAGCTTTAAAATTATGTAAATTTATATATCACTTTTAAATAAGCATATGAGTAGGATCATAGCTTCACTTCATAGAATTAATGGACATAATTTTATGATAAGGTTATCCTTTATATTTAACTTGATTATCCATAATATAAGCAAACAAAATATATACACGTTAGTTGTCCCAAGACACATTTTGAGGAATTTCACCTACATATTGTGCATGTTTGGAATCAAGTCTCAATGTAGTTCTAGTGTTTTGTGAGTGAATCCCAACCTGAGATTAGAAATAAGACTTCACTTTCTCTCCTTATATAATCACATGCAATTACATGAGTTTCACGTGGACCTTGTTTTGGCACAAGTATGTAGAAATATAAATCCATTTGAATTGTTTTAAGTGTTGCAGAGTCTAATTAAAATCTTGATAGTCCACCTAAGAGTTGACTAAACTCGTCAAATGCCTTTTTTGTTGATATTTGTTATTGAAATTATTTAGGAAACTTTGTATATATAGTGATATCAAATTTGAGTTAAGAACCTCTTGGTGCATAAAATAATGAAAGAAAAGAAGGAAACTTGATAATCATAGGTCCACACATCAAAAATTTCAGGATATGGGAAGAAGGGCCCACATATGAAAGGGGTCTAAATTGGTGATTTGCTGATTATGACCAGGTTAGAATTGATAGACCACTAATTATGACCAAAGTGAAGAAATGATAGAGGAGGCCTCCAAACATAGAGAAAATAAATAAAGAGAGAAAATAAAATAATAATAGCAATACAGGATTACACAAAGAAGAAAAGATAGATGAAACACACTGAAAAGATGCAATAAGCACCTTATTTGAACCAATGATCCATATGCACAAAACCATGCTAAAACATTGCAATGATAAACCTTGTACAAAAATTAGGTGTCTAAATTATGTAATGATTGTTTATTTTTCATAATTATTGTTATTATTTTATCTCGAGTCACTTGTTTCTTAGATACCCATTTGAGTTCATATTAAGATTTAAATTTAGGCATCCTATGGGTATTTGTAGATGGACACTTACAACTTGGTGTTTTAACTGGTGTATCTTAGATTTTAATATCACTACAATTGGTAAGGTCTCAAATTTTGTTCATCACATGAAATCATTTTTTTTAAATGGCCTTTAATTCTATGATACTCACAAAAAAATGTTTATATCACGTGTATTGATGGTTGGAAAATTATTCTTATTATAATTAAGTAAATTTTTCAAAATAATGTGTGGAGTATCAAAATATTACAACAATTCGTAAGTTCTCAAATTTTGTTCTTCACATGAAATCATATATTTTTAAGATGGCCTTTAATTATATGATACTCACAATAAATTTTTATATCACATGTATTTATGGGTGGAAAATTACTCACATTATAACTAAGTAAATTATTCAAAATTATGTGTATAATCTACGCTCTTTGTGATAAGGCACAAGTTTTGTTCATGGTTGATATATATATTATTGACCAATTTATTAATATCATTCATTTATAGCACGTGTTCATTGTTTGGAACATTGAGACTTGGATTGTGTTTCTATTGTGTAATGTTGTGAAATACGTGTCTCATACATAAGCACATGGGTGCATAAGAGCTAAAATTAGGTGTCTTAGCTTGATTAAAACATTTTTAAAAGATAGATATTTATTACAAATCACTTTATATTTAAGAGTTGGTAGAATAGTTTTATTAAATATGTTTGACTTTTATTAATCTAATGGTTTTTTAAAGCAACTAATAAATACTAACTCTAAATTGGAGCACATAATCATGAATATTCTAACATGAATCTTGTTTGATAAATTTTACATGCCCAAAGGTCGCTCATGGGTCCTTATTATTAATGAAATTTGTAAATAAAACATCTTATAACATATGAAAGGAATGTATAGACCCACTTGGTAATGTGTGAAACCAATCTAAGGCATAGTCTATCAAGCTTCTTAGAAAGATCTTAAGTAATAATTTATCATGATAAGCATAACCAAGAGAAACATAAAAGGTGTTAATATGCTTATACGAGTTTCTTTTTATATGGAATAAGGTAGAATTAGGCATGATAAAACTACATGGACTATGAGAGTTTACAATCTTATAAGTTATGGCATTTATTAAAAATTCTTATAACATATGAAAGGAATGTATAGACCCACTTGGTAATGTTTTAAACCAATCTAAGGCATAATCTATCAAGATTCTTATAAATATCGTAAGTAATAATTTATCATGATGAGCATAACAAATTAAAACATAAAAGGTGTTAATATGCTTTTATGGGTCTCTTTTTCTATGGAATAAGGTATAATTAGGCATGGTAAAACAACATGGAATATGAGAGTTTACAATCTTACAAGTTATGGTGTTTTTTAAAAATAACATGAGAATCAAACCCAACATTAGGCTCATGGGAGCCAAGAGACAAAAGTTGAAACTATCATTGCAATTCACGTATTTCACCCATCATAGTGACTATTTCATAATTTGGAATAATTTTAACATGAAGTAGGTCACTTAAGAAAAGATGCTTATTATTTGACACAAATATAGGATTACTATTAAGTTTAAGTAAGGAAGTGAATTATTCTTATTGAATAGAAAGCACATGGGAAGACACACTATCATTAGGCTCATTTGGAATCATAAAAGGAGAAGAGCCATCACTTGTAACAATAGGAAAATCATTCAAAACACAATCATAGTTTTGACTAGCTACTTCTTTCAACATGCCCATAATCTTAGAAATTTGAAAAGAATTTTCCATAACATATATTCTATTAGTTTTAATAAATTCATCATGATATTATGCATTGATTTCAGATTATAAATCATAATCATCATCATATTTATTCCAATAATCAACTTGAGAACATATATTTATCAATATTGGAATTCAAATGAGTACGAAGACAATAAATTTCATTCACATTATGTTCCATAAATGAATCAACATGTTGTTGTCCAAATATAGATTTAAATCCATATTTCTCTAGGCTACTTTACTTGAAACTAACAAATATTTCCTTAGGAATTGAATTTTTGCATATAATTTTACAATCCATAATCATGAGGCATTGGATAAATATAACCAACACCCAAGGCATTCATTTATTTTTCATTTTCATTTGGTCATATGGGGTTAGAATCTAGATTCCCAATTTTCCATCTATATCATTCTCACTATAATAATCATTAGATACAATATCATAATAATCACAATGAATAGTTAATCATTATGAAAATGAATGGAGTTTATATAAGTATTTGTAACACCATAAAATAATACATCAATCAGGTGAGCCATCACAAGTACAATAGGTTTTAAAATAAGTAAAAATCAAAGACAACTAAAGAGATTTAACAAATCTAGAAAAAAGGAAAAATAATAATATGCAAGATATAACCCAAGCATGAGGGTAAAACACAATGTAAATGTATTAAAAAACCCTAAGACAAGAACAAGGAACTAGGGTTGATTATGAAGAAATAAATGAGTGCAACCCTAAAAAAATTGTATTTATGACAATATTAATGATAGCCAACCCTAGAAGGAATGGAAACATGAAAGATAATGTAGGTAATATTAGGAAAATAAAATAAAAACCCTAATAAGATGGCGCAATAAGGTAATATCTAACCCTATAAGGGAAGGAAACATGCACACCAAGGGTTTATGGAAACCTTAGGCACAATCAGATCTAATATGCAATTTAAGTGATAATCTAACCTTAGGAAATGTAAGAGGGACAATTTCACCAAAATATTTTGATGAAATGTTCACATCTATGAAAATACAATGAAGAAATCATCAAAAGGTGGTGCAAAAGACAAATATAAAATAAATACAACCATATAGTAATAAATAGAATTGAAATATGCAAAAATTAGAGAACTAAAATACTTAGAATCATCAAGGGGTTCATAGGGTCGGTACCTTGATTATGAATTACCTGTGTAGTTTCAAGGATTGAATGAGACTAAAATATGATATAGAAGCATTCTTGAAGCAAATATATAAATTTGGATTAGGATAAACAAATCTAGAAAGGTAGCCAAAATTAAAGGGATTAATTTTTGTAGTGACCAAGATCATATGAATTGATTTCTAAAATAAGGTTTGATTTTGAAAGAAATAATTACAATTTAGGTAAGGTAATGCCATTTCCTCTTAAAATTTTGTGAGCACCTTTGTTTATGCCTTATAGTAATAAACCTCTCTCAGATTATTGAATTGATGCCCAAAACCTCCAAACTTTATTCTCATTTTTCCAAGCTGTAATGAAATCCAAGAGAACTTACAAGATCATAAATAATTAGGGTAATTATGAGGGGGTAGCCTTAGTCAAACAATTATTATTAAATAGTTTGGTAATCAACATTAATGTAGTTTATCAAGTAGTCTAGTGTAAAATGAATATCTTGACCCTTATTCCTAGATATCATATGAGAGTAGTTATTATATTCTACATACTCTTTCACTATTCTTCAAATTTTGGTATAATGGGTGCATAACATTCAATAGATGATATCAACAATAAAAACTAGAGTGAAATTTAGGATATGAATCCTAATCCCAATCTCTCTCTTTTTTGTCCTTAAATGCATTTACCATGCTTATGTATATAAAACTTATTGAATTTAAAATTAAGACCTAGTGACATGCAAGTTTACATAAAAAAGCTATGAAGATAAATAAAAAAGGTACAAAAGACCTAATAATATGGGACTAGGGGTCAATGGACACATAAGGCACACATGACCAATGTCATATAACTCGATTTTGGTCACAAACAAAATGCAGTGACTCGATTTTGACAACAACTAAGATTGATAAATTGATCTTTGTAGGTAGACCTAAAACCCTAAAAATAATGTTTTTAACCTTAAAGCAACATCGAAAGTTGTGTTGAGTAAAAAATAGTTGATTTATAGGTTTTTAGATGTTTCAAATTAAATGATAATATTATCATAGTCCCAAAGTGAACTAAAATTAAAATTGTAAGGACACCACAAACTAATGGAAGACAAACATCACCCAACACAAAGGAGAAAAATGCCAATAAAAGCCTAATATGAACCAATGATTCATTTCCAAAAATCACATTAAAAGGATATCAAATACCTAGTCACGCACTAAAATTAGGCATCTACATAATTCACAAATTTTATGTGTCTATGTGAATACATATCAAATTAAAATAAACAAGTACATCTTGAAGGCTTGAAGAAGTTATGGCCTAAATATATAAATGTTAGTCAAAGTTGATACTGTATATGAAATTGAAAAGAAAGTCAAAAGGAGGAGAGAGTTTACATTATAACAAAGTCCAACCCTTATGACTTTTAAAATAGGACAATCCTATGTACTCACTATTTACATGAATGTCTAACACTGAGGGTACATGAATGATCATAAATTATCATGTTTGGCATATGAAAATATGGTGTAATTAAGATCAAACATAATCATGTAGATATATGTCTATATAAATTGATAATAAATAAACTAATGAAATAACTAAGTGAAGTTAATAATAGGAATGAATACACTTAGTGGTATAGGTGTAGACACCAAAATCGTGTCTACTCCCTTGGTCGACTCCCCCTTGGTCTCTTTCCACTTCAACATGCCCCCTATGTCTTATTAATTTAAAATAATTATCTATTTTGAAAATAAAGTCAAAAGGAGGAGAGAGTTTACATTATAACAAAGTCCAACCCTTATGACTTTTAAAATAGGACAATCCTATGTACTCACTATTTACATGAATGTCTAACACTAAGGGTACATGAATGATCATAAATTATCATGTTTGGCATATGAAAATATGGTGTAATTAAGATCAAACATAATCATGTAGATATATGTCTATATAAATTGATAATAAATAAACTAATGAAATAACTAAGTGAAGTTAATAATAGGAATGAATAGACTTAGTGGTATAGGTGTAGACACCAAAATCATGTCTACTCCCTTGGTCGACTCCCCCTTGGTCTCTTTCCACTTCAACATGCCCCCTATGTCTTATTAATTTAAAATAATTATCTATTTTGAATTAATAATTCCCTCTCTCTCTCTCCTTGACACCTCACCACCCTTGGATACCTCTCCTTAGATGCCCTCCACTACCCCATGCCAAGTCTTAAATGCCTAGACCCCATTTCCTTTATCCCACTCATCCCCCACGCCTATTAAACCCACCTTCGACCATTTTAAACCATGACCCGCTGACCTCGGCAGATGGGAAAACAGACAAAAGGCTATTTTTAGCCTTTTTACCTATCTTCTAGCCACCGATGTTGGTCAACTTTCGATCGACGTCGGTGGTATTTCCGACGTCGATTGCCTTCAAAACAACGTTCTGCATCCAGAATGTGGATCTTTTTCCAATCCTTCAATCTTTCAATTCGCCGATCTTCCAACTATTTTTTGATATCTTCTTGGCCCAAACACGAATTCTTGCTCTCCTAGAATCTGACCTCTTTCTCTCCCTCTCTCCCAGACGCACGATAAGCATCACAGGGTACAGGTACTCTGCATCAGTCACTCCACTCTGCAGGTAGTCTTCTACATCAGCAGCTTGTGTCCTACACTTCTTCTTCAGCAGGCAAGAGGTAAGTATTCTTCTTTTGTTTCATCTTAGTATTTCAAAATGCTTTGATAATCAGTGCCCATTTGCTACTTCTAAGTGCTATGAACCAGACTCGGCTATCAACCAGACCAGACTTGAATTCTTCCTAGAAAGGCTGAGAGGCCTTCCCCACATCCTTATCTTGTTTTTAACCACACTCTTTGCCTTGCAAACCCAGCACAGACTCTCAAAATACCACAGACCATTCTGCAGACCATTCCATCAACCAGAGACTCGTCCAGACCCTGTTTAAGGCCATTGCCCCGACCGACGCCGGCCACCAGGCCCACTGCCCTTACTGACATCGATAGACTAACCAGCATTGGCAACCTGACCAACTAACGATGGCAGACTAACTGGCATCGGTGACTGTGGAAGGCAGACAACACAATATAGGTACGCATTACCTTTATTTCTTTTGTTTAGTCTTTCATTATTTCTGTCTAGTAACATTCTCTGTTATCAAAAGTGGACTGTCACCCCTCGAGGAAGTCTTTGCACTTCTGGGATCGAGCTTTGCTTGGCAGTCCACCATCTATCTATCTAATAATCTCTTTGTTTAAGTCTCTTTCTTCTGCAGGTGTCATCCTCCATAGCCAAAGAGGAGTCCCTACAACGTTTGGATAACGGTGCGCAGACCTCATCTGGGTAACATCTAACCCTAGACCATTACTTTAGTTTCTTTCATCCTTTTGAATGTAGAAAAGAAAAACTTGTTAGAAACATTCTGGCACGCCCGGTGGGACCCTAGGAGTTTTCCTTGGGTTCATTCATTTTTCTTCTAAAAACAAAAATTCATATAGGTGCATTAGATCTCTTCTTGCATCTTTTCCTTCTATCTCTTCCAAAAAACACCATCAGCAAAGTTAAAAAGAATCCTTCTTTTTCTTTCTTTCTTGCATCTTAGACTAGTAAAATTCATACTCTTCAACCTTTTCTCCACTTGTCTGCATACGAACACACATTTCAATTTGGGCTTAAAATATATTGCATCTCATTTCTGCTTGCTTGCATATTTAGCCCACACATCTAGTAATTAAAAATGCATCATGAATAAAGCGTATTCCACTTATGTTACACATCCAAACCACTTGCACAAAATCAAACATCTAAACACACCTGAGACAAGGCTCGACTAGGATTTCATCACCTAGCGGATACCTTACCCATCCCGACAATCCCACTTGTACTTCACTACCAAGGGGAAAACCCACTCTATTCTCTAGCAGAGGATAATCTCTAGGGGAAGTATATACTGGCTAAGTGAGACCAACTTATCACTGGGCTCGTGAAGTGAGGGGAGCTTGCTCCTTAGCACCAGGCCACGTAAGGAACCTAACACAGACTCTTGAGCACTGAAACTAACCTGAAATCAGTCTTAGACTCCCTCTTCTAGGACCCATTCTAAAAGCCAACTTCCCAAACACACTCTAAGGCATAAGCCAACATGATTCTAAAAGTTTATTCTTAGGATTCAATGCTTAGGGTCTGCCTGTCTCCATCTGATTTTCTGTCTTTATCTGGTTTTTTGAGCTAGCGAGGATGTTTTCTTTTTTTTCCAAAAACTTTCAAATCTCTAAGTTTCTGGAAAAACACAGTAACTGACATCAATTTTTCCACCGACGTTGACAACCATCTTCACTGGCATCAGTTATCTGACTGACATCGGCAATTTATTTCATCGACATTGGTTTTTTAATCGACGTTGGTCACTGTCCAAAACTTTTCTTCTCAAAACAGCAAGCCTAAAAACCTGACTTTCTTGCTGTCTAGCATCCATCCTGATTTTCTGAGACTGAAAAACACAGTTTCTAGAACCTAAACCTTTTTGCCTTAAATGGTTTTGACACATAGTCAAACTAGGACTCTTGTCGACCATGCAAGGCAACAACCGCTTCTACCTTCGCCTTTTTTAACTAGTCCTCTAATGGAGTATCATTCAGAGACTGAACGAACTCCTACCCAACTGACCCTGACTCAACCATATATTGTCCTCGAAGGAGACCAAAACTTTGAAAGGTTTCTTGACCTCAATGTCGAGGCCTTTTAGCCTTATCTCGCGAGAAGCCAAACGTGAGACTCTTCAAGCAACCCAGTCTATGGGATGCCAACCTCCTTAGTTGAGATGACAGTCATACCAACAACGTCTGTGGTTCAACCCATAAACACCCAAGATGTCACCCCAACTAATAACCAACCCACGACTAATATTCTAAGTGTGGCTTCTCCTTCTATCTCTGGGCCCACTTCCATCAGGGTTTTGGCCCCCCATCAACCACAGACTATTCAACAAAATTCTACCCCTTTCCAAAATCTAGTTGTCTCCATCCCGCCTACTCTTGCCCCTATCAACACAAGAGTAACTACCTACCCTTCAACCAGTGCTGCCACCCCTCAACCACCTTTGGCAGCCCCTATTCAATTTGTGCCCTCTAACTCCATGGCACAACCACCCTTGACTTCCACATCTATCCCAATGACTAGTTATCAATATGTTGCGCCTATACAAGCGCAACTGATTATGTCATACGCCTCTTCTAGCACCTTCCAAGCACCTTACAACCTAGGGGGTGCCCCATCTACCAATTCATCAGCTGACCTAATCAAGATGCTGATGGACAAAATGTCTAATCTTGAGGCTTCCATTTCTGGTTCAAGCAATGCTCTTTCATATGACCAAATTTGCAATGAACCCATCCATCCCTCCATCCCAATCCGACCGTATCCTAGTCAGTGGGAGCTTCCTAAGTTTACTCGCTTCCATAGTAAGGAAGACCCACAACAGCATCTGCAAGCATTCAGACATGCTTGTTACTTGATAGCACATGATGATGCGCTACTGCTATGCACATTCCCCATGTCACTTTCTGGTGCTGCCCTTGATTGGTACAGTTCTCTTACCAGTCACTCTCTTTTTTCTTTCACTCAACTCGCCCAACTTTTCCTTGACCACTTTTCGATCAATATCACCAAAAAGGTCTCCATTATAGACCTCTACTCTATCAAGCAGTTTGATGACGAATCAATAGCTGATTTTGTCGCCCATTGGAGAGGCTTAATCAACCAACTTTCCTTCCCTTTACCTCAACCCAAGCTCATTGAGCTCTTCTCTCGAGCATGTGCCACGCACATCTCATCCACCTTGTGGCTTCAAACATTCTATACTTTTGATGAAGCTTTCACCATGGCCCGAAAGCTTTAACTCTATGCTATTGAAGAAAATAGGTTTAAATTGCATAATACCAATGCAAAAAACTAATGACCCTTCTTCTTCCAAACCTTCTTCTTCCCACTCCAAGTCCAAAGGAGTGGCAAACACTGTGGTCATTAGATCACCATCCTTGACAACAACCGACCAATCTCAACCTTCAACATCACAAAGCATAACAAAACAATTCCAACAATGCTATATACAGTGTCAATACACTCCAATAGGAGAGTCATATGCTTCTGTGTTGAAAAAACTGGTCAAGCAGGGGGTCCTCAATCTCCATCCAATCCGACCACCTCAATTCAACCCTTCAAAAGCCATCCCTACATGGTATAGGGAAAATGACTTCTGTCACCATCACTGTGTCCAAGGCCATGACATAAACAACTACCGAACCTTCAAGAACATTGTCCAATACATGATAGACAAGGGGGATCTTGTTTTGGATAACTCGAATGCACCACCCAATCAAAACATGGACATCTTCAAACAACCCTTTCCTAACCATCCTCCTAATCAAAACAATGTCGAGACCATGGCCGATAGCTCCCAAGAGCATGATATACGCATGGTCAACATGGTCTCGCCTCTTGTCCCTGACCAACCTCTTCCACAGGTAGAAGAGCTTTCTTCTCCTATTTGTCCATCATAGGTAGAAGAGCCTTCTTCTCCTATTAGTTCTCCATCAACCTATCTTATATTGGAGGATGCTTTGACCATACCAATGCCATTAGCCCCACCTTCATCCTTCCTCCTACCAATGGAGGACCATACCCTTCCTACTCCTCAACCACAATTAGAAGGCACCATCATCCCTGCCCTCTATCCTCTTGAGGAGTCACATTCTCCAATTTCTTCTCCACCAAGAGAAGACCCTGTCCCTTCACAGACTTCGATCGAGGAAGACCCAGTGATGGTTTTCTCTTTCCTTTTGCCTGAGATCGCTACATCTCACTCACCCCCGTCCATATCTGAACCCAAACCCACACAGGCGTCTATCAAGCCAAAAGAGATTAAATCTCTTGGTGTTCACCCCATATCTAACCTTGCCTCGCACAATAGTAGTCCTCAAACCAAACCAAAGAAGGCTACTAAACCCTGTCAGAGAAATTTTCTCCCACCATCATCATTGCCCTCCATTTTAGGCCCACATCCATCCACCTTAATAGGAGTGCTTCCTACTCCCATACCTCATAGAGGCAAATAACCTCCATTATCCCCTTTACCCATCAAACATATATTTCCTCCAAAACATCCAACACCTCTCACCATAAAAGTGCCATCTACAAGTTTGACTACATCGCCAAACAAAAAGATGGTACGACCAATACAAAAGTCATCAACCCCTACTGCAACAAAACACGCAGATCCATTAGCAGGTTTTTATGCCTTGCTGTTACGACAATTGTTGCAGTCCTATAACATTAGTCTTACACCTCTTAAACCATACCAATCTCTCATACCAAAACCGCCCTGGTTTGATGACACTAAAGTTTGTGCATATCATCACACGCCGGGACATGACACTGAGCATTGTTGTGCCCTCAAGGTTGTCATTCACCAATTCTTAGAGAAAGACACCCTTCTTCTTGACCATATTATCAACAAACCTTCAACATCATCCCATGCTTCCCATACCTCCTCACCTTCACACTCATCAACTCTCGGATCAAGACCATCTTGGTTTGACAACACTAAATTTTGTCACTATCATCGCACACCGAGACATGACATTGAGCGTTGTTGCGCTCTTAAAGCTGTCATTCATCAACACCAAAAAAAAGATACCCTTCTCATCAAGGATCCTCTTGACTACCCCTTTGCCAAATCTTTGACACCATCACATGCCTCACAAACATCATCACCTAAATCAGGATCTCAACACCAGACTATGGTCCCTCCACCGCCTTTAACCCCATTATTCGAAATCAACACAGTCAACTTGACCACCAACCCACCAACCCAAAAGGATAAAGGGAAAAGACATGTTTCTATCCCTTGGACATCCCCATCTACCAAGACTTCACCACAACCAAGACCCAATATTCCTATCTTGGGCACATCTCGACCAGCATCCTCAAAGACAATCCCTGACTCTATGGTGAAACAACCTCACCACACGACCCCTGTGAAGACATCTTTGTATGACCTCATACAAAACTCTCCATAGCATCATCAAACCTTGATCAAAGCCTTACAATCAATGGAGGTCCAACCCGAAGACCCCCAACCACTGGCTGCTTTGGTCACATCATTACCAACCATTTCCTCTATCACCATCTGTGATTTTGAGATTCCTGCCTCCAACCTGGCAGATCAGGTGCTCGCCCTTTCAAACTAAATCTATCAAACATTCTCCCTAGCAACTGGGGGAATTCAACCTTATTCTGACTATCGTAACCTTGACCAATCTTGACCAAACATCGACTAAACATCAACCAACTTCATGTCCAACATCGACCAAATATCTACCGACCTCGACCAAGCCTTGACCAAACATCGACCAGACATCAACCAAGCCTCGACCAAGCATTAACCAAGCCTCGACCAAGCCTCGACCAAACATCAACCAAGCCTTAACCAAGCCTTGACCAAACCTCAACCAAGCCTTGACCAAACCTCGACCAAGCATCAACCAACCTTTTAATCATGACCTTAACCAAAAATTGACCAAATATCAACTGACCTCGACCAAGCCTCAACCAAACCTTGACCAAACATTCAACCGATTATCCACACATCAACCAACCACGCACCGACCACATATCAATCAAGCTTCAACTGACCATTGACCAAGCATCGACCAAATACCAAACAACAACCAAGCATCGATCAACATGTGACCAATTTGGAAAGAAGCAAACGAGGCAAGTTTGCTCCTAATTGGGTCGGACCTTACATCATAACGCACAAGTATGGTTCAGGGACTTATCGTCTGTCTTCTCTTGAAGGCTGCCCAGAACCTGAGCCTCTTAATGCCTTACATCTGTGACCATTCTATTATTAGTCGAGTACTCATTCACTTGACATTTAACTTGAGCTCATCCCTTGAGCAATCCCGGTCCTCTTAATCCTCATTCCTTTCGACCCTATTCCCCTAAACAAACCCCATGTAACCCTTTTATAAAGTATGAATGCTTTGTCCTAATAAAAGGGAGCCCTTAAACTTCTATAGTCTTGTCCATGACTCAAAATTCTGTCAAAAATAAATTTGGATGTCAAAATATCAAAAGGTCATAAAATTCTAAATGCAGACTACTCCCTCGAAGGATAGCTGTACCATCATTGCTATGCTAATAGACTGCTCCCTCGAAGGACAGCTATTCAAAGCCCTCAAACATATAAAAAGAAAAAATATAGACCACTCCCTCGAAGGATGGCTATGCTTAAAATCTTGCTACAAACAACACTCTCAGAAGCTTCCCACATCGATCAGCTTCAAAAATGACCACAAAACAAAACGACATCCCCATGTAGACTTCTCGCATTGATCAGTCTACCAAAAAAAAAAAAATGGGGTCATGGACTTGGCTTGTAGTCGTCTCAGGGTCTCCTATAAAAAGGGGCAAAGTTATCCCTACTAAAAGGGGTTACCCTATCCTCACATATCACATCACCTACTCGAGGGATTTTGAGCTCATTTTAATGTCAAAGTGATTCGATTACTTATCTAACACAATCAATGGTCGACGACGCAATGCATGAATGGGGCTTTTGGATCTAACAACCCCTGCCTATGCTATCATTATGGTCTGTGTCAATGAAAGAGCAACGCACCTTTCAATTTCTCCATACCTTTGGTCACATTCAACCAAATCATTTGCCAACAAACCAAAACATTTTCAGACCACCAACATGACATAGTCCATTTCACATAGTTTCTATGGACAACAATACACATGGAAACTATTGACCACACAATTTATGCCAAGCATAAACCATTACTTGTTGAAGCATAAGCATAACCTCATTTCATTTTTAGCATACACCCATCACTAATATGGACAATTGCTAGGGATGAAAAACCCTGACCAATGTCACAGAATACACCATCACCTCATATGGAAAAGGCTGTAACATCATCTTACCCTCATCATTTATCATGACCAAACCAACCTATCAATCAGTTTGAACTACATTGGTCTGAGGCCCTAACGACAAGGGCTATGTAGGCAGCACTCAGATGACATGACGTCTTCTGGGGTTAGCTCAGCCACATCCGTTTGTTCATCTATCCGATGGAGAAACCATATTACCTTTGACCATGACTCAACCAATCATCAACCATTTTTCCTCTTAATCTGAACTACATTGGTCTAAGGCCCTTCACACAGGGGCTATGTAGGCAGCACTCAGTTGACACAGGGTCTTCTGAGGTTAGCTCAGCCATTCCTTTGTTCGTCCATCTAATGGACCACCTATCTATCTCGTCTCGACCAACAACCTTGGAGATCGCGACTATCTCCTTCGACTACGACCACTTCCAAGACAACATTGCCTTGGTTGTTTTTGCATGTATGCTACCTCATGAATGGTTAGCAAAATTATCTGCAACCTGCCTTTCAACCCTCACAAGTATTTGGATCGCAAGCAAGTTGATCCCCACTACTTGTGACATTTTCGTGTTTCCAAGAGCACTTCTTGAGCCTGAGATACTTGGAACACGACGACCATTGGAGCTATAGATGGGATCGAATAACTCGATCAACTATGACTAATGCTGGGGCCCAGTTATTTTGATTTTAGCACTCCTTAACCTTGACCTACGATAATTTGACCCAACCATCTAGTGAAGGGGTATGCTCGCAATCCCAACTTTTGCAGCGTTCACACCTCATCTTCACCATATCCATCCATCTCTTTGTCAAATCAACACCTGATCTCAGGTTCCCTTCCCTCAACTCTCACTTTGAGGGGGGAACACCTCATCCCATACCTGGGGCAATCAACTCCTATTTTTGTCTTGCAGTTTGTCAAGAACAACCAACAAGACAAAAAGGGGCAAATGTAGACACCAAAATTGTGTCTACTCCCTTAGTTGACTCCCCCTTGGTCCCTTTCCACTTTAACATGCCCCCTGTCTTATTAATTTAAAATAATTATTTATTTTGAATTAATAATTCCCTCTCTCTCTCTCTCCTTGACACCTCACCACCCTTGGATATCTCTCCTTGGATGCCCTCCACTACCCCATGCCAAGTCTTAAATGCCTAGACCCCATTTCCTTTATCCCACTCATCCCCCACACCTATTAAACCCACCTTCGACTGTTTTAAACCATGACCCACTGACTTCGGCAGATGGGAAAACGGACAAAAGGCTATTTTTAGCCTTTTTACCCGTCTTCTAGCCGCCGACATCGGTCAACTTTCAACCGACGTCGGCGGTATTTCTGACGTCGGTTGCCTTCAAAACAGCGTTCTACATCTGGAATGCAAATCTTTTTCCAATCCTTCAATCTTTCAATTCGCCGATCTTCCAACTCTTTTCTGATATCTTCTTGGCCCGAACACGAATTCTTGCTCTCCTAGAATCTGACCTCTTTCTCTCCCTCTCTCCCAGACGCACAACAAGCATCACAGGGTACAGGTACTCTGCATCAGTCACTTCACTCTGCAGGTAGTCTTCTACATCAGCAGCTTGTGTCCTACACTTCTTCTTCAGTAGGCAAGAGGTAAGTATTCTTCTTTTGTTTCATCTCAGTATTTCAGAATGCTTTGATAATCAGTGCCCATTTGCTACTTCTAAGTGCTATGAACCAGACTCAGCTATCAACCAGATCAGACCTGACTTCTTCTCGAAAAGGCTGAAAGGCCTTCCCCACATCCTTATCCCATTTTCAACCACACTCTCTGCCCTATAAACCCAACACAAACCCTGCACAGACTCTCAGAATACCACAGACCATTTTGCAGACCATTTCATCGACCAGAGACTCGTCCAGACCCTGTTCAAGGCCATTGCCCCGACCGATGCCGGCCACCAGGCCCACTGCCCTTACCGACATCAATAGACTAATCGGCGTCAGCAACCTGACCAACTGATGATGGTAGACTAACCGGCGTCGGCGACTGTGGAAGGCAGACAACACAATACAGGTATGCATTACCTTTATTTCTTTTGTTTAGTCTTTCATTATTTCTATCTAGCAACATTCTCTGTTATCAAAAGTGGACTGTCAACCCTTGAGTAAGTCTTTGCACTTCTGGGATCGAGCTTTGCTTGGTAGTCCACCATCTATCTATCTAACAATCTCTTTGTTTAAGTCTCTTTCTTCTGCAGGTGTCATCCTCCACAGCCAAAGAGGAGTCCCTACAACGTCTAGATAACGGTGCATAGACCTCATCCGAGTAACATCTAACCCTAGACCATTACTTTAGTTTCTTTCATCCTTTTGAATGTAGAAAAGCAAAACTTGTTAGAAACAATAGGAACTATGTTGTTGTCCTTGTAGAATATCTAAATTTAGGAAGATGAAATCTAAGTTTTATGGTTTTCACAATGTGCCTTAAGACTCATTGCAGTGTGATTCTTATATGAATAAAACAATAAGTAAAACATTTCCCATTAATTCTTCTCTAGGGAAAATAATTTTACTATGTCATGTTGACCACATCCAACTATGTGGGTGGAAATGTATGCAGAATGTTCATGTAGCTGGAGATAAAATAAGTGGATCATATGCCCCCATTTTGAGGTATGGGATAACCTTTATATGACTCATATTAAAATAAAGGGATTACACTTATAGTATATAAAATATGAAAAATCTTGTAATTATGTAAATAACATTTATCACAGGTTTAACTATATAAATATATCATCATGAAAGTACATTTATAAATCAAGTGGGTAGGACCATTGAGGGTACAAGGCATATAAGCAAAATTGATAACTAGATGCCCCTACATTGGTAGGGGGAAATAAACAAGGGTGAAACTTATATTCCCCAATATGGAAAAGATATAAGAAGTGAGGGCACAAGTAATAGTATGCCCCAATGTGGATAAGATATAAGTTATATGGCATAAAGAATATTTTCCTCTAATGTGGACAAGATATAACTAGTGAGGGTACACATAATATATGCCCCAATATAAAATAATGTATAATCATTAAATAAAAGGTGTAATATGCCACAATAAAAAAAAAAAATGTATAATAATTAAATAAAAGGTGTAATATGCCCTAATATATGTGTTATTATGATTCTTCAGCAACAATTATGATTGACACAAGATCATCACAAAAAATTTGGCTCTATCAAAACAACATATTACATCTCAAGGTCAATGGGGCATAGGCTTCTACTGACCTAGGCAATGTAGTACAAGTTAAACACATGTGGTAACACAATATGACCTATATAAATAAAAGGCATGTATTACATATACATGACCATTGATTTGTAAAGGTATCTAATGTGTAATTATCTTGCAGTATTGTAATATGATAGATATAACATAGAGAGAGTTAAATAGAGATAAGTTGTTTGAGTCTTTTAGCCACCAATTCACTAGTCCTATGCACATCCCAATTATAATATTATTGTACCAGCATATCATTCAAATTATCCTTATGCACTCACCCTAGGTGTAAAGAAGGGTAACTAGGTTGGTTCAGGGTTAGTTGGCAATAACGAAATCAAACATTATCTCACATGAATATCTGTGTGCACGAGAGTACTTAGGTTTTACTCTATAATTATCCTATCAACACATGGAATCAATAAACCATTGATATGAACAAAATCATAGAAACACTACTCTATCCATGTATTGACCCTTTTAATAAGCAAGACATTGTTAAATGTAATGACATCATAAGTCTGAGCATACTAAAAATACTCTATATCCATAAATAAATACTAAAATAATAACAAAAATAACCTTATCAATTAATGAGCAAATCATAATTACAAAGTGATCAATGGCATTAGAAACATCATAGACTATCTTTACTATCTTTCTCTCTCTCCATTCAAACATCATTTCTCTTCTTCCCTAGAACTCTATCAAATTTTTGTTAGCATTTCTTCTAATCCTAACCTCTTATCTTTAGTAGAGTATTTTCCCTCTTTTTATAGGATTCCAAAAGGCTCTACATTTCAAAATGTAGATAAAATGACACTAATAATAAATTAATGTGGTTTCCATCAACTTGGAAGTTAATGTGATGTTTCACTTAGGGTCAGTACCTCATCATTTGTTGTTGCTTCTAATCTACTTGTCAGAGTCAAGATGAGGGTCATGACTTCAACCATTTATTCTCATTAATCACAATGAATTGGATAAGTCTGATGCTAAAATGTGGTATCCTACACCATTTTAATAACTATACTATTAAACAGACTCATATGGAATGGTCTATTAGCACATGACACACTTTACTTCCTTGAGGTATTAGTGCTAGTCTCTAGCTATAGTTGTTTCACACGCACACATAAAGACTTTGAAAATGTAAAGGCTTGCCATAATCATGGGTCAACACCACCCCATAATAACTCAGTTGGATGTCCTTGGAAAACTTTATTTCATTGAATCAAAGAATTAATGGGCATCCTAATTTAGTTATTCTTCAAAACTGGCCCAGATTTTTAGCGTGCCCAATATATTCTTTATGATGCTTATTATTTTTGCATCCTATTCCTTTACTGCTAGAGGTTATTCTTAGATTTCTTTGGATTAATGATTTACATTATTCATATATTAAGTGGCTTCCTTTATGGTCTCTTTAATAAATTTTTTCTCATAAATAGTCTTTAATTGTAGCTCCAAGAAGCACTGCTCGAACTCCTTTGCACTTATCATTTGACCCATTTATTCCACCTCTTGTAAAAAAATTATGTATTCCTCCTTATTTTTATTAGTATAAAATTAGGAAGCTAGTAAATTATGCTCTTGATTTTAATTGTGGAGACATGTGTTTATAATGGATATTTACTACAATAAATTAAAAAATAATTATTTTGCTAGGATTATACTTTTTGAGAGATTTTTGAATGTGTACTCATATTATTGCAATTTCTTGGAGAACTTCATTTGGTATTTATTGATTTCTTCTCATGCATCTTTGACACATTACCCATTCTTAAGGAGTTGACCAATTATTATATCTAGTTTTTACAAGTGTTTGGATTGAGTTATATCAATTCCATCTAGCAAGCTTGGTTGCTCTTTCATGACTTGTTCACATAAATGTAGGGCTTTAAGCTCCATGGTTGTTACCTCACACTCCACTGCTATGAAATTCTCCATCTCTTGATTGAGTGTGATTTTTTTCATGTTACATTTATTCTCTTTTTCTTCAAGCACTTAAGACATTTTTATTAATATGTGCCTTTATTTATTACATGTTGTGTTGTTCAACAAAATTTACTTGGCAACCTCTGTAGCTATCTTCACCATTGTGCTCTCTAATTTCATGTCACTCATGTTCATAAGATTTATGAAGAACAAGCCCCATCCTTCACTATATTATAGTGAAGGATCCAATCCCATAGTCATGGGGGCTAAGAATAATGGCTCATCTGCATATGTGTCCACAATAAAAGACATCTACTTATGGGTTATCATTGTAGCACAACTAGGCCTTATTACTTTCCACAAGTAGATCTCTTCTTCTCTTAGGTTAATATGGAATTTAATATGGATTGTGTCATCTTTTTCTTGTTTTTTTTATAAGGGGATCTCTTATACCCATTTGTTTTTTCCAATGGCCTTCTTATTTCTTCTTCTTCATCCTCCTCATGTTGTTATTGTTCTGAATCCTCTTTGATGTTTTTCTCTTCTTTGGGTTGTACTATAGATTCCACATCTTTAATATGTTGCACAATTGAATAAACTCATTTATCTAGCATTTACTTCACATATTTCATATTATCTATTTACACTTCATGCCATCATCCTTTTCTCAACTCCTATTTTTCATGCCCCTCTTTCTCTTCTTCCTACTCTTTTTTACTAGTGTGGGGGAGTTTTGCACTATAATTTCATTTATATTCCTTTGCACACTAGTGTGTAGGGAATATTGTGTTATTTCTTGTTATCATATCTCTTTTTTTTCTTGTACATCAATTGGTGAAGGTGATTTTGTGTCATTATGATTTGGATATGTGAGCTATTATTTCTTCTTCGCTAGAGGTACATCATATGAATTTGTCTCCTCCAAGTTTTGTTGTACAAGAGATAATGACATGAACTTCATCTTATTCATCTTAATATTTTAATAAGGGGAGGTGTATGAACTACTTGGATTTAACGAAGGTGGTAGTTGTATATTATATTTCCCATGCACTCCCACACCAATAATATTTCTCTTAGGATTCAACATATAATAGAGCTTGTGTACCTGACCTTCTATGATAGTATTTTGTATTGGGATAATGATACACCTAATTTTATCTTCCTCATCCTCTTACTTAAGTGAATTTTACTTAGGGTGTAAAAATTTTACACAGAGGGTGAAGACACATATATCTATTCTTTACACTTCTATTGTTATCTTTTTTGTATTACATATGCCATTCACTGCATCAATAAAGTACTATATTATAAACCCATATGTAACCTTCAACCATCCTGACATGTGTATATTGACCAAATTGATATACACCATAAATTAGTGTTAAATTATAGTGAACTTAGCCTAATCCTTTCGTATCTCTGGTAGCAATCTAGATATGTGCCACTCATCTCTTATGGCCTCTTTCAACTGTGAAAATTACCTATCTAATCTAGACTTATATTTAGTAAAGACTACCCTATGGCAAGTATAGATATAATATTTGAACACCAATAAATTATCATGGAGGGGTTATGTCCATTGGTATTTTGGTTCGCTCAATTATGTTAATCTCATTAAATAACAAGAGCATCATGTTTGCACCATATTTGAATTTCTCCTTGATTTGGTGTGCTTTCTCTATGCCTTTAATAATTGAGTTTGCTAAGAAATTAGAAATGTTGAATAATGTTACCTTGGCCATTTTATGTGTGATTTATATAAAATTCTTGTTGATCTTCACCTCATGCCCTAATCCATGTAACTTCATACATAAAAATTGTGTTGAATCCCTTATGGATCAATCCTTAATATTAACAATGGGGAAATTAAACCCCAATTTATTGTACTTGAGCTCCTTGGACATGTGATCGACCTCTTTTGCGATAGTCAACACTTCCTTGATATCCTTGACTAATTAAACTAACTTAGCTACTTTGTGGATTTGGGAAGGTGTGATTTTAGTCTTTCAGCCAATGAAGTAGAACTTGTCCTCATGTATGCATGAGATGAAAAAAATGTTAAATCCTTAGCCTCAAAAAATTAATGGAGATCATAAATTTTGAGAACCCCAAAATTTTATAATCATTTTTTGATGGAGTCCTCAAATATGGCATTCCCCTTGGGGGTCTTCTTTCCCATGTTAACCATGTAGTCATTTCTCAAATTAGACTCATTGCTACACATTGAAATTATACAATTTTTATTCCCACTTTTTTACTCATGTTACACAATCAAGAGAATGCATCTCCTTGAATCTCATCCTTCCTAATCTTGGTTTGCATTTTATCTATGGGGAAACTAGCGTATCTTTCATTTCCTTGTCATTGGGAATGCTCTTAATTTTATTTATCTCCTTTACCTATTTAGAGTCGGTATGGAATTATACTAATTTAATTCTTGATGCGTGCATATCCACTTACCCAATTTATTCTTTGATGATGGTTGATTGCTATTTAGCTTGTGCACTACTTGTTCTTTCCTCTACTTCTTCCACAATGGGCACTCCAACATATGAACTTACATCAAATAAGAATTTTTTCTTCTTTTATGACTTGATTTTTTGCTTCACAATCATATAGAAACACCTCTAACACACCCTTATCTTCCCTACTTGGTGTAACCTCAAATCTTTGTGAGTGCAATTGTAATATGGATTTAGTGCTAAAAAGCTTGGCTCTAAACATCCCTACTAAGAAATGATAATCTAGGACCTCTAAAATATACAAATCGATGAATTATTCCTATCCACTCACTAAAACACCTCAATATTAGTGCATTTGAGTCACAATTCCTTGAAGGTCTCATTTTGATCTCCCAAATGGAATTTTATAGTTGCTTTTAACTCAAACTTGCAAGTTTTATTTGTCATTACTATTTATTCATACTTATGGGGCTTATCAATATGTCTTGGGGGTAAAATGGTGAGAATGACATGTATTTATCCTTTTATCTTGTTGGGTATGTTTCACAAAAAATAATTTTAATGAGTTAGTTGTACATGCAATGGTTTTTAAGTTTCACATGCTCGAAGTTTTAATGCTATCACCTTTTCATTAACTATTATTGCATGATATATGTTAACCAAAAATGTTTCAAAGTTTAATTTTTTGGGAGTGACTTCATTTTTTGCATTATAATTTCTAGTGGGATCCTCACCATGTACACTCTTTCATCTGCATTCATCAATGTTTCACTTCCCTTCCTCTTGCATTTTTGCTTTCCCCATAGTACCTTCATATCAAATCAATATCAAATATATTCCTATCCTTGTTACTCTTTACATCCCATGTCATGATTATCTAAACTTGTCACTTTAATTGTCATCATTTTGTATCACCCTACCACACATTAGATCATGCATCTAATCCTCTAACATAGGAATTATCTTTTTATCAAGTCATCGATTATGATGTATACATAGAGCTCAATGTGATTTTGTTAAAATGGTCATCAAGGTATGAATTTAATGACTTCTTGGCATTGTGAATTTATAAATCTACATAGTTGATCAAGCAGACATTCATTAAGAGAGGTTATTACAAAACTAGTGCAACAACACTCTCCCAAGAAAATAATAGGTTAGACGAGGTTATATGGTTTATTACAAATGATGGTGCATAACAATCACACACAAAAAATAAGATATAATACCTAACCTACCAATATATATATATAGGCTTATGTTATATTATATATATATCATATATCATATATATATATATATATATATATATATATATATATATATATATATATATATATATATATATAACATAAGCCTTATTATCACATCTCTCAATCATGCTAAGCATGGTACATCTTGAGCCATGTGCCATTAAAATTCCCAATGAGCATTTCATCATCTAATGCATGCAACTTGCACATGTCAATATATAGAATATAATGGATAATTTAGGGACCTATCCAACATATTTTAAGCTTCAATGGATGCTTCAAATACCTGGAGTGATAAAGTAAAACATGAGTTCCTTCCATAAATATATTTCCATTTATGTGTCGGTCATAGAAAGCCTTATGTTGAGCCTTTTCCATAATTTGGCTGCATCATGTAATAATGTGCCTTTCATCCAAATGCTTGAGGTCTTATAGGCATGCATCACATGACTCCTTATATGCTAGTGAACTAATGCATGTGATTTGTAGGGATGGAACTAAAAATATGATTGGAAGCATTGCCTCTATCCTAAACATAAACTAAAAATGAGTGGACTTATTAAGGAACTTATAACTTGTCCTATAGGCCCATAGCACTATTGACACATGGTCATCCCAATATTTGTGCCCAACATCCTAAATATTGGTTAGTGTCTTACCTAACATTTTTTTTGAAATCATCCATGGTCCCATTTTACTGAATGTGGTATTGAGTAGTCTTGTGATGTGCATTCATGAAGTCAGATATTAGTATGCATGTAGTCTAACTGATGAAGTGGGTATCTCAACCACTAGTTAAATTAAGAGGGAACCCATATAAACTAATGATATTATCCCATAATAATCATGATGATGTTATTACTTTACATTTTTTTGTTGGTTTGGCCTTAACACAATAAGTGATAGTCGATGGTGGTAATAATGTAGCACGTGCTAGTCATGTGGTTGGAGAGGTTAGAACCACAAAATCAATAGCCCATTTTTAAAAATAATCCTAGGATAGATGGGTATCAAGGGCATCTCATCTTGTTGGTTAGGTTTCTATTTATGTTGGTAGACATCACACTTGCGTGCATGTTCTTTGGCATCTTGGAAAAAGGTAGGCCACCATAAACCAGAAAGGAGGATCTTACATGTCATGTATTATCTAGAAAATTTTACTCCATAAATTCCTTCAGCTACCTCTTTGAGTACTCCCAAGTGATTATGTTCTAAAATACATTTGCACAAGAATTCATCACACCTGAGCTTGTAAATCTCACCCCAATGAACTGATATAGGGTAGTGTGGATAGCCAAATGTTTATTTTACTTAGTGGAAATATTTATGGGAGTAATTACAGGTGTGATAAATGTAGTAATATCATCTTGATTTTCTTGGATGCACTAAACTACATAAAAATGGGAATTTTTGAGTCCATATTCGATGTACTATGCATCCTCACCCGTATTGATGCATGATAGGCGGTCTAGACCCAATTTCTACTTTTTCAGGCTTCATAACCACAACAAATTAAATTCATGAAACAACACAATCCATAAAAAAAATGTTCTATGGAGCATGGGCTTGTTTACAAGGTACTATAAGGATTCATGATTAGTGAAGAAAATAAATGGTGAGGCTAACAAGTATTCATGGAATTTATACAATGCATACACCATTATGAGTGCCTCATGATTAGTGGTTATATAATTATATTTAGCTACTGTAAGATTCTTGCTAGTAAAGTAGATGGGATGGTCCATATTTTTCTCGCTTGACTGAGCTAGAATGACACCTATTATTGTTCATGATGTGTAGATATGGAAACTAGAGAATTGACACACACGAGAATTTTTTCTATAGTGTCTTGAATGCCTCTTCTTGCACCTCACCCCATATGAGTGGATCATTCTTGTGCAAAAGTTCTTCTAGTGGCATTATAACACTTGCATAGTAACAAATGAACTTTTTATAGTAACCAACATGCCCTAAGAACACATGCACTTACCTCTAAGTGGTGGGAACCTCCAATTGAGGAACGATGGCCACATTAATATGGTTGATAAGAAGTATATCTTTATGAAACACATGGATGAATAATATGCTAAATGGTGTCATAAAGATACATTTATTCAAGTTTAGATAATTTTAAGTCAGTAATAATACTCAAACATGAGTCATAGGTTGTCATGGTGATCCTTCACTAGCCCATAGATTTTGTAGTCATCCAAATATACCTGAAGGAATTGATGAAAAAAGTATTTAAAGGCTATTATGATGATTCATGAGAAGAAAAAATACATATTACTCAATCCAAAAGGGATGAAATTATAGGCAAACAACCCTCATTTGGTTGTGAAGGTGGTCTTGGGATTGTCCTCCTCCTGAATTTGCACTTGGTGATAGTCTAGGAAGTCATCAGTGAAGGTGTAAACCTTTCAACTTGCTACTCCCTCAATAATATCATTAGTAAAGGGGGTGGGAAAAGGGTCAATGATGCACATCACATTAAGTAGTTGTTGTCTATGCATATATGGGTGTACCCATCCTTTTTTATACTAATGACCATATGACTTACCCATTCATACTCCTCAATTAGGTAGATCATGATGGAAACCAACATGATATCAATTTATACCTTATCCGTAGTGCACAAGTTGGGTTTTATATGGTATGGCTATTTATTCATAGGTTTTGTGTCATCAACCAAGGTGATATTCATTATTAATCATGAGGGATGCATTCCATTCATATGCTTTTAGCCTCTTGGGAAGAGGTCTTGGAATTCTTAGAGCAACTTCACAATGTATGCCAATTATGTGTTAGTCTAGTAATCATCAATAGTGGCCATATTGGGCTCTTCTTCTGAGTTAGTATTTACCTTAGTTGCCTTTAGGGGCTCATGGAAACACTTGTGTCAATCAGCTTGCATGTCTACTACTTATCTCTCTCCTTGAGAAGTTTCAAATCATAAGTGGCTAGGGTCACTTTCTTGGGATTATTATTCCACCTTACATAAAAGATTTTATTTTTCAATCATGAGTTTCCAATTATGTACCATAGATATTGCTTCATCATATTCACTGGAATCATTTTTTAACTCATAGTTATCAAATAACCTAGGTAGGGTGAGTCCCTTCTCCATATACATATGTTTGCCTTGCTCTTCCATTATAAATTTATATTTTAGTATGACACAAAAAATGCATTGTAGGATCTTGACTAGCCCTAGATTAGATGAGGAAAAGGAAAAAGTATGGGTGAATTTTCCCTTCAAAGCTTGTAATCACTAGTCTCCTAGTACATCTCATTCTAAACATCCCATGTGTGGGTTTAAGTATTCAAAGTTCAATGGAAAACATGAACCCATAGATCTATTGGGAAACAAGGTATGCACATTTTTTAATTGTATTCACATTCATGAATATGTGCCCATGGGTCAAAGTCATAATTATATGTGGGTAACCCCTTGTAGTCATTTATATGCTCAAATATAGAGCATATGACATATTTAACCTCAACACACCTTCGAAGACTTGGTTTGTGTCTATCCCACCATAACACAATAGTGATTTTCAAGGTGTAGACTAAGGCACCCATGTAATACTTCTCCTTAAAGATACATACCTCCAAGTCATGTATAAATGGGGTAGTGCATATGGAGTCATCATATCAGGGAAACACAAAAAAAGTTCCTTTATGTATACTAAACATTCTCTTCACTTTATATGTGGTGTGCAACATTTAGATATTATTTCTACTAGAGAGGGACTAATCTTGGGGCATTAGGCCTTTATTATGCATTAGAATTGAGGCCTTGATCATACCACACCACATTTTTAACCAATTATTTCATAAGATTATTATACCCATCAGTCATAGGTAATTCTCATGGTATCTAAAGTGGAGTGTGCCTTGTCCTAACTTAGGATGCCATTCCTAGTCAGTTCCAAATTCTCTACTCCATATATTGTTATATTATAGATGTTATTGATTTCATACTCTGAATCAACACTCTCAAAATGAGGGGGCCTTGATTATTTGATAATGGAATCACCACATGATCTTTAAAATTTTAAAATATCATGTAACGATTCTTAAATTGCATATCTACATTGTTGGCATATCACCAAGGTCTACTGAGTAAAGTTGAGTAGTTATCTTCCTTGGTGAGCTTGATCACCTCAAATTCTATTTGAAACTTTACACCCATTATCTTAATACCAAAATTGTGTAGATTCCTATGGTTGATCTTGGGTTTTCTTTCCCATGAACAAAGTATGTGGTGAGGATCGTAAGGTAGGACTTGCCATCTTGTCAAGTTTCTCCTACAATGATATTGAGTTCAATGCTTATGTCTACTATTATTTGCATACTGACCATCTATTAATGTATGTATCTATGAACAACTCTCAGTCATAGCTTAAATTTTGGAATATTATCACTTCACATCCTCACACTAGAGCTAGTGTAGGTACTTTGGTTGGTTGTTTCCTTACATAGCTGGACAAAAGATTCTTCAACATTGGGATCATTAATTTGGAGCAAAGGAGAGCTAGTATGTCTATGAGATCACTCCCATTATCACATTCTTGGGTTTGGTATTCCTACCTTGTCCTTAATTCTAAATCTCAAGTGAGTTGAAACTCACCTTTTAGATATTGTATGACATCCATGGCTTCACATAATACCTATATGTGATATGAGCCATCTCGATGGGGTGATATGGAGTGTTTAGGGAGGGTCACCATATATTCAAGCCTCTTTGAATCATATCCCATCCTAACCTTCTATTTAGTATTTTTTACTTGTGTAGTTAGGCTAATACGAGTTGTTATATGAACCTTGGGGTCAATATTTTTCTTAGCTTGTACCTTAAAAACTTATTATTCTGAGTTATGCTTAATATTGATCATGCCAATGCCCTTTTGAGGTATTTATTTATATGTGAGCTTGGAATATAAATCTAGGCATTTTTTGACCTTATGGTCACCTCGACAATACCAACAAGTGGGATACTTGAAGTAATCACATTGGTAGTGGTCTTGTGATCCAAACTTATAAAAAGTGCATGTGGGAAACCTTCTACATTTTCATCCCACACCAAAAACTTTGTAAGCACATTTTTTCCTATAATATCCATAATATTGGTTAGTTAGCCTTGTAGTTCCCTTTCACATGCATCAGTATCTTGATTCATGGATTTCATAAATCACCCTATAGTATTCAATGTTTTAGATAGAATGTCACAAATATATCTATGGAGAGAGACCTTAGTTTGGGAACTTCTTGATAGTTTTTCATATGTATTATTCTTTTGTAACTTTAATTTATATCTCTAAATTTCACTCTAACTCCCTTGCACACACTTATTTATCAACAAAGTGCACATCTTATATGCAAGAGTTTTCCTCATGTCATTGCTATCATGCACAAGTCATTATGATATCTATTGAGTTAGATTCTCCCCCTAGGTGGGGTCCTTTTCAGCCAACACTTTTTATCAAATTTAATCATTTTTTTTCATTTGGAGGTCATACTCATATGTGTTCTACATGCTGAATATTTTTTCCTTTTTTATCTTTTAGAAACCAACCCTTTTCACCTTCTACCTTCCTTATTGCTCATGCATGTAATACCTTATCCAACCATTGGTAAGTTTTATATTACATTATTTACCATTAACTTCTTTATATCTAGTAGAAAATTATTTAGGTATGAGCCTCTAGGTTCATGGAAAAACCAACATTTGGCCTCCTCTAGACATGAATATGTGGATAGAACAAACTCTAGCATGTAGCAATTCAATGCACCATGCCACCAAACATTAATTTTTTTGTCCAAACCATGTCTAGGTTCTTTAGCTTCTCTACGTGTTATTTTATACAAGAGTACTTCCATCCATATTTTCTACTCTTATTCATCACATATACTACAATCCATGCATGAAAATGTGTCGGTAGTTCACAGAAGAAAACTTCATAGAGATTAGTACCAGGTTATCTTCCACCCATTCTCTTGGCTCTTGATTTCCATGGTCTGGGTAATTCTTTGAAAAAATTTCCTCAAACTAGCATAACTAACACTCAATATTTTCAATGAAATCAAGACATCATCCATCTGTACCATTATATCAAAAAATTCAACCCATCTTGACAACAAAACCAAAAATTTGGATTCTTTGAACCACCTGCATGCTAGTCCTATGCAAATCCCAACTTTAATTTTCCTCTACTAGCATATCAAACAAGTTATCCTTATGCACTCACTTGAGGCATAGATGGGGGTAATCAAATTGTGTTAGGGTTAGTTGGTAATAGTGAAATCAAACATTATCTTGCACATATATTTTCATGCATGAGAGTACTTAGTGTGTATTCTATATATATCCTATTGTTTAACCCTAATTTAGATAAGAGTATATCCTACTTGGGTATAAAATGGTTAAGGATATATAAATTATAGGGCACAAGGGTTAATATCAAATCCATAATAAGTGAGTTAATGTGCTACACTCAGATGTACCATATGTTAAATTTATTATGCTGAGATAGAATACTAATAGAAAGTAAAACTATGCTAGGTATATAAATGACATAAAATTGAGTACTTATTTAATTTTTATTATAATATAGTGTTGGATATGGTGATGGCAAGAAGTAGGTACGAAGACAGTTATGGAACAACTCTTAGATTTTAGACCTTGTGGCTCTGTCTCTTTGAAAACTTGCATCTGCCTTGGACAATTATGTTGATGCTAGTGTCTAAGTTTGATGCTAGTGTTATGAACAAAATATTCACTCAAATAGTATGTGCCCACCTAGATGCTTGGGTTTGGTTTCACATTCGCTATGGTGTATTCAAATCTAGGTCATGGACAATTGATCTTGGTGAAATGGCAAAAACTTAGCTTTGCATCTTAAATATGACCTTGGGGGAAAATGGGTTAGTAGGCACATGATATCAAGATGACCCAAAATGACCACACTATCAAAGGGAAATGTCTACATATCTAATGCTATAGAAGAAAGCCTCAGACTCATGTAGTTCTCCCTTATGTGTTGGATTATGTGTGAATCATGAAATATGTGTAAAGTAAGTATAATAGTGACCTAGCTTATAACTTGGAAAATATGATCTTATGACTACTACTTGTAGACACCTCAATCTGGCCATTGATAACCTCTAAATAGGCTTTTGACTAATTTTTATCAAAATGCATAATTTGGCCTAAACACACTAAAACACATTAAAAGCTTTGAAACTAACATATTCAAATGCCAATTTTGGCCAAATATCCCTGAATGGGGCAATTCAATTTATGGTCCAACTAACTTTGATCAAATCATTTCGAGTCAAAATAGCAATTTTGTACCTAGATGCCTTAGATTGATATTTTATATCAAATCTCTTGCATGAGACATGTGACTTTGTTATTTTGTGTTGGAAACATCCTAAATTGGAATACGGTTCTAACACATCTAATATCAACTTCTAATTTCAATCCAGTCAAATTTTGAGCCAATAATGATACATTTTGACTAATTTAATTAATCTATGCACCAAAGGGCCAAAATGTGAACCAAAGTAACTAATCATGCTTAAGAAATAATTAAACCAAATAATAAGCCTAATTAATAATTCCATGAAACTTGTTGAATAATTTATTTTTGGAAATGAATATGGAATAACAACATCATCAACTGACATCATTTCTTAGGAAGACATCCCTAGGCCATAAATGCATAAAATATCAAGGTTAACCCCTCCCATGCCTCATTAAGACCCTACATGCCTATTAAATTCCCCTCTCTCCCAAATATTAATGGGCATATTTGTATAATGAATTTCATATTTTGGATTTATTCATGGACACACATCTCAATCTTGAGATGGACAGTCATGGTTGATCCTCAAACTATTTCAAAAATATATAAATAGGAGGCCTTGCCTATTGAATTTTAAGCTCTTTTATGAAAAAATTATAATACCAAAATTCATTCAATAATCATTGCATCTTAGTGTTATAATGCCAAAATATTGAGCCAAAGCCAAGCCAAGCCAAGCTAAAGCCACACAAAGTGCCAAGGAGAGATGGAGGTAGCTACACTCCATTGATGCAAACTTCATGAGCACAAAACTAAGAAAGCCACTAAAAAAATAATTTTTGAGCATAAAAGGAAGGTAAAAGAAGGTTTTGTTTTCATTTTAGTTGTGTTTCTATTTTGTTTTGTTAACTAAGCTCCCCCTAGTGACTAGGCCTAGAGATGTTATGCTAGTTAGTGTGTTTTTATCAATTTGTTTTTATTTTAGAAATAACATGATACTAACCATATTATATTGAGTTAAATTATTAGTATACATAATAGCACACCCAGTGGGACTATCTTCATGAGTGCGCAACCCATGAATTTCTTTGTATTCATAGTTTTATTTTTTATTTTTTATTTTGCTTTGTTAGAGTAAAAATGTCCCATAAAGAATTAATAACTTTTTATTTACTTAATTTTTTTAATAAATTTTTTAGGGATATATATAAATATTTTATTGATATTATTTGAATTTTTTTTAAAAAATATCTTTATATTTTAGAAGTTATGACTATTTTAGTGACTGTCACTTTCTGTTTTTTATTTTTTTGGTAAAAATGGTTAGAACAAAGATAATAATTTTTTTTGTATTGAATTTTTAGATCTAATTTTTTTTATATAATTTATAAATATATTTATTGACAATATCTCAAAATTTTATGTCAAAATGATCTATATTTTAAAATTTATGTCAAAAATACTAACTATAGGATTTTATGTTTTATGTGCAAGCTTTTATGTGTTTTGTGTTATGTTTTATTTTTATCCTTCTAATTTGTTGTTTGCAGGTGTTAATATGTTTAATATTATTTTTTTAAAGATTTTTTTGAGATTTTTTCAAACCAAGTATAATATAATGCATTTGCTTTCTTGATAGTTTGTCTTCGGGTTGACAGATTTTGCCCTTCAAGGTTACTTACCTCATTTGATAAATGTGCTTCAAAGCTAAACAAAGTGATAACCCTTTTATTAAAGGATCTACCTAAAAAATTGATAAAAAAAACTTAAATTAGTCTTTTTAAACTTCATTTGGATGTCTAAAATGAATTAGAATCCTTCATATCGTTGTTTAAAGAAAATCTTTAGGGTGCTTTATTGGTTAAGTTTTGTGATTGTCTTTCAAAGTCCACAACTTAAGGCCAAAGGATTAAAAAAACATCAAAAAACTTTGGTTTTAGTGCTTAAAATTTAAATCATTTTTCCAAGTTTTGTATTCAATATTTTTTTAAATAGAATTTGATTGGAAAAAAAAATATGTTGTGTGTATACTCTCCCATCTGTCCCTTTTAGGGAGTTTTTGGGATCAAAAGCACTGTATTTATTGTAAAGTGCCTTAGTAAAATGCATGAAAGAGATGTTATTAAGATATTTTAAAGGATATGCATGGATTGAGTGACCTAGACATAACCTCTAAATATCTTTCACTTAGTTAATTATTTCATTGCATCTTGGCTAGTGAGGGGGACTTCATTACCTCCCACAAGTTCTTTAAGGAAGCTTTGACTTGAGATTTTATCTCTTAGCACTGACTTCACCCACTCCCACAAGGATCAAATATTTGAGAAGTTAAACCACCTTCTAGTGTTAGATTTTCACATCAGATATATCTATACTTTGGACATCGTACTATACTGAGCAAGTGATGAATGTAGTGGTTACAAAAAGGACAAGACCTTTTTGCAACAAGCCAAGTGCCACAAAAACCTCATTACATGTTTTTATTTTGCTTCTTTGTGTGAAAGCCATTGTGTAATTTATTCCCATAGAAAGATTCAAAAACTTATAGTTTTTATCAAAATCTCCATTTATCGCGGAAGTATTGTTGGTGCGAGGTGCGCCTCAAGGTCCATGTCATAGTATTGTCAATTGTGAGAAGTGGGGGGGGGGGGTTAAAAACCCTACTATATAATGCATATTTACTTTTGGATGAACACTTAAAATCCTCTCAAATGATGTATATTGATGTATTCCAATAATACCAATCAACCTTGTCATTTTAGGATCTAAAGAGTGATTAATTAGTTGGTTTTATCATAGATTAAAGTCTTATTTGGAGTCAAAACTTAGTGTGCAAAAATGATACAAACCAAAACACATAGTCCTCATTTTCATTTTAACAAAGAGGTGTTATGCTGCCCACATGAATCATCAATTTTCCTTGTTCAAAGTTCATCAAAACTTGGAGTCATATCATCCACTTTGGTGCAATTATGCTGCCCAATTAAGTCTAGACCTTTACCAAATTTTGTTTAAATTCCATTTATAATTCACATTCAAATTTGAACCTTTATAAGTTATAAGGGTTGATGTGTCAAGTGGGTTATCCATTTTCAAATTAATTTTATTTTAACTTAGGTTCAAATTTCCATTTGAATTGAAGGCCATTTAAGACTCATAATCATTATCACCACTTGATAGGCATAAGTAATTTTATGCTAAACACTTGCACTTTGAGTTTATGCACCAAATTTTTTTGTGTTACCATCCCATTTTGCCTTAGATAATTTTAATATGTACTTTTTTGCCTTAGAGATATTGTTAAAACTTTAGAGATATGTATGTCATTTGAGTTAAGAAAGGTAGTGTTACATTGCCGAATTTGTGAGAAACCATCTTTGCCTTAGGGAGTTTTTGAAACAAATATTTTGTCACATATTTTGAGTAGTCTAGCATTTTTATGCTACCCAAAACATTTCAAACATTATTTCATAAAGTTCAAATTTTTGCACATTTTCAAGCCAATCCAGGTATACCGTTATGAATCTTTATCTAACACAGTTACGCTGTTCACATTTGTCTAGCCTATTTATCAAAACAACCAAGTTTTATACCATTACTTGTGAGAAAAAAAATAATCTCTAAAGTGCCTTTTGTTTCATACCTTATACCTATTTGATCGAGTTCATGACCAAGAGTCAAATTCCTAATTTTTGCAAGAAGTGTTTCAAATCTGCTAGATTAAAATCTCATCTATTTCAAAGTCTATCTTTTGACATCATTTGGCCAGGAGTCTTAGCACATTCCTTGTTTTAGCCTAGCTTTTGATGCTACGTTTGGCCAAAATACCTAGCAACTATTTATTTTTTAGATTAGACTGATTTGAAATACTTTGACCTTAGAGTTTGACATTTTGATTTTCGGTCCATTTACTTAATCTTTTTGTATAAGACGTGTAACATTAGATATTTAATGTTAACTTATTTTGTCACAAATCATTGCATAAACCTTTCTATCTTTTTGATGAATCTAGACCAAGTTTGAACATCATCTTTTAGACATTGTCTTTTTAGAGTTTGTAGATCTCCTTTCCCTTTCTATCATGAAACATTCACTATGGATACCGACATGTATTCCTACACTCATAATGGACTCATGTACAATATAGGGATTAGTAATGTAGTTGTGCAAGAATAAATGGTACAAGACCCCTATGTAAATAATATTTCTTATAAGATAGATCCTTATCCCTCTTATAATACTCAAATAAGGGCACAAACCCAAGATCCATTAGCTAACTATTTGGTTAATATGCCACCATATTCAAAACAAGATCAAGAGCAAACCACACACTACCTAGCTATGATGCCCATAACTAAAGAACCAGTTCCTCAACAATCCTACTCTACTAATACACCTTCCATGTATGATCCATTTTTTTATAGCATAATTTGTTGAACAAAGATGACATTTTAGTTAAAGCCATAAAATTAGGGTCTATGTTTCTAATGGACTTCCCTCATGAAAGTTTACCAAGCCTAGTAAGAATGTCTCACAACATATTATATAGTTAATAGGCTTCTTCTAGAAATCCTTTGACTCTATTCCAAATGACATATCAAGATCCTAATATGCCTAACAAAGGAAAGAACCTCATTGAAGACCACTTTAACCAAATGTAGGCAACATATCAAACCTACCTAAATCTAGCACATAATTTCAATCAAATGACCATGGTGAGTAAACCTCTTATTGACTTAGTTCATTTAATAGGATTTTTTATAGAGTTTAATTATTCAACACAATTAGATTTTAGACCCATTTGCATAAAATACTTCGATAGACAACTTGTTACATACACCAATTATTGAAGAAGTGTTTTCTTCTACATAGAATAATGGGCTAAACATAGTGGATAATGTGTAAGAAACATATAATCTAAATCAAAGTGGCACTAATACACAAACAACTAGTCAATAACATGTGCATTTAGTTAATACCACAAGTGGCTCAATAAACCTAAGAATGAGAGCTTCTGCACCCCAACCTCAACTAGCTATTTTGTTAAGTGCATAACCAATAGGATCAAGTAGTAAAACAACAACCAATGCCATGACTCAAAAATAGAATGTGATGAATCCTATTCTTCCTCAATAGGTGATGAGTATCATTCCACAATAACAAGCACAAATAAATATACCAACACATTATAAGCTAAACATATGAGCACCTTAACAAGGAGAAACTAATGTTTTACCTCTTCAGGTAGTATCAGACATACCTTATTCTTCACATACCAACATGTCAATTCAAAACCAAATGATGTTTAATCAGCAATGTATTCATGTTGGTCAGTGACAAGTGCCAAATCTCAAACATGCATCCACTTCCCAACTAGGATTCACACAACAAGGGGGTTCCAATGTTTGTCAAATACCTACTAAGAAATAATTGCCTTTTATGTAGAGCATACCATAAGTTCAGAGACAAGGTGTTGGATCAAAAGTTCCTACTCAACATCAAGGTTTGAGTAGTCAACAATAGGTCCCTATTCAACCATGATAGGCACATTATCGTTAAATCCCTCTATCCCAACCTCAAAATCCTCTAATTCAAACCTTCATTACTAACCCAAACTAGAATATCACACAACCAAATGTGCAATTTCAACAAGTACATCCTAATCCACTTATGCGTATTCTTAGTTCATTTCCTAACCAATCCAATGTATACCAAATACCCCCATCATACCTTGGTTGAAATACTCCACTTTTGACTGCTCAACCATCTACTTAGGCCAATGTTCCCCCTCAAATCAATGTTCCCTCTAGTTTCCTATCCCAAGAATTGTAATAAATGAAGGATGCAATTGTGGTCATGTAAGCAGGGAAATAGGTTAAAAAGTTTAAGTTCAATGATGTGTGTTCCTATCCTTTCAATATGGAGTAATTATAGATTCCATTCCCTCTAGGATATGAGCTACCAAAGTTTGATAAATACAAGGGGAAAGGTGACCCCAAAGACCATTTAACCAAGTTATTTATCGCATGCCAACTAGTGACATATAATGATATATACCTTTTGTTGTTGTTTCTAAGGAGCTTAGTTGGACAAGCCTTAGAGTGGTTCTTAAAGTTGCCTAAGAATTTGGTAACTAATTTTGATGATCTTTTAGACAAGTTTGTGCAACACTTTTCCTATAATCTCGAGCATAATATTTCATTAGTTGATTTGACGCAAGCTAAAAAAAATATGGTGAGAGTCTTGTAAGCTATCTATAGTGATAGAGAGCACTTGCAAGCTGATTCACTCATAGTTTACTAGATAAATAATTAGCTGATGTATTCACTAAAAACTTGCATAGTGAGATAGCCTATCATATGGAACTATAATGTGCACATACCTTTAAATAAATAATTGATAAAGGTTTGTTGATCGAGTGAGTAATCATCAATAAAGGATTCATCAAGCTTTATTCAACTAATCAGAACCAAGGTACCAATCAGGGAAGTATCCAAAACCAACATCCAATCCAAGTGCAAACATCACAACTGACATAAGCTAATAACCAAGATAGACCAAAGTAATCAAACCACAATAAGAATGTTGTAGGAAATAGAATAACTGAGTCATGTCATGCCCAAATGGTGAGAACATCATATGCACCACCTTTTTAGCTCACTACTACTCGACAACCTCTTCAACCAATACCACAAGCACAATAACCAAGACCTGTACAAAAAATGCCACAACCTTTACTGTTACAAAACCCTCTTCCATGTAGAACTATGCCTACACATCATGTTTTTAGTGACCTTAGAGAGCCTATTGAGTCTATATTTCATAAAATTGACACTACTAATTTGATTAGTTTGCCTATACCAAAGCATTATCCTCAAGGCATCCCTTATCCTGATTGATATCATGAAAATGAATTTTATGAGTATCATCATGTCAATAGGCATAATTTATGAAGATGTGTGCAAATCAAACATTTAATTGAAAATATGTTGGAAAATGGGGAAATCACATTGGATAGTGGTGCTTCCACCTCCAATCAAAATCTTGGCATCTATCAAAACCTTTTTCCATAGCATAACCAACAATAACATCCACAACCATGGCCAGTACAATAACAAAATCAGTAGTATCAAAATCAAAGGCTAAACCAATAAAACTAGTAGAATCAATAATAGAACCAACAATATCAAAATAATGGATAAAACCAAGGTCAAAATGGTAACAACCAACAAACCTACCATGCAATTACATATGAGTATAATAGGGTTGTAGGTCATATTGTAGGGGGTAGCGTTAACACCATCTCCATTAATCCTAGACCAAGCACTAATCAATCTAGACTATTACTAAATAATGCCACTTAGCCAAATCACATGGATAATCCTTCTTTGACCTGGGATCACACACATATGAACTAAAACACTAGGATTTCCAATTTTGGACCTTATATTAACAACTCATCCTTACCCTGTGACCACATACAAGTGTACCAGTAATTAGGACTTATCCTATTTGGTCCTACACCATCACCACTATTTGTTAGCAATCATAGCCCTGTGTTTAATCCTGATTGTGGAATCATAACTCAAAGGTTAAGGATTACCATCCCAGGCCCATAACCATTTTCCACTTTAACCATTATCCAACCAATCATGGAACCTCTGAAATAAGCCATTTACCATGGACCCAAAAAAGAAGTTTGATATTGTGGAACAATTATAGAAGACACCAACCCAGATCTCTATTTTAGATTTGTTACAAACATCGACAATCCACAAGAACATTTTGAATGAGTTTTTGATCTAATCCACTTTTTCTAGTGACATATCCCTTGATACATTTCAAGCTTTGGTTGGACACCTAGCTCCAACCCAAGAAGTCACATTCAACCAAAGTGATATGTCTTCCCTTGGCCCACTCCATAATAATCTATTACACATATAAGTTTATATAAAAAAGCAAAAAGTGAAGTGTGTCCTTAAAGACAATGAATTAGGCCTCAACATAGTGTCTCTAAAGCTCATCAAGCTTCTTGGGTACACAATGGCAAATCTCCAACCAAAAATGATAACTATCATAGTCTACAATAATTAGGAGAGAAAATCACAAGGCACTATTAACCTGGTAGTTATCATTGGGCCTTTGACCCATGATACACTTTGCCATGTGCTTGATCTTGAGTTGTCATATAATATGATTTTAGGTAGGCCTTGGTTACATGAGATTCATATAGTCCTATCAACACTAGACCAATGTATCAAATTCTCCCACTTAGGGATGGAGGTGAATATTTTAAGAGATTTGCAACCATATAAACATTGCAAACATCTCAAGGCCAAGTTTCAAATCTATAATTACTAATACGACATGAATCTAAGTTCCAAGTGAGATAAATAAAAGACCATAATTATTTATCCTCCAGAGGATAATTCCATAGATCCTAATACCCTAGATTCCCTTTCCCACATACCACCTCCTAAAGCTTCCAATAATTTCACCCTTTGAAATAATGGCCCAGGGAATTATGTGACCCATGATATCTTTCATATTGCCAATCTTCCTTAGGATTCCAAGACATTTAGAAGACCTAAAGTCATGCCACACATGCATTGGCAATGAAAAGGTAAAGATAAACTTCATAATCTAGGACTAGTCATATTCATATCGACATCTAGCCAAGAATAAGACCCTCTCAAAGGAGATGAATCATGGCTATACAATGACAAATTGGATGATTGTTTCAAGAAAACCAAGTATCATATTCCCAATAGGATCATAGAACATCAATATTATGAAGGAAGAGGCCTTATACCGAATCAACAAGGAACCATAGAGCTAATTTCCATGACTAAGTATAAAAGACATTATGGATTTAGATTTAAATTGCCTAGGGGTGAACCCACATATCTTATTTGAGTTCCATCATTAGTGGCTAGCGATGATGATGTTGACTGTGAAGTAGAGTCTGATCATAGCCTTATCTTTGATGACTTAGATGAGACTAACCTATTTGATAACAATATCATTTGTACCTTTAGCGCAATAATTCATAATAACCCATTGCCATTATACTATCCCCAATTGATAGATTGGGACCAACAAGAATCCAATTTACTAATTGATGAGTTTCAAAATGATGAGACATTCTATGATTTTCTAGGCCTTAGAGATGGCATTTTTTTGGGAGATCATAAATTAGGATTCTCAATCACATTGGATCCTGAAGCCTATTTTGGGGAGCAAATGAACACCTTTATCCAAAAACAAATAAATAAAACATTGAAGTCCCAAAGTGAAAACCTCTTTGAGGTGCATTTTGACCAAGGAAAAAGTAAAGATAAAGTCTATTCTATTGGTGAAAACTTGTTTTAGGCACCATAAGATAGTGGTATTAATTCTTCTTCAAATTTAGACCAAGAGACCACTAATGATGAACTTGCCTATGGCTCTGAGTTCAATTTTGAGCAATAACAAGTGTTTGATCAAATTATTAAATAATTTTTTACCATTTTTGTCACATGGCTAGATATCACATTGGAGGACTCAGATTCATCATGCCTAAGAGAAGTTGAAGAGCAAGTCCTAACAGAGGACTCTGATATAGTCCAATATTCAAGTCTTTGCCTACTATCCTATAATATGGCTCAACCCTTTTATTCAAATATAAAATAGAGGTAAAAATCAGGACTCCATTAGACATAAAATGGATAAAATTAGGTGCATCCCTCATTGAGGAGGAACATGAAGTCTTTATAGCTCTATTAAGAGAATTTGTAGGTATATTTGCATGGGCATATTTTGACATGACTGGTTTAGACCTTGCCTTAGTTTTACATCACCTTATGGTAAATTATGATCCCAAACTAGTTAAGAAAAAGTTATGAAAGATGAATCCTTGCATTATTGTATTAGTAAATAAAAATTTAGAAAAACTCTTAGAAGCAGGATGTATTTGATTCATTGACTACTCAAAATGGATATTTAATGTTGTACCTATTATCAAAAAACATGAAGGAATCAAAATATATACTAATTTCCATGATATAAACAAATCTTGCCCTAAGGATGACTTTCCATTTCCAAACATTGACATGATCATCGAATCTATAGTAGGTTATGAAATGCTTTCATTAATGGATGATTTTTTAGGATACAACCAGATCAAAATAACACCAAAAGATCAACACAAGACAACATTCACCACTCCATGGGGAATGTTTTATTATCAGGTAATGCCATTTGGTCTTAAAAATACTAGAGATACATATAAAAGAGTCATGGCCATCATATTCCATGACATGATACATAATATTATTAAAGACTACATCAATGACATACTAGGCAAATAAAAAACTAGGGCTGATCATCTAATAGTGCTACATAGGATATTTGAAAGATTGTGTGAGTATAAGTCTGAATAAATCCAAAGAAATGTGTATTTAGAGTAACATATATCAAATTACTTAGCTTCATTATGTCTCATAGAGGCATTTAAGTCAATCCAACCAAAGTCCAATCTATAATAGAGATGTCACCACCAACCAATTTAAAGTAGCTCCACAATTTAGAAGGCAAAATCTAGTCAATCTGATGATTCATATCTTAGTTAGTAGACAAGTGTCATCCATTTACACATATTATAAATAAGGGAGTTGAATTCCACTGGAATGATCACTGTCAAACAAATTTTTAGCAGCTCAAAGATTACCTAGCAAATATGCTCGTTTTTTTACCCCCTATGCTAGGAAAACCATTTTTGTTGTACCTATCAACTCTAGATAGTGCCTTGGGGACAATTATATCTCAACATGATGACACTAGAAAAGATCATGAAATATGCTAATTAAGTCTTACATTAGTCACATATGAATATAATTATACACCTATTAAAAAAGCCTATCTAGCCATGGTCTTCATAGCTCAAAAACTATGACACTACATGTTGAATAATAAGACCATGGTCATTTTAAAATTAGATCCCCTCAAGTATCTACTATCTAAAATATATTTAAAAGTAAAAATGGCCAAGTGGATCATGTTTCTTAGTGAGTTTGACATAGAGTATGTCAATCAAAAGGCAATCAAGGGACAGGTCCTTGTAGATCAGTTTGTTGAAGTACCCCTTACAGAAATAGATCCACTCACATTCTAATTTATGGATGAATCCATAATGACCATCATTGACATACCTCTTGAAGAGTAACATTGGAAGCTATATGTTGATGGATCATTTACTACACATAGATTGGGGGTAGGCCTTTTATTTATTACACCATAGGGGGATCTAATTCTTAAGTCTTTTAGAATTAGAATTCTTTGTACAAATAACATGGCCGAGTATGAAGCACTTATTGCAGGACTTCAATAGGTATTATAGTGGAACATATCTCATCTCAAGGTTTACGGTGATTCTCAATTAATCATCAATCAGGTCACATACCATTTCCAAACTAAAGATGATAAGTTGGGTCCTTATAAAGCTATAGTTGACACTCTAAATAGTAAATTACAGATATCCAATTTGAGCATATACAAAGGGTTAGTAATAGAACTACAAATGCCATGGCTACTATCATCTCTCTGATTTAACAAATAAAAAAAGATAGAGAGTATCAGTTCCTCATCAAGAATTTGGTTGTACCAGCTCATGAACTTTCAACTATGGCAATGATTTGTGATATTGTTGGTCCTAATTATATATAGTATTCAAAATTTTATAAATATCTTCATGACCAAGTTATACCACTTGACCTATCCCAAAAATAAACCAAAGCCTTTATCCATCACTCCACTCATTATACTCTACTTGGATCAACCCTTTATCATCATAGTTTTGATGGAACTCTGCTTCATTGTGTAACTTTGATAGAATCTACACTAGCATTATAAGAAGTTCACGAAGGGGTATGTAGATCCCACTCTAGTGGGGCCATCCTATCCAAAAATATCTTGTGTACTAGTTATTATTGGCCCTCAATGGACACAAATGCATCTGCATATGTAAATAAGTGTGACAAATGTCAATAGCATGCCAATCTGATTCAAGCCCCAGCCAAGACTCTGAAACCAATGTTAATACCATGACCATTTTCTACATGGGGACTCGACCCCATTGGGAAAATAAATCCTACATCTTCAGATGACCATAAACATATCCTTATCACCACTAAATATTTCACTAAGTGGGTTGAAGCTATACCCCTCACATGATTGGAAAGAAAATTTCCAAGTTCATCTTCAACCATCTCATTTTCCACTATGGTATCCCTTTCAATATTATATCTAATACTAGAGGATCATTCAAGAACAAAGATGTTGAAAATATATTTGTCAATTATAACATCACACAACATTTTTTAATAACATATTACCCTCAAGGTAGTGGCCAGGCTAAAGCATCAAACAAAATCATTATCAATATTCTCAAAAAGATTGTCAATGATACCAATCGTGATTGGAAGTTTTAGATATTCTATACCCTTTGGGCATATCATACCATTCACCGTACCCCCACAGGATCCATTGTATATTCACTTGTTTATGGTACAAAATCCATCCTTCTCATTGAGGTTGAGCTGCCTTCACAATGCATATTGTTGTCCCCCAAAAATGTCACTCATTTTTGTGACAACATATGAACTATTTTGGGCTCTACAAGACCAAAATTATCTCTTCCTTTTTCAAAATTTGTTCTAAGCATTCAAATTCCTCATTTTTTAAGCTTCTCAGAACTCTATGGACTCTGCAAGTTTGATTCTATAGACTCTGCAGGTGGGATTCTACAGACTCAGTTTCTACAGACTTCACAAGAAGAAATCTACAGACTCAACATGATTGAAATTAACAGGTTCAAAGGGTTCGATGGCTTTAATAGGTAAATTCCTTCTAAAGAGAAAGTTTCCAGCACTTAGACATTTCCAAGGTTGGTTCAATCAGTCAGTTCAATCAAATGGTTTAAAGGAGTGCCCAAAAAAAAAGACCAAAGAGCATAATGTGCCACGTGTCCCTTGTAGAGTTCTACGGAAGGCGATAAGTGGAAACTATGGAAGGTTTCAATATCTTTTTCTCAAATTAGTGGAACATGCCACGTGTCATTTGTAAATCTTGGCAGAGGCTGCCAAGTGTCAAAATCTGCAGTTCCTTCCTTTTGTTTTGATTATTTGAGTAAGGACCGTGGTGGGCCCTGAGTAAGTTACTAAAGTGCAATGGAAGCTGCCAAGTGTCATCTACCAGGACTCAATTTATAATAAGTTTCAAAGCAGCGGAAGACACCACGTGTCCCTTAAAAATCTCAGTGGAAGCCACCAAGTGTCAATGGCCGTTGTGTCTTCCTTTGGTGTCATTATTGAGTAAAGACTATGGTGGGCCTCAAGTAAATTACTAAAATGAGTGAAAGCTGCCAAGTGTCATCTGTTGAGACACATTATGATTTTTTTCTCAAAAGTAGCAAAAATTGCCACATGTCCCTTGTAAGCAAGTGAAGTGTGCCAAGTGTCATCGTCTGCATGAATCCAAATAGTCCCAAATGTTTCTGTAGTGTTTTTGAAAGCTTAGTAGAATCCACCATGTGTCATCTTCCGTAGGACTCCCAAAGGTATCAAAAGCTTCTATGAGTTAAGTGTAACATGCCACATGTCCCATTATAACTCAGTGGAGTGGGACAAGTGTCTGCATCCATGTTCCCCTTTTAAAGTTGCTCAGGCAAGAAGTGTTGTGAGTCCCATTTTCTGTAAGTTTCTGATAAGTTTCAAAGCAATGGAACGTGCCACATGTCAAAGATGCAGAGCCAAGGAAAGATTTATTTTGGACAAATTGTCTAAAGGAAATAAAGAAACAATAGTCTCCTAAAGGAATTAAAACCTCAAGGCCACCCAAAATATCTCAAAGGGTAGGTACCTCATGGGGGACAGTCGACACTCAAAAAATGAGCCATATTTCAAGACCCTGAAGGGCAAGTTTCCTCTGGGAAAGATCAAACCTCAAAGTATAGCAAAAGCTACTGCATGTCCCTTAGAAAGTCAAGTGAAAGCTACCAAGTGTCGTCTGTCGAGACATAGTTTTTAGTAAGTTTCAAAGTACTGAAACATGCCATGTGTCCCATTCTAACTTAGCAGAGCGCTACAAGTGTCTGCATCTGTGTTTCAGATTTCTAGTAAGTTTCAAAGCTTATTCTGATAAGCTTCTCTCAAAGACCAGTGGATGCTACCATGTGTCCTCACTTGTTTCACAATGGAAAGTGGCCAGAGCAAGTGGGAAAGACATGAAGGAATTGTTAAGGAGGATGACAGTCCTGTAGACGTCAAATTTAGGATGACCAACTAGTTGTTAGCTTTCAAATGATGATGTACCTGTAGACGTCAAATTTGCAGCAATAAAGTGTTTATTGATCTTTGCAAGCTTAAACATGGACCTAAATGCATTCAAAGGCCTTAAGGCCAAGGCTGAGAGGAAGAACCAAAAGAACCAGAAAGGGGAAAAGATAGCTTGAGGGCTCAAATTGTAGCAGGAAAGGGGGAAGACCAAAAATATCTATGCAATAGTTATTTCAGTAGGTGGAATAGTTTGTAAGGTGGATTCTTGAGCCCTTAAAAATTGAATACATGGCCTATTTTTCCCCCTAGGAGTAAAGAAAACATGGAAAGTGGTGCAGACACTAGATGATCCAAACCCAGGAGTAGACACTTGAGATGATTCGACACGCCATAGTTAAGACAGCTGCCCTGATCTACCATGGTTCCTTGATAGAACCAAAAATGCATTCAAGGCATTGAATGCATAGCATGGACTGTTCCATAGAAAAAAGTGCCAAGCCTTTCTTGGCTGCTATATATTGTAGTCTCTTGTGTCATTTTAAGGGAGATCTTCCCAATACAAAAGCAAAACTATGCCCAAATTGAAAGGCAAATACTGAGACTTTGAGCTCAGATTATTGTTCATATTATTTTATCTGAATGAGAAAGCAAGTTACTTGTAGACTTTGTGTGGTTATAGCTTGTGCTATTTTAGGAAATTGTTCTTACGTCTATTTCCTAAGAGCATTCTTGTTGATTTAATCTAACAAGCAGAACTAGTGTAAGTAATCAGGAAGGTGTCCTAAAGCTAACTATGGAGAGACTTTATGCCCTCATAATTGCCTTTAGTGTGTTTTCTTTCTGTTCCTGTGTAAAGGATTTTGGGATGAATTTGTGCTCTCATTATCCTTCATATTATGTTCATATGTAAAGGATCTTGGGATGACTTTGTGCCCTCATTATCCTTCATATTTCACTCTTGGGCAGTTGAGGTGGAGACTTTGTGTTACATCTCAGTCTGCTGGTTACTACGCCCTTGGTTACCAATTACTTGTCACTACCTGAAAGAACTCCTGCTATTTCCTATAAGAACACTTCTAAAAGAAGAGAAGTGCCTTTAGCATTTTCACCAGGATCTTCTCCTCTGTTTGTTAACATCATCTCTAAAAAAAGAGAGATGGATAGTTTATTCTACCCCTGAGTGTTATTTTCTGCTTATATATATAGTATATAGCACCTCATATTTATAGGGAACCTCCCCTTGATGAGAGGAGAGATTTTTCCCTTGTTGATGTAGTAAACTTGCACACCTGGCTAACCAATCTCCCTATGCTATGGTTGAAGAGACCTATTTTGCTCACCAGTTAGCTGGTTGACAAAATATTCACCCAATAGTTTTTGGTGACTCTACTGGGGACACAGTAATTTTGTGCAATTTGAAGCCTCAAGACTTAGATTGAAACATCACCTATGTCTTACCCATTATCATTATAGCCTTATCCATTTATCTCGTTGTGGAAGAATGAGCTGCTCTAGTGCTTTCCCATTGTTAATTTTTCTTCCTAGCTTTGTGCAACAATTTTTGGTGACTCCACGGGGGATTTATGTGCAATCTAAAGCCTTAAGTTTCAGATTGAAGTAGTCCCTACCCTTATTCATTATAGACTCTAACAACTTCATTCTGTGTCTTAGCCATTATCATTATAGCCTTACCATCTCCCTCCACCTCCATGCCAACTGGGATAGAATGTGTAGTTTGAAGCCTCAAGCTTCAAGCTAAAGCAGGGCCAGTTCTTTCCCATTTTTGTTTTACAATGTAGCAACTCCACACTATACCAAGAGCCAGAGAGCCCAAGGTGTTGTTTACCTTGTCTTTGAGTTGGTACAATAGGGTAATTTCGATTTGTTCCCTCCCCAACTTCAAGTTCAAATATCCCAGAGTGTTCCTCCTACCCATACTAGGACACCAACACAAGGTAGAGCTATTTTTTTTACTATTAGCAGAGCTTTGCCTATCCACACACCACCCATATTTGTTATCCCTCTTCTTCATAATCCAATCATGGCAGTTCAAGGCCCCTGGGGTAACTCTTTTGGCCCACTTAATCTAACTCCACCCCTACATGAGCTCCCACACAGTTCAAGGAAGAATTTACCCAAATTCTTTGGTGATGGGAGAGTTCACCCTGATGAACACATTACAGCCTTCATCATAGCTTGTGGTGTGATAGGAGTGGAATTTGAGGATGTGGTAGTCAGGCTTTTCATGGAAACACTACAAGGTGCTACTGTAGACTGGTTCTACCATATGCAGGCTAGGTCAGTGACTGACTGGGACACTCAAAGCTAAATTTGAAGCCAGGTTCAAGCCTGTAGAAGATGCACATGCTTTGCTGGCCCAACTCACATAGATGAAGAAGGAACCTCATGAACCTATGAGGGATTTCATTGCAAAGTTTGACAAGTTGAGTAACAGTGATAACTCCAGAACCAAAATAGGTTGAACCTTGTCCCCGCTTAGTGCGAGTGCACAAGTATTTTATTAATAATTCAAAAAATCAAGTACATAAGGGTGACTTTACTCCGTTAACCCTTTTACAATGCAAACATGGATTTATATAATTTTTACCAATGACCGGTAAAAACAAATAATCCTATAACCAACTAAATATAGGAAAACAACCCATAAAATAATTCTAATTAATAAATATAAAACATTAAAACTACCTAATAATTAAACTAAGTTTATTTTATGGGGGTGTCTTTACTAAAAGATGCATGCCCCATTTACAATAATTATTAATTACCTACCAAAAATCTAACCTAATGTTAAGACTTTGGAACAAGTCCTAACAAACCCCCCTATGATCCAAAGTTAGGTCTTTGGACACATACCAAGCATTTTTCTAAATTTTTCAAATTTGATTCTATCAAGGGGTTTTGTGAAGATATCAACTGTCTGATCGGCAGTTGGGCAATATATTAGATCAAGAGTTTTCTTTGCCACCAACATTCACAAATAATGGTATTTGACATCCATATGTTTTGTTTTGACATGAAACATTGGATTCTTGGACATCTTGATTGCAGTCTGATTATCAATGTATAACTGTGTAAGAGCAAACTGAGAAACTTGAAGATCTTCAAGAATACGATGAAGGTAAATAATTTATCTAGAAGCATCCCATGTTACAATATACTCTGATTCTACTGATGAATTTGCCACTATATCCTACTTCTTACAACACCAAGCAATGGCAGTTGAACCCATATGCACAGTGTATCCTATGGTTGACACTCTATCATCCACACATCTGCCAAAATTTGCATCACAATATCCAACAAGTTTGAAGTTCTTATTGCGGCAACATTCAAGGCCATATGTTTTCGTTCCCTGAAGGTAATGAAGTACTTATTTTGCTGCATGCCAATGAATTTCTCTAGGCTCATGCATAAACCTAGACAAAATTCCAACTGAAAATGAAATATCGAGCCTGGTAGTAATCAAGTATATCAAACCTCCCACCAATTGTCTATATGTGGTGCCATCAAAAAAGGCACTGCTGATTCCTTAGACAATTTCAAGTTACTTTCCATGGGAGTGAGGGCAGGTTTGCAATCACTCATGCCAAACCTCTCTAATAACTCAAAAATATACTTAGTTTGTGAAATGAAACTACTATGCTCTTTCTGAGTTACCTCTATGCCTAGATAGTAGTGAAGAAGTCCAAGATCTATCATCTCAAACCCATCTTTTAATTCCTTCTTCACAGACTTGTTATGGTTTTCATCATTACCTGTAATAAACAAGTCATCAACATAGAGAACTAGTATCACCATTTTCTTACCCTGCACTTGAAAATAGAGAGTATCATCTGATTCACTGTGATGAAAATCAATGGATTTCAAGTATGAATCTATTTTCTCATACCAAGCCCTGGGTGCCTGTTTGAGCCCATACAAAGCTTTTGTCAATTTACACACTTTGTGTTCAGCACCCACCTGTTCAAAACCCTGAGGTTGTTTCATATAGACTTCTTCCTTTAAATCACCATTTAAAAAAGCACTTTTAACATCCAATTGATGTACTTTCTAACCATTTTGTGATGCTAAGGCAAGTACCATATGAATAGTGTGCCATTTGGCAGTTGGTACTTGCCTTAGAACTTTAAAAAAACACTTTTAATATCCTTTTGCAACAAGTCATGCCTTATGTTTATCAATGGAGCCATCTGATTTATACTTAGTCCTATAAACCCATTTACATCTGATGGGTTTAACATGTGGAGGAGGATCAACTAAAACCCATGTATTATTGTTAAGTCTGGAATCATACTAACATTTCATTGCCTGTTTCCAAACATGTTCAATAGATGCCTCCTCAAAAGTGGATGGCTCAATGGAAGAAGTACTAACAACCATAGCATAGTTCACCTATTTTTGAGAATTTCTAGGCCCTGTTAAACCAACTTCATCTGCTGTTAAGTCAGAAAAAGTACTTTGAGCCCATTTTGGATACTTAGACAAATTATTCAAATTAGGGACTCCAAAATTCTCATTATGTGGATCATTCGAAGGGGGACTTAGAGAATTTTCAACAATTTCTAAGTCATCAACCTGTGAACTTGTAGATGAAGGAGAGGAAAGTGAAAGAATTTGAGTTTCATACCATAACTTTGAAGAGTTATCCCCATTATTCAAACCCTTATCTCTTTTTGCATTTTTCCTCTCTAATCTATCAAGTTGAGAATCAATCTCTATAGTGTTCATAGTCCCAAACTCATCAAATATTACATCTTGACTCACTATGAATTTGCCTGAATCTTGTGCAAGCAAATGAAACCCCTTTTTTATCTTTAGAACAACCAAGAAAGATGCATTTTCGACTTCGTGGTTCCAACTTAGTTCTATGTTTAATAGGAACTAAAGCAAAACATACACATCCAAACACTTTCAAATGTTTAACTTTGGGTTTAAACTCATACCATGCCTCATATGGAGTTTGTCCCAAAAGTGCAACTGTGGGGGACCTGTTTCTCAAATACACTACAGTACCAATAGCTTCAGCCCAAAATTTATCATCAAGCTGTTTATAGTGCAACATGGCACGTGTTGTGCCCTCTAAATTTCTATTCATTCATTCAGATACTCCATTTTGTTTTGGAGTATAAGCATTACTATATTGTCGATGAATTCCATGTTCTTGACAATAGTCTAAAAATTCATTTGAAGTATACTCACCTCCATTATCTGAACGAAGAGTGTCCAAATGTGAACTTGTTTTTTTTTTGACTAAGTGTAACCAATCAACAAACTTAGCGAAAACTTTAGATTTATTTTTCATAAAGAATACCCAAGTCATCCTAGAAAATTCATCAATAAACAAGACAAAGTATCTACACCCACCAATGTATGACTTTTTCATGTCACATACATCACTATGAACTAACTGTAAACATCTGTTAGCTCTCTAATATGACTATTTAGGAAATTTTTCCTGATTTTTTTTCCCAAAACACATGACTCAGAAAGAATACTATCTTTGCAAAAAGTGGGCAACCCATTCACCATACCATATCTCTACAAATCCACTAAAGAGTGGATATTCAAATGTCCATAGCGGATATGCCATAACCGCTGTGTAGACATAGTACTTATACCTATGTCAACAACTGCCGCAAGTTCTATATTGGGAGGAAGCACCTTACAATGCAATCTAACCAAGTTTCCATCTTCATATCTTGCATACATTGTTTTACAATTATCCTTCACTGAATTGATGTAAATGAGCCCATTTTCAAGCACAATTTGATAACCTTTCTTTCGAATAGTTACCAAAAAAATTAAGTGTTTCTTCAATGTGGGAACATACCAAACATCCTCCAAGTATTTTATAGACCCATTAGGAAGAAGAATTCGAATAGAACCAAGTCCTAGTGGTGTATGCATAGACTTATTTGCTAAGGAAAATGGAGAGAGAGAAGCTTCCATATAAGACCAAAAGAAATCTCTCCTAAATGTCATGTGTTTGGTTGTTCTTGTGTCTAAAACCCATACATCTGTGAGCTCATCTCTAGCCTCATATTCAATATAATCAATGTGCCCCAAAGTAGTGAATGCAAATTCATGGGCAACATTACTGGATTCATCATAGTCATGATTGGCATACTGAGCAGAGTTAGTCTTAGTCAATTTTATGGCCTCTAAATTTTATTAAAAGGAATCCTACATTATGAGGCAATGTGACCAAATTTTCCACATCTATGACACTGAATGTTTGATCTACCTCGACCTCTGCCCCTTTATGAATTGTGACCATGTCCCCGATCACTTGTTTCATGTGAACGTGATTGATTAGATTGTTGATTATTTGAATGACCCCTACCTCTGTTTTGATATCTGTCTCCTCTGTAACCTCGACCCCCTTTAGAACTGTTTCCTCTATTGTTTTGATGCCTAGATGAAGATGAACTAGGCTTTGACTCTAAAACATGGGCTTCTTCAGTTTTCTTGGATTTTTTGGGTAGAGAGAGGTCATGTTGGATGAGCAACTCAACCAACTTATCAAAGGTGATGCCTGTGATCTTGTCAGAGACATGCAACATTTCAACAAAATTCTTATAGGACCCTAGTAGTCCTTTCAAAGCAGCAGTAACTATGAGGTCATCATCTAGTTTTCCAAAACAAGCCTTAGTGTACTCATTAGTGATATTTTTCAACTTAGACATATATTCTCTCATATCCCCATCTTCATCTAATGACAAAGTAAACAACTGCATATGAATATCTATCTTCTTATGCTTAGGTTTCTTATCATACAAATCTGACAATGTTTTCCATGCAGTGTAACTATGAAGAGAATTTTCAATATGAACATACGTATCACGAGTACAACAACATTTAATGAGAGCTAAGGCCTTATAATCATGCAAATTGAAAATATCTAACTTAGCCTGCTCTGTTGGCAATGTGGGATTTTCATTCTTAACAATATCCCATAACTCATTAAACACTAGTGACGCCTCCATCAATCATTTCCAATTTGAATAATTAGAAATTGTTAATCTATCACCACCTAAAAGCAAATTTTAAATTTTTGACATTTTTGTTGATTTGTAGAGCTAAAAGCTTCACTGTTGAGCTCATGTGGAGGTTGTTGGGCTTAACCAGTAATCGGCATCAGCAGTATCACTGACATCGGTCAGGTGTGGATTAAAACTGAATGACATTGGTCAGGGATCAGCCGATGTCGATAATATGCAGACCGATAGCAACTGGTGTCGGTCACCTGTGTGTGCATATTTGCATGTGTTTCTAGAATTAGATTTGTTCTAATTTTAGGAGGACAGAGTGTTTGCATGTAAAGACTAATTTTAGTCTTGAGTCTGTGTTTCTAATTATTGTATGCCTTGGATCCTATTTAAGAGACCCATGGGGCATGTATTGTAATAATACAAGTAAGCAAGGTCAATTAGATCTGCAAAGTGCAAGATCAAGAAGATTAGCTGAAGCAAGGGAATAACAACTCGGTTATTGAGTTGATTTTAATTGATTGAGAAAGAGAACTCTTGAGAGAAATACTGTACACCCAAGAGGTGTGGGAAGAGTGAGATTTCTTCATTGTATTCTAGAAGAGTTTAATACAACATTGATTATTTCTTGTATCTCATATTATTTGCTATTTCATATTTCTAGTTACTTATTACTTCTAGTTTAATTCCATGTTTAGTTACTTATATAAAAGTAATCAATTGTACTCCAAGTTCCTAACAACTGGTATCAAAGCTAGGATCACTAACAAGTGGTTGAGTGGGTTAGTGTTTGTTGATTACAGGTTCACTCACAGAGGTTTTTGATTGAGTGGGAGCAAAACAATGGTAGAGGAAAGTAAGCTAAGAATGGAGAAATTCAATGGCAAGAATTATCAATTATGGAAGATGCAGATAGAAGATTATCTATATCAGAAAGATCTATTTTTACCATTGAGTGGGGTTTCAAGTAAGCCCACAGATATGCAAGATGAAGAATGGAATGTTCTTGATAGAAAGGCTCTTGGATCTATAAGATTGAGCCTGGCATCTTCTATAATTTCTAATTTATTATAGACAAAGACAATGGTAGAGTTAATGGATACTCTGGCAAACTTATATGATAAACCCTCAGCTTTGAATAAGGTATATCTTATGAAGCAATTATTTAGTTTGCAAATGCAGGAAAGTGGATCAGTACATAGTTATCTTAGTGATTTCCATGGTTTGGTAACCAATTAAATTCAGTCGAAATAGTTTTTGATGATGAAATTAAGGCTCTCTTAATCTTATGCTCTTTATCTGAAAGCTGGCACAATTTGGTAATGCAGTTAGCAATACTGCATCTACTTCAAATATCTTGAAATTTGATGATGTTGTTAGTGTAATCTTGAATGAAGAAATTCGTAGGAAAAGCATAGGGGAATCAATAGGTAATGATTTAAGTGTTGAAAGCAGGGAAAAACAAAGAGAGAAGGTCGAGCAAGGGAAATCAAGGTCAAAGATAGGTAGTAGATCCAAATCTAGGTATGGTAGTATAACCTGCTAGAATTGTGGAAAGAAAGGGCATGTAAAGAAAGATTGTTGGTTGGTAGAAGATCAGCATGAAGGAAATAAAGAAGCAAATGATGTAGGTATTGTTGCACAAGATGCTCTTGTATGTTCCTTGGATAAATTAGAATCTTGGGTTTTAGATTCTGGTGCCTCTTTCCATGCAACCTCAAATAGGGAATTTTTTCATGATTATGTCTATGGAGACTTTGGCAAAGTTTATTTAGGGGATGGTGAGCCTTGTCAAATTATTGGCAAAGAAAAAGTGCAGCTGAAATTGTAGAATGGCAACACATGGGTGTTGAAAGATGTCATGCATGTACCCATCTTGAAGAGGAATCTAATTTTTACAAGAAATTTGGGTGATGAGGGTTGCACAATAACTCTCACAGCAGAATCTTAGAAAGTTTCCAAGGGTGCACTTGTATTATCAAGAGGTAAGAGAGTATGTACACTTTATCTATCTACTTTTGTTACTGATTATTCTCCTTCTATTTTATCTACTTCAGATGTAGATGCAAAGATGTGGCACTATAAGCTTGGTCACATGAGTGAGAATGGAATGCATGTTCTTAAGTCAAAAGGTAATCTTTTAGATTTGAAAAGCATAGATCTAGATTTCTGTGAGCATTGTATTTTTGGGAAATAGAAGAAAGTGAGGTTTCTCAAAACTGGGTCAACAAAGAAGGAGCACAAGTTGGAGCTTGTTCACACAGATGTGTGGGGACCAGCTCAGGTAGATTATATTGGAGGATCACAGTATTATGTTTCTTTCATTGATGATGCTACAAGAAAGGTATGGGTTTATTGCATAAAGAGAAAATCTGATGTTTTTGACACATTTAAGAAATAAAAAGCTTTGGTTGAGAATGAAACAAGTTTGAGATTGAAGTGTCTTAGATCTGACAATGGTGGTGAGTACTACAACAATAAATTCAACAGTTACTATTCTATGAGTGGAATACGCAGGGAAAGGACAGTTCCAAGGACACCTCAGCAAAATGGTGTTGCTAAAAAGATGAATAGAACAATAATGGAGCGTGCACGGAGTATGAGGTTGCATGATGGTTTGCCCTTAAAGTTTTGAGTAGAAGCTATAGATATTACAACTTATCTGATTAACAGAGGACCTTCTACTGCTCTAGAGGTGGAATTCTAGAAGAAGCTTGGATAGGTAAAAAGGTAGATCTTTCATTTCTTAGAGTTTTTGGTTTTGAAGCTTTTGTGCACGTTGATAAAGAAAATAGAAAGAAGTTGGATGCTAAATCTATGTGGTGCACTTTCATTGGTTATGGATTTAGAGATTTCAGATTCTGGTTGTGGAATTTAGAAACTAACAAAATTATTAGAAGCCATGATGTAGTTTTCAATGAGAAGGTGATGTACAGTGATCAGCTCAAGAGGCTGAATAATTTTGAGTAGGGCAATCTTGATTTGGATGAGGTAATGATCTAAAATGAGCTTGCGAGTAAAAATCATCACTCACAGAAAAACATAGAGACTGACATCGATCAGGTAACCGATGTCGGTGGTCAAGTAGGAATCGACGTCGGTCAGATAGTAATCGACGTTGGTCAGGTCGGTCAAGTGGAACCGACATCGGTCAGGTGCAGACCGAGAGTTGACCTAGATCGGTCACTGACAAAGAATTTGGGTGGACAACAAGATATAAATGAGTCTCAAACACCCATGTGGAGCTCTGTAAGGGTAAGTAAACCTCTAATTCGTTATTCCCCTTATTTATACTATGTGTTGCTCACTGATGGTGGAGAACCAGAAAGTTTTGATGAGGCAATGTAGGTAGAATCTAGGAAATAGTGAGAGCATGGCATGAGTGAAGAAATTGATTCCTTGGAAGAGAACCAAACATGGGATTTGGTAGAGTTGCCAGCCAAAAAGAAAGCACTAAAAATCAAATGGGTGTACAGGTTAAAGGAAAGAGAGAATGGACAAATGAGACATAAGGCCAGGTTGGTAGTAAAGGGATTTGCACAGAAACTAGGTATTGACTTTGGTGAAATCATTTCTCCTGTAGTAAAGATGACTTCTATTCATACTGTATTGTCTTTAGTTGCTATTGAGGATTTGCATCTTGAACAACTTGATGTTAAGACAACATTTCTACATAGAGATTTGGATGAAGAGATATATATGGATCAGTCGAAAGGTTTTGAGGTCAAAGGTAAGGAGAAACTTGTGTGTAGGTTGAAGAAAAGATTATATGGTCTTAAGCAAGCTCCAAGACAGTGGTATTTGAGGTTTGACAGGTTTATGACAGAGCATGGCTTTAGTAAATGTCAATCTAACCATTGTGTTTATTTTAATAGATTGGATAATGGTTGTTATATTATCTTGCTAATGTATGTAGATATGCTTGTTGCAGGTTCACACATGTAGGAAATTATTGAGCTAAAGGTAAAATTAGCTCACACATTTGCCATGAAGGATTTATGAGCAACAAAGAAAATCCTTGGCATGAGTATATCGAGAGACATAAAAAATCACAGGCTGATTTTGTCTCAAGAGGATTATGTGAATAAGGTGTTGGAGAGGTTCTATATGCAGGATGCAAAACTAATAAGCACACTTATGGCTGGACAGTTCAAGTTGAGCAAAGAACAGTGTCCTAAATCACATGATGAGGTTGAGTACATGAGTAGAGTTTCATATGCTTCAGCAGTTGGGAGCTTGATGTATGCAATGGTATGTACTAGACCTGATATTTCCCAAGAAGTGGGAGTTGTCAGCAAGTTTATGGCCAATCCAAGAAAGGAACACTAAAAAGTAGTTTAGTGGATTCTCAGATATCTGAGAGGGACCAGCAGTAGGTATTTATGTTATGCAGAGTCAAGCACTTCTCTACATGGGTATGTAGATTCGGATATGGCAGGTGACTTAGATGGCAGGAGAAGCACCACAGGATATGTGTTCATTGTTGGCGGAATGGCGGCTAGCTGGATTTCAAAGTTGCAGAAAGTTGTTTCCTTGTCTAATACAGAGGCATAATACATTGCAGCCACAGAGGCTAGCAAGGAAATGATATGGATGACACAGTTCATGGAAGAGTTGGGAAAGGAGCAAGAGAGTTGCAGATTGTACAGTGATAGTCAAAGTGTAATTAATTTGGCAAAGAATTCAACCTTTCATTCAAGAACTAAACATATACAGATTAGGTACCACTTCATTAGATAGGTACTGGAGGATGGACAGTTGAAGCTAGAAAAGATCCATACGGATAAAAACCCTACAGATATGTTAACAAAGCCAGTAACAAATGAGAAGTTGAATCTTCATTCAAATTTTATTGTTCTTCAAGATTGAACTTGAAGATGGAGAAATAAGCTAGAGAAACAAGACAACAGATGTTGCTGTACAGGTACAGGTGCAGCTGTTTATATCCAAGTAGGAGATTGTTGAGTTGTGGAGCTAAAAGCTTCATTGTTGAGCTCATGTGGAGGTTACTGGGCTTAACAGTAATCGGCATCAATAGTATCACCAACATCAATCAGGCATGGATCAGAACTGACTAACATCAGTCAGGGATCAACCGACATTGGTAATATGCAGACCGACAGCGACCGACATCAGTCACCTGTGTGTGCGTGTTTGCATGCGTTTCCAAAATTAGATTTGTTCTAATTTTAGGAAGACAGAGTGTTTGCATGTAAAGACTAATTTTAGTCTTAAGTCTATGTTTCTAATTATTGTATGCCTTGGATCCTATTTAAGAGACCCATGGGGCATGTATCATAATAATGCAAGTAAGCAAGGTCAATTAGATCTGCAAGGTGCAAGGTCAAGAAGATCAGCTGAAGTAAGGGAATAACAACTTGGTTATTGAGTTGATTGTAATTGATTGAGAGAGAGAACTCTTGAGAGAAATACTGTACACCCAAGAGGTGAGGGAAGAGTGATATTTCTTCATTGTATTCTGGAAGAGTTTAATACAAGATTGGTCATTTCTTGTATCTCCTATTATTTGTTATTTCGTATTTCTAGTTACTTATTACTTTTGGTTCAATTCTGTGTTTAGTTGCTTATACAAAAGTAATCAATTATTCTCCAAGTTCCTAACAATTTTGAAATGAAAGGAAGTGAAGTAGAGAAATGTGCAACAAAATGCAAAAGAAATGAAACAAATATCACACTCACTGCACAATACACTGCTTCTACGGGGTTTTGCACTTAACCTCCACGTAGAGTGTAAAAGAAAAAACAAGTATTTTTGATGGGTTTTGCACTTAACCACACCAAAAATCAATGATTACACCCTTATTTTGCCAAATTACAACCTTATTTCACCAATTACACTCTTATCTCACCACAACAATGCAAAAGAAATATGATTGAATTCCGCCCATTTTTTGAAAAATTAAATAACACAATACAATAAGTATGTGTTTTACAATATTCAAATTTTAAAAAGGGAATATTCCTTTTTAAAAAAAGCATATTCCAAGGCAAAAATAACATTCTCCAAAAAGAAGGGATTTGAACCCTTGACCTCCTCCTTTGCAAGCTTCTAACAAAATAAGCTTAACCAATTGCTCTAAGAGCATTTGCAGAACATCATACTCAGAAATTTCTACTTATACCAGATTTTTGTGTATGAGGAAAAATTAAAAAAAATCACATGTGAATGTGAGTAAATAAATTCAAATTCTTTTTCCCTTTTTTTTACAGCCTCTCTTTTAATCTTCTCCCGTGTGACCCAGTCACAGCAAATTTATGAAAATCAAACTTTAGAAAACTCAAAAATAAATTTTTGAGTTTTAATCCAGTGCCATGTTTGCCTAGGACGCCATGGCTGCAGCTGAAGAATTAATTTTTCCCCTGTTCTCTCACCTACAGGCCGTACAAATCTGTACAGGATGGATACAAAGGATTTTTACTGTGTTTTTGCAAAAAAAAATTTGAGGTGTATTTGCAGGAAATGAGATCAAAATAAACCTGGCCATTGGAAGGCCATACAATAGGCTGTACAAGTGTAAAAAAATTCTAGATTTTCAATTTGAATGCACAAACAAAGGTTTAATACCATTTGCAGATGTTTTAGCTATTAAGAAGCCTGAGAATGAATGGAAATAACAAAGGTAGCCATGTATGGAAATTTTTAGAGGTTTTCAACATAAAATAGGCCGTACAAATCTGATTTTGGCAAAAAAACAATGAATTTAATAACATTAAATGCTAAAAATTCATTTTTTATGCCAAATGAGGAGGTTTAACACAAGGAAATGGAGTATAAATGATCAAAAAAGACTAGACTGTGGTATATGGAAAATACAGGTTTAAATGTGAATAATATTTGAAAAATTAAAATTATTTAATAATTTTTCAAACATTTAAACCAATAAAAAAATTTCATTTTATATGGCATACCTTATTTCATGCCAAAAGATATCACGTGAATTGATTTTTCACCTTGCTCCTTCGAATTCACCATGCTCCCAAAATAACCATGCTCTGATACCACTGATAACTCTAGAACCAAAATAGGTTGAACCTTGTCCCCACTTAGTGCGAGTGCACAAGTATTTTATTAATAATTCAAAAACTCAAGTACATAAGGGTGCCTTTACTCTGCTAACCCTTTTACAATGCAAACATGGATTTATATAGTTTTTACCAATGACCGGTAAAAACAACTAATCCTATAACCAATTAAATACGAGAAAACAACCCATAAAGCAATTCTAATTAATAAATATAAAACATTAAAACTACCTCATAATTAAACTAAGTTTATTTTATGGGGGTGTCTTTATTAAAAGATGCATGCCCCATTTACAATAATTAATAATTACCTACCAAAAATCTAATCTAACGTTAAGACTTTGGAACAAGTCCTAACAAACAGGATTCTTGCTATTGCTCAACGAACACTTGAAAATGTCAAGTGCTTCTTCATCAACTCACAACTGCCTGAGGTGAGTTTTTTGTTGAGACGTGCTGGCCACATAGACCTTGAGGCTGCTCAAGACTTGGCTACTAAGGTAGAAGATGACCTTATCTTGGCAGAAAAGATAAGGAGAGATCCAAACAAAGGTAAACCCTCTTCATCTTCTGAGTATCCATCTATAGGCACCACTGATCAAATGGTGTAAAAGTTGGCAAATGAACTGCTAGCCTTGAAGAGACAAATGGCCCAAGGTATGTCTGTTCCTCCTAATTAGGATATGCCAAGGATTACATTTTAAAATCAGCCATATCAAGGCAATGCTGCCAGGAATCAAAGGAAGCCAAATCATCTTCCTCTCCCATAGAGGAACCTTGCCCTTGAAGCACCTCCAACCAACTCAGCAGTTGGGTATCTAGAAATAGAACATGATTTATCTTTCCAACCTGAGTTTGATCAAGAAAATGACGCTGATCTCTTCACAAATGATCAAGAAGAATTAGTTGGTGACTCCCACATTAGTTTCCTGAATTACCAGGATGAACCCAGAAGTAAAGGTGAAGCAGTCGAGGAATCATATGTGGTATTCACCTGATCCAAGAATAAATTAGCTCAATCACTGATAAGGTGAAAGTAGAGGAGTGATCTCAATCAGTAATTTTAATTGTTAAGAGTGGAACCACTCTACCTTTCTAGCCAAAGGACCCAGTGATTGCTAGAAAGGTAAGTACATCAAACATCTCTGCACCTTCTACTTCAACTTCGTAGATCAGTCCTCCCCCTCCCAAAAACTAAAAGGATGAACTCCCATCCTCTCTTCTTAGTCCATTTTAGTCATTTGACATAATTGACCATGTCAAGAAAACCAAAATCCAAATGACTAAATTTGAATTCCTATAAGCCAATCTTGAGCAGTTGGATAGGTTGGTAGAGTGTGTGAAGAATACAGCCATCCATGTAAGACAAGAAGCTAAGAAGGTAACTCATGATCCCCCAAAGAACATGCCCATCCCAAAAAAACTTGTCATTACTCTTCATGTTGCCCCTGGGAAAATAGAGCCTTTTTATGTTTCCTTGTTGATAAATGGTCACAAGCTGAGCAATTACATCATTGATTCTATTGCTTCAGACAATGTCATGCCCGCCAAGTGGTAGAATCCCTCAGTCTTACACTGACCAAAATATTTGGTAGATGCTTCTCCATGGAAAACAAGTGCCACTACTAGGACAAATCAAGGATGTCAAATTTGCATTTGCGGCATTCCTAGACAAGAGAATCAAGATGACAGTTATGGTGGATGACGTCCCAGCATCCTATGGCATTTTGCTTGGATGAAATTTCTGCAAAGATGTGGGAGGAGAACTAAGCATGGACCTATCAGAGGCAAGGATCCCTATCAAAGGCATAATGAAGAGGCTACTCTCTGAAAAGGGAGAAAAATATGTTGTCACTCAAACATCAACACCTGAAGCTCAGATTCTATTTAAGTCTTTAAGCAGGGGTAATTACTTCTTGACCATAAAAGGTGTTCATGTTTCTGCAGATAAAAGTCTTGTAGGTGGAAATATAAAAATTGATTCAAACAAAACATCAGAAGAATTGGTAGGGTGCAGTATAGATAAAAAAGCATCTTCCACTTCTAATGAAGAGAAATATGATAGAAGATCAATTTTTGATGATGTTTGGATCCTAGAATCTGATGGCAGCAATTCTTCTACCAATGCTGAAGCTGGGATTGTGTTGATATCTCCTCAGGGAGATGTTTTTCCTTCTTCATGCAAGTTGTAATTTAGCAACACCAACAACATAGCTGAATGTGAATCTTTGTTGCTTAGATTGAAGAGTGCTCAAGACCAAGATGCCAAACTCCTTCACAACAAAGGAGATGTTGAGCTAATGGTTTGTCAGAATTTTGATGCTGATAATCAAAATATGTGTTGGACTGAACCAATAGAACAAAAAGCTATGGTAATGGACCATACTATTGTACTCTAAAGTTAGAAAAAATAACTCTTCACAGAGAGAGCTAGGAGTTACGATTTTTAGATTGAAGACCACGTCTTGCAATGGAGCAAGAAGAGAGAGCCAAAAGGAGTGCACAAAAAATATGATTCTTAGTGGAGAGTTCCATTCACCCATCATCAATTTTGGGGACAAAATGGTTTCCTACTAGTTTATCAGGATGGAATGCCATTTTCATTGTCTCACTATGGGCATCATCTAAATCACTTCAATTCTTGAAGTATCAGATGAGTTCACCTATACATATGTATATTTGTATAGTCTTTAGTTCTATTTTGTGCTTTTTATTTTCATTTTTGGTGCCTTTCTTTTTTGGGTAGCATGACTCTATAGCCCAATGGCATACTTCAAGGCACTGGAGATTCTAGTTTATACTCCCTCAGCTGTTCCAAGTTTTCAACTAAAGGAAGTTCTCCAACTGGAGCCAACTGTTGTCCCCAAAAAATGTCACTCATTTTTGGGACAACATATGAACTATTTTGGGCTCTGCAAGACCAAAATTGTCTCTTCACTTTTTGAAATTTGTTCTGAGCATTCAAATTACTCATTTTTCAAGCTTCCCAAAATTCTATAGACTCTACAGGCTTGCTTCTATAGACTCTGCAAGTGAGATTCTACGGACTCAGTTTCTACAGACTTCACAAGAAGAAATCTACGAACTCAACATGCTTGAAATTAATAGGTTCAAAGGGTTCAATGGCTTTAATAGGTAAATTCTTTCAAAAGATAAAGTTTCCAACACTTAGACATTTCTAGGGTTGGTTTAATCGATTGATTCAATTAAATGGTTCAAAGGAGCACCTGAAAGAAAAAGACCAAGGAGCAGAATGTGCCACGTGTCCCTTATATAGTTTCACGAAAGGCAACAAGTGGCAACTGCAAAAGGTTTCAATATCTTTTTCTCAAAGAAGTGTAATGTGCCATGTGTCATCTGCAAAGCTCAGTAGAGGCTACCAACTATCAAAGTCCATAGTTCCTTCCTTTTGTTTCAATTATTTGAGTAAGGATCGTGGTGGGCCCGAGTAAGTTACTAAAGTGTAGTGGAAGCTGCCAAGTGTCATCTATCAGGACTCAATTTCTAATAAGTTTCAAAGAAATGAAAGACACCACGTCTCCCTTAAAAAGCTTAGTGGAAGCTGCCAAGTGTCAATAGCCACTGTGTCTTCCTTTGGTTTTGTTATTGAGTAAAGACTGTGGTGGGCCTCAAGTGAATTACTAAAACAAGCAAAAACTGCCAAGTGTCGTCTATCGAGACACATTATGATTTGCTTCTCAAAAGCAGTGGAACTTGCCACGTGTCCCTTGTAAGCAAGAAAAGTCTGCCAAGTGTCATCGTTTACATGAATCCAAATAGTCTTGAATGTTTTTGTAGTGTTTTTGAAAGCTCAGCAAAAGCTGCCACGTGTCATCTTCTGCAAGACTCTCAAAGGTATAAAAAGCTTCTATGAGTTAAGTGGAACATGCCATGTGTCTCATTATAACTCAATAGAGCAGGACAAGTGTTTGCATCCATGTTCTCCTTTTGAATTTGCTCAAGCAAGAAGTGTTATGAGTCTCATTTTCTATAAGTTTCTAATAAGTTTCAAAGCAATGAAAGATGCCACATGTCAAAGATGCAGAGCCAAGGAAAGATTTCCTTTGAACAAATTATCTAAAGGAAATAAAGAAACAATAGTCCCCTAAAAGAATTAAACCTTGAAGGCCACCCAAAAGATCTCAAAGGGTAGGTACCCTCATAGGGGACAGTCGACACTCAAAAAGTGAACCATCTTTCAAGACCCCAAAGGGCAAGTTCCCTCCGAGAAAGATCAAACCTTAAAGTGCAGCAGAAGCTGTCGCATGTCCCTTAGAAAGTCAATCAGAAGCTTCCAAGTGTCATCTATCAAGACACAGTTTCTAGTAAGTTTCAAAGTAGTGGAATGTGCCACATGTCCCATTCTAACTTAGCGAAGTGTGACAAGTGTCTGCATATGTGTTTCAGATTTCTAGTAAGTTTCAAATCTTATTTTGATAAGCTTCTCTCAAAGACTAGCAGATGTTGCCACGTGTCGTCACCTGTTTCACAATGGAAAGTGGCTAGAGAAAGTGGGAAAGACATGAAGGAATTGCTAAGGAGGATGATAGGCCCACAGAGGTCAAATTTAGGACAACCAACTAGCTGTTAGCTTTCAAATGATGACAGACTTGCAGACATCAAATTTGTGGCAATAAAGTGTCTATTGATCTTTGCAAGCTTAAACGTGGACCCAAATGCATTCAAAGGCCTTAAGGCCAAGGTCGAGAGGAAAAACCAAAAGAACCAGAAAGGGGAAAAGATACCTTGAGGGCTCAAATTGTAGCAGGAAAGGAGGAAGACTAGAAATATCTACGTAGTAATTATTTCAGTAGGTGAAATAGTCTACAAGGTGGATTCTTGAGCCCTTAAAAATTTAAGACACAACCTATTTATCCCCTAGGAGTAAAGACAAAATGGATAGCGGTGCAGACACCAGATGATTTAGACCCAGGAGTAGACACTTGAGATGAATTGACATGCCATAGTTCAGACAGCTGCCCTGATCCAGCATGGTTCCCTGATAGAACCAAAAATGCATTCAAGGCATTAAATTCACAACATGGGCTATTCCATGGAACAAAGTGCCAAACCTTTCTTGGATGCTAAATATTATAGTCTCTTATGTCATTTTAAGGGAGATCTTCTCAATATAGAAGCAAAACTCTACCCAAATTGAAAGGTGAATACTGAGACTTTGAGCTTAGATTGTTGTTCATATTATTTTATCTAAATGAGAAAGAAATTTACTTGCAGAATTTGTGTGGTTATAGCTTATGCTATTTTAGGAAATTGTTCTTACGTCTATTTCTTAGGAGCATTCTTGTTGATTTAATCTAACAAGCAAAACTAGTGGAAGTAATCAAGAAGGTGTCTTAAAACCAACTGTGGAAAGACTTTGTGCCCTCATAATTGCCTTTAGTGTGTTTTCTTTCTATTCTTGTGTAAAGGATCTTGGGACGACTTTGTGCCCTCATTATCCTTCGTATTCAGTTCCTGTGTAAAGGATCTTGGGATGACTTTGTGCCCTCATTATCCTTCATATTTCACTCTTGGGCAGTCGAGGTGGAGACTTTGTGCTACATCTCAGTCTGTTGGTTACTACGCCCTTGGTTACCAATTACTTGTCACTACTTGAAAGAACTCCTACTATTTTCTACAAGAACACTTCTGAAAGAAGAGAAGTGCCTTCAACATTTTCACTAGGATCTTCTCCTCTATTTGTTAACATCATCTCTAAAAAAAGAGAGATGGATGGTTTATTCTACCCCTGAGTGTTATTTATTACATATATATATATATATATATATAGTATATAGCGCCTCATATTTATAGGGAACCTCCCCTTGATGAGAGGAGAGATTTGTCCCCTATTGATGTAGTAACCCTGCACACCTGGCCGACCAATCTCCCTATGCTGTGGTTGAAGAGACCTATTTTGCTCACTAGTTAGCTGGTTGACAAACTATTCACCCAACACATATCTTTCAAGCATGTCCTAGATGATCATGACTATCAAGTAGCTCACCTACAAGAGCTAGACCTACTTGATGAAAAATGCATAGTAACACTCAATAATATTCAAACATATCAAAATCGACTCAAAGGCCACTACAACTGACATGTCAAGCATAGTTCATTTGAACTTGGTGATTTTGTTCTTAAAGAAAACCAAAAGAATACCACAGATGAGAAGAAGCATAAAGGTAAATTCAAGCCAAACTAGATAGGGCCTTTCATCATTATTGCATATTATAGATCAAGAGCATACAAGATCACCACACCAAATGGAGATGAACTTTCTAAGCTAAGGAATATTATTAAGCTCAAGTGGTACTATGCTTGAGCACTATGGTGTATTGTTTTTTAGGCCCATTTTAGTTGTGCCACTTTATCACTATTCTTATTTGTTCAAATGTCATTTTTATTATTCCTCTTAAGCCTATTACTTTTCCATTTTACCATTCCATTCTATCGACCAACCATATTTTGAATTGTATCTACCTAGCCCATTTGACCTTGGTTTCACCATTGGTTGCACCTTTTTAGCACCAATGAGTTTGATCAATTTTAGTAGTTGTTTCAAGTATTCCATATAAAGATAGTATTTTAGAGTAGTATAATATAAGTTTCTACAGTTACATCCTTCATTTATTGTTCTTTTCTTATCACCAGTCTTGCTACTAATTATAACTGCTAGTGGGCAGATTAGTACCATTGATTTAGGATGTTGTGTCCTAGTTATAACCACCTATGGGAAAACCAGGGGTAACATTTTTTTATGGAGCCTTGACATACGAACTTACCATTTCCTATGTCGTATTATGCCTTTTACCAACTGTGCCTATTTTGTTTGAATTGACTGCTATACTAGTCAAATTCCTTCACTGTAGGGTAAAACTATAGTGATTTGAGGTCTTACTTTGGGACTATGTAGGTAGTACTCTATACTTGTTGAGGTCAGCTCAGTCACCCTTCCTAAACCATACTCTCATCATTTTGTGAGCAACCTAAGCCATGCTCTCACCATTTTATGATCAACCTAAGTTTAATCACTCTCACCATTTTGAGAGCAACCTAAGCCATGCTCTCATCATTTTATGAGCAACCTAAGTAACGCTCTCAGCATTGTGTGAGCTTGAACCATTTAGTGTCTCGCCATTCTTGATCGAGTTGAGATACTCCAAGAATTCCAAAAACATTGACCATTTCTTTACCGTAAGGATTTTGGGAACCATTGCTAAGTTACAAGTAAATCACTTGTTATTTAATTTTCCCATCCTTTTTGACCTTATCTCCCATGCACTTGCCATTGTTGTAAGACCATTCTTATTCTTCTATCACATCCATTCTATTTTTTTCACCAGTTATCATTTTCTTCCCATTTCCTGGGAAAACTACATTTGGCTTGAAGTTTTTGATGGATATTATGTCCATCGAACTATGAAGGTAGTATCCACTTGCCTAGTGCATATGGAGACATCTCGGCCACCCCCTTCCCTTTCTTCTATTCCCTCATTTTGTTAGTTTTTTAAGTTGATGCCTATTTTCTAGGGATAATGTTCATATGGTTTATATTGATTTATTTTTGATTATTTATTTTTTTGTGTGCTTATTTGTTTACTTTTAGTTCTATTTCCTTCATTTAGTCTATGTGCATTCATTGGTGATTCCTTACCCACACTTACACTTGAATCCATCCATATTCATACATCTAAATTAGCATCATGGCTTTCTATCATTGGTGAATTGTTTTCTATTGAATATTGGATTATGGGAGCTAGTCCTTATGTATATTTTTACCAAGTACTCATGATGTTATACCATGATGCCTACCAACACGTACTATAATAAACCTCAGCCTCAAGAAGTCTATTCAGTAGTGGCAGCATCAACATCTCTTTGGCACCAACATCTCAATTCAATCCCAATCATATCCCAAATAGAGTAATTAACTATGAAATAATTTTAACCTTTGTTAGTTTGGATGAGTATCTCCCTACTAGCAAGTTGTTCCAATTCATCATTACATTTTATGTTAAGTTACCCTCATCATCAATCAATCAATTATGTTTTCCATATTTAGGGTATAATAATTATAACTACCTACGGTCAAATCATTTTACACTATCTCACTTGCATTTTCAATTATTCTAATTGCCTTTGGGAAAATCATTGTGTTGTCACCACTTTACTTTTTCTACCCATATAGGGGCATATTGTTATCTTTTTTGTCCATCATAACTAGGACAACTCCATCTTCTCAATGATTATAACCAATTTTGGGCAAATCATTGTGTTATCATACCACATTGCCATTATCAGGGTACAATGCTTATAACTGACTTTGGGCAAACCATTATACACCATCCCACTTACATTCTTACTAATTTTGACTAATTTTTCAAACTCATTGTGTTCTCACCCCATAATTTTATTTTCTTTGGTCTCCTTGTTTTGCTTCTTTCTTTTTTAACGGATCATTTGTCAACCTACTTGTGCCAGTTGTTCCCTCGAGGGGGAATCATTTAGTTAGTTCATCATCATTGCAGTTGTAGGCATACATGACCTTTTCATTATTTGAGAAGATGTTACTATGCTTAAATTTTGCAATGCCTTCCCAAATAGGGGAAAATTATAGACACCTAAATCTGGCCATTGATAACCTTCAACCAAGCTTTTGACCAATTTCTATTAAAATGTATAATTTGGCCTAAAAAAACTAAAGAACATTAAAATCTTTGAAAATTACATATTCAAGTGCTGATTTTGGCCAAATTATCCCTAAATGGGGCAATGTAATTTATGGACCAGCTAACTTTGATCAAATTATTTTGAGTTAAAATAGCAATTTTGTACCTAGGTACCATGGATTGCTCTTTTCTATCAAATATCTTACATGAGACATGTGCCTTTGTTATTTTGTGTTGGTAACATCCTAAATGAGAATACGGTTCCAACACATCTAACATTGACTTCCAATTCCAATCCAGTCAAGTTTTGAGCCAATAATGAAACATTTTAACCAATTTGATTAATTTGTGCACTAAAAGGCCAAAATTTACACCAAAGTGACTAATCATGCATAAGAGAAAATTAAACCAAATCATGAGCCTAATTAAAAATTCCATGAAACTTTTGGAATAATTTGTTTTTGGAAATGAATATAGAATAATTGCATCATCAGGTGACATCATTTTTTGGGAAGACATCCCTAGGCTGTGAATGCATAAAATATCAAGGTTAACCCCTCACATGACTCATTAAGACCCTTCATGCCTATTCAATTCCCATCTATCCCAAATATTAACGGAGATATTTATAGAATGAATTTTATATTTAGATTTATTCATGGGCAGACATCTCAATCTTGAGATGGATGGTCATGGTTGATTCTCAAACCATTCCAAAAATCTATAAATAGGAGGCCTTGCCTATTAAATTTTAAGATCTTTTATGCCAAACTTATAATTCCCAAATGCATTCAAAAATCATTTCATCTTAATGTTATAATGCCAAAATATTGAGCCAAAGCCAAGTCAAGCCAAGCCAAAGCCACACAAGGTGCCAAAGAGAGATGGAGGTAGCCATAGTCCATTGATGCAGACTTCATGAGCACAAAACTAAACAAACCACTACAATAAGCATTTTGGAGCATCCAAGGAAGGTGAAAGAAGGTTTCTTTTGCATTTTAGTTGTGCTTTCTATTTTTTTAAAACTAAGCTCCCCCTAGTAACTAGGCCTAAAGATGTTATGCTAGTTAGTGTGTTTTTATCAATTTGTTTTCATTTTAGAGCTAACACGATACTAACTATCCTCTCTTGAGTCAAATTATTAGTCTACACTAATTTATTATTTTAGAGATGTAGTTGGGATATTTCTTTGACTGGTATTAGAATAGGGTAGAATAAGAAAGCTTTTAGTAACTCGAGTGATCTTTTAGTCTGATTGCTAGGTTTTCATAGGTGAAGAATGGTGGGGGTTGATATTGTATTTATAAAAATATTATCAAGAGATAACTCACATTAAATCACTTAGGCTGACCATTATGATACATTTTATTTGTAAATTGGATGACTTTAGGGCACTAGACACTTGCATTGGGCCAAGACAATAATGCCAATGCTACTGTTTGATCCAGATGTTATTATCCAAGGAGAAGGAGAGTAAGCATAGGTTCAAAAATTGTAGAGGTAGAAGATAAGTACATTTTAAATATTTTAAGAAAGATAGGATGTCTATGTCATCAATATAAGGCTGGTCAAAATAATATATAGGCCAAGGAGCATAAGATAGAGTAGATATAAGGTTTGTAGAAGTTAGGCATGTGTATAAATAAGAAGAACAATCAGGGTCATGATTTTTCCAAGTGTATAATATTGAGGTGCTACATAATCACAAAATATCATCTATGTTTTCCCCCTTTAATCTAGTAATGAAATTGCTAGTTTAAAGGAAAGGAATAAGTACCTAGATGTGTATACATACATTGTCTTTACTTGAGTTGAATTTGAGTGATTTGATGGAGATAGGTTTGATTGATTAACCTATAACCAATAATATGTTATAGTGTATAATCAGTGCATATAATATGGGTTAAAATTACTTGAAATAGATTGAAATTAAAAGAGTAAGGTTTAGGAGTATGCTTGTGTGTCAATGTAACCACCTTGCCTATTGGTAAGTTATTTTTACAAAATATGTGTCATTTTAAGGCTATAAAACTTAGATTAAGATAAATATATATAATTATTTAAATTTCATATATCCAAGGAGAGAGAGAGTAGAGAGAGAGAGGCACGTGCCCCAACCTTGGAACAAAAGGGAGTTACCACATATTAGTTGAGATTAGCTCAACGATGCAACCCAATGATGCTCATAATATCATGAGTTTATATGGTCAATTAAAAACTAAAAAATTGTAAATATTGAGTGATTAATCACCCAAACCATTGCAAAAGGTAAACAAACTAATGTAGTAGATTGGCTTGTTAAAACTAGTAAAAGTTTGGTTAGTATCAATGTATGTAATAGTTTTTGAATCTGAATTTGATTTGTAATTTGAAATATTAGGCACATGTTGTATATCACATGTAAGTTATATTTATCTCTTTTTTAAATTATGTGTAAAAATGGTACCATGTATATAATTCTACCACAAATGTGTATCAGAATCATATAACTATGTGTTTTGGCCAATTCAAAAAACTATATAAGTGTGGAGGGAATACTTCCAAAGCTTGCCCCCACTAAATGTGGATAAATACAAAACTAATATAAGTACCAATGTGGAGGACATGTTTATAAAACATTCATCCACTATAAATTAAAGATGCTAAAAATTGAGTAGGTGCGGAGAACATGCTTTCAAAGCATGCCACCACTGAATCTGTGAATTATAAGTAACATACTAAATGAATGTGTATAAAATTATTTCAAATAATTTTCCAAATTTAATATACAAATTATGAATGTGTGAAATCCTTGTCATCATGACATGTCCCCACTGAATCTATAAACTGGTATAAGTACCATATATTTTGTAAATGTGAAGAACATGCTTCCAAAGCATGCTCTAATTATAATTTGGAAACTATGAAAATGTGTAAGCCATGTCACCATGACATTCCCCCAATAATATTCTCCCCTTCCCCCCCACCCTAAACACCTTTAGGTGAAGTAAAAATAGTACTTAGTAATTAGTTCACCTCAAAAGGGTAAGACAATTGTAAATCTGTGAATGTAACCATGTAGCATATAGAAAGAAATATGTCTAGGTAAATATATCATTAAAGAACATATAACTAATGTAATCAAATGTAGGCATAAGATGGATGATAAATATCATGGAAACATTTATATAGTAACAATACAATCTCAACAAGAAAACAAGCACACACACAAGAACACTTAAAAGCAAGTCAAAAGGCAATGGTCTAAGGATACCGCAAATAAAGGGCATGTTTAAATGCCTAAAAATCAAATGGACATGACTTTATCGAAGGTCCACAAAATCAAGGAATGATATATTTAAATGTCTAAGAAATTAATAATAGCCACAAGGGCCACATACAATGGATCATATGCAAATACTCAAAAAAACAAGGCAAAACACTCAAATAAGTGTGTAAAGGAAAATTATAAGCAACCAACATAAACATGTCATAGTGGCTCATGGATAGAATGTGTTAATAATTTTTTTAAATTATATATCATATCAAGTACACTACATAATGTGCAATAATGGATAATAGTCATGTGTAAGTACATATGTAAGCTCAAACATTATAGTGTAGAGTTAGCATCGAATCATATAACCTATTTGTATCAATATTGTAGAAGATGGATACCCCTAGTGTCATGATGACATGAGTAGAGGGAAGGCCCAACACCCATAAGTGTATCATGTATATATTTATGTGTATGTAAAATTAGATGATATTTTAGTCCTCAACATGGAACTAACACATAGATGCAAAGGAGCCAATATAACATTTCAAGTGTTTTTAGATTTTGAATATTTTATCCAAAGGATAATTGTAGGTATCTCTCCACTTAGAACCTGGGGTAAGGAACTGGTGGTACTACCAAAGAGCATGTATAGGTGTAATATATGTCACTATAGTATCTATGATGTTAGATGTATGTATAATGGGACTCTAGGGTCGTGAAGTATTAATAAAAGGAATAGGGGTTATTAGAATCCATATTTATGTATTCTATGGTTTATTTGGAATATTAATAGTAGAACATGTTTAGGTGCTTTGGATATCTAATTATGGTGCATAGAAGATGAGGAATACCTGGTCATAGCTTTTCTTTGTGTAGGATGGGGAGTTCTTATCAACTCTTGCTTCATCAAGTTACTCTCCCTTGTGTAACCATTTGCACTAGTTGCCTTTGTCTTCTACATCTTCCTTGAGTTTATAGAGATGGACTCATTATTTTTTCCTTTCCTAAAGCTTCTTTTTAACTTTAGCCTTCTTCACATCAACAATGTTTGTATTTGTCTTTGTATCCCAAAAAGATTTCTCTTTCTTTGTTCCTAATCCTTCTGCTTTGAAATTATCATATAACTCAGCAGATGTACTAGTTATGGGACTTTTCCCCTTTTCATAACCAAGACCAGATTTCCCTTTTGATGGCTTTTGAGAGCTGATCAATTCATCAAGAATGTCTGATCCTCATTTCAAATTTAGACCTTTGTCTATTTATACTTTAGCCATTTCAATCTTTTTTCTCAAAGCCACTATCATTGCTTCTAGCCTCATACACTCAATAGACTTAAGTTGTAGTTCAATTTTGACTACATCTTCTATTCTTTTATCCTCTTCAACCTGAGTCTTAAGTCTTACTATCATCTAATCAGATATTTCAAGACTTGTGGATAGTTTTTTAATATCCTTTTATCCAAGCTTCTTCTAACTTAATTTCTCTTTTCTTAGCTTATCAAACTCATCTAGAGCAAATATGAGTTCACACTCAAGGTCCACTTCTCCTTCCTTTTCTTCATCAGATTCTTTAACTTCCTCTTAGCCTAAATATATAGAATTTGATCCTAATACCATGAACATGGACTCATTTCCCTCAACTATAAAGGCATAATCATGGTCATCATCTGAGATATCACTATCATCCAATGAGTCACTATCTTCTCTTAAATACAAGATTTTCTTATTTTTAAAGAAGTTACTCCTTTTGGAATAGTGGGGATTCATTATTTTGCCATCCTATTCTTACTCAGAGTTATCCTTTTTCTCATAAGGGAATTTAGCAGCAAAATTTCCTACTTTACTATAATTAAATCATTTGAAGGGTAACTTACCTTTATACTTTCCATATCCTCTTTTCTATCTTTTGACAAAGTTGGATTCTTCTTCATCAGTCTCCTCAGATATGGATGTAGATGCTTCTAATTTTGCATGCTTAGATGCTTTGAATACAACTTCTATCTTGGAAGCATCTGCTTCTTCCATTCTCATCTCATAGGTAGTGAAGGTTCCATGTAACACATCTAATGTGAGATTATCTAGATCTCTTGCTTCCTCTATTATAGAGATTTTAGAGTCATATCTTGATGGCAAAGATCTTAGGACCTTTTTGACAATGATTGATTCTTTCATTTCTTCTCAAGGCCTCTAATTGCATTGACTATTTCATCTACCCTAAGAAGGTGGTCTAAAATTTCTCTTTATTCATCTTAAGGCTCTAAAACTTGACTTTGTAAGTTTGTAACTTGGCTTGCTTTACCTTGTCATCTCCTTCATATATGCCCTTCAATTTACTCTAGATATCTTGAACATGTTGACACTGCATCACTTTGACAAACTCTAAATTTGACAGTCCATAAAGAATAGCATTCTTTGCCTTAGCATTTATCTCATATGCCTTCTTGGTAGCCTAATTAGTAGGAGTTGTAGCAGGGGATGTATATCCATTTACCATATAAATCTATACATCAAACCCTAATGAAGATAGATAAGCTTCCATTATTATGCTCTAGAATGCATAGTTAGATCCATGAAATAGAGGTGCTTTATTTGATAAAGATCCTTCTTGACTGGCCATTGTGTTCACTATTCCAATATCTACCTAAGCTAATTAAGCTTATTTTAAGTAACCCTAAGCTCTGATACCAATTTTTGGAACACAACTAGATACTAAGAGGGAGTGAATCAATATATAAATTAAAACTAGTCTTTTACCACCTTTTGATGTAGATTAAAAGATATATGCAGATCAAATAAAATATGTAGAGATCACATACACACATAAATACACATGACACCATATTTATATGTGGAAAACCTAAAGGAAAAAACCATGGTGAGAATAGCTACTAGAATTTACTATTCTAATCTAGCCTCACAGTCAAAGCTTCACTAGAATACCTCATTGGTTATATTTAAAGACACCAATCCTAAGGAGATACCAACCCCCTATTTTAAGATCACCAACTCTAAGGAAGCTCCAAATTCCTAACTGATCACCAACTTAGCTTAACCTCACTGGTTATAACGTTTATGGGAACCAACCTAAAGGAGACACCAATCCCCTAACTAAGCACCAACTTAGCTAATTTTATGGCTCCAACCAATCAGATCTATGGAGCTACAACTCCAGTATACAAAATATATTCATAAATGAATCCAACTCTGTTATATCTATTACAAGTTTATCTTGTAAGTGTTCATTCTATGCACAATCTCTTTGTGCCTTCTTCCTTTATGCCCCTTTCTCTCTGTGTCTATCTATGTATCTATTTGACATATTTCATCTCTCTCTCTGTATCATGTATGTCACTATATGTTCTATTTGACATAATTCAAATATCTCTATTGACATCTACCTATGTCTTAAATTTCATATATATAAGCAATGGATCTAGGGTTTACTTCTCTCTGTGTTCACACTTGAACTATAACACATCATGCCAATTTTGGACTTTAGTTATTTAAGACTTGAATTGTAAATTTTCACATTTTCTATGCATCACACCTTAATTATGAGTCTCTTTACTATCTATAACATCTCTTAGACTCAAGTTTTGATGTACATGTTCTTTAATGTAGATTTGATCGGTTGGATCGATCAATCTCGTTGTCTATGTCAAGATTTATGGCTTATACACAAGTTTTTACATGTTATTGCATGTTGGAATTTATATTTAAACACTTTAAATATTGACCTTTGATCTCTTTATTCACACCATCTCCAATCTCTCTCACTCCATTGAATCTTTGTATGCTACTAAACTTTAATGTTCCACTCTTTAAAATACATCCATCGATCTCTAGATCCTAACTCCCACACATCATTCGATATCCAAAGATGCTTGAAATTTATATTGACTGGTCATTAAACTTAGACAGTTTGGCCTCATCTCAAAACTTATTATATCTTTGGATCACTTTCCCTCTATCAATCTTCTTGAACCTACTCGGTCTTTTACTTGTCACTATGTCAATAACCATTGATCACTTTATTTCATCTAAGTCCACTCGCTCCATTGAATCTTTCTCATCCAAGCTTATACATGCTATTAGATCTTCAAATATTCCTAATATTTACTTCTATTTAGTTGTTAAATGTCAATCTCTTTATAGCATTTGAGTCCATTTTCACCATTGGATCTCCTTTGCATGATCACCTATGCACTATCAGATCTTCTAACAAGCTCATTATTTATATCTATCTAACCCTCAAAGATATGACACTTAGCATAAGTTTATTCCTTTTATACATATCTATTAGTTCCCACTATCAAGACACTTGGCATCCTTGCATTACTTATTGACCTTTTGAATTTAAGACACACTATAGATTAACTATCCAGGCTCCATGATTATGATACTTATCACTTTCACGTTCACTCGGAGGGACCTTTGACACTTTGACTTTGCTTCAATCTATTGATTCATCTATTTATGATGAATCATGGGTTATTGATCATGCTAGGACATAATAAAAAGTATAATACTTAAGAAATATTAAGTCCTTTGATCATTGGTTAGAGATGATAATTGCAAGGTCGAGGGGCCAATTTCTTAACAATGATATGGACTTAAGTTACTAGTTCTTGGCCATACCAATTCAACATTAAAATAAAAAAATTCTTGTTAACACCATGGCTAAACCCTTAAGGTTTTACTAATAAACCCTATCTAGTCCAAGAGCAAAGATAATTCAATTCTAAGCTCATTACTTCTCCTTTAATCATGTAGTCCATATATTCAATATGCTCATGAAAAACCCATAACAGATCTACCATCTGTTTCTTTTGAAAATGTCCATAGATGAGCTTTGTAAAAGCATGAAAACTTTACATTGACCTTGTGCATATTTTGTCTAAGTATGGATACCATTTCATTTATGCCTAGAAGGCTAACTTTTCACCTGTATAACTCTTGTCACACTAAGTCAGATGACCTACAAATTAGTGCATATGATCCTCTTACATAGGGGATTCTATCCATATATCTAATTTCTCTGAAGCCTTCATACATGTAAGATATGACATCATATAAATGCCTTCTTCGCTTTTTCTTGCAACCTACAAATTTGTCTAAGTGTTAGAAAACACTGTCAAAATGCCTTGTAGCCCTCCTTTGCTCAAGCATATATTTTTTCACGCTATGTCATGTGACCTGAGATTTAGTGCATATAAACTAGGCACAAAAATTAATAGACCCATGTGATAATTTTTTCCTAACACCTCCATGTGTGAAATTGTTGACCTCATCAATATTCTTACCTGGCTCTATTTATCTATTTTTGAAAATTTGGCTAAGTATAGAAACTTACTGATTTTTGTCTTAGTATTCAACTTTGCATCCCCAGAAATTCAATTGCACTTCATCTCATGGCTTCAAATATGGCACATAACAACTAGGGACTAATGTGATCACAACCATGTAACCAACTCCCCCATGCTCATTCACATGGGGCAATCGTGACATTAATAAAATACCTTCTCATCTTTTCTATCATAGACCCAAAATGTCTAGATGAACAATGTGAAGAACCAAATGAATTCCATTCATACACATAAGCATTCTAATCACCATTGACCTTTGATAGGATACCTTTCACATATTTAAATCACCATACTCTACCCTAAGCATCAATGACATCTATAATCTCCTTTTGACATCAATGGCATGCTCATAATGTCCCTTTTGACAATCAAATTGCCAACATTGAAATTATTGCTAATACTTTAGGTCATCTTGTATACATTTATAAACCCTCATGGTAGAGGAATGTTAATTTATGTGAAGATCACCAAAAAGCATCACCCTAAAATATGGTGAGCTAGAATGGACCCAAGACCTGGATTACAAAAGCATACCCTTTAGATGTAGAAATTTCCATGATCACGGTCATCTATTCAAAGAAATCCCATATGTAATAAAGAAAAATCAAGAGGGCAAGGAGCTGGAAAATATTGAAAAATATGAAGAAGGGTTTATGAAGCTAAATAAGAAACATGTAACCAAATAAAAAGTTAGGGTGGTCAAAAAATACATTCCAAAGGAAGGGAAAAATGAACCTAATGATAAGGAACTATAAAGAGAAGAGTCTGAAAGGGTGCCTAAGATGAAACAAAAGAGGGAAAAATATAATGTTGAACCATATGATATAGTAATGGAGTATGGTTTCAAAGAAGATTTAGAGAATCTATTAAAGGAACCATAAATAGGCAACTGACCCAAGATAATTGAGAAAGGAATACAAAAGAAATAGGAAAAGGATATTGGTATAATAAATAGGAACATGAGAAAATAAAATTAAAGAAACATGGATGATTCAAAGGAAATGGAATCATAAAACATCGAAGACATTATTGGGGTCTCACAGACCCCTAATCTAAATAAAATAGTGAATTATAGAAAAAGGAAAAGACGGAGACCTAGTAGAAAAAAGAAAAGACAAGACAAAGCCATGGAAGCCATAGGGGTGGGCACTCAAATGCAATTGGACTCAATCTTGGTGATAACCAAGATCCTCCTACATCCTAATGTAGATCTTATCCTAAAATAAAAGGGGCTTGAATGCCCCCACTAAAATAACATTATTAAAAAGTATTATTCAAAAGAATAATGTAGAAGTGATAATTCTTTAAGGAAACCAAGACAAATAATCTAGAACTATTATGTAAAAGTCTTGATAAGTATGTGGGTAAAACTATTAGCAATATGAATGCATTAGGCACAGAAAGGGGAATGGATTTCTCTGGAACAATAATGAAGAGCAACTCTAGATAGTTCATCAATAGGAATAATTCATTTTTGATAAATTGGAAAGAAGGAAGAACAATATTTCCTTATACTTAGTCAACTTTTATGGATCCCGAGACAAAGAGGAAAGAGAACATGCATGGAAGCAATTGGGATTTAGAATTAATAATGATAAGGAAAGCTTATATATAATTAGGGGAGATTTCAATGACATATTGAGCCCTTCAAAAAAGAAAGGGGGAAAAGGAAAAGAAAAGGATAATGGAGACTTCTATAGCTTCCTAGAAAAAGTAGAGTTATGTGACATGAAAACCAAGAAAAGATGGTTTACTTGGAGCAATAAGAAATAAGGAAAGGCATTGATCTTGAAATGGCTAAACAAGTTTCTAATCAACATAAAAAATATGGAACATAACATCATCCTTGAAGTTAAAGTTTTAAGAGAGTCAGGCTTGGATCTATAGACACTAGAAAACTACACATGATAGTTCTAGTTATCAAAATGCCTTAAACCTTCATAGACCCAAAGCAAACCTTGAGTCTAGTTAATCACCTAGTAAGCTAACTCATCAACATACTATCCTAAACTTTAATTTACCCTTTTTAATCCAATTTTTGACCCCTTTCACCTTTGGACACTCAACCACCAATGATCAGCCTAATCATAGATGATTAGACTAACCATAGATGATTAGGTCTCTTCACCTCCTCAATTTCCTAACACATCAACTAACTATGTACAAGATAATGAGACACCATTTAATATATTTTACTTATGTGGTGCTAATGAACTTTCAAGCATCATGATCAACAACCTCACCCTCTAGGGAACCTTCTATGCTCCATCTCTCTTTGCCTATAAAAGGAGGGGAGTAGGAAGTCAAAAGGGATCAATCATGAGAGTTATCAAGCATACAGGTTTTCAAGCTCTCCAACATCTAATCTTCTTCTAGCAACTTAGCATTAGCAAAAGAGACCCAAACCTCTGCCAAATTTGCTCTCAAGGCTAAAGTACCATCACTTTGGCCAAATTGCTTCAGTCTTCAACCATCAAACCAAATAGTAAGATACAGGTATATCAATAATTTAGCATTGTTATTTTAGATTTATAAACTCCTTGACATGATCAGATCTATTTTCATCCTATTTCCTCTCCACCAAATCTTCAATAAAACCTCTATCTTCCCATCTACCTATTCTATAATTCTTTTTTGATCACCTTCAGAAACACATAGGTAACCACCGATAGTCACCCAAACTAATGCAAGTTAGCCCAACCACCAATGGTCACCTTAATCATTGATGGTTACCCAACTATTGGTGGTCAATGCAACTATTGATGGTTCACCCAACTGTTGATGGTCACTATGGTAGAGAATAATATCAAGTTATTTTCAGCCCCTTAACCCCAACCAAACCCTATTTTCTATGTTCTTACCTATTCATAGAGCCTTCCTTGATTTTTTGAACCTAACCCGAACTATCTTAGCATGAGTATTGACTCACTTTTGCTATATTTAGTCATTTTATTTAAGCAAGAATTTTACTTTATTCTTATTGCATGCATTTACGTTCATGTTATTGAATGCAAGTATTCTTTTTTTTTCATCTATATCAACTTAATTGTTATCAATAGTGGATTGAAAACCTCCTAAAAATTATATGCTTCTTAGATCTAGCTCACGTTAGGCAGCCCACTCAACTATCTTGCTAATAACCCCTTTTCTAGTGTCTTTCTTATTTGTAGGTTATTCTTTCTTATCCAAAGAGGAGTTCTCGACATTCATCTAGATTACGTGCACATCACCAACCAGGTATTTATACCAAACCCATATTAATAGTTTCTTATCTTCTTCCAAAATTAAGAAATGAGTAGAAATTAAGAGAAACATTTTGGCATGCCTGATGGGACCTAACATCCCTTTTTTTCCTTTATTCTATGCTCATCCAATGAAATATAAAATCTCCTTTGGGCTGAAAATAAACATTTTGCATACATTGATTGTTTGCTTGTTTTAGTTCATCTAGTAACTTAAATGTAAAGAAATTAATTGTGTCTTTCACTCTTGTATCACACACTTTTTTCAAACCACATAAATAATCAACACATCAAAACAAACTTGAGACAAGGCCCAACTAGGATTTCATCACCTAGTGGTAAACCTCACCCTTTCCCAAAAATCCTACTTGGAGGTCATTACCAAGGGGAGAACCAACTCAGCTCTCTAGTTGAGTATAAACTCTAAAATTCAATATATCTTGGCCAAGCACTTGACACCCTTATTGATGTGGTATGTGAAGTGATGGGGTAGGCCCCAATAGCAAGCCACGTACTGAAGATCAATACAGATTTCTCTCTTGAACACCTAAACACAACCTGAAATTAACCTTAAATTTACTCTTTAGTACTTGATCCACAAACCAATTTCTTCTTCACATTTTTTAAGGCATAATTCAAAAGCAATTTCAAAAGAATCCTAAATTGTTAAATGCACTTTAGTGTATATTTGATTTCCTTGAGATCTTTTCCTTTTGCTTGCTTTGTGTTTGAGTTGTGAGTTTCATTATTTCTTTTTTATTCCTCTCATAGTCTTTACTAGACAATAATTGAGGAATCAAACCAACCAACTACCACCTTCTTCCTCCTCCATGGAGTATACTTCAAATTTGGAGGGTTTACCTCATTTTTCTCCCCCTCCTACTAGGCCTTAGATTGTTGTTGAGGGTGATGCATATTTTTCTACCTTCCTCGATAACAACCTCGTGACTCTTTAGCATTACCTAAACACCTTATCTAATTGTACCCCTATTGCTTTAGTTCCTCCTATGGATCCACCCTATGGTATGCCTCCCCATCTTCTGGTGGGTGCCACCTCAACCTAACCCATACTCACCCGTGCTTCTTATTCTTCTAATATCCCATCTAATGCCACTCCCCAAACTCCATCCAACATCCCAACAAATAACCAAACACCTACTACCCCAACCAATACCTCTAACATTAGATCAACTTTACATTTTGTCACCTATACTCCTATTATGGGAGTATCTTATACCCTTATGTCTACCATTCCACCTAGTTCAACCAATCCACCAATTTATACCCCACTTTAGAGTTTGGTACTTTCCATACCTCAAACACTTCCACCTATTAGCACTAGAGTTACCACCCACCAAAAACCAGCTAGCACTTTCACACCTCCAACCCAATATACATCCATACCACCATCCACCAACCCAAACATACCTCTAAACCAACTCATATCACCCCCCCAACAAGTACCCATGACATCCTACGAATATGTTTCTAACCCATAAGGATACATAGCACCCTCTACCCAACCTTTTGTGCCTATCAACTCTCACGTGGCACCATCCCAACTTCATATGACCACATACCAATATGTGGCTTCTTCAACACCTTCTACCACTTATCCATACATTAGTATCACCCAACCTCAACAAAATTTACTACCAAATTATGTAGCTTCCCAACCCCAAATAGATCTGGTCAAGATGTTAATGGACAAAATGACCAACCTAGAGTCATTTATCTTCGATTCTCATAACCTTTTATCCTTTGATCAAATTTGTAATGAACCCATCCATCCATCTATTCCTATCCATTCTTATCCCCCTCAATGGGAACTACCCAAGTATTCCAAATTTCAAGGCAAGGAGGACCCCTAACAACATTTGAGAGAATTTCATCATTCTTGTTATTTGATCACATATGACAATGCTCTCCTCCTTTGTACCTTCTCCATGTCTTTATCAGGAATAACCCTTGATTGGTATAGTTCTCTCACTAAGCAGTCCATATTTTACTTCTCCCAACTAACCCAAATATTTTTAGAGCATTTCTTAGTAAATATATCTAAAAAGGTTTCTATTACCGACCTCTATTCTATTAGGCTATTTGATGATGAATCAATTTATTATTTCATATCTAGATGGAGAGGTCTCATCAACCAAATTTTTTTCTCATTACCCCAACCTAAACTAATTGAGCTCTTCTTTTGGGGTTGTGCCAAACATATTTCCCCCAAAATTCAAGTTTAAACTTTCAAGAATTTTGATGAGGCATTCACCATGGTGCATAAACTTGAAATTTGAGCCATTGATGAGGAGAAATTGAAATTGCAGAACAAAAATTCTAGATTCAAATCTAATGACCCTTCCTCCACCAAAACCACTAACCATTCCAATACCAAGACAAAAGCATCTGCATACTCATTTGTCCTAAGAACTTCCCCACCACCAATTGTTAATCAACCCCATCAAATTAATTCTTCCAATTCTTCTAACCAATAAAGCTAAAACCAAACCTGAGCTCCTCCAAAATAATATACTCCTATTGGGGAGTCTTATGCTTCAATTTTGGACAAACTGATCTAAGCCAACATCATCCAACTTCCACCTATCAAACTACCCCAAAATTTTTTTGCTTCTTTCCATGTGCCTAATTGGTATAATGAGAATGACCATTGTGCCTTTCACTGAGTTATTGGACATGATGTTAATAGGTGTAATACCTTCAAAATTCTTATCCAAAACTTAATTGATAGTGGAGAACTTGCATTTGATAATCCTAATGCACCTCATAACCATTTCCTTGACATATTTCACAAACATTTTCCCATTCATGCTCCTACCCATCACCATGACAACAAACCATAATCATCTCACTCTCATGAAGCACATACTATCAATGTTGTTATTAGTAATCCCATCATTGAGCACTCCATTACCTCAACCACCTCTTCCTCTATTTCACTTATGGAAGTATTTAACTCACCTCCTATTCCTTTGGATACTCAAGTAGAGGAATCAACCACCCTTCCTTCTTCACTTGATGAGACCTTAGCTTTATCTACCTCTCCTTTGATGGAAACACTGAAAGAGACAACCTTTGATTTAACTGTTTCTTCTTCTTCCACACCACCCATTGAAGTGGTAAAATTTCCCACCATTTCTTTGGACACCCAAATAAAGGAAGCAACCATGTCTATTCCTTTTCTTGAGGACATCACACCTACCTCATCCATCATAAAACCATCCATTCTCCCTTTGGAAACCATCCTAGAAGAAGAGATTGCCTCATCCACCCAACCACCAATTTTGGAACCTTCCATAAAAAATAAATATTGAGACATTCCCTCTCCTTCACCTAGGGGCTTAATTTTTGAAACCAATGACCAAGGAACCAAACCCATTTACAAGCCCTTTTATAGACTAGTCCAAAGTCCAGAGTTCACCTCTCAAACCAACCTTGATAAATCCACCTTCTGGCATCGTCTTGGGATCCCTTACCAAATAAATCTAAATCCTCAACCTCACCCTCATCTACCCTTAAACCCATTATTACCTCTTCATTAAACACATCTTCTTCCAAAACCATAGGTGAACCATCCCAACCACCTTCATTTAACATTACCAAATCACCTTATGCCTCTCTTAAAAAACTTTTCAAGAATCTGGGAATCCTTCCCACACCTAGATGTACTCACCCCTCTTTGAAGTTGGACTTAAACCCATTTAGTCCACCAATGAAAAACCTAACTAAACCAATTAAGAAGGTAAGGTTACCCAAACCTCTACTTTGAACTAGACCCATAACACATCCTTCCAACTTGCCTTCTATCTTAGGACCCCATCCTTCTACCATCCTAACTACCTATTCTTCCTCTAGTAAACCATCCCCCTTTTCTCTACCTATGCCTAAACCCATCAAGCCGTCTAGTTCTCCATCATTCTTAACTAACCTATCTACCTATACTTTCCCACCTAAATCCAATCCCTCATCATCTAAATATTTAATTTTTGAATCACTTACACCAAAACCAACTATAACTCAACAGTCCCAACCACCAACTAAAACCATTCCACCACCTACAAATTTTAGGGTAAAGCTTACTTCTAAAAAGGCTCCCACCCCTAAAACTATAAACCCATCACCTCCAACACCTTTGATTGAATCTTATTCAACCATCCTACAAAGGTTATTGAAAACTTCTTCCTTTAGCTTACCACTTATCAAACCATTCTACCCTTCTAATACCAAACCCTCTTGGTTCAACGATAACTTGATCTATTCATACCATAGGGCACCTAAACATGACATGGAGAATCACAAAGCTCTCCAAGCACTTGTTCATAACCTATATGATGAGGATTATCTATTATTAGATGAACCTATTTTAAACCCATTACCAATCTAATAACCAACTCAACCTATCCAACATTTACCTACTCCCCTACTCTCACCCATGAGTGAGGAAGGAACCGAAGCAACCATCTAGCCCAACAAATCCCCTCATCCACACTATTCATATGATTACCTGATCTTAAGCCTAATATAAGGATGAGGGAAAATCCAAAGTTTCCATTCCATGGACATAACCTTCAACCCCTCATCCCTCAAACCAAACCCAAATACCTTTACCCTCACCTTCACAACCATCAAAACCCAAAGTGTCCATTTTGGGAGCCTCTCCCTCCAAACCTTCTAAATCCATCTAGCATATCATGTTGAAACAACTTCACCAGACATTGGTGAAGATAAGCCTTCATGAAATAATCAAAACCTCACCCCACCATCATCAGACACTGATAGAGGCTCTACAATATATAAAGGTTCAACCATATGACCCTTAACCTCTTGTACCCTTTGTTGGAGGCCTCCAACTTTTTGCCTTTGTCACCTTTTAGGATTCTAAAATACCTCATGTTCATCTTGAGAATTCTGATCCTCCCCTCTTTATTACCGCATTCATCAATCAAACCCACATTAAAAGGGTGATGATCGATGGAGAAGCTAGTATCAACATTATCTTCTCCTATGCTTATGACCAACTTCAACTGCCCAAGAACATCATGTCAAAAAGTGTAGTGGTCCTTCGCTCCTTCAATGATACCATGACCACTACCTTGGGAATAGTTATCTTCTATATCCTCTTGGGATCTCGTATCATTCTCTAACTATTTTATGTTGTAGAAGGAAAGTTCCAATACAATGTGTTACTCAGACGCCCTTGGATATGCACCATGAGTTGTGTCCCTTCTACCTCACACTAGTGTGTCAAATTTGAGCATGAAGGTCAAGTTGCTACCATTAAATCTAACCCTAATACCTTTGTGTATTATAATATGACATATCAGCCTAACAATGCTCTTATTCCTCCCTCAACCACCTCACCATCAACTACTAATAACACTACCTCACTACCAACCAAAACCCTTAACACTTCCACCCACAACAGTGATGAAGCTTCAACTAGCTCATCTATCCCTTCTTTTGAGATTCCTATAGAGGACCCCTTGGAACTCACATTCCAATATCTCTCCCTTGGGGAGTATCATATTTTAGCCTTGGATTCTTTCCCTACTTTTTAAGAGTATGGGAACCTCAGACATGACCTTTCCTATGATCCTAACATCAAAACCATTTTCCCTTTCAAGCTCCCCAACCATCAAATGAACTTTATTTATGGGGGACTTAATCAACCACTTCTCGATGCTACCACTACCTCATCAATCCAACCATTCACCACTAATTTTTCCTACCTAGACAAACTCACCTTTGCTAGATTATACCTTCATAGGTGAGTTTGGAAGAGGTTTGGCCTCCTTTATGATCATGGACCTCATGATTTACCCATTATCAAAAGTTAAAAACCTCATAAGCTATTTGGCCTTGGGTTTATACCACCTGAAGAACCCATTAATTCACCCAAACCCATCATCACTATTGAGGAAGACATCCTCTCCTGACCAACCCAAACTCCTTTGAAGTATGAGGATTTTGACATCATTCCTCCTAACTTTTTTTTTAATCAATACTATTACTTTAGGCCCTCTAACCTACCAAAAATATGGTCAAACTAAAATCCTTCCTCTCATCCATCTTGAAATGGTATAAAATGATTCTCCTACCATCAATACCATCCAACATCAAGATGATGATTCCATTCTCACCTACCTCAGTGTTGGGGCTTCTTATATCCATAAATCTCTCCTTCTTGAGAACCAAACTATGTTGAATGAATCCATTATTTATGTCAACTTGGGTACTCAAGATAACCCCCATATCATCAAGATCGACCAATCCTTAAATTCCATGGATAAAAAATATTACCCTTATTTTCTTCATGACCGTATCATATCATTTGCTTGGTCCTATCAATATATGCCTCAGATTGACCCTTTTATTTCCTTTCACAACATTTTCATGCATCCTGAGGTTAAGCTAGTTTGATTAAAAAAAATTAGGATGTACCCTCACATTGCCCTTCTAGTCAAAGAAGAGCTTCAATGTCTCTTCTCTGTCAACTTCATCCAACCCATCGACTATCCATAATGGGTTTATAATGTTGTTCCCATCACCAAACCCACACGGGGACTTTTCCTCTATATTGAATTTCATGACCTCAACCTCACTTGTCACAAGGATGATTTTCCTTTACCAAGCATCGACTAAGTTGTTGATCATACGACTGGCCATGAGATGTTATCTCTCATGGGTGGTTTCTCAAGATATAATCAAATCTTGATTACTCCCAAAGATCATAACACTTCCTTTATTACCCCATGGAAAACCTTCTATTACAAGGCCATGCCTTTTGGTCTAAAAAATTCTAGAGTAACCTATCAATGTGCCATGACCTACATTTTTCATGATCCCATCCATAAAATTATAGAGGACTATGTGGACAATCTCTTTGGAAAATCCAAACACCACAACGATCACCTAGCCATTATTGTAATCATCTTTGACTGAATAATCCATTTTCATGTCAGACTCAACCCTAAGAAATGTATTTTTGGGGTCTTATCTAAAAGACTTATTGGTTTTATCATCTCTCTTCGAGGAATCAAAGTTGATCCCACCAAGGTTAGAGCAATATTTGAGATGCCTCCTCATACTAACCTTAAGTAACTTCATATAAATATTAGTGATGCCTCCTACTAACCTTAAGCAACTCCTTAGATTGTAGGGGAAACTCCAATCCATCTATCACTTCATTTCCCAATTATTAGATAGATGTCAACCCTTTCACCATCTTCTCAAAAAAGACACCTCTTTTAAGTGGACCAATGACTGCTAACAAGCCTTTGATTCAATCAAGGAGTACCTTATCTCTCCACCTATCCTCATCCATCCTAGGGAAGACTAACCCTTTTACCTTTATTTATCTACCAAAAGTCATTCCTTAAGGGTAATGCTCACTCATCATGATGAAAAAAACAAAGATAAATCCATCTACTACATTAGCCACACACTTATAGAATATGAGACTTGGTATACCCATCCTGAGAAACTTTACCTCACCTTAGTCTTTATGGCTTCCAAACTCCTTCACTACCTCCTTAATCACAAAACCTATGTTATCACTAACACTGACCTACTCAAGTACATGCACTCTAAACCATACCAAAATAAGCATATGGCTAAGTGGCTCATGATCCTAGCTGAGTTTGATCTTGAGTTCCTTAAAAAAAAATTCAATTAAAGGGCAAGTCATCATTGATTAATTAGCCAAAGCTCCTCTACCACACAATCAACCACTTCCTCTCACATTTTTGGATGAGTCTATCATAACTCTTTCTCAAAGGAACCCACCTATCAAATTACCATGTTTTTTTATGGCTCCAAATGACAACATGGTGGGGTGTCAAATTTATTCTCGTCCCCTTTAATGGTGAACCTCTTCCTCTTCCCTTTAAACTTGATTTTGAGTGTACTATGGTTGAGTATGAATCCATAGTAATAGGTCTTGAAACTGCTCTATCCTTGGGAGTTAAGACCATCAATGTCTTTGATGACTCCCAAATTTTGGTCAACTAGGTCAATAGATCCTATCGATGAAAAAATGATGTCTTAAAAAAGTACAAACTCCTAGTAAATGTGCTCTTAGCATCATTTAAGCATTAACTTATCTAGTCAATTCTTTGATCTACCAACAAATTTATGGATACAATGGCTTCCCTTACTTCCCAAATCCCATCTCAACCTACCAAATCTAAAATATTTATCACCATTAATCATTTTATCATACCCTTATATATCAGTTTTGACCTTCCCATCATTTATAGTGTGGAAACATCTCCTTCTGACATTTGGTATGACCAAACTTTTAACTACCTTAACATTGGCATTGCTCCTCCTAACCTTTCAAGGAATGCTCAAAGATCCTTTGTTCAAAGTACCTCTTGTTACACCATACTAGGGGGAATCCTTTACAAAAGTGGCTTTGATGATCTCCTTCTCCATTATCTATGTAGTCATGAAGCTTCCCATGCTATCAAGGAAACACATGATCAAATCTAGGGGGGACACTTTAGTGGCCTAGCCATCACTAAACATATCCTTTGCCTTGGCTATTATTGGCCCACCCATAATCATGATTGTTGTGATTATGTAAATAAGTTTGTCAAATGTCAACAACATGCTAACTTACATCACACACCTGATCATGGCCTTTGAGTATCCAATGACTATTGGCCCTTCTCATAATGGGTCTCAACCTTATTGGGAAAATCAATCCTCATTCTTCACAATGACACCAATCTATCATTATCACCACCAAATATTTCACCAAGTGGATCGAAGCCATTCCTCTTATCTTGACCAAAGTCAAAAAGGTTATTGACTTCATCAATCACAAAATCATCTACCGTTTTGGTGTTCCCCATAAAATCATCACTAATAATGGAAAATCCTTAAAAATAAGAAAGTCCAAGGTCTTTGTGACACTTTTGGTATCAAGTTAAGTTTTTCCTCACCCTATCATCCACAAAAAAATGGACAAGCAGAAGCCTTTAACAAAACCGTCAACAAAATGCTAACCAAAGTAGTAAGTGCTTCAAGTCAAGATTGGCACTTGAACATCCCTTTCGCTTTATGGCCCTATCTCACTAGCATTTAAACCTCTTCAGGTGTTACCTGTTTCTCTCTAGTCTTCAAATCAAAGGTAGTCTTGCCTCTCAAATTCTAGATACCCTCTCTTTATATATCTTTACACGAGATCCTTTTTAAGAGTGATTATCATCAAGAAAATCTCACACATCTGGAACTCTTTGACAAACATCACCTTATAGCGCTTAACCATCTTCATGTCTATCAAAAATGAATCAAGAATGCTTATAAAAAACACTTGGAAGAGTGAGAATTCAATATCAGAGACCTCATCCTTAAGGAAAATTAACATGTAACTAATATAGAGAAAATTAAAAGAGGCAATTTTAATTTCAATTAGCTTGGACCCTACATAATAACCCATAAGTATGGATCAAGAGCTTATCATTTATCCTCTCTTGAAGGCAAGCCAAAACTTGAGCTTCTCAATGTTTTGCGTTTACGTCCTTTCTTTTGTTAAAGCAAGATCACATTCACCTTTGTGTCTAACTTAATCTTGTCCCTTGGTTTATGAGATTTTCACTTTCCTTACACATTCACCCTATTCCTCTTGTGGACAATTGATTATAGTGTAGGACCATGAGATTATCCATCACAATTATAGCCTAATCCTAAGCATGGATACCATGGCTCTACCCATGGCATGGTTATCATAGATACTTTTCATCGCTTATCAAATGGAATTCCGTGATTGGTTGTCTTTCAAACCACCTTCCTTCACCTATCATTAATCTTTGTACTAAAACTCTTGCCTCAATAAAGATAAACCTCTAAGCCTAAATAGACATGATCATGTCTAAACCTAACATTAAAAATCAAATTGGGATACCAAAATATCACTTGGGGTCATATCTCTAGTATTGCAGACTTCTCCCTTAAAGGATGACTGCCCAAAAACTAAATTGCTTAAAAGTAGACTGTTCCCTTGAAGGATGGCTAAATAATAAATAAATCCAAATTTAGACCACTCCCTTGAAGGATGGCTAAGTCAATTTTGTCAAAGAAATCATTTGAAGCTTTCTACATTGATCAACTTCACCACTTTTATCAAAACAACAAAAGCAATAAACAACCCTATGTCAAAATCAAAGCAAGTAAGCTGCAATCAAATTATATATATGGCATTAGTAGACTTCCCACATCAATAAGTCTACGCATTATATTAAGACTAGGACTTGTATATCATGGTTCTTTGGTCACTTATAGAAGGGGCAAGCTAACCCACATCAAGTTACCATATCACCCATTTCCCATTCAACCATTTACCTATCACCTACTTTCCCTTCATACCCTCTCTAAAATCAAGGGACTATGAGCTTACTTGACACAAAGTGATCAAGATACCTTCTTTTTCAATCAAAGCATGCTCATGTGAAGCATTCAAAAGGCTTCTTTTCTTTAAGTCAATCCAACTTCGATTTTGTTAGGACTTTATCAATGAACACATCATGCCTTTTTCTCAACCTCTATTCATTAGTTCATGTGGCCATATGTCATGATTCTTCTCTCTTTTACAAATTTAGTGTGTTATCTAAACCTAATTTATGTGCTTTCATTATATCCCCATATCACATATCATATCAAAACATTCAAAACATCATTCTCATCAACACAATAATCCATATACACCATAACATTATGAACCATGTCCATAAACTATATACTATCCATGAACAAAACATCAAAACCATAAAACATCAAAAATCACATCACCACATCATTGTCATCAAATCACAAACAACATACACCACATCATTATTTGTTGATGGTTGACCCTAGGAACTCTTGACTGTCGATGGTTAAGATCCCAAAAAATTTAAACTTTTTAGCACCCCACCTAGGTAATAACTTTTGGAGATTACCTAATCTCACCCAACCAACCACTTTCACTTTTAGATTCCCCTTTTTTAACCACCCATTTGACCACACCCACCTTAATGTTATTTTTTAAAACCCAAACTATTTGCCTATTTTGCAATGACCCTGTTTAGTCCTTTTAATCACACCAACCAACCTTTCCATGTCACACTTTTGAAATTCACACCACTTCATGCACAACTAGACCATTTATGTTTTTCAAGGGAACACTTCCTACCCCAGATACTTGTGAACAACACTGACCCTATCTAGATGACTTGATAGGCATAACCCAATTAGCTATGACCAACACTATGGATTGGTTACCCCTATCATATGTCTTTCTAGACTTGACTTTATTTTTACCAACATTGGAAATTTTAATCTTTCTGAAATCTTGACTATCATACTTAGGCACATTTTGTGCATGTGTTTGCATTTAAAATTCCCAACCCTTTTTTTTTCACCCACTTCATAACTCACTATCTACCACTTATCAAACCCCAACCCAATTTAGGTTTCACCTCATCAAATTTCAGTTTGATGGTGAACACCTCCTCCCATACTCGAGGCAATCAGACCTTCTACCAACACTTCATTTTTTGTTTTGCAACATATTAATTCAAAGCTACATAATAAAAAGAGGCAAAATGCATACACTATAAAATTGCACATGATAGTTGTAGTTGTTAAAATGCCTTGAACCCTCATAGACCCTCAATAGACCTTGAGTCTAGTTAATCACCTAGTTAGCTAACTCATCAACCTACTAACTTAAACTTTAACTTACCCTTTTTAACCCCTTTTTTGACCCCTTTCACCTTTGGACACTTGCCACTGATGGTCAGCTTAACCATCGATGGTTACCTTGACCATCAATGATCAGGTCTCTTCACCTCTTAAACTTTATAACACATCAACCAATTGTGTACAAGATAATAAGGCACTATTTAATATATTTGCCTTATGCAATGCTAACTAACTTCCAAGCATTATGATCAACAACCTCACCCTCTAGGTAACCTTCCATCCTCCATCTCTCTTTACCTATAAAATAAGGGGAGTAGGAGGTGAAAAGGGATTAATCACAATAGTTATCAAGTATACAGGTGTTCAAGCTCTCCAGCATCTAGTCTTCTTTCAGCACTCAACATCAACAAAAGAGACCCAAGCCTCAATCAAATTTACTCTTGAGGCCAAACTACTATCACTCTGGCTAAATTGTTTCAACCTTCAACCATCAAACCAACTATCAAGTGATAGGTATATCATTACTTTAGCATTGTTATTTTGGATTTATGAACTCCCTGACCTGATCAGACTTGTTTGTACCTTATTACCTCTCTACTATATCCTTAACAAAACCTCTATCTTCCCATCTACCTATTATATAATTACTTTTTGATCACCTTCAAAAACACATAGGCAACCACTGATGGTTAGCACAATTGTTGATAGACACCACAACCATCGACGACTAGCCCAACTATTAATAGTCACCTCAATCATTGATGCTTACCCAACTACTGATGATTAACCCAACCATTGATGATTCACCCAACTACCAATGGTCACTATGGTATAAAATAACAAGTTATTTTTAACCCCTTAACCCAACCCAAACCTTGTTTTTTATGTTCCTACCTAATCACAAAGCCTTTCCTAATTTTCTAAACCTGGCCCCAAATATCTTAACATGATTATTGACTTGCTTTTGATATATTTAGTCATTTTATTTGATCAAGCATTTTAATTTATTCTTCTTACATGCATTTAATTTCATGTTATTGAATGCAAGTATTCTTTATTTACATCTATATCAAATTAATTTTTATCAATAGTGGATTGATAGCCTCCTACCAAGCATACACTTTTTGGATCTAGCTCACACTAGGTAGTCTACTCAACTATCTTGATAAAAAAACCCTTTTTCTAGTGTATTTCTTATCTGCAAGTTATTCCTTCCAAGCCAAAGAGGAGTTCCCATCATTGTCTGGATCATACATGCACTTTTATCAGGTATTCCTTTACACACCCCTTTTACTAGTTTCTTCCTTGCTTCCAAATTAAGAAATGAGTAGAAATTAAGAGAAATAAGATCACTGGACTATTTCATTGCTCATAAATAATGAGGATCATCTAATGAGGGTGTCATTTAGATTTTTTAAAATGTGGATGGAGCACCTTGAATTGGATGAGTTTGTAACAAAACAATGAGATAAACCCAGTTATATTTATGAAACAATAATGTATATTTTCATAAGAAATTAATATATCTTAAGTTATCTCTTAAATACTGGAATGAACAAATGCTTGAGAATATTTTTTAGCATAAGAGAGATCTAGAGAGAAGTGAAGAAGTCCAAGAAAAGAAAACGAAAGGAAACACTAAGAGGGTCCTTCAGCTAGAAGAAGTGGTTAGATTTCTAGAGGATATCTACAATAAGGAAGAAATTTATGGGAAAAAAAATCAAGAATAAGATGGATAAAATAAGGGGACATGAACATGAGGTTTTTCACCTCTCTTGTAAAACTAGGAGATAAAAAAATTACATCAAGAAGTTGGAAACTAAGGGAATCATGATTGAGGAACTAGAGGATATCAAAGAAATTTTGGTTAACTTTTGGAAAAGGATGCTCATCCAAGAAAATGAGGGAAGATAAGAGTAAGATGAGTTCTTGAACTAGATCCCGCACCTAGTCATAGATCTTGATAATGAAAGGATGATGAGAAATATAGAATTAGAAGAAGTCAAAAAGATGATATTTAAAATGGATGGAAATAGCATGTCAGGGCTTGAAGGTTTCCCCACATTTTTCTTTCAAAATTTATCGTACCTCTTAGGGGTAGATAAAAGAGAAGAGGTGTAAGAATATATAGAATCATAAAGCATGTTAAAATATTTAAACACAACCTTTATCGTGATCATACCCAAAAATGTTGACAAAAGATCCCCTAAAGATTTTAGGCCTATTTCATTATGAAACTCTATCTACAAGTTTGTTTCAAAAATTATTTCCTCAAGACTACAGCGCATCCTCCATAAATTGATTTTAGAAGTGAAAGTAGGCTTTGTGTAGTGTAGACAGATTTTGGATGGCATAATAATTTACCATGAGGTCATTCATTCCCTAATGTCTAGTAGGATGTAAGAGATGTTGGTCAATTTAGACATCTTCAAATATTTTGATAGGGTTAACTAGTCTTTTCTGGAGAAGTTTTTAGAGAGATTTGGCTTTAGTCCAATTTGGAAAAAATGGATCAAAAGTTGTTATTCAACACTAATGTTCTCGATCATGGTGAATGGCTATATAAAATGATTCTTTTCCTCCTCACAAAGACTTAGACAAGGGGATCCATTATCCCCTTACCTATTTATATTGATGGTTGAATCCCTAAGAAGGAGATTGTAGTCCTTGAATAATAATAATAATAGACTAATTGGCCTTTAAAATACCACATGCACTGTTAAGCATACACACCTCTAAATTTTAGATGACACTCTTATTTTTATTAACCCATCAATGCAAAAATTTAGAACTATTAGAGATGTTTTATATAGGTATGAAAAAGTTTCAGGTCAAATCATCAACAAGGATAAATCAAAAGTGTTTTGCCTTAACATGTCACCCAATTTTTAGTCATTCTTGAATAGGATTCTAGGATTCGAAATTGCTCCCCTCCTAGATAAATATCTAGGTTTCTATTTATTCCATGAAAAAGGAAGTAAGAAAATATGGGGGGAAATCATTAAAATTTTGAAAAGAAAAGTTGGTGGCTAGAAGGGGAAATATTTATCCCTAATAGGAACGATAACTCTCATCAAATCCATTTTAAAGGCTACAATAGTTTATTGGTTTTCTATGTTGAAGGACCCTGTAGAAGTGCTCAATCAAATGAACGAAATTTATAAAAAAAATCATTTGGCAAGGTACGGGGGCTACAAACAAATTTCCCCTTCTAATATGGGATAAGGTTAGCAAACCCAAAAGTCAGAGGGGATGAGATTAGAGATTTGGATAAACTAAATAGAGATTTAGTAGCCAAAATCATATGGAGATTGGGCAACAATTTGAGAATAAGTTAGAACAAGATACTAATAGAAAAATACTTCGATAGAAAAGATCAGGTTAGAATATTCACTACAGAGAACCTTTCACCTGGATCGGCAATATGGAATAATTTAAGAAAATCCCAAAATATTAAATTAAAAGACATGTTATACAATGTTAGGAATGGAGAGGACACAAACTTTTGGGAATATTATTAGATCTCTTTTAAACCCTTAAGCATGGATTCAAACTATAAGGACTTAAAATAAGCTAGCATAAGATAGTGGGGATGTAAATTCAAATATTATTGGATATAGGAGTCAGAATATGGGTACTAGAAAACCTTCAAGAAGAGGGAAAGTAGCATAGATGAAACCCATAATAAAATTAATACTTTGTTAGAAGGATTTATAATCCCTTGGAACCTAAATAAAAATGTTATTAGGTGGAATAATCAAGGGTCAAGAGAATATTTGATCAAAGATGGCTATAATGGACATTTGAATCCTCATCCCAACTCTTCAAACAAGTAAATTTAGAATGAAATTTGGAGTTCTAAAGCTTGTCTAAAAGCCAAGTCTTTTCTATGGATGGAAACATAGGGGAAATACTTACAGGGGACAATTTAAGGAAAAGAGGATTTCATATCCCATCTAGGTGTGTATTATGCTATCAAGCTAAAGAAATCATGGATCGTTTACTGCTACAATGTCATTATATAGCTACAATTTGGAATTATTTTCTAAATAATTTTAATGTAAAATGGAGTTTAAATCAAAATTTAAAAGGACATCTCAAAGATTGGAAATCCAATACTAAAATAAATATAATTAGAGATGTTTAGGATATAGTCTTGATCATGATAACATGGAAAATCTAGCTTGAAAGAAATGCCAAAATATTTGAGGATAATGTGAAATAAAAGCCTCTTGAGAGAGTATGGTTAGAATTTCAAAATAATGTCAAACATATAACAAGACTATCCTAATAAAGAAAAAATAATGAATCTCACCTAGAAGAGCTAAAGATATTAGAAAACTAGGATGATATCAAAATAGTATACAAGACATTAATACCTAGTGAAAATCAAAGGAATAAAGTTTTAAGGAAAGAAGTGAAATGGCTCCCTCTTGAGCAAGGCTAGAATAAATTAAAATTTTATGGGGCATCTAAAGGCATCCCATGGTACTCAGGAGTTAGATAAATTATTTGAGATCATATAGGGTAGTTTATTGCTTATGAGGCCTGTTATATTGGAATAAACTCGAACAATATAGTAGAGACTGAAGGCCTAGTTACGAGTCTCAAACTAGCAATCAAAGCAAAAATAAAAAGTTTATTAGTTGAAGGGGATTCTTTGGTACTTATTCAAGCATGAGAGATGGGAGAGGTAATAAATTAGATAATAAAAAACATTATAGAAGAAGAAAAAAGGCTAAGCTCATTTTTCAAAAATCTTTAAGTACATCACATCATTAGAGAAAACAACATGGCGACCGACTGGTTAGCTAGTTGGTATGTATAATAAAGACAATCAAGAATACTAGAAAGGGTAAGAGAATATTCCAAGGACCCTAAAAAGGCACAATGGGTTTCCATTCTTTGAAAAGAATGTATATTACCAGAAGGAGAGCAATCCAGACATATGAGATGAAAGGTAGTGATCATGTCCAAGTTAGAGAAATCTCTCCTAGGGCATGGAGTAGAAAGGAAAAAGAAGAAAAGGTGCTCAATGAAAATTTACAACATCGTAATAAGAAGTACATTATAATTTATGGAAAAATAAGAAAAATAATGTCCATAAAGTAGATAGACATAGGTTGTTTTCAGCATTTAATTCCTAGTAGTGATGGATTTGGCCATTAGTTTATATTAGAAGGTATGTGTGTAATAGTTGGAAATTGATAATAACATATCTAATAATTTTAGAAATCTTCTTTATCATATGTATATTTTAAGGTAGACAGAGGGAATGAAAAAATGTTGCATGGGCACCCGTTAAAATGATAGCTAAACTTTAACTCCATCATTACAGGACCAAAGATGTCAATAGATATTCTTTTCTTAAATTTTTGTTATCAAGGCATTGGTAAATGGTAACAGTTGAAATTCACAAGGAAAGTTGTCATCCCATGCGTAAGAGGCACAATAGAGGTATAGTTAAAAAAGGAAAGAGGACATTCTTAGAGATGGATGACTTAGGCAGAGTACAACAACCAATATCTAGGAGTGATGGTTTTGGAAACTAGAAAATAATAGAAGGCTGGAGTATGAAAAAAGCCTATCAAATGATTTTGGTATGTTTCCTTCACAAATAGATTTTCATTGGTATAAAAGAGAAAGGAAAATTCTTTGCCTAGGTGATCTTTATAATGATAGTTGTGCTCCAATTTTATCATGACAATTCTAAATCTATTAACAAATTTTCATCTCTTAAATTCATGATAACAAGGTCTTTAAAATTGAAAAAATATATTATGACACTCTTGCAAGTCATTCATTACGCCATATTGATTTTAATAATAGTACTAGAACGTATCAAAATATTAATAAAGATTGCCAATGAAGATCATGTAGAGTGAGGGGAAAGAGCAGTGAGGTCCACCTACATAACTTCATGGTGAGTGGCCTTGGACAGGGAGATAGCAAGGAATAGAAGATAAGAGTTAATTCTAATGGAAGTTATAAATATAAAGAGCAATTAGTTTATCAAAGGGGTAAAATCTTGACAAACTCTCCTGGATTCACTTGGAAGAAAAGCACAAGAATAAGATGTTCCACACCATTTATCAAGGGGGGAAATGGGTTAGGTGAGCAAACAAAGAAGGAATGTCGAGAGATAAAAATAAAGGGATTATCATTTATGAGAATAATGAAAGGCTGAAATCTATCAAGAGAAAATCCTCACAAGAAGATGTAGGCCCATTAAAAAAATCATCTCATAAAGAGGAGGGTGACATAGTGAAATTTGGCATAGGTGAAAGTAGTTTAGCTCCTTGGGATAACAACTTAACAAGAGGCAAACAAGAGATCTTATAGGAGAAAAGTTTTAGGATGGAAAAAATAAATGATACCTTAATTGGTATCAATAACTTGTTCCTTATAAAAAATAGTGAGAATATTGAACATCAAAAGGAGATGGAAATGGCCACTAAGAATTCCAGGTAATTTTTCATCATGCATTATAATATGACAAAAGTGGTAAATGACAACCTATTGCACCTGAAGAACTTTATGGAGTGAATTTTAAAGGAATCAAAATTCCAAATACAGGTATTGTTGGTGATCTGTATTAATATAAATGAAATAGAATCTGTTCAAAGTCATATTGAAAAGTTGGTTGAAGACACAAGCATTAAAATTCACCTGCACCACTGGTACTTGGTCTAGGGGCACAAGGGTCAGGAAACTCAACTAGAAGAAGCCATTGAAGTCATTTGTAATCATGTTTCATAAATGTTATTTGGTCATAGGCTCTCTCAAACATGGTATAAAGGTAATAGGGTATAGGCATACTTGTTATATGATATTGTATTGCTTTTTTAAGAAATAAATAAAGCTTTTTACTTTACAAAAAAGAGGTTTATTTATATTAAATAGTTAATACTTAATAGTTAGTTACCACTATAATATATATATATATATATATATATATATATATATATATATATATATATATAAAGTTAAGGTTTTAAGATTAACTCTCTCTCTCTCTCTCTCTCTCTCTCTCACACACACACACACTCTAAAATTTTAGTGTTATTTATCAACAAATATAAATATTAAGTTATATATAATAATATATATTTAATTTTTTTGGCATCATAAACATATCTATTTGAAATACATCATTAGATATCAAATTCAAGGTTTCAATCTTAGATTTTTCACATATACATTGATCAATAATGTTACATTTTTCACATACCACATTGATTAATTAAAATATAAAATTCAAGATATGTGTATATATGAAAAATCTAAGTTGATTAATTAAATTAGAAAATCCAAAATAAATATGTATATGTAAAAAATCTAAGATTAAAAAAATAAAACACTAATGTGAAAAAATATAACATTATTAATCAATATATATGTGGAAAATCTAAGATTGAAACCTTGAATTTGATCTCCTGGCATATTTCAAATAGATATATTTATGATACCATTTTTTATAAACATACATGTATTTCAGATAGAATATAGATTTAAATATACAATACAAATTTAATATAATATAATATTTTAATAGATTATAATATATTTTTTATATAATATATTTAATTATATAATATTATATATATTTTTTATATTTAATTGTACGCATGAAACAATACACACAACTTAAGCCTAGCATAAGAAGATAAGTGCATCTAATAAAAGCATAACATATGGGGAATATTTTCTACATCACTGCTAAAGTCATATTAAGCTACAAAATAAAAAACTAAAAATAAACAAATGTTAAAAAAATTGGAGATCAAAATAAGATATTCTTTAACCGAAAAAAATCTATCCCCAACCATATATGATTTTTTTTTTTTTTAAAGTCTTTAACTTTTACACTACTTTAACTTTAATATGAGAAAAATACATGTTATTTTGAATTCAAATCTAAAATGAATAAAGTGTATCCTAAAAAATAAGGGAAAAAAGTGGACCACTTCAACTTTAATAGGAGAAAATTAAGTGTTATATCATTCAAATCTAAAATGAATAAAGTGTATCCCAACATATAAGGAAAAAATGTGGAGTTAAGCTAACTCAAAGGGTTAGAATATCATTGTTTAAGAAAATAATAAAAATAAAAATTAGTTTTCATGTTTTACACTTTCCCTACAAATACATATAGGTTAATATATTGGCCAATAATATTAGTTAATTAGTGAATATAAAATTGTAATTAGGCCTTTTTTGACTTAAAATTACCCCTAATTGAAATGTATATTGCATCGAGTGAGTGTCACACATAAAAATATCAAAATTTACTGGGATTGATGATATAGAGATTACCTTCAACATATAACAAGAGTCTTTCCCCAAGAACATATAAAGATGTGTGCAATTGATGATATAATAAGTACACTTCCACAAGGTGATGTAAAACCTGTAAAACCATGATCTTGAACTAGAAAACTTTCAACATCTTACAAGTAAAATAAGGTTTATCAAAGTAAAATGCTATTTTAAGGGAATACAAAGATATGTGAGAACAACTAACCCTATAATGCATATAGAAAACTATGATAAAATATGGACCAAAAAGGAGAAATTGACAAATACTTTTGGGCACAATTCTTTTATTGGACCCTCATCATGTATCCAAGAACTTGGTACCAACATCAATAAATGTGAAAAATAACCTCCAAATGGGAGGATATCAAAATTTATTTTTTTCATAATTTTAACTTTTGGGACACAGATACACATATCTATCGTGTATTATGAAAAATCAAAACATTCTTACTCATGTGAGATTCTACTGCCAAACAATAATTTAACAAGTTGAAAATAGAATAAGTGGTAATGGGACACATATATGATTGGAAACTTATTGACACCATCATGAGGAAAATACATAAATATGTGGAAAAAAAAGACAATAAGAGAGTAGTTCAAAACAAAATACATTGTATAAAAATAAAAAAACAAGAAATAAAAGATGATGAAGATACACCTTAAAATATAAAAATTGTAATAGAAGAAGGGGATAGGCAATTGATCAACACTAGGGAACATAAGATTCAAATTTTTATAAGCCACAAAAGAGAAGGGAAGAAAATATAGCTAAAGATGGAAACACTAATATATCAAAGATCATAGATTATTGGGTAGGAAAAGAAGTTAAGAATATACTTGAATTATTACACAAATACAAGGACATATTCCTGTGAAAATTTACCAAATTAAAATGGATAAAGTAACCCATGTTAAAGGGTTAATGGTCAATAAGAAGAATAAGAGGAAAAGAAATGAACCAGTCTAGACTCCTCCACAACTAGCTTGGTTTAAACTAAATTTTGATGGGGCTTGTAGATGGAATCTAAGAGCTTTAGGGGCAGGGTGTGTTATCAAAGATTATAGTGGCTCCTTAATAAGAGCTATCTCTTTGAAACTATGAGATGGAACTAATAATGAAGCGGAAGCTCATGCTCTTATAGTAGGAATTGAGTTGGATCTAGATTATGGTGTATCATTTTTAGAAATATAAGGGGATTCTCAATTTGTTATTCAAGCTTTGTTTGGTCAAAAGACCAAATATTAGAAATAAAAGAATATTCTATCTATTATTTAGCCTAAACCAAACCAATTTCAAAATTAGAAATGTTCTCATTACTTTTGGGAAAGCAATCAAGTAGCAGATGTCCTAGCCAATGTGGGAATCAATCAAGTTGAAGTATCTAGGGTAGACATCAAAGAAGGCTGCAGTGATTGCTTGGGGGTGGAATTGGTAGACCTCTAATTTTTTATTTTTATTAAATTGTAATAAAAATTAAAAAAAATTAAATTAAAAGGGGGTGACAGAGTGGTTTTTTCTGATGAGTTTCATATTTGATTTTGGGTGATAGTAGTGAAAATGATGAAGGTAATTATGGAAAGTAGCTGGATTTGATGGGGTCTTAATGGTATTTCATACAAAGAGCTCAAGAGGATGATTATCATTGCATTAGATGCTGCATTCAAATTATGGTTTTTGTAAGTTGATCTAGTTTGGTTCCACAGTATAGAGTCTAAGTTTGTGGAAGCATTAGGTTGGCCATTAAGATTTGGAGGGGCCAAAGCTAGGGAGATGAGATTATCAAGAAATGTTTATAAACTTAGGTTGATGAACATTTCATGGGTTCCTATTATAGAAGTAACCGATGCTTTTGAGACTATTCTAGGATAGGAAGTGTTGTCTGAGAGTAAAAGAGTGAGAGTTAATTTTGACTTGGCACCTCTTTTTACAAGAAACCTATGTCTCATTGTTTCTAAGAGGGGGTAGATTAAGGAAGTGGTGGAGTTTTATATTTAACATGAGCATAAGTTAGGCTTGCTATCAACTTTAGATTCTCTACCTTTAGGCCCTTTTCTAGAATTATCATTTTTCGATAAGGATGGTCTAGGTTTTGTTCCTTTATCAGTGTTTCACATTTTGGAAAAAAGTTTTGTTTCTTTAATCAATTTCAATCAAGAGGTTGAATAATCCTGTTAAAGGTAGAATGGGAAGGAGGATTCTAGAGGAATAACCATACCCTATGTGTGAGATTTATTGATCTCCATTCTACAGTTGGAGGTGTGGCAAGCTCAACAGAGATCTTTAGATAGACTAAAGACAATAAAGTGGTTGGCACATGGTGTTAAGAGGGGATTATTTTAGGATCCCCCATGGTGGTGGGAGTAGAGGAGAGAGAATAAATTGTAGGGAAGATAGAAAAAAATACTAAATTTTTAAAAAATGGTAAACACTGTGACTCTAAGATCTAATATAATTTTGAAATTAGGTCATCTAGATTTAGGGGCGGGCACTCAAGTTCAAATGGTCCAATATCCTATGCTATAAAAAAATCAAGGGTGAAGACAACAAGTCTGAATATTGATAATACGAGGAAATAAATTGAGGTAATAATTATTGACTAGAAGTAGGCAAGTGAAATAGTAGGTTCTTTTTATTTTAGTGGATAGTTTTTTCCTATTTTTTTCTATATGGTCTGTAGCTGGTCAACTGTATATCAGTATATTTTGTTATTAAAAAGTTTGGTTATAAAAAGTTTGGTTTTTATCTGGTCATATGCCTTGACAATTCTATTATTAAGCCAAGCCATCTGGTTTTCTATTGTCTCTATGTTTATGGGAAAGGGACCCATGTAACCTTGATACCGATCTAAAAAAATGGATAAAGTAAGAAATTGGTATGATGAAAATAATGCTCAAATATGAAATAAAATGATTACATAAAAGACCTTATAGTCTTAATCTAAATATTATTACCAAAGTAAAAACTAAATTAGATAAAATGTTATCTAGTGGTATCATCACCCTAATTGAGGCAATATAATGGTTAATGCCCATGGTCATTCAACATATGAAAACATGAGAAATATGGATTTGCATTGATTATCAGGGGATAAATAAGGTGTGTCTACATAATCCATTATTAACACCATTTATAAAATTAATCTTATAGAGTGTTATAGGAAGGGAAATATATTCACTTAAAGATTGATTCTTCAGTTACAATCAAGTCTGGATAGCCCTTAAGATCTCCAAAAAACTACATTTACAATCAAATAGGGATCATTTATGTATACAACAATGTTTTTTGGGATGAAAAATTCACAAAGAATATTCAATAGGATAATAGTAAACACATTTTAGGGAATTTATCCATGAGTGTTTAGAGGTATACCTAGATGATTGGATGGTATATGGGTTGTTAAAATACCATGTAAAAGTATTGAGTTTAATGTTTCAATGGTGTATAAAACTAAACATCTCACTAAATTTTAAGAAAGATGTTTTTGCTACTCTATCCAGATCCCTTTTAGGACATATTATTTGTAAATAAGGGTTGATGGTAGATCCATTAAAAATGAAAATCATTGTAACTCTATCACCTCCAAAAACACCACATGTTATATGTTATATCCTTAAATTTCATCCTAGAGAAGTTGAAGAAACCTTCTCAATTTTAGGATAACATGGAACTTTCTCCCTTCATAGACAAGCCACTACAAGAGATAGATATCTAGGTTTGGAAGGGCTAGCTCCCTTGATTCATATTCTAGGATCAAACTACACTAGACTAATCACTATTGAGGGTGAAAATGGAAGAAGGAGACATTAAATAAACCTATGATAATGAGGTGATACACCAAGATAACTCCACATAACACACTTACATTTGCACTTAACTGACTTTAACTCTATGTCCTTATAGCATAAATATTTATCATAGAGGTAGATCATATGCCTATCTAAATGTGGGTGAAAATAAATTCTAATATAATAAACTATTAGTCCTTCTCACACTTCAAGACACACTTAACAAACAATACACTTTATGAAACCTATTAGAAGAGATATCACTCATACAAACATGCAAGAGCAAAAATGGAAGCAAGGAGAGCATATTCATCACTTGTCAACCACATAAACAACTTAACAGACTTAGTAAAAAGATTTAAAAGAATTAATAAACTTCATAAAACTTTATTCAAAGGCAAATGAGGTTCCAAAAATAGTAGGGCTTTGCCATACCAATTATGGATTCATTACAAAGCCAAAAAGGCTTGAATATATAGAGTATATCAGAAGAGAGAGAAGAAGTTAAGCTCAAGGGTCACAAGACCAATTGTAAAACTATGAGACATATTTAAATTTCCATGGAATGGATTGTAAAATAAGTTATGAATTTTTCATGAACATGTGTCAATCTGAAACATAACACCCTCCTCAAGTTGGCATAAAACTCTTCATTGTCATACTTTGAAACTACCTTCATGATAATGAGGGGTTCACTTGATTGTATAAAAATTATATAGTAATAATTTAAAAATATTATCTGACATGAGAAGGTTGAAAATATGTTAGTGCAGTTCATTTATGCCTCTCCAACTAATGGACTCATCCTTGTCACTTGTCATTCATCACTTGCAGTCATTCATCACTAGTCCCTAGGTTTGTCCTCACACTTGTCACCCAAGTAGATTATATTTTATCATGGATATGTATTAAATAGTATTTAAGAATTTTTTTTATATATTCCTTACCTTCTACTCCATCAGGTAGACCTCAAAATTTTTGAAGTCACCTTGACCACCATCTCACTAGGCAGTCACTTCTTCTCATTGTCTCATTTAGACTGCCTATAATGAAAAGTGTAGTAGATAGGTTTTAATTAAAAACCATGGTGATAATTGAGTTTTATGAGTTATTAAAAGTCTTTAAATACATACCACAATGGTTCTCACTTGTCCATTCTTCTCTATACCTACAAAACATCTCAATTCTTGTAAAAAACATAGTTTTAGCCCTGTTTGTACAAGTGATAGTACAAAAAAGTGGATGTCAAGGATATTGAGGTATTTTTATACATTTAAAAATAAATTTAATTTATATTTTACCCCTATTATATTCATCTTCATTTATTTATTCTCTATCAGGTCCAAGCAAGGGTTTTAGGAGTGTTTTTTGTTTCCTAGACTGTTAATGATTGTTCATAAAATTCTAACATCCAACCTCCATACAAATTACACTAAGAGAATTTATAAAACCCCTTAAACTATACATAAATACTTTAGGCCTCATGTAGCTCTTCTATATAAGTGTGAGTGAAATAACATGGCCCTCAAGCTCTTACAGTGCATTCTGGGTAGGCCTAATAGGAATTAAGGCCAAATTGACCAATTTTTAATGTTTTTATATAAAGTAATGGATTTGATCCCATCATTAACCCTCACCTTAAGGTCTTAAAATTTTTTTTAAGTATCATATAGTCACATGGATCAATTGAGGCACCTGTAGGGCTTAGGCCTAGTTTTACGCGTAATAGGCATGACTGCATCTAACTATGTATTTGACCCTTCTGAGGGTTTTCAATGATTATAATGACTTTCCCATATTTTTTAATCCTCAATTATACTTTATAAAACATATTAAAGTGATCCATTCCCTTTAATTCATCTTTTCACTCTCTCATGAACTAAACCTATAGATTATCTTGTTCAAAGAGTGCCCTTTGTCTAAAATAAAATAGAGGGAGTATCCCATATTCACCTGGTAAAATTGGGACTATGGGGTGTTATATTGAGTCATTTTAATTTTATGTACAAATTTTTAAAACCTTATCATGACTTTATAACCCTCAAATCTCAAATTCCTCAAAACTGGCTCACTAGGTGTGATGACTGTGTACAGTGTTCTTGGTGGACTATAGACTGAGGTTGGAAACATGTTTGTTCATCATTATCTTTGATTATTATAATATCAAGTAAAAATTATATTATCATTCTGATAATTTATTCAACATTATCATCCACTTTATATCATTACATACCAAATCAACTTACATTTTCATATACCTAGGCTAGTCTGCAGACTGCCTCTAACTATAGGTGTGCATTCAAAATTCACAAGGTTATTGTAGGTGTTGATGTTTGTTTGAGGAAAATATGGAAGAGTAATTTTATATATTTTATAATTATAATTACACCTTATAAATTTTTTATACCAACCAAGATTACCCTTTCACTAGCCTAACTATTAGGCTGACTATGTCATCTGTAAGTACTTATTTAGAGAATCAAGAATCTTGTAGGTGGACATTTTATTATTTAAAAACTATTATCCACTCCCTTGGTTCCATATTTAATTTATTATGGCCTTTTCATACTTGGATTAACTCACTTATATCTATAGGTCATGCTCCCATCTCTATTTCATTAATGCACTAGGAGTTTATAAGTTTAAGTTTCATTTTGCTTGAAACCATTGTAGCTTTCACTAAGTGTCTATAGTGAAATTTTGATTGAATTGAAATCATAAAACCATTATCCTATCTTGACCTATAAATATTCCTTTTATGTTTATAGGTTAAATATCCATTCAAGCTTCAAGAATCAAGTGATTAGACTTACATAAACCCCATAAACGCTTACCAAAAGATGATTCATTGTATGAGCAAAAAATCATTCAAAGATGTTAAGGTAAGTTAGCTCATTTGCACTTTTATAAACTTTGGTTGATTTAAATGTTTTAATTAAATTAAATATTAACACTATGAGCCATATATTACTTGATAACTTCCATTCAAGTCATGGGAATGTGCATAACTTATTTTTTAGGTTTTGAGTAGCTTCACAATTATCTGTACATGCCTACAGGTAGTTGTAAGTGACTGTGCATATTGAAACTCTGATCAATCTTCAATTATTTCATTATAAACTCATCTCATTCACATTTAAAATTCATTTAATTGTAAATATGGACCATTCATGCTATGCATGAAGTGAAAAAAACATATTAACATTGACTTGAGACCACTCACAGGAGGACAACACATTGCAATTGATAAAATACTATCCTACAGACCATGAGGTCAACCTATATCTTAATGAGAGTGGTTATAATAATCCTTTCACATCCAAACATTCAATTTAGTTTTAAAACCACATGAAAAGGATGTTCATACTCTACAAGTACACATACATCACTTGGTTTGCTTAGATTAATGCAAATAGATGAGAAACCTGAAGACCTTAGGGATGTGCAGGCAGAAGCGAGTCACCAAAATTATTATTGATGATTCATATAGAATATAAAATCAATAATATAACTATTTACATGAAAAATAAGGCCATAAATGTTCCTAACATTCCCCAACTACACTCTTTCAGACTCTCATCTTTTTGTCTGCACTGACTAAAAATTGACTTATCTATTTGACCTTGCAATGGAAGTGAGGAGAGAGATAGACTAGTTTTTAGTAGTTTTATACCTATTTAATATTATAAATCTTTAAAATAACTTTTGGGAATCTAAAGGGACCCCCCTAAATACTCACACGTGTTAGATGGATAGTCTTTATTTTTACAACTACCCTTTGACTACCTTTTTTGTAGTGATCTCTTTATTTCCACGTTTAACCTGCATCCTTTTTTATTTAAAACTATTTAATATATACTCTAACACCTTGTATCTTTGATATGATCTTGACACACCTGTCCTAAGTGGAAAACTATACAAATCACCTAGAGTGACAAAAAAGGTGACATATATGAATGTTAAAACCATAACACAAATGACCAAGGTTTAAAACACATTAAGTGACTTTTATGACCATGTTATGAATTAGAAAGACCTGATAGGAAGTTTTAATATATATGGGATTGACCTAATTTGACCTAGGGTCAAATTTGGTCAATATTACCATCACAAATTCATTAGGATTTGTATGATAATTAACACACCAATAGAGGAGTTGTTGAAAAAAAGAAATAACCAACCCATAGAATGGCCCATATAATGTCAAGACTCATTTGATAAACTAAAAAAAAAATTAGATGCTCCAATATTAGTATTTCCTAATTGTAAAGTCCCATTTCATGTTCACACATATGCCTCAGGCATAGTAATAGGAGTAGTATTAGCACAATCTTATGGTAAAACTGACCACCTCATTTATTTTATAAGTAATAAATTAGAAAAAATTGAGATGAACTATTCAAATACAAAGAGAGAAACATTAACCATTGTATATGTAGTATAAATTTTTTGGCATTATTTACTAGCCATCCCATTTAAATATTTCACTAATCATGAACTTATACAATACTTGATCAATAGAAAAATCATACAAGAGAGGATATGACATTGATTAATGATTTTTCAATAATTTTAATTCAAAATCATATTATAACATAAAATAATAAACAATGGGCCTGATTATTTATCAAAAAATACAATAGGAGTTGACGTGGATCCAACAAAGGATGAGTTCTCAAGAGCTCATATTTCATGCATTGAGGTAATCCCTAAAGATATGGTAAACATTTCTCTATTTCTTATCAATGTATAATTTAGCGAGTATAGTAAAATGGACAATACAATAATTATGATACAGTCCTTTCCATTTACACTTATTAAGGTAGTTTTATATAAAAATGGAATGGATGAGGTTTTAGAAGGGAAGGCTTAATGCATGAAAGAGAAAATATCATAATAGAAGTGCATGATGACATAATAGGTGGACATAATTTAGGGAAATTATTGCTAATAAGATTATGATAGCTTACCTATGGTAGCAAAAAATGTTTGTAGATACTCGTAAGAATGCTAAAAATTATGATATATGTCAAAGGGTAGGAAAACCCAATGTATGAGATGAAATGCCACTATTACTAGTACTAGCATTAGATCCATTTGAAAAATGGGCTATCAAATTTTTTGGTCCCATTCAACCTTATATGCAGATAACTAATGCAATATTTATCATCAAATGTACAAAATATTTAACCAGATGGACTAAAGCCATACCTAAAAAATATTGCATGACTAAAAATACTGTAATTTTTTTATATGAGAATATTATTACATGGTTTTATGCCTAATAATTATAATGAGTGATCATTGAAATTTTTTTATTAATAATACTATTGCAGAGTTACTCAAACATTAATTGATCCAACATAATCAGAGTATTCCATACCATCCACAGGTAAATAGAACTGTCGAGACATTCAATAAGGTTTTAGAATAATTATTAACTAGGGTATGAAACACATATTTAAAATTGTAACACAAATATACCTATGAGCATTGGGATTAATGTATAACATACAAAATAATATCCAAAGACACAAGAGGTTAGTTCAGTGTGATACCAATACCCCTATAGGACAATAACTGAAATCTATATGAGATGCCATATAGATAGGTGATGGGGATATAATACATTTAATTGAATGGGAGAAAATGATTAAGAATATTTCAAAATTCTATTAGAATTATCCAAAAAAATCATACTGAGATAAAATTTATAATTGATATTGATAATTTTTATGTATAACCATTTGCCAATAAGGCTACACCACTCCCCATACCTTATGAGGTCATTGATTACCAAGTTGAGATAGTCATCATAGGAGTAATAGGGTTACTTTAGGACCCCCACATAAATAAATTCATGAGTGAGGTAGGCTCTAGCTCTAACCCATTGCAAAGTGCACCTTCCATAATAAAAATACCCATTGTAATTCAGCTACAAGAGACACTGGAGGGAAAATAATCTACATACTATCATAAATAAGCCCCATACTACGTAAATCATCATGGTTACACAAATACACCCATACATCAGATCTATAGATTCATAAATAGGAGGATGAGACTATTACTTTTGTATTCAAATACTCCACTACAGGTCAGGTATTGAGGGAAGAGGAAATTACATCCAAGGACACTCCCACATATTATTTGAGGATAAAGACATCTAATCTATGAGATGGTACCTATAATAGGACTAAAATAAAAATACAAACAAAGGATGAACCATAGGCCTCTTCCACATCATCTATGGCAACAATAGGAAAAACTTTATTATATATGAGTAGAGAGAAAATAAAAAGAACCCCCTCACTAAAGACCATAAAGAGTGGTAAAAAAACCAAAAAGATATTAAGACAAAAATAATGGGGAGATAAACACTTGTTTCATACTCAAGGATTGGAGTCATTATAATAATAAGTAGAAACACAGATGGGTAAGGAGAAAGATACTAAAAAATAGGTTATTGATGTTGCCACACTAATAGGAATATGCAAAAATAATGGAGGTATACCAAGCTTAGTTAAAATTTATGCTAATGTGGATGTGGAAGGACAAAAAAGGATATGAATAGGAATTTTAGACTATATGAAGATAATTCTATTCATGTTGGATGATTTAATAGGAGGGTTGCATCCATATTTATAGGAAACAATAAGTAAAACATAAGAGATGAATAAAGAGGTTAAGATGATTGTAAATAAATATCAAGAAGACATATTGGATAAGGTAGTGGAAGAAACAACTATGACCCCTAAGGATAAGGAGAGACTAAGGCATATTTAGTATATAAAGCTAAGAACCAAATAAAAAATAGACTTGGTGGTGGAAATTTAGAAAACAATAATAAATCCAAGCATTGAAATAATTAGAAGAGGTTGAAATAAAAAAAATAAAGGAAGTAAAGAAAGATCAATAAGAAGAAAAAATGAAAATACAGGAAATTGTAGATCTTGCTACAAAGCAAGTCAAAAAATATTTGAAAAAGAAAAATTAGAAAAAGAAGAGGTGAGGTGGAAAAATAAAATGCAAAAGAGGAAAAATAAAATCAAGAAGAATATAAGAAAAAGGATGAAGATAATAAGAGAGAATAAGAATAAAATAAAAGAAATAAGGAATAATATAAGAAAAGAGAAGAAGAGAATAAAAGAAAGGAGGAAGAATATAAGAAAAATGAACATGATATGAAAAATGAAGAAGAAAATAAAAAGGAGGATAAAATTAAAACAAAGGAGTATAAGAAAAAGAAAGAAGACGAGGAAAATAAAAAAAGGTTGGAAAGGATAAAAATGGGAAAGAGGTAAGAAGTACATCTTTAAGCTCCATATAAATAGGGGATACTAGTGAAATGTAAATATAGAGTGCTTTAGGCATGATATGCACTATTATGAGTGGTACAACTAATCTAATGTACCCACTGATAAGGATAAAAACATAATTAGCTTGACATAAATAGTTGACATCTACTATCATGGTGCTATTGAGTTTCCTCTAGCCTATTATAGGAGGATAGATTGAAGTAGTCCTATAAAACCTCACATAAATAGAGAAGGAATCGGTTAGGGAAACTCTCATCCAGATCACCAAAATATATTAGATGATGTGGTGTGTGGACCTATAAGGAGGCATAAAAAGGTCTCTCACAACCTTAACCATTGCTAGGCCATATTATGATCTTGATGCAACATGGCCAATAGAAAAACATCTAGAAGAGGTTGTTAAAAATTACATTAGCCAAGTAGCAGCCATAGTGGATAAAATCCTCATCAAAGTAAAGGCTATAAAAGATTAGAGGAATAATTTTTGGGTCCACTATTAGGGTAATATCAAGTAAAAAGAACTTAGTACAAAGAACAGGTAGAGAAACTGTAGAAATCTATAGGATATACATTTGCCTACTTTGCTTGCTTTATTATTTGGCCTATGTGGACCCAAGACAAGAAAAATGAATTGGATGAAATAAAAAGGCAATCCAATGTTGCTAAGTATGCAAGAAGAATATAAGGAAAAAATCTCAATCCATACTTATTTATGAAGACATTAAGGATTATGAAACTCTATTGAATACCTAAATGGAGAAATTGGAAGTCAATATAAAGGTCACGAGGCATATTAATAGATAATGGAGAATTCATCAACCCTAAAAGATGTGGTGATGGAAACCAAAGAGAATACTACATTAGAATATAGGAATATGGATGCCAAATCCATATTATTGAATTGGGAAACTTTCTATAAGGCTATGGCAAACATGTATGAGAAACATTTACCCAAGGAGGGGGGATCCACATCATAAAACAAGATTTTAGTAGCAAGTTTTTACACTAGTAATATGAATTATTTTTGTACCTACAAATATTTTTAAAAGTTGTCTCGAGAATGAGATAAAGGTATACAATCTGGGAAAATGTTGGTAGGATTATTTAGTAGTAGTTATGATTGAGAAAGGATTACCATAGAACCTCCAACTCTACTGCAATAATAATGTTCATCTATAGGTTGAAGAGACAAATCCTTCTACCAACTTAGGCAACATGGTTTGAGTTGAGCACATGCAGTAACAAAAGACAACTTGTATGAAAAAAAGGCATGTATTACATAGACATGACCATCAAATTTTAAAGATATACAGTCAATACTTATACATAAATATTTTAATATGATAAATATAACATAAAGAGAGTCAAATAGAGAAAATCAGAGTGAGATAGGAGGTTATAGAGTATATAAATTCTTTTAACAGATGAGAGAAGAGTGATAATAGAGTAAAAATTATGGAGGTATAGAGTAAAGAGATCTATAAAAACTGTAAAGGTTATTCTTATTATATTTATATAAATATAATTAAGATTAAGATATATCTTTCCTATGAATGATCACTCCTAATTATTATAATTTATGAATGAATAATATAATTAACTCTACTTAATACTAACATCTACACTGCATTAGCTCTAATTATAAAATCTAAACCACATAACTATCTATAACCCAATTATATATTTTATGTCAACAATATGCGTGGTAGAGACCTTGATAATGTAGGAAACAAGAATATAATTAATCAAATACTAGCATATATGATATAAATCATGGCACCAATCATATTAACGTAGATTAAATACATGAAGTAATTTAAACACACCAGTCATAGAACAATCATATCATGTGTAGTGTAAACATAGTAAAAAATATTACACCTAGAGTATACACGTAAAATAATGTCATATAGAGTTAAAAAGTCAATAAATATCATGAAGAGTTAAAACATTAAGTAATGTCATTATTTTAATTATTTTGTATTAGTGTGATCTAAATAATGTAAAATTAGGGCTAATTCATATTGTGTAAAACATAGTGATAACCTAAAAACCTGAATTAAAAATAGATAAATTAATATTGTACTTAGAAGATTTGAACTGAAAAAATAAAAGAGAGGAGATGTACTTAGATTTTTTATTTATTCTATCACTCAAAACAATGATCAATAGTTTTAAAAATTATGTGTATGCTCTATCCCTACTTAGATCATAAAAAAATCAATCAAAATTTATGCCAACACTATAGGTGAAATTTTGATGCATGTGGTGACTAGTACTATCCAATTATTTTTAGCAATGTCCTTGTAGATTATATAGGTTTATATCAGTCATGCATATGCATTCACATTTAATCTTATGTGTTGATCTTTATTTCCCTTCTCCTTCATTTGAAACCTTAATTGTATTTTTAACCACAAGATGACTTGGAAAAAGGGTTAGTTATTTGGGTTGGACATCCCCATTCAGTCCCCACTAAGTGATTAAGTGTTTCCTACATTCCAATACATTGAATATGTCTCAGATCATAGGTATTTATCCCACCTATGTGTGTGTGTGTGTGTGAAACATCAGGATCAATCTATAATGCAATGTAATGTTTTATTTTCGATGCTTGGCACCAAGTAAATTTAATCTTAGTGTGTATTCAAAATTAGCTCTAGGGATAATCCTTTGAGGGGTTATAGATATGTATGCCTTTGTGAAAATGTCTCAAGAGAGTGTTAATTTATTCCTCAATGATTTCAAGTGAATTTCAATGTCATGGCCAAGTCATCTAATCGTGATCAAGTGAGTATAACCTTAGGATTTGTTATATATATATATATATATATATATATATATATATATATATATATATATATATATATATATATATATATATATATATATATATATATATATATATATATATATATATATATATCTTACTCTTTTTTATTCACTATTATGACTGACCCATGAAATGTGTATAGGCCAACCTAATGGATACTTAAACCAATTTTTAAAAAATACCATTGGAAGTTCCTAGACACTACTAGTAGAGTTAGACACCTATGATAATTGTAATTATCTATAGCCATTATCAATACTGCTTAGGAGTGAAAATTATTGATATGATATTTGGATAAGGTTTATGTATAGAATATTATTTTATATACTAGGTTGATCATAGGTGTATTCAGTGAATAGAGTTTTCCAAGACAACATATGGGTGATAGATAGAAGCAATTTTAAAATAATCATCATTGATGTCAAAGGAATTGTAACAGAAATGTCAAATGCAATTGTTGTCAAAAGTGAATGGAAGTGTCAAACATAATTATAATAGATATTAACAAAAATTTCAAATGGAATTATTGTCGGAGGTAAACATAAGTGAATGGAATTTTTACCAGAAGTGAACGGAAATGGAAATGTCAATGAAATTATCAATGGAATTATCGACAAAAATGTCAATGCTCACATATTTTGGTGAAGAGGTACCTTTGGTATGGGACACATACTTTAAAATCTATATAAGGGAGAATAGATGTGAAAGTATAACAAGCATTCAATTTGATTGAAGATCATATAAGTGTGAGAGAGAAGTAAGAGAGGAAGAGCAAAATTTTATTTATGCATATCATTTGAGTGAAGAAGAGAAGAGCATAAAATTGAATAGAATATCTCTTAATAAAAGAAGTGTGAAGGGTAGAATTATTTTAATGAAGAATGTCATTTACGAATTGTGAAAGAGAGGAGAGTAGAAGTATATAAAAAAATTAGTGATAGAGAAAGTGTAAGAGAAGAAAAGACATCATTTGATTGAAGAAGTAATCATAGATGATGGAATTTATTTAGCTTTGAGTCGGTGCCTTATATTCTAGGGGTTGGTGCTCATTAATTGGCTGAGTTGGTTCTTGGCAAAGGGGATCGATGTCTCTAGTGGGTGGGTGCTCACAAATTGATCGAGTTGGTTCTTGGTTTTGGGATTGGTGTCTCCAGTAGGTTGGCTCCTACAAACATTGTAAATGAGTTATATATATATATATATAAACAATATTTTTATATTATTTTCTCCCAAAAGGGTTTCCACATAAATCATGTGTTCTCTTATGTTATTAATTTCTAGATCTTGAATGTTTATGGTTGTTGTGGTTGATTAAATTTAAAAGATTAAAAGGTTATCTTATATTGATTCACCACCCCTCTCAATATAAGTTTGTGCTTAATAATTGATATCAGAGCTGTTCCTTTAGAATCAAGCTAACCATTGGAGGTAGATCCTGGGAGCACACATGGCTAGTCATCAAGGTCAGGATGGTTTCTCCACAAACAGTGCACCATTTTTTAATGAAACAAATTATGATTTTTGAAGTATAAGGATGAGAACATATCTTATGGTTCTAGGGTTTGATATTTGGTTATCAATAGCGATGGGATACATAGCACCAACAAATCAGTGAATAGCTCAAGATGGAAAGAAGGCATGTGAGAATAATTTGAAAGTGATGAATGCCATTTTGTGTGGCTTATCAAAATTAGAGTTCATAAAAGTAATGAATTATGCGTCAGTAAAAGATATATGAGACAAACTTTAGAATATCTATGAAGGTGATGACAAGGTCAAGAAGGCTAAGATTCAAATGCATAAAAGGTAGTTTGAAAGTATTAAAATGAATAAAATGTTGCATATTATCTTATTCATGTGGATGAGATAGTCAACACCATCAAAGGGCTAGGTGAGAAAATGGAATAATTGAAAATAATACAAAAAGTACTAAGGTCACTTCCTATGAGGTATGATGCAAAAGTTTTAGCTATTGAATAAATGAAGGATGAATTAGATGGAATTATCATAGCATAAAAAATGAGGATGGAATTATAAAATCCAAAAAATCATGAAGCAAATTTCAAATTATCAAATAGAGTGAAAAAGGAAAAAACATAAATCAAGCTATATCACTAGTGAAGAGTCAGATAAATAAGAAACCCTATTTATGAGAAATCTCAAAAAGGGATCTAGGAGATATAAAGGTAAGCTACCTTATAAGTGTTTTAATTGTGAAAAAATAGGACACTTTGAAAATAAATGTCCCCATTTAACATAAGAGAGTACTAATGATGAAGAGGAACATGATGAGAAAGAGAGTAAGTATCACAAGAGTAAGAAAAACTACAAATCAAAAAAATATGAGAAAAATAAGAGATCTGATAAAGAAAAGAAAAGCCTTTATTCAAAAAGGGCTAGTAGCTCAAGTGAAGAGATTGAAGAAGGTGTTACAAATAGTGACAGAGGTGACGTTTTGTTCATGGGTATAGAATATTGGGATGGTGATGACTAGATAACTAGACGACAATCTTGGAGTGATTCAGAAGCTAGAGAAGTATAAGTAGATCTTGAAGGAGAACTCTTAAGTGCCTTGAATGAAAATAAAATTCTCAAGAAAGAGAATAAGAAAAAAAATCAACAAATTCATAAATATGAAGAAGATGATAAAGATAAAGAAGAAGAGTTATCAAAAAATTGAGAGGAGTTTGAAATGCTCATATAACTCTAAATACTCAAGTCAAAGAGGAAAAGAAAATAAAGGAAAAGACTAAAATTGAACTAAAGGTAAAGAAGGAAGAATGTGAGAAGATAGAAGCTAAGATTATTTTTGTGAAAAATTATTTAGAAAAGGTGAATGATAAATTGACAAGAAGCTTAATGTTTAAGAAGAGCATCGAGGTTCTAGATGAGGTTCTAGATGAGATTCTAGATCATTAGAGGACAATATTCAACAAGTTAGGTCTTGGATATGGAGATGAAAAAAATGTTACCAAGGAAGATGTTAAAAATTCTAAACCTGTGAAGATAGAAGAGAAGACTTCCTCAAAGAATGAATTTCTATAAGTAGAAGACAAAGGAAATAACCATTGGAATGATAGAAGATCATTCTTGCCAAAACATTATAACATGTACCAAGGATTATTTTATGTCTATTACTTTAATTGCAACATTTCTGGTCATAGAATAAAGGAGAGTAAGAGACATGAAAATAATGGATACATATGGAAGAGTGGTAGAAATGTAGATAAGATGAATGGGCATGTAATAAATGAGTATGCATAGACCTATGACACAAGTGAAGGACATGAGAGGAATGGGCATGGTTGGAATGAAAACAAAGATTCATATCATTTCTCAGGTAGAAATTCATTTATTCCATTGTCAAAAGACATTGTATGTTATAATTGTAATAAGTATGGACATATAGTGAGACAATGTGGAAGTAATCCTATACACCAGAACAAGAAAGAGGATGCCCAAACCAAACTCCAAAGAAAATTTGTGAATGTTTGTAAGTAGATGCAATAACTAGAAAATTAAAAACATTAATTTGTGCTTGTGCAAAAGGCACAAGGAGTAATGGCAAGGAGGACATGATGGAGCCCAAAGCACAAGGATAAATGGCAGTAAAGACCATGTTCAAGCAAGAGAGATATGATGTGCATAGTGGAAAGATTATACGAAGAGGAACAATAAAATAAGATATTACAATAAGTGATATAAAAGAAATTAGAGATTGCAATGAAGACAATAGAAGAAGATAATTTTTTTTCATCTAGTGACTATGAGAGGAAGCATCAGCTAAGGGGGATCAGGATGTATAACCCTTTTCCATTAATGTCAAAGGGGGAGAATTGAAGATAGGATGAGCAAAGGAGGATAACCACAACAAGGGGGAGTTCATATACTAATTCATGGGGATTGACATCAATGATAAAGTGGGAGATTGTTGGAATAATTATTATTGATGTCAAAGGAATTGTAACGGATATGAATGGAAATGTCAAATGGAATTATTGTCAGAAGTGAACTAAAGTGTCAAATAGAAATGTAATGGATATGAATGGAAATGTAAAACGAAATTCTTGTTGGAAGTAAACTGAAGTGAATGGAATTATTTCCAGAAGTGAATGAAATTATTCCCAAAAATGAATGAAAATGTTGACAAAAATGTCAACAAAAATATCGACAAAAATTTCAATGGTCATATCTTTTGGTGAAGAGGTGCCTCTTAGATGGGATGCATCCTTTAAAATATATATAATGGAGAAGATATGTGGAAGTATAACAAGCATTCAATTTTATTGCAGATCATATAATTGTGAGATAAAAATAAGAGAAGAGCATAGTTTTATTTATGCATATCATTTGAGTGAAGAGGAAGAGAAGAACAAAAAATGAAATAGAATATCTCTTAAGAAAATAAGTGTGAAGGGTAGAATTATTTTAATGAATAATATCATTTAAAACTTTTGAAAGAGAGGAGAGCATAAAGTATATAAGAAAATAAGTGAGAGAGAAAGTGTAAGAGAAGAAAATACATCATTCAATTGAAGAAGAAATCACAAACATTGGAATTGATTTCACTTGGGGTCAGTGCCTCATAGTCTAGGGGTTGGTGCTCCTATGGGTTGGTGCTTGGAAAAGGGGATTGGTGTCTCTAGTGGGTGAGTGCTCACAAATTGACCAAGTTAGTGCTTGGTTTGGGGATTGGTGCCTCCAGTAGGTTGGTGCCTATAAACATTGTAAAAGAGTTATATATATATATAAAAGCAATATTTTTCCATGGTTTTCTCCCAAAAGGATTTCCACATAAATCATGTGTTCTCTTGTGTTATTAATTACTATATCTTGAATGTTTATGTTTGTTGTGTTTGATTAAATTTAAAATATTATCTTATAATGATTCACCCCCACCTCAGTATAAGCTTGTGTTTAATAGGCAAAGTGTACACAAGAGTCAATGTGTATGCAATATTCATGTATGTTAAAGTATGTCAAAATTGATGTTGTGAAAGTGTCTAATACCACATAGTTTTCTATATATGCTTGATTTTAATATAGTATTAAAATTATAAATTAAAAGGATAAATAAGACATTTGGTACTTGTGATAACCACATTTGGTATTGAAAGGTATGCCTAAAATGTCACATTTTATTCATGTAAAACATATAAGAAAATATGTGTAGATCAATGTCTTCTTAAGATATGTAATTTGAAATGATCTAGATCATTGAATGAGATGATATTTAAAATACAAGCAATGAATACACTTGAGGGTACATGGATGATGTTTCCACTTGTTAAAATTGTTTAGAGAATGACATGTGGTGATTATGCTCCAAAACCGTAGAAATTGTGAGTTGAGGAGTGTTAATGCCTCAACTACCATTGGATAAGAAGTGTTAGAAGTTGAGCACCACATAAGCCTCAACCACACTGCTATGAGTATCATCATTATTGTTTTGTATCATCCCAAAATAATGTTTGTATGTCAAATTATAACCTTAAAATAGGTTTGTATGTCAAATTGGAAACCCCAAAAATGTTTGTATGTCAAATTAGAACCCAAAAATAGGTTTGTACCAAGATAGATCATGAAAATGAAATAGAATATCTCTTAAGAAAATAAGTGTCAAGGCTAGAATTATTTTAAAGAAGAATATCATTTACGAATTTTAAAAGAGAGGAGAGAATAAAGTATATAAGAAAATAAGTGAGAGAGAAAGTGTAAGAGATGTAAATACATCATTCAATTTAAGAATAAATCACAAACATTGGAATTGATTTGGATTGGGGTAAGTGCCTCATATTCTAGGGGTTGGTGCTTGGAAAAGGGGATTGGTGTCTCTAGTGGGTGAGTGCTCACAAATTGACCAAGTTCATGCTTGGTTTGGGGATTGGTGTCTCCATTAGGTTAGTGCCTATAAACATTGTAAAATATTTTTATATATAAAAGCAATATTTTTCCATGGTTTTCTCCCAAAAGGGTTTCCACATAAATCATGTGTTCTCTTATGTTATTAATTTTTAGATTTTGAATGTTTATGTTTGTTTTGTTTGACAAAATTTAAAATATTATCTTATACTGATTCACCCCACATCAATATAAGCTTATGCTTGATAGGAAAAGTGTACACAAGAGTCAATGCGTATGCAATATTCATGTATGTTAAAGTATGTCAAAATTGATGTTGTGAAAGTGTCTAATACCAAATAGGTTTCTATAAATGCTTGATTTCAATATAGTATTTAAAATTATAAATTAAAAGGATAAATAAGACATTTGGTACTTGTGATAACCACATTTGGTATTGAAAGGTATGCCTAAAATGTCACATTTTATCCATGTAAAACATACAAGAAAATATGTGTAGATCAATGCCTTCTTAAGATATGTAATTTGAAATGATCTAGATCATTGAATGAGATGATATTGAAAATCTAAGGAATTAATACACTCAAGGGTACATGGATGATGTTTCCACTTGTTAAAATTGTTTAGAGAATGGCATGGGGTGATTATTCTCCAAAACAATAGAAATTATGAGTTGAGGAGTGTTAATGCCTCAACCACCATTGGATAATAAGTGTTAGAAGTTGAGCAACACATAAGCCTCAACCACATTGCTATGAGTATCATCATTATTATTTTGTATAAGCCCAAAATAATGTTTGTATGTCAAATTTAAACCTTAAAATAGTTTGTATGTCAAATTGGAAACCCCAAACATGATTTTATGTCAAATTAGAACCCAAAAATAGGTTTGTACCTAGATAGATCAACCATTGTAGAAGGAATATAGACCCATATATGCCTCAAATATTCTCATTTTGACCCATCCAAATCACATAATATAACTCAATATGCTTAATATATTCCATTTTAACCACATAAAATAACCCAATCTAATCAATATATCCCATCAAAACCAAATAATCTGACAATCCCATTGTATGCATATTATAAGCACCCATTTTGATATTATGGAATCACTCATTTTAAAAGAAAGAGTTATGCACACCATGTGTTATATATAAAAATATAATCATGTAAAGTATGTATACAAACATGATAATATATGTCATCATAGGAATATTTGATCATTCAACTACATATGAAACATGTAATCCAAGTTAATGGGCATATAATTTTCAATGTCTATTAGATATATCAATAAAACACAACAATAAGTAAAATAGTAGACACATCATAGAAACCATGGAATTATAAAAAATAGAAGTATGAATGATATAAATCATGAAACCAAAAACATATTAATAGACATAAATGTGACCATACACACACATACAAAAGTAAAATGATCAAGGAACACACAAGCCCACAAAACATAAAAGGACTCTGAACCAACACATACATGACTTAGAATGGAGGATATTATGACACAACTTACACATGACAAGAGAAGACAAAATTAATTCACTCATATAACATGTAATATAACACACATTAATGCTCACAAACTATCATAATCATGAATATCAAGCACACACAAATCAAATAATGTTAGTCTGTATAATCAATCAATGTCACCATCTAGTATAGAAAAGCAAAATATACATACAAAATAATGATATTTAAAGTATAATAAATATAAATTCATGTACAAAAATGTTAGTTTATGGTCTAACTAGGATTAAAGAATATCTCACACAAGATAAAGGTGAGAAAAGGATAACTAAACTGAGAACCAAGAAGATTTCTCAAATATTCAGCATTTGTGTTTCTGTATAAAACTCAATTGTCAAAAATACAAAGGATGAGAAGAGTATCTATATTGAATTCAAAGACTTTAATTTATTTAACTATTTGCCACATAATATGGAATTTAATGAATGTGAAACATGTGGGTAGGTAATCATTAAATGCATACTTGGGCATGTGCACAAGATAACCACACATTAACTAACCTTAGTAAAAAAGCTAACTACCTAAGTCAACTTAGATAAATGTGCACAATAAATATTTTAACCAACAAAAAATATACTATGATCAATGGACTAGTAGATAAAGATACAACCCAATAAATGTATGGAGATGCCCAAGTGTAGACATGCCCCCAATGTGTAAAAGTTTTCATTGGGTATAAATAATTTCACACATTTTTATGTCCATGTATCATATGTAGCCTATATGTCTTACATCCCACTCATGTATACCATGAAAATCATTTATGTATAAAATTGATATGTAATTCACTATGTATATGAAAAATAACATCAATCAATGATGTGTACCAGCAAAACATGTCATGCATAGGTATTGGTTTTATATTTTTTTTAGATTTTATTTTATTTTATTTTAAAATTTTGTATTTAAATTATGTTCTATATAACCTATTATAAAATTAATGGGATGCTCACATGAAGGTCTTAGATTTATTGGTGTGAATATCACATGCAACATGAGATAAGTAATATGTATATCATTATCCAAATCAAAAAAGTGATCATGTGCTACAAAATATCCAACATCAGTATAATAGTAAACATGATCATGTAAGTGATATGCAGTTATAGTGGCCATAGTAACATGTAATTTAATTTATATCAAGATAATTCCACAAAGTTTTTTTTGGAACATGTTGAAAAGGTCTCTGTAAAACTATTGTAGGATGTGACGGACTAGGTAAATTTTATTGAACTTGAATATATTTTTGATGTAATGGATGTTGGATAATTGTGATTGAGGAAATTAAATCACTTTCCCAATGATATTTTATCATAAGTTCAACTTATGTAGGTTATATAATAGGTTTTTATGGATGTGGCTAAGGAAATGTGATAGGTTAAATTGGGTATTCATATGGAATACCTATAACCATAACCACTCGGTTACTATAGATATTCTTCAATCATTGATGCACCAAAAATAAAATTGTACATATATTATGTATCCATGGATGGCCTAATAGTATGCCAAATTCACTAGTGTTAATCAAAATTAAAAAATAAGTAAATATGGTTGTAGGCCATACCATAAGTGGTAACATAATTCCTCCAAGAGGTTTTTGTTTCTTTCTATCGAATATCCTTTTAATATATTTGTCACACAATCAAGTATTTATGTTTATACCCAAGACTAGTAAGCAATGTTATAGTGTTTATGTTTTCAATTGACCCATTACCCACTGTTACACTATGTCTAAGATATGACTCAAAAAAATAATGTATGAAAAAGGAACATTTTTAGAATCATCATCAAAATTTCATGTTCATATAATGGGATTGTAGGTCATTGTATGTGTGATTTAAAATTTACTAGTAAAATCATCTATAGGATGATCCTCCTTGGTTATAAAAGCATAATAATTTAAAGGAGGATGCACATTTTAAGTCACATATGCCTCAATATTAATCTTGGTTTATTTTACCACATACTTAAAAAATGGATATGAAAAAATATTAAGATTTGCATTAGGTTATGCAACTGAATCATTTTTAGGTGTTTTAGCATCATTGAACTTAATAGTGTTGTTCTTAATTAAATATTTTATCTTATTTCTCAAACCAAAACAATTATTAGTTGAATGTGATGCATATCAATGCTAATAATATGCATTGATATCAAACCCCTTAGGTTGTGTCTTTGTCATATCAACCTCCATTAACAGATGGAGAGATATGATATTATGCATGAGTAAATTTTGTAACTCCCTATGAGGAGGTTTTGATAATCATGTAAACTTCCTTCTTTGAGGAGATAAAAGGACAAGCGTACTAATAGGTTGTGAAACTCCATTAACCATTGTTTATCCTCATTATTAGTTTCATTAGCATTGTATTTGAAAGGTGGTTTGCACTGAAACTTGACATTTTATTATGTCAGAGGGTTAATCCATAATTTAAAATTTTCTTATAAATTATCTTAAATTTATATTATTTAATGATATCACACATGTCATTGAAATATTGGAATAATCGTAACATAATAGACTCATGGATAGGTGAAAGTGGGGTTTACTTGAATATGTCTTACAATTCATTATCAACCATAGGCATTGTCATTTTTTAAAACATAGTCCTATAGTGAAACACATAATCACTAATGGTCTCATTAGGTACTTAAACGAGATTTAAAATTTGAGCATAGGAGAAATTATCAGTAATATGGATAAAGATTAGAACTAGGAATTGGTTGACCAAAGGATTGAAATTTTTGCTAATGAATTATCATTAGATGCATGGTCTAGACATGCAACATATAAGGCTATAAGATGTTGTTTAAGATCACCTTTACCATCTAATGATGTAATATTAGATGTAATAAACCCTATAGGAAAGGGATAAGTGAAAATATCTAGGGCTAAAGGGTTGTGTAATAACTATGGAGAGTTTGTTGAATACATGTTCTATGAGAACCTTGTTCCATTAAATCTACTCTCACTTAAATATTTAACAATTTTTGTACAAGAAGTTGATTAGTAGACACATTAGATTTATTATAAATAGGTGGTGTCATGAGTTATAAGACTAGGAGGCACAAAAGTATGTTTTGTAGGGATAACCTTAGAAATTTTAGGAGTAGGTTGTGTTTTCCCCACACTAGGTGTAGGTATCACTTGTGTAACCATAGGTATAGACATATGAATAATAACAATTAGAATAATACTATGAGAATCTATTATAGTATTTATGCCTATAAAATGTATATTATTTTCATTCAAAAGTAATAAATGTCATTCCTCAATTGTGGGTTCCTTAAAAATCTTTTTATTTTCATCTCTAGTTACATGTAACAATGCATATGTGCATTCATTTCAACATATTATGTAGTTTCATGCTTATCTATGTCATAAAATGATCACGAAAATTAATATAATCATTAACTCTATGAGAATTAAAATTATCCATCGTAATTATATTATGGTTTCACTTATGTAAATAATGGGAAATCAGTAAGGGAATTCAGTAATCAGATCTAAAATTCAAACCATAATAGAGGAGATATTTGAATCCCTAAAGTAGAATAAACCTAGGTATTTTTATGCCAAAGTCAATGATCAAGTTCACCAAAATGTTTTAATTATTTTGTATTAGTGTGATATAAATAATGTAAAATTAGGGCTAATTCAAATTGTGTAAAATATAATAATAACCTATAAATCTAAACTGAGAAATGGATAAATTAATATTTTACTTAAAATATTTGAACTTGAAAAATCAAGAGAGGATATGTACATTGATTATTTATTTATTCTATCACTCACAAAAATTTTCATAGTGTCAATGGCTCTATGAATACTTTGTGTATGCGTTGTCACTTCTCAAATAAGAAAATAGTCACTCAGATCTTACCTAGACACTATTGGTGAAACTATGATGCCTATGGTGAATAGTACCATATAGGTCCTACCAAAAGTGTTATTGAAGACTTTGTATGTATTTAGTTCCTCATAACCCTATGCCTGAACTTATATAGTCGTCCTATGGACAAACTCACCTTCAGTCCTGTGTGATAATCTCTATTTTCCTTCTCTTTTTTTTCAAACCCTATCATACTTTTGACCACAAGATTAATTTGAAAATTGGGTTAGGTATTTAGGTTTGACAGTGATTAGCACTCGCTACTAACTGATAGAGTGTTTTCTACATTTAAATACTATAAAGAGGGCTTAAAATTAATGTAGTTCTCCCACCTATGTGTGTGGGTAGTACATCATGATCAACCTATAATGTAATGCAATGTTTGGATTTTGACACCAGGTACCATGAAAGTTTAAGTTTTGTGTGTATTAAAAATTGTCTTTAAGGTTAATCCTTTGGTTTTTTTTTAGATATGTATGCCTTTGTGATAATGCCTCAAGGGATTGTTGATTGATTCCTCATTATGTTCAAGTGATTCTCAATGTCATTGTCAAGTCATCCTATTTTGAACACCTAAGTATAACCTTATGATTAATTTTTATATATAGTTGACTATCTGTTATTTTCCACTATGATTGACCCATGAGACATGTCTAAGATGACCTAATGGAGAATTCCCTATTTGAAAAAATAATCATTAGATGTTTATGGACACTAGTTTTAGAGGCATGTGCTTATGGTGATTGTAGTGACTACTTGTTACTAATACTAGCTTGGGATTAAAAATCAATGATGTGAGATATGGAGAAGGTTTGTGTAGGATTATATAATGGTCTTATATAGACTAGATTGATACTAAATAGGTGTATATGAGGAATATATTTTTCTAAGTTAATTGGTGGGTAGACAAATAGAGATAAGGTATGCAAAATATTTAAATGTACACATAATGACCAAGTATTTCAAAGTTGATGTGCCAAAGTGTCTAATAAAAAAATTAAGTGTCTATAGTCACATAGAGTAAATAAGATAGTTAGGGCACATACAAAAAAATATGTGACATAAATTATACAATGAAAGCATATAATAAAGGGAAGATAAAGAGACAAACCAAGAAACACACACATACAAGCAGAGCAATTAAATGGAAATCAAGAAATTCATGCAAAATTTTAAGCAATGTAGAAAAAATATGAAGCAATCTATAACTAATGCTAATAAATCAAATAAAAATCACAAATTAATACTGAATCAAAGCACACAAGATATATTATTAACTAGGATATATATAATCAAATATAGATATTAATATGATATGGAAGTGACAAAATATAAAACTTGAATCATTTTTGGGATGTCCCCATAATCACCACATGGATGCCCCTAGTATGAGCATGAGACTACTCTCAATTACTTGAGATTTCATAACAGTATGTAACTATTTTAACCTTTTAGGACTTAGTGAGTGTAAATCATATGTTGGATAAAGAGATAAGTAGACTAAATTAGGTAAATAATATGCAATAAATACATCCATTAATTTTTTATATAATTGACTAGCTTTAACTCTTTTTTAATTAGCAATAAATAGTGCAAGTAAGAACTTAGCTGGAAAATAAATGAAATGGGTGATTTGGGTGCTAGAAATTGAGGTGGAAGCTAGTCTGAGTGTCATAAAATGGATTCCAGTGTTAGAATCTCTCTTGTATAGTAGTGCCATAATTGGATAGTAGTGCCATTAGAAAAGTGGTGGTAGTGTCATGATATTGGTAGTAGTGTCCTTTATGCATGACTGTCCCAAGCTTTTGGATGCACCTGTGTGTGGATTTTTGATGTCTATTCCTATGTACACAAGTCCTAAAACCCTATGTTTTGCCTATAATGATTGATTTAGTTATTAAACCATAATCTTCCTTGTATCTATGGCATCTAGTTGGCATGAGCTTAAAAGAGTATTTGTTAGTAGGGTAGGCTAGACATCCTCAAAACCCCACTGTGAAGAGAGTTGCCTATATACCAATTCCATTAGGAGGGATCAAGCTTGATGTAGATATCCCCACCTAAGTTCTGGTAAAATTTAAAGTGTAACTAGTATTATAGTGGCCTTGAGTGCCTTAAATGTGCTTGAGACTAGAAATCTAGGTAATCTGAGCTTAGGCTTGATGTAGATGGTAGTATGCAGAAGTAGGACAGAATAAAGATTGATAAATTTGATTATGCATAAATTTTTATAAGTTTTAATATGTATTTTTAATCTAACTTACATCTCACAATTAGAGGTCTAAAATTCATGCATTTATATTATTTTGTTTCTTGTGTGGGTGATAAAATAGGTCTAGTCTGACCCTAAGAAGTTCTAATTTTGAAAAGATATTCATTTGGGAAATAAAGAGTTAAAGTACATTAGCACCATTTTTGGGACATGATCACCATGTGGTTCTAGTGTCCTTATTATGGTGTTGGTGTCCAACTGGCAGAAAACTAGGCACGAAGGGCCAAGATTAAGAAATAAGGGTATAGGACTATTTTAGGTTTAATTAGTGATGTTTGTGGCCTACATGAAGGCCGGATAAGTGTGATACTAGGATCTAGGATAGGTCTATGGATAATTTAGGGATAGGTAATCTTAAATATAACTCTTAGCACTCAAACACCACTTTTTGTTGATTACATTCCCCTGGTTTATTATAGAAATGTAGCAAAGCTAAATGGTTAGGATAAAGTAAAATAAGTGTACTTGGACTTACATAAGAGGTGAAACCTGTGAAGGTGGGTTTGAGTATGTGAAACATTCTCCAATACGTAACCTATAAGTGAAACATGCATAAATTAGTCCTTACTTAAGATATATCAAAAACAATAGACTAAACTGAGTAATAAAGTAAAATTGAGTAAAGATATAAGAAAGAGGAAAGGAATGAATAGACCTCACTGAGTACATGAACCAATGCATAAACCATGTGACAACATGTGTGCATTCATGTATATATTGATCAATCAGTGAATATATTAGACTAAGTTGATGGTTTGTCCAATCCTCATGTGTGGGTGGCTAAGGAACTCAATTTGGTTCTAACTCCATCATTTCCCACCATTGCTTGGTGGATCATGACCTGTGAATAGTTTGGATTGAACTGATGGTGTGTCCAACCCTCTCATTTAGGTGGATAAATAAATAAAGTAGGATATAACTCCATCATTAAAATATGCATTTAAAATTAAAATACATGAATTAACTGTAAATGTCTAACTGGGTGTGTCAACTCTGTAGCCATTCAGGTATATTAGGTAGCTTTAGGCCACTCAGGAATGCCAACCACTACAAATGGAGTAAAGCATGAAATTGGTATGCAAATTGTAATATGATGTCAAGTGTATACATCATATATAATGACATAGAATTTTTCATTCCACCTGATCAACCTATGTGTAAGTGATCATATAGAAATAATGTGTCATGCAAATGCCCTCAAATCCAATATCTGAGCATATAGATTATGGATTGAGTTGTAATAATTTATATCTAAGTATCTAAAATGCATATGGGAATGGTCATGACATGTATGATTACCCCAATCTAAACAAACTAATATGAATTTGAGTTGAACTAGTATGAATCTGAGCAAAAACTAAGCAATCTTTGATAAATCTGTAACTATTTTTGTGCAAACCTATATTGTACCTGTTATATTTTTCTATCCAATCTAGGTTTTTATGAAAATGAGGATATTGGATAAAAACACCATTTCTTAGATAGTATTTCCATTTTTGTAAATTTTGTTCTAGTATCCCAATTTGGGTGATAGTGTCTTTCTAGTCTAATGTTTGTGCAACTATACTACTTTTTATGTTACTATTTTCCCACTATGTTTACTTGAGTCTAATTGTCTATAAGCTGAGATTATGTGCTGAAAAGCTATTGTGAGTGAAATAGAAGATCCTAATCTTTATGAAAAAACCCTGTGAATTCCACCTCTTTCGAGGGGAGTTGTTGAACCTATGCGAGAATTACCCTCAAAAGGAAAAGCTCTACTAAATGTGCATTAACTAGAGCATATATGATATCTACATAATAATCCAATATAATGTGCATACATAACACTTAATTGTAAGATAATCTAAACATAAGTATGTAATGTAAGATGTATGTCATGTCTATCATTTCAAAGGGGTGTCAAGATAAATATAACAATGCATGTAACAATAAATTTGAGTAAAACTAGGTAGCTACCTAGGGGAATGGGGCATGATGTCCATCACAGTACCAAAGTAGGAAGGGTAGATGCATGAGGTCCCTCATGGCATCGAATAATGGTGTGTGTAACAATAAAATACAAGTGTCATGGCCATGATGCATATAAAAAAGCATACATACAAAACACATGAGGCACACAAAATAGGCCAAGGGGACACAATACAAGGGACATGGGCACATGTCACTAAATATGAGAAAATAAGACATAAAAGGACATGTTCAAATGTCCACACATGCAAGCAACAAGAAAGTTGGATTAGATCCACATAGAAGGACATGTTAAAATGTCTACATACACAATCAAGAAGGCACACACAAGGACATGGGCACATGTCCAAACCATACATATTGTGAATAGTATTGGCTTAGATCCAAAAATAATGGCATATTCAAATTCCCTCAAATATAAAAATCATAGAGATACAATCAATTATAAACTAGATAAGTTATAAATGAAAGTATGCATGAATATGTAATACAAATCTATGTAAGAGATAGGATGTACATATATTGAGTCTAAATTAGTAATAGCTGGTAAAAAAATCGAGTAAGAGTAGCATGATCAATATTAGGATATAACAATGATAAAGATGGGATGTAAAGTATAGAAACATATAACCTAGGAATCAAAACTATGTAGAGGGTTCCCCCTAGTGGGTGAATGTGTCAAGTGAAGACCCATGTATCGGTGTATATGCCCCTATTGGGTAGATAATATTAGGTCTAAATTAGTGTAGTTTGAGTATTGTAATAATTTGAAAGCACTTGATAAGAACAAGTGAAGCATGTATGTATGATAAAACTAACTATACTAAGATAGTTAACATATGTAGTGTCTATAAAATATAAGAAGTGTAAACATGGAAATTCATACAATATATAATTTTGTGTTTTTTGAGTAATATTTGAATGTTTTTGAAATATTGAATTGTTTTTGTACTTTTTGGATATTGTTCCTCCCTTCTTGTACATACTTTCCTTCTCTCTTGTAAAATCAACATGAAAATGAACTATGTACAAGGAACAAGAGAGAAGGAAAGTATGTACAAGAAGGGAGGAACAATACTAACTAATGAGATATTCACTATCACTATGGCTTGTGTCAAATAAAGGAATTATGATCATGCATGTTATATGAAATGGAAATTGTGGTCTCATAATCTAATACACTAAGTGATCTATATATGGCTCTACCTATGGAGTGATGCTAGGAATTTGTGACACTGACTGTGGTGTCCTGTGAACTATAGAGGTCTTAGGGACCCATTTGGTAGGATAAACTATATGTGGCATAGGTGCCCTATGTTGATAACCCTGAGAACCCAATAAGATTTATCTCAAAAGAAATTGAGTAGAGGCCCTCTATAATCTACAACATATCTCTGATGTAGGGGTCTCTCTAATAATAGTCTTTATGGGAGAGTATGCATATGTGGAAATATTATAGGATTAGACCTCATCTACACTAGTGGCTCCACTAAACTATATAGTGTATTGATAGGAACTTTGCTCAGATCTGTAACTAATAAATGGGATGTACCTAGTACCTATGATGTAACTCCCTGTGGGATAAGTAGAAGACACTCATATTGAAGACCCTCAATTATGACCACCTAATTTGAATGTATATATTTTAGACATATGTGCACTATGGATATGATGGCTCATAGTTGTATCCATGGCCTACCTAGTAACATATCAAACACACCTGCACTAGATAATATTAAGAATCTAGTGACCACATGTGTTGGTCCAGCCTATAATGGAAGTACAATCTCTTTAATGGATCTCTGAACATACCACAAAAACCACTGATAAATATGTTTATAGGGGATATATCCTACTCTGATCACCCCAAATGCTGTAGAAGTGTGATAGTGCACATGTTAATACTTGACCCATTGTTAATCATAACACTCTGGATAGGATGATGATTTATGTAGGCTCATATAAAGAGTGCATATAAATCTATATCATCATCAACAATATCTTCCTCTAATAAAATGATGAATGGTCTAGCTAGAACTATAGTGTGGTACACACCAATGATATTGTGTAGCAGGTGTGCATCCTTTGTCATAGTGTGATATGAAGCTAGTGGTGGATGTGCTTGATATGTGTAGTGAACACTTAAAGTGCTCCCTACCTCATTTTTTGTATGCTTTATAAATAGATCTGAGATTATTTTCAATGCCTTATCTTCTATTATCTATACTTTTTATGCCTCTATGGGTGTCCCCACATCAATAATGTTAGCCTTAATCAAATCTTGTATCTTATGTTTCAGGATGATGCATATGTTTATTGTATGACCTGGTGCCCTGTGATACTCGCAGAATGCATTGGAATCATATTTATTTGGAAGAGGTCATGGCATACCAACCTCTTTGATGGGAGGGAGAGACATGAAATTTCATTCCAAGAGATATTGTAAAACATGTGCTAGTGATTCTAGAAGGTTGGTGAGAACTCTGCATGGAGGAGCTGATAAAACTAAGTGAGGAGATGGATCCGAAGCTGTGTTAACTATGGTATTTAGATCAATATTTTTTTTATCACCCTTACCTTGTATGGAGGCTTACTAGAACTCTTAGTAGTTGATTTTGATCTAGTTATATATTTTAGTTTACTCATTGATAGAAGTTTGACTTCTCTTTCTTTTACTGTGTGGCATAAATCTATGAATGTTGAAAACTTATTAAACAAGATTGCTTCATGTAATACTAGTAGAAGACTCTATTTGAATATGTCCTAATGCTCTTTATCTATCATGGGGATAGTCAATTTAGCCAATATAGTCTTGTATTGTAATACGTATTCTATAATAGGCTCATTTAACTTTTGTTTCAATTGTGAAACTTGAGCATATGATATCTTGTCACTGATGTTTATGGAGAATTATGCTAAAAACATGTGTGCTAAAGGATTGAATATGGTGATATACTGATTTGGTAAATCATAAATCCACTATAAGGCATAAACCTTTAAATTGTGTGAGAACAACTTGGTGAAAAGTCAATCATTAGACACGCAGTCTAAATAATTTGCCTGAAAAGCTTAGAGATGATGCTCTAGATCACCCTTACCATCATATAATTTAAGATTAGGTGACATGAATTTGGATGGCAAGGGAGTTGTCGTTATGTGATGTGCCAAAGTTGTATGTAAGTTTTAGTGTAAAATATTTATCTTCATGTCTGGTACTCTTTTGGGGTCTTTTCCTCACTTCTCAGTGTGAAAAGGGTTATTCCGCTTGCCGGCTTCATCACTTAGACCTTTTCACACTTACTTAAGCTTACTTTGGGTTTTTTTTATTTTATCCCACATTTCATGTGTTTTCAATCTCTTAAGTGGTATATCCTATATATACTCACCTCTTGCTCTCATTTTAGATATAGAGAAGCATGTGAAGGCTTTGTATTAGCATTCCTATTGAGTAGAATATAGTTTATTCTATCAATTTTGGTTTCCTTTCTATGCTTTCTAGTCACTCATTTTGATTCTTGGGTGGCTTTTCAGCCAAATCTTACATGGTACCAAAGCAATTATGAGTTTTAGGATAGAGTTTTAGGATATTTGGGAGCATATATCTATTTTTTCTATAGCAAATGAATATGCTCTTCTCTTGAGTTGTAGGATAGATTTCTAAGATATTTGAGAGTACAGACCTAATTTTTTATAGCAAATGAGTATTCTCTTCTCTTTCATCTTTGAATGATCTGAGAATCAGAAAGTTATGAAAGAAATACTAGATTATGGCTGGTTTCTTTATCTACTTGCCAGTTGCAGGTGATTTTTTGAAGCGTCTTGAAGCAAATTTGGAGCTCACCACAACAATCTAAGCATCCAAAAAAGATAGTAGCACTCCTAATTTTGTTCCATTTGAACATTAGAGGCTTTATCTACAAGTGGTTTTGCAATGGTTCTACATAAATGTGGAGAGTTTGAAGCAAATTTGAAGGTTTTTTATTAAAATATATTTTATTAACCTTCAAGAGTAAATACAAGTTTTTAATTGCATTTAGGGTGTATGAGAAGTCAGATCTAGCTCTTATTTTGTACCAGTTAGACATTTGAAGCCAAAATTAAGTTTTTTTATAAAAAAAACATGTTTTGTCTTCTTCATATAGATCTCTAATTGTAATTAATCACTCAAAACAATTTTTGGGTTTTGTGTGTCTCACTCTTAGCTTTCTAGAACTTTTTAAATTTTTGAATTTATTTGAGTAAAAAAGAATTTATCACTATTTTATTGACTTCTATTTAGAAAAAAAATTATGGTAGTGTTGCCCCGACTAAATTTGGTGGCTCTTTCGGTGGTTCTACCAAATCTAGTGGTTCACTAATTTTGGCATCAAATTTAGTCATTACTAAATTTAGTCATAACTAAATTTAGTTATCAATAACTAAATCTAGAGGTGACACTAAAATTGATATTAGTTCTTCCAAATTTCATAGATGACATCATGCTAACGTCAGCATAATTTTTTTGATATTGACCCCTTCACGATTGCAGGCTTTTGAATTTGTAGTTCAACTTCATAGACTCATATCTTGAGTGTATGGATTCCTTTTTCAACATGATTTTTTTTTATTTGGGATAGAATTTCATGCTATATATAGTGGTTTAATCATTTTTTTCTCATATTTTCCCAATTTTCCAAAAAATTAGTTTTCTTATCAGATCTGACAAATAATCATAGTTTTTTTAATTGTAACTTTCACATACGACCTCAAATTGGGGTGATTCTTTTTTTAAAAGTGAATATTTTTTTGATATCCACATATTGGTATCATTTTAAAGTTATAATTCTATAATTTTTCTATACTTTCAGTTTTGGGGTCCATCTTGGACTTTATAAAATTCTGGAAAAATAAACTCCAACATTGTAAACGCACTAAACTATAAATTTCCAAAATTATTTTTTCTTGGGGGGGTTCCTGATTAAGTAATTTTAGGGGGGGACTTTTGTGGTGATCATTTCTTTACTTACTCTAATCATGGCTCCTAATTGTTGGAAACACAAATGTGAATTTTGTGGAAGTAAACAACATACTTATGATGATTACATCGATATAAAACTTGATGATCTCCATGCACTCATTCAAATTCATGAAATGAGGCAACTTTGTATTGCCAATAACATCTATTTTCCAGAATCTCATGGCCCTATCCTAGCAAAGATTCAATCATTGTTTATTGAACTTCACTCAAGAATTTATCATGATCACATTGATCAAAATTTTATGGTGATAGATTTTATAGATATTCATGAGTTGAGAGTTTCAACTCAGTCATCATTGACACATTCTATAGATGCACTTGATTCTCCTTTGTTCAGTTCTCTCACCAATGGTGAGAACCATACATCCATGGTTCTTGAACATGAATCATGAATTACTCATGATCCCATCGATCAGAGTTTGTCACCCATTGGCATCGATTTGGAGATATCTCAATAGTTTTTGGAGGCATCACCCACTCCTCCCTCTCCTATTTATAGTACTTCAGTGAAGTAGGACATTTCTAATCTTCCAAATATAGTTTTTTGGAATGACTACTTACCAAATATTACAGCTTTGTTTTGTGAGTCACATCTTTTAGATTTGGAGGACACCATTGAGGATATTCATTTCCTCTTTCTTGACATCTTCTCTGAAGCTTCTACTTTTTTAGATGAATTGAGTGTACATTCAGACCTTCTTGTTCTTTCCTTGCCTACATCTACTTATATAGTGACACTTTCTATAGATATTCATGAGTTGACAATCTCAACTCAATCCTCATTGACACCTTCTATAGCAGTACTATATTCTTATTGGTTTAGTTGTCTTGCCAATGGTAAGCACTATAAATTCATGGTTACTATACCTAAATCTTTTATGGTACCTGATCCATAATATCATCATTCAACATAGTTTAGCATTGGCTTGGAGATTATTGAGCATCATTTGGAGAAGACATCTTCCAAGGAGGCATTTTCATGTTTGGATCATGTTCTACATCAGTTTCTACTGTGTTTTGGATTATCATCCTTCAGCATCAATATGGTGACACTTGAGTAGCTTTCAAATACCTCATTTATCTAGAGACTTCCTTTCTCACATTGCTTTTTGGATTGGAATTTTGTTCTACATATACCATTAGACTTGTTTATTCCTAAAGGGAGATGCATTTTGTCAACATTCGATCATATTCAACATGCATCTTTCAACATTCACCATTGGCACAAGAGTTACTTCATTATGGGGGGACTCATAGTCTCACATTTCCTTCCACATGGGGGGTTATTGATTATATATTCATGATGGATTTCTCACTTTCAAGGTTATGTTGATACCTCCTTCCATCATTTGTTGATGTCTTGCATCTCATCCTCTCATGGGAGGAGTTTTTTCCCACTATATTTTCTCTTTTTCTTCTTTTTCAAGGGGTTTTTTGCATTGTACATGGGTACCTTATCAGGCTTAATTTCCAATACCCATTCTTGTTTAATTTTATATATTTTTCCCCCAAGTTACACTCAAGGGGGGGGTGTTAGTGTAAAATATTTATCTCTGTGTCTAGTACATTTTTGGGGTCTTTTTCTCACTTCACAATGTGAAAAGGGTTATTCCCCTTACTAGTTCCATCACTTAAACATTTTCATACTTAAGCTTACTTTGAGGTTTTTCTATTTTATCCCACTTTGGGTGGCTTTTTAGCCAAATATTACAGTAAGAGAACATTAGAATCCAAGGCATGTGATGGCCTAATGGCTCCCTTCTCAAGATGTAACACCTTATCCTATAGAGTATGGACTTCATGCATAAGGTATTATACCTCTGGAGTGGAGGAACTAGCCATAAGAGGTGTAATTATCACTAAAATTGGTTGAGTTATAATAATTGGTTGTTATGTTAGCTGAGTTGACCCCACTATAAGTGTAACAATGTTATTAAGTGGAGGAGTTGAATATTTATCATTGTTTGATTTATTCTTAATTAAAAATATGGCTTGTAAAATTTGTACACGATCAAGGGGTTTTTCTTGAAGTCTATCTCTGAAGCTCTATAAGATCTCATCTGTATTGACAATTAGGTTTTTATTGTTAAGTATAAGGAGAGTATCCCAGTTTCCAACTTGTGTATCATCTTGATCTTGATTATATTGATCATTTTTAGATGCATTATCATTCAAATACACATAATCAGGGTGTGAAGGATCAATAACAAGAGTTAAAATAGGTCCCTTATCCATTGTATAATCTCAAATAGCATGAAGTTGAATATGCTCAATAGGATTGCCACCTAGCCTAGCACTTCTTAATGGAAGAGATAGATTTTTGAGATGGTATATAGTAAAAAATTTGAAATAGAGTTGCTAAATCAAAATATATGAAATCTAAAAAACTTAAAGCAACCAATGAAAATATGAAAAAGAAGGATACAAACACTAAAAGCATCTATGGTTAGGGTTTGAGCAATGTTCAAAGTAAGTCAGATTCACCTAATGTTTTAACCTTTTAGGACTTAGTGAATGTAAATCCTATGTTTGTTAAAAAAAATGAGTATATTAAATCAAGGAAATAATATGCAATAAATACATCCACTAATTTGTTACATAATTGAATAGCTTTGACTTTTCTAAAAATAACAATAAATAGTGAAAGTAAGAACTTAGCTTGAAAACAACTAAAATGGGTGATCTGGGTGCTAAAAACTGAGGTGAAAGATGGTCTAAGTGTCATAAACTAGATCCAATATCAAAATCACTCCCATATAATAGTGCCATAATTGGATAGTAGCACCATTATTTAAAAAGTGGTGGTAGTGTCCTGATATTGGTAATAGTGTCTTCTATGTAAGACTATCTTGAGCTTCTAGGTGCACCTATGTATTGATCTCTTAGCTGTATTCATACATACATGAGTCTTGAAACCCTATGTTTTACATGTAACTATTGGCTTAGTGAGCAAACCCTAATCTTCCATGTAGCTAGGGCATTTGGTTGGCATGAGTTGTAAAGTGTGTTTGTTAGTAGGGGAGGTTAAACATCCTCAACACCCCACTATGAAGATATTTGCCTATATACCAATAATCTAAGGAGGGATCAATCCTAATGTAGGTCTCCTCACCTAAGTGTTGGTTTATGTTCAAGTGTAGCTATCATTATGGTGGTATTGAGGAACTTGAATGTGCTTGAGACTATAAATCTAGGTAATTTGAGCTTAGGGTTGTTATAGATGGTAGCATGCAAAATTAGGATAGAATAGGGATTGATAACCTTGATTATGCACAACTTTTTCTAAGTTTGAATGTGTATTTTCCATTTGATTTCCATCTCATGGTTAAAGGGCTAAAATTCATGTATTTATACTAATTTTTTGCTTGTGTGGGTGATAAAAGAGGTCTAGGCCGACCCTAGGAAGTTCTAGTTTTGAAAATATATCTGTTTGGGAAATAAAAAGGTAAAGGACATTAGCACCATTTTTTGGACACTAGTGCCATGTGTCACTAGTGTCCTTATTATGGTGTTAGTGTCTAGCTAGCAGAACACTAGGCATGAAAGGCTAGAATCAAGAAATGTGGGTATGTGACTATTTTAGGGCTAACTAGGGATGCTTGTGGCTCGCATAAAGGTTGGATAAGTGTGATAATAGTCTATAAGATAGGTTTAGGGCTAAGCTAGGGATAGGTGGTCTCAAGTATCACTCTTATCACTCAAATACCAATTTTGGGTGACTATAGTAACAACCTATAATCCTACATATAACTCAATATTACCATCAATAGCATGTGCATAAACAATGTATATAATCTCTACTAATAGGCAAATGATCTTGATATGCTAAGTTACATAAATTTTTAATAAATAAAGATAAAAGATTTTTTTTTTAATTTAATTTGGAATAACTATGATGATGATAAGTGAAAACCAATCAAGGAGGACAATCAATCCAAGAGGTAAATGAGAAGAATAAATTAAGGAGGTGTCCCTACTAACCTATATCTTCCCTCAAAATTGTGTGTGCAATAGGGTAGAAAGTATTTATATGTAATGTGTTGTCATCACTGAGAAGCTTTCATAGGATTTTGGGATGGGAAGCAATGACAAAAATCAAGGGCTCAAAGTAAATAAAAAATGCAATCAACATAAATAAAACAGATAGAGGAATAATATATAAATCATAAACAAAACTAGAGAAGGAATCCAAAGACTACCAGAACATGAAAGTGAAGAAAGAGGAAAGTAACTTCAAAATTAAAATAATATAAATATCAAAATCAAAAGAATCTATAGAAAATGTGATACACAAGAGGGAATAATATAAAATAAGGTTGGATAAAGAGGCAAAATATGCCTTATATGACATTAGGAAGACAACAAAATTGGAAGAAAATAGAAGCAAACAAAGAAATAAAATGTATATACAATAGATTATTCAGTTAAGGAATCTTTGGTTAGTAGACAAAGTTAACAAAGAAAACCATCTATATGACCATATTGTGTATAAGTAGATGTATTTATTTCCTCAAGGTTTATATCTAGATGTCTTGGGATCCATGAGTCCAAGAAGGATAATATATCATCATTTTCATTATCATCATTAGCATAATAATCAAAACTATAATAGGTATCATCATTAAAATCATCATCATTAGAAGCATATTATTACAAGTGGTTTTAGTACCCCCTCATAAATTCATAGTTCCCTTTATCCAAACGTAAGTAGTATAATAATTAGATCTTTGGTAGGTGATTTGGCTTAAATACGTACAATAGATTGTGATAATATTACTTTGGTTCATGGATGAGTGGTTAATTTTAATTTAGGTGCACATGGTTGAGGTTGTATTATTATATTTTTTAGTTTCTATTTAGATAACACCTCATGTTGGCACTTGTGTAGGAGGTTCAAAATTAGTGTATTGAATATTGATTGCTTTATTATCATAGAAAATTTTAAAACTTGATGAAGGGTCGATGGAATTTATTACATTATTAAAGAAAGGGTGGTCTGATCAATACATCAAATGTTTCATTATTCATAAATATATTAAACTAAGCTAACACAGTATTAGGAACAACAGTGACATTTGAAGTAATGTTGCCAAGAGGTATTCTAATCATGCCTTCATATCCTCTAATAATTATGGTTGTACTAACTAATTATTTATGTTTATATCCAAGATTAATAATGGATTGTATTGTACATATATTGATACATGAACCATTATCTACCATAATTCCTTTTGTTAAACTTGAATATGTATTTAATAAAGTTTTAGTTAATAATGAACCATTTTTAGAATCATCATTTGGAATCTCATTGTTGTAAAAGATAAACATAAGAGGCTCCTTATGTGTGTCATTGACCACATCTATAAATCCATCAAGGATGTAACCATTACAATCCTATGAAGGTTGATTCTGAGCTATCATATAGACATCATATTCCCTTTCATATTGGGAAACATGATTTGGTAGAGGGTTAAAAAATATTTTCAAATGTTGATTAGGTTAGGAAAGTGATTCATCTAAAGTATTATTTTGACCTTCTACTAGGATTTGATTGTTATATCAGGTTTAAAAAACCAAATTCAAGTATAAGGTTAAAACATTAATTTGGATGAATGAGTTTCCAAACCTAATCAAAATTTTAAAGCATTTACCAACCCTCTACCAAATCGTGTTACTCAATACAAAAACCCATATGATTTTCATGTGATATCTCATAAAAAACCTTCGCATGATTGTAATGGCCACATCCTTGATGCATTTATATATGTGTTAAATGACATATGTAAGGGGCATCCTACATTTATATGTTACAACCATGAGATTCCAAACAATGATTTTAACAAGGTAAATTATTCATTAAAGCTTTCATAGATACATATTCAAGGTTAATAAATAGAATTATGGTAGATATCGGTTCATGAATCAATATATGTCTAGTTGATTTCATTACTAATCTTGGATACACAATTAGACATTTACTTGGTATAGCCAAAACTATTATAGGATATTATCGCACAACTAGGATTCCTCTTGGTAGCATTACCTTACATGTTTTTGTTTATCCTAAAACTATGTTAACTTGGTTTTTATATATTTCTAGATAATGGAAGATTTGATGTATTACTCAGACAACAATGGCTTAATCAAATGAGAGAAGTTTCATCAACCCTTCATCAATGTTTGAAAAAAAGTCATGATAATAAAGTGATCGATATTCAATGCACTACTTGTGAACCTCCTCGACAAGTGCAACATGAGGTGCTATTTTAGTAACAACTAAAAAAATAATTATACAACCTCGTCACATGTACCTAAAGTACAAGTGCCACTCATCCACAAACCAAATCAATGTTATGATATCCTATTATTCCTATTCAATTGAAACCACCTACTAAAGATCTAATTATCATATGACCTACCATTTGGATAAAGGGGATAATACAACTACTTGTAATAATATGATTCCAATGGTAATGATTTTAATGATGATATCTATTACAGTGTCAATTATTATAATGATGATGATGATGATGATGTATTAGCCTTTTTGGACTCAAGGGTACCAAGACATCCAAATCTAGACCTAGAAGACATGAATGCATCTAATTATGTAAAGTATGGTTAAATAGATGGGTTTATTAATCCTAAATGCTTGAACTAAACAATATAATGTACATATATTTTATTTCTTTGCTTCTATTTATTTCTAGTTTTGTTTTCTTCCTAGTGTCATGTATGTATTATTATGTTTCTTTCCCCAAACCTTGCTCTATATTTTACCCCTAGGTATCTCAATGTTTGTTACATCCTAATTTCTCACTAAGCAAATTTACCTGATTATCCATGGATTTTCTATAGTTGTAATTTGATTTGATTATTACTAACTAAGCTATGAGTTATATGATGTTATGGGACAGTTGAATATTGATTTGATTACATGATTTCATTGATATGATTTAGTTGTAGTATATATTCTTTACATTGTGAATCATGTTGACTTGTTACTTTAGTAGTATTTTATGATTTACTTATCATGATGTTATGGATTAACTATCTGCCTGTCATGAGTTGGATGCATGAGAGATTGATCCTTTAGAACATGATAGATGAAGAGCATCATCAAAGATGGTGGCGTAGATAGAGGTGTTGGGGGATGATAGAGGAATGACTAGAACCCTACACACACCATGTTAAATAACACTCATTAAATGCATAGTTTGAATGGTTAGTATTAGTACAATTTAATGATTGTTTGCATTTAAATAATTATTTGTGCATACTAGTTGTGTGTTATCATAGTTTAATGCTTATGTGAAATTAATCTTGTGTGATTATGTTTATGTTGTTATAATGTGTTCATGTTTATGGAAATGTAAAATTGCATGAACATGAAACATGTATGTAAACTAACCCTCATGACTTTGAAATTTTTGGAACATAACCTAGTTATTTTTATGATACTTTGGGAATGTCAATTATTGTTAAAAAGACATAGATAGTCTACATAATGTGATTTATAATTTTTGGATAAAAGAATGTTATTGACCTTTTGTTAGTCATATTGCTAAGTAGGTCATTATGATTATTATTGATTATCTATTATTAAGTAATTAGAAAAATAAAAATGTGCAAAGCCTCATAAAGGAATAAAAAAATAAAATAATTATATTTTATATTTGGAAAAATATATATATACCAAAAAAAAATTGGAAATTATATATTTAGGAAAAAGGAAATAAAAATAAAAATAGAAAAAAATAAAAAAATCATTGAATAAATAAAGAACAACTTTAAAATAAAATTCAATATTCATACAAAAAAGAATAAAATAAAGGAGAAATGGAGGCAAAAGAGAGGAGAAGAAGAGAGGAATAAGAGAAGGGTAACACTAAGGAGGAAGAGAGGAGGAGCTAGGCAAGTTTTCTTTCCTGGATTGTGCTATTCTGAGTTGGGCGCCATCAAGGAAGGTAGATGATGTATTAAAATTTTGTGTGAATTTTTTTGCTTGACACTTCTTTAAAAATTAATTATTAAATTTATATTTATGAATAGATAAAATATGACATATGCAAGTTATCCTATAAAATATCCTCACTGTATAATACTTAAAGATATATATTGTTGTTTATACTCTTAGTTATCCTACAGAATATCCCCAATGTATAATAGTTAATTTGATAGTATCTATGACATATACATACAATGATCTATAAGAGAAAAATATAGTGACCTATAAGAGTAACTCCCTTTACTGATATCTCTTATATAAAGTTAATTACACAATTAATCGTGGGATAACTATAATTTCAAAAAGAGTTCATTATGAATTGTTTATTGTTAATTAATTATAATTTCAAAAAGTTAATCATGGGATAACTATATATACATACAAAGATCTATAAGAGTTAATCATTGTAATTCCTATTTAATAGTTTATTTATCTATGTTATATAAGTTGTTTACATATATAAAATAGGGAATTCATGTAGAGATAATTACTATTTGGTGTATATACAATGATTTAGTGATTAACTCAATATATTTATGCAATGATTTATATAGTTTCATTGATTTATATATATGTATATATAATCCATGTTTAGCGATTTTTAGTGAGTATATATATGTACAGTGATTTATATAAGTTTCAATGATTCATTTGATTATGAAATTATATAAGTGTATAGCTACAATGATTCAAATCTATACCTAGTGATCTACGTGAGGGAAATCTATGTACATATATACTAAGATATATATACATATGACATGCTAGGTTTTAGTGGATAGATATAAATGATTTATATAGTGGAGCGATCTGGTTTTAAGTTTTCTCAATAATATAATTTGATTTATATACTGAGAAATCTGTAGAGAAATCTGTTAAAAGATTACAGTTTAGGGATATGCGAGATATAATTAAAATTCAAGTAGATCTATTACATATACTTGATAGATTGTTGACTACAGACAACTTACTGATTAAATAACATAGACTAGGTATAATATGATAGCCTAGAATTGACTATTGAAATTATCTAATAATAGATCTATCATGAATTAATAAACATGATAGATAACTTATTGTCATTTTACTAATAGACTATCATGATTATTATGAGGAATTTTAGGTAGATCTATCCAATATTTAATTCTAGGATAATAGTCTATAAATGCATTATTCTAGGTAATTCCCACATTAGCCTATAAATGATTTTGGTTAATCATGACAAGCTTAGTATTTATATTTGTAAACTTATGGAATCTGAGCATTTATGGAATATAAACCTTTATGTTTCATTTAAAATTATTGTGAACTTATGGAATGTGGGTATATTATTTGTTATATGTGTTTATGTGAACTTAATATGATGTGTGCTTAAACGACATGTGCATATAAATACCAAATCTTATAATTCGAGCTTAGTATTTATTACAAAATATTGGTAACTAAAGAAACCTTAGTATTTGTAGTCGATAATAGTATTTATGAGTCTAAATATTACTAAATCAACTTAGTATTTGTATTGACTATTTTCTTAGCTTGATGTCAGGGTTGAGGGGTCCCTATCCCAATCACTTTTGACTAGAACTCCAATCGATCTGGGACATAAATGAGGGCCCAGATCCTGAAGAGAATACCAATGAATGGCCACAATCGACTGGATAATACCATCAAATGGCCAAAATCAGCCCAAAAATACCAATGATCAACCATAACTAGCCCAAGAATACCATCAACGACATAACCACTCCAAGAATATCAATGATCAGCTACAACTGACTAAAGAATACCAACGATCGGCCATAATCTGCCCATGAATACTTAACAATCAGCCACATTTAACCTATGATACCATACTAAGATTTGAACTTGGGTGGTGCTTGAAACAACCAAGTCACTTTACCAACTCACCCACATCTCATTGATTAGTATTTGTATTGACTATTACTAAATATATATTTAGTCTAAATATGTGAACTATACCTTTTTCATAGACTACATTATGATATGTGTATCACTATCATTATTCTATGAGGTATCAGTATTAAACCATCATTATACTATTACTTTAGTGTATTAAAATGATCTTCATGATGTGTTATTGAATTAAAATATTGATATGGTATTATAACTAGATATAATTAAGGAATATGGAGTTATATACATATTGAATACATCAAGGTGAAAATTTAAAAAGTTAGGGATAAAAACTATGGTGAAGTATTACATTATTGAATCCCTTATATTATAAAAGATAATCAATGTATCTTATGAATGGGAAAGCTATAACAGTTGTTAAAATCATATAAAGACATTGTCTAGACTTTTAGATGACTGTTAACATTTACAATATTTATATATTGATGGGTGCTTGTATGTGATACATAGTACAAATATAGTTAATATGTACAAGGGTGTTTATATAAGAAATATATCTAAATATGGATTTAATTATTCATATAAATATATAAAATATATGGGTTTATTGGGTCATATGCCTATATTTATAGTTAATGAATTATTAACATAAGTCATAGGAGTTTGAGGGACCGAAAAATATAACTATATGAATATAGTCTCTTAGAAATGTACTAAATTATTTGAATTATGTTCATATGAGGTATAACTTGGTTATGAGTTATCAGATTCTTTGAAATTAATATGACAAACTATTGGTGATGAGGTCACTAATTGTTCTATTTATAGCCTCATCCATATCCAATTATATATATTTTTCCTATATGAATCCTTAGAACTATCCATGAATTATTTAAATGAATGAATGAATTAATGATTATATATTTTCATTAATATATACATGTTGTGGTATGGATTAATGATGTTTTTTTTATTATATTATACTTGTGTAACCTTATTTAATAGACATTTGAAGGGTAGAATATGACTACAGGAATCTTACTTAGCCACAACACTTATAGAGAAGCCCACAGCAAAAGGGGTTTCCAAACCATAACAACTACTAAGCTACATGATTTCCACCTATAGGTTGCCCATAGAAACTACATGGTTTCACCTATAGGTTGTCTGTAGCAACTACATGCTTACACCTACAGGAGCTTGCAACCACTACACAGAACAAACCATTGTTGTGATAATAAGTAATTGGCTTTTAAGGACACATCCAGTTGTCTTAAAAATAAAATAAATTATTTAAGAAGATCCTCCATAAAATTTGTATACACCCCTCACATGAAAAGAAACTTGGATGTGCTACCAAAATATGAATAAGTCAAGGACAAAAGAAAGGAGAGAAATAAGCAAAATAGTAAAGTAACATATATTATCCTTTATCTAGTCAGGCTTAAAAACAAGTAACTTTAAGTTACTAACCACCTTGATTGGGTAAGTTTCATTTGTACCTTTTCTAGTTTAGTTCTTTTGGTTGAAACTAATAAACTACCTTATGTATTTAATGGTAGATCTTAGATTAGATTAGGGGGGATGGAATTGTATAAAATAATTGCATTCTGATTTCTAAAATATTGTAATCTACTATAGCAATCTTTAATTGTTACATATATAAGTAATGAAAAGGTTGATTCTATAAGAAGATTTTTTAAGTCTCTCAGAGAAGGATTGGAACTCATTTCTGAACAAGGAGGCCCTCCTCAAAAGGAGTTACAGTGAAGATCCTGACCCTTCTTAGATTAAAGTGTGTTGTATGAGTTGATTTCATTACTACTTTGATTATATAAAGTGTGATGCATGTGTGACTCATAAGTGTGAAGTATTTTTTCATTCTATTATAATAATTTCCTTGTATATCTATATGGTGAGATCAGTATAAGTTCATTATACTACAACCAGAAATTAAGTTAGCTTATGAATAAATAATGCATATATAGTGGTAACATCCTTGAAAAGTCTACATACCAAAGGTTGACAATTAATGTTAATAAAATTTAATAATATGGTATTAACTGGGTAAAATAAGTCTATCTAACATTTTGGCACCATTGTTAGAGAGGTTATCAATTATTGGTTTCTAGATTAATTTTACTGCTTTCATTTCCTACTTTCTAGAGTAACTTCCCTAATTTCATTAGATAATTTTACTACTTTCTATAGTAACTTTCCTTCTTTAATTAGATAAATTTATTGATTTCTATAGTAACTTTCCTACTTTCATTTATTTCTTTTATTAGATATCTTTACTACTTTCTAGAGTAATTTTCTTGCTTTCATTTCCTACTTTCATTAGATAACTTTACTGCTTTGTAGAGATAAAATTTCAATTCTTGTTGTTTTGATTTTTTCATTCCTTAATTTTTTCATTTTTTGCATTTTATTTTTGCTCATTTTGAAATAACCCCTGAAACACAAAAAAAAAAACTAACCCTGTGTAGGAAGAGACATGAAAGCTGAAGGAGTGGCTCAATGTTTATGCAAAGAGAAAGAGATTCTCGAGGGAGATTCCTACCAAACAAGCCACAAGTTGCTACCGAGAAAGAACCATAAATACCTGCAACAACTAAGAATCCTATATAAAAATATCCTATAAGCTAGAGGACTCTTGAAGAAAGGAACACTATAAACTGAATGAGGTAGCTTGTAGAATAATTACTATTGGCTTTGAAAGAGGAAATAGAAGTGGAGGAAGCATTAGTTGAGTTATTAAGAAGAAAAAAAGGGGAAGAAATATACAAACCAAACACTCCATAAAGTAACATCATAATAACATTCTAACAATGTTTTTTTAAAATAAATCAAAGAAAGCTCAAGAGAGTCTTTAAACTTTTCATATGGTAAAAAGATTGCAGATCAAAAAATAAATGTTTACTATCATGCTGACCAAGGGACTGATACAAAATTTGAGGATGTGATCCTAAGTACCTTTGGTATCCATATCATAAGAAAATCAATCATGAATGGAGAAGGAGAATTTGTAGAAGACAACAAGGCTCCAAACACAATTACTTTTGAATTTCTTATTCTAGATGCAATAGGCATAATACAAATGAAAAATATCTCACCCTTAGTCTTGCCTAATTTTAGAGGTACATTATCAGAATAACTAGACACATTTTTGTTCAAATTTGATATCCTCTATAGAATCTATGACTATAGGCAAGATGCACATAAATTGAATCTTTTTCTTTCCACCCTCAAAGACTCAACACTTCATTGGTTCATGGGACTGGGTAGTAATTCAGTCCATAATTAGGAAGAAATGAGAATGAAGTTTTTGGTTAAGTATCAGAAGTATGGATGAGGAAGAAATTATATAAGAAATGACATCTTTAGGATGACTCAAGAAGAGGATAAATTCTTGGAAGACTATGTTGAATAATTTATGTTCAGTGTACAGAAATTCAAGTAAAGTGCACTAGGAGAAGAGCCTCTAAAACTCATCTTCCTGAAAGGAGTCAAAGAAGATTGTCTATAAGTATTGGACCTAATGATTAGGGGATATACCTCCCAAATAACATTCAAAAACATCAAATAGCTGATAAAAAATTATTCCAGATCTACCATAAACAAAGTTTGACGTAGCAAGCTTCCACTAGCAGTCACAATTGGCCTATCAAAATCTAAAGTTAGTAAGCTTTTACAAGACATGAAATAAGATATCATTAGTCACTTGGCCACCCAACTGAATAGCCTGCACACAAGACAAAATAAAGTAACCTTAGATCAAGCTTTGACCATCTATTATCTAGATTGTAAAAAGAAGAAGAAGAAGACAAACTATAGTTATCATGAGGTTTGGGCTAAAGTAGCTAACATCATAGCTGAAAAACTAGAAATAGTAGCACTGCACACTATAAGAGGAGATGGGGACCAATTTTTTTATGTTTCATAAAGAAATCCATGGGTTCAATGACCATCTTACATAAGTATGGAACAAAATCCACCTTTTGAAAATTCTTCCTTTTTAATTCACAAATTTTAAATACTACTCCCAATTGGACTAGTCCATGGATAAACATCCCACCTCTAAATCCCAGTTGGAAGCCACCTCATACAAGCCACCCCTCCACCTCTTGATAGCCTCAACAAAATGCATTCCCATCTTGGATACAAGCTTGGAAACCACCCCAAGGCCCACCCCTCATAAACTAGTGGCAGCAGCCCTAGAGACCCAATCAACCTTGGGGAAACTATCATGAAGGATTCCATCCATAGTGCCAATATAAACTTCCTACTATTATGCCCAATACATAAGCTACACCTAGGCCTAATTAGCTCCCTACCTAATCTATACAAAATCCTACAAATAAGTTGGTGCAATCAACATTCAATACAAAACATGTTCAGTACCCAAAATATATGGTGAACATTAATGAAGTTCATCTACATTTAAGAAGAGTTATACCACCTCCAACCCCATCCATAATAATGGATCTAGATTATGAAGCTTTATAAGATCATATTAACCCACCTTCACCACCACAAGAACTTTTTGAACTAATAAATAAAGTTGTTGATGAAGCAGCCCCGCTATTTTTAGAATGTCTTAACCTTAAACACCACACAATTGAACCTAAATTTGACTTTATAACTCATCTCAAGATTCTTTGTGTTAAAATTTCTCTCTTCTAGGCCATCAAGGATGTACCCATATATTCTAAAGTTGTAAGAGATCTATATCTATGTAAACCTAGAAGGAATAAGAAGGATCCCAATACAGTGAATGTGATTGGCTAGATGGTAGACATTATGCTAGGAAACATCCTACCAAAGAAATATTCAGATCTAGGATGCTTAGTAGTAACAGTCCAGATCAATGACCAACAAATATCCAATACATTGATAGACCTAGGGGCTAAAATAAATTTAATGACAATTGAAACCATGAAAAAATTATAGTTGAATAATATTCATCCCACATCTACAATACTGTAAATGGCTAATAGGTCTACAGTCAGACCAGAAGGAGTCATTGAAGATCTTGTCATTACTGTATATTATTGGGAGTATCTTACAGATTTCATTATGCTATAACCAAAGTCTAATTTAGGTGGATACCCTCTCATCTTATGATGACTTTAGCTTTCCACAGTAGATACCTTCAACTGTAGATTAGGTAACATGTTAATATCCAATGAAAACCACATTGAGAAGTTGGTCCTCTATCCTCCAACACATCCATCCTTGGAACTAGAGCATACCTTATGGGTTAAAGAAGATGAGGTGGACCATCCTCCTTTGATTCTTGTACTCACCATAGACTATGCATGCACCTTAGATGATCAAGAGGAAGATACAATTCTCTCAAATGTTCTCTAGAATAATTACCAGACTAATCATGAAGATCTCAACAACCTATAATGCGTAAAGTGCCCATTTGCCAACCTCTAGGAAGAAGATAAGTCTACTACATCTGTACAAGAAATATTCCATTAGTTGTTGCCTCATAAATTCAGCCAAATCAGATCCATTAGCAATTTATAAATGATGAAAGCACTCACAAAGCAAATTGAAATTTATCTAGGAAAAACATTACTTATCAATAGCAAGTTGGATTCAAATAAGGAAAAGTGCTTAGTTATCATGTTGTATGAAAACCAACATGCTTTTGCATGGAATTATGAGGAAATGTAATGAATTAACCCAGAAACATGCACACATCACATCTATATAAAAGAGAAGTGCCAACTAATTAGATAACCACAACATAGGATGAATATAGCTCTTAGAGAAATAATCAAAGTGAAATTGCAAAAACTCTTGACCACTAAATTTATATATCCCATATCAGATAGTGAATGGGTTTCATTATTGTTAATTATACTAAATAAAAATAGAGAGTGGGGTGTTTGCATAGATTACAGGGAACTTAATACAACAACCAGAAAGGATTATCTTTCTATACCATTTATTGATTAGGTGTTGGACACACTAGCAGGAAAAAAATATTTTGCCTTTCTGGATGGCTTCAGTGGTTACAACCAGATTAGAATTTATCCTAAGGACTAGGAGAAAACCACCTTCACTTGTCTTTGGGGTACTAATTATTGCATTATATTACCTTTTGGGTTGTGCAACATTCTTTCAACATTTTAGAGGGTTGTCATGAGTATCTTTTTAGATTTGGCTAATAAATGTGTAAAAATATACATGGATGACTTCACTATCTATGGAGAAACATTTGATGAGTGCTTAAAGAACCTTAAAAAATTACTGTAATGTTGTTATGAGAACCATTTGTCTTTAAGCCATAAAAAATGCTACATGCTAATGATAGAAGGCATTGTCCTAGGCCACCATGTATCTGTTGAAAGAATCAAAGTTGACCCTGCAAAAATTAGCATAGTAAAAAAATTGTTTGTACCTCAAAAATAGAAGGATGTCAAGATTTTTCTAAGACATGTTGATTACTATAGAAGATTTATCAACAATTTTAGAAAATTAGCAATACAATTGTTTACTCTCTTCACTAAAGATGTTGAACTCATATAGACTCCTACCAGTGATACAGCCTTCAAACAATTGAAGGAATTATTGAACACAATTGTAGTTCTGCATGGTCGTGATTGGAAGCTTCTCTTCCATATTCACATAGATGCTTTAAATACTAACTTGGGAGTTGTGCTATTTCAAAAATAGGAAGCACTCAACTATGTCATATATTTCATAAGTAAAAACCTAAAAGTAATAGAATTAAATTACATAATCACCAAAAAAGAATTCTTGGTAGTAGTTTATGTTATCAACAAGTTCCATCACTACATAACAGGGTACCAAGTCTTTGTTCATATAGACCATGTAGCCCTTAGGTACCTTATGAACAAACCAATTATCCTAGGCAAAGTGATAAGATGGTTTCTCTTATTACAAGAATTTGATCTAACTATTGTAGATAAGCCTAGTAAGGACAATGTCATAGCTAACTTCCTATCATGAATACAATCCCCTCAAGAGGATACCATAATGGATGACTCATTTCCATATGAGCACTTATTATCCCTCACCCTTACCACACCTTGGTATGCCAATATTGCTAACTATCTTATAACAGGGTTACTTCTACAACACTTCCTCCCTAAAAATAAAGAGCTTTGATTCAGAAAAGTGGTAGGTATTCCTAGCTGTCCAGATTTATTTTATATATAGGACTTGACTCCATCATCAAAATATGTCTCAGAGAAGATGAAGTTCTAGACATCCTCAAAGCTTGCCATGATGAACCTTGTGGATGGCACTTTACAGCCAAGCGTACAATAGTAAAAATATTGAATACATGGTATTATTGGCCCTCACTCCATAAAAATGAAATAGGGTATATAGCTCATTGTGAAAAATATCAATGTATGGGGAGACCCACACGTTTAAATTGAATGCCTTTACAACTTCAAATGGTGCTTGAACCATTTGAAAAATGGGGCCTAGATTTTGTAGGACCTTTTAATCCAAAATAAAATAGAAAAGGGTACATCCTTATATGTATTGATTATGTCATTAAATGTGTGGAAGTAAAGGATCTTACACATGCTAGGGATGAAAAGGTGGCAACTTTCCTCTATGAATAAATATTCACAAGATATGGTGTGCCATGAGAGATAGTCATTGATCAAAGACCATAATTTAATGTTGGTTTAATTATCGCCCTGGTCCAATAATATGAGATTAGGCATAAAAATCAACTCTATATCATCCACAATCTAATAAATAGGTAGAATTAACCAACAGGGAGTTAGAAAATATTTTGATCAATATTGTTAGTATGTCCCATAAAAATTAGGAGTCTATACTTCTTGAAGCTATTTGGGCATACAGAATCATGTGAAAAACCACTACAGGCTTCACCCTATATGAGTTGGTGTATGGGAAGAAACTTGTGTTGCCAATTGAATTTGAGCACAAGATCCTATGGATAGCATTAGAACTTGGGATGGATATATCTAAAGTATAGAAATCAAGGATTATGTAAATTAATGCCTTAAATTAATACAAATAGCAAGCACTACAAAACATAAAACTTATATAGCAACAATGGATTAGATGGAATGACAAGTATATTAAGACTAGATAATTTAATACAGGAGATTGGGCCCTTATTTTTTAATCAAAATACAAGGATCACAAGGGTAAACTCCAGACAAATAGCTTGGTCCATTTTAGATTGATCATGTTCATGACAATGGAGTAGTGTAACTCTGAACCATTAATCTGGTAAAAAAAATTCTACTGGTCAATGGCCATAGGTTGAAACTATATAAAAAGCCACTCACTCAAGAGGAAGTTACCAAGTAGGTACGTAATCAATTACAAAATAGATTCAATGATGTGTTGGATTAGCATGATGTCTCACTAGCCATAGGGAAAACTAGCCAACAAGTAGATGAAGAAGGAGAGGAGGGCATTTTAGCCCTCCTCTGGTATGAAGACTGAGATCTTCACATAGTCTTTGACTAGTCAAACTCATAGCTGACATGGCAAGGACCTAGAATAAACATTCTACTATATGTAGTAGTTAGAAAAAAAAATCCAACAATGAAAAACCTTTTGGGTGTTGTTGGCAATTTTTGGGGAGAAAACCAGCTTGTTGGTTGTCTAAAACTATAAAAAGGGCCTAAATAGAAAACCAACTTGTTGTCTATTTAGGGGTAAAAATAAAAAATGGATAATATAGAATTATTTTGACCAAAATTCTCATCTTCCTATAACACATCTTTTCTTCCAGTTACTTTCAACCTCAATCTTCAATAGCTATGGGTTCAACTCATAGTTGATACGATCAAGAAATAACTCTAGAAAAAGGGGGCTATAAGTACCCCTAGAACTACTGAGGGCATCTTCATAATTTCTATAGTCACCCTCACCATTACTACATGCACCTTTGTCAATGATGGAATTCTTCCAATTGCTATAAGCTATTCTAAAGTTGTTGTGGGCACCTTCATCACCATTTGGCATAACTTTGTAGTGGTTATGGGCTCAATATATAGTTGATACATGTACATCCTAACCCTTATATAGACATCTCTAGTAACTATAGGTTAATTCTTCATAAACTATGAGCTATGGCTTTGGCTATGGCCTATTGAAAAATTCATGGAAGACACCAAATAAGATAGAGGAGTGAACGAAGATTTGAGAAAAAAATCAAGAAAAATCATATAGTTCCAATCTCCCTTGAATAACAAAGTAAGTGCTACAACAAAATCATATACTTCCAATCTCCATTTGGAGTGTTGCAAACCAAAATTTATGGCTACAAGGACATAAAAGAACCATTCTCAGCTTTTGGTCACTTTATGGAAAATAATTCCACTATGTAAATAAGAGATATTTAGGATTTTTTCTAGAGCATAGGTCCTAATTTTGATAAACTAGCTTATTGCCAAATTAAAAGTTCACTAAACAAAGATTCCATCAACAAACATCATCATTCACTAGGAGTAAGATAGAAGAGAAACAAACCATCAACATGCTCATATAGAGGAGATCAAGAACAAAATATTCCATCACCCACCCTCCTCCATGCTCATAAATGATCTAAATTGGATAATAAATAAAGATCTATAACAACTTCTTTGTGGAATGATATAAATAGTCTCTCATATCACTACAAGACCACTGCTCCAGTCTTTTGCAAGTCATCATGATTGTATGCAGGTTGTTGAGGGAATAATTAAAGGATAGGGTATTGTGATCATATAATTACCCAAGGGTAATAATATAACATAATCATGAATACCAAGGTAATAATTGCATTAGGAAACAACAAACTAAGCTTCCATTCCAACAAACACTCACATGCAAATTTCTTATATTGCAACCCTAAGAACAAACAGTTATAAAGGTATATTGTATTTTTTAGTCATAAAAAAGCACTTTATTTTTTAATATAACATGAATTATATTAAAAATCATATCTAATTATTAAAACATCATTCATCAAGTCTTGTCATGAGCTATGCCAAATCACCACTCACACCCTCATAATGACCCTGTCATATCTCTTTGTATCCTACATGTACCACATCACTTGGGAACAAGTGACACTTCACATGGGGGGAATAATGTTGTAGGCAATCAATCATAATCACTTCAGGATAATCTACACATGTGGATTGAAATACCATGATTATTCCATAATTACACCAATATTCGATAGAAAAAACAATCAATTTTATTATTTCCCACTTTGAGATCATAGCTCATTCAAACAAAGACCTAAGTAAGACATTGTTGTAACCTATAACTAAAACTATTGTTATTGAAAAACCTTGCTTTGCTATGGGAAAAATTTTGAAGGTAAAATTAGGTGTTTTGAAGAAATATTTGTTTAAAATTTTTGATAGGAAGATAAACTAGCCAAAATGGGAGGTTCAGTAGTGAGAATGAAACCCTCAAACCACAGGCAGTTGTAAGGAGACCCAAACAACTAGGCCATCTTTAGTAGGGTTGGATGGGCTACCTATTTTGAGAAACTACTGCATTTTTCAAAACCTCTCATGAAATAATATTCAAAGTATTTTATAGGAGAATAGGCTATAGTATTTGGCATCACATTTTTAGTTATAAAAGAACTGGTAAGCCAGGTTACTCAGTTGCCAAGAATAGGGGAAAACTAGAAAGAGAAACCTAATGGCCTACTAACTAGATAATAGTTTTGTCAAGATAATGAAAGGCTAGTGTTAAAGAATGGAGGTGTAGAGAGACTGAGTCTACCCCCATCTTGGAGATAAGTGGCCTTGTATATCATCAAATATCTAACATGTGAAGGAAGGTACTCTTTGATCTATACTCTCCATTTCAAATTATTGAATCATTTAAGGCATGATAAGACTATTAATTTCCCTTTGGTTATTGGTTAAACAAAGAATAAGAAATGCTAGACCTGACCTTACCTAGGAATAGTTTCTAACCCTAAGGACTGGTGAACCTTAGCAAGAGGAAGAAAATAATGAGGGGGAATCTCCCAAGGGACAAGTCCAGCAAATAGCATGAGGATACTATGGGTACTGGTATAACTAGTCATCTTGTGTCCACTAAAGTTTCACCTATAGTTGTTACGAGCAAGAGAAGATGAAAAAAATTAGTGCTACCTCCCGAGGACATGGAGGAGGAAAATCCACCAAAATAAATTGGGTAGAATATTCTTTCTCCTACTGTTCCAACTGTTTCATCACAAAAAGTATATTCTTCCACTATGGCTCCTTTAAAAGGAGAAGAAGTTCTTCATCACCAGTTGCATAGGAAGAGCAAGTTTCAATAGCTCCCCCTCCTAAAAATAAAAAGAAGACTAAAAGTAAGAAGCCCTCTACATCAAAGAGAAAGAGACCTCCTCCTAGAAGGTCTCATAGAATTAAAAGCTAAAAGATAACCCTAACATCCCCACATATAAACATTAGTGAGGATGAAGGGAAGAAGGAGCCTAGAACTTGTAAGACCTCTTATAGGTTTGAGATAGCATAGTGGTCTATTGAAGAAGAGTTTGCAAAGGAAGAGGAAATGCAGTTACCTGAGCAATCTAGATTTATAGAGGAAGACATGGATCTACTCAAACAAATAAGGTATACAAAAGAACTAAGAATGTCATATCAACATGTAAAATAAGAAGAATTGCTTGAAGAAAGGACTATGGAAGAAGAAATAGAGCAAGGCATAGTTTCTCATGACCAACAGTTCTAAACTTTGGAACAAACCATGGAAGAGATATATAGGTTGAGGAACAAAATAATAGATTTAAAAGGCAAAAGAGGCCTAGAAACACTTCTAGAGGTAGTAACATTTATAGAGCCATCTATGGAAGAAGATTCAAGAAATTAAAGGACATTAGAGGAGCCTGTAACAACTCCCTTAGAAGTGCCTATAGCAGCTTCATCCACCTTACCCACAAATGGTATTAGTGTACCCTAGAAGAACTTACAATGGATAATGCTTTGGCTTTGGAACCATTCCACAATAGGTTTTCTCCTACAAAGGCCACTACAAAAGTATATATAGCAGAAGAAGTGATTGATGTAGACCTCTCAGTTGCTAAGCCAATAAGGAAAACTGATGACCTTTTAAGTTTTCTTGAGGAAAATTTTAGTGATGATGAAATTTATCATAAGTATCTGATACAAAGGTTTAAAGTATATGTTGAAGTAAAGGAGTAGCAGGAAGATTTTAAGGAAAGCTTACAAAAGGTTGAGATTAAGATCACTTATTTGAAAGAGAAGATCATTAACATGCATGAGATCACTAATATGTTAATGGAATATAGATCACCCTCTAGATTATATGTTGTATACTTAGAGGAAAGGTAGCTCAGATTCAAATATGATATGATATATAGTGATCAGTCCTACATGGTATGTGATCCTAAGTCTTTATTTGAGGTTTATAAGGATGTTGAGCCTAATTTTCAAGCACAATTGAGTGAGTTTTACATGCATCAATATGATGTTCCACATGAGAAAAATTGGAATCCCAATATATACCTAGGGGATGTCTAATTAAATGTCTTTACCTCATACATCCTCAATGAAACAAGAAGAAAAAAAAGTTGAGGACTATCAAGAGAAAGAAAAAGAGGCTACACTAATTATTAGGGGTGAATCTATTGATTTAGAAGCTATAATAAATGAATGGATCATTTTTATGAATACAGATACTCAACAAGCATGGGTAATAAAGAAACAAGTAGAGGTCTAGAACCACTACTCGAACCTCATGAAGAGAGATGGAAAACAATTTTTTGTTTCTTGTTTTCAAAGATGGGCAGACCTTTTAGATGATATGAAAAGAAAAGAGCATTATTCCCCTAAGAACTTTAAAGAGGCATTACACAGAGTATATATACATTGAGCTTGTTAGGAAAAGGATAATAAGTAGGTTGGGGTTGATCTTTCATCCACCCATGTTTTGGTTCCCAATTCTTGATTGGGAGGGGAATGTGCCAGCTGGTAGAGAAGCAAAAAAGAAAAGGTGGAAAAGCATAGATGATTCTAAAGGCTTTTATACCTTTAACAAGATGGGCTATATTGAGCCCTTAGATTTTAGGAAATACTGTGGACTCAAAATGTAGAGAATGCTTGCTTGACGACAAGCAAGAGGTTAAGTAGGGGGTGTGATGAGGTCACTAATTATTCTATTTATAGCCTCTTCCATACCTAGTTATATATATTTTTCCTATATGAATCCCTAGAACTATCCATGACTTATGTAAATAAATGAATTAATTAATGATTATGTGTATGCATTAATATATACATTTTATGTTATGGATTAATGATGTTTTTTATTTAATTATATTATACTTATGTAACCTTATTTAACAAACATTTGAAGGGTATAATAAGACTAAAATAATCTTACTTAGTCATAAAACTTATAGAGAAGCCCACATCAAAATGAGCTTCTAACCCGTAGCAACTGCCAAGTTGCAAGCTTTCCACCTACAGGTTGCCCATAACAACTATAGGCTTTCACCTATAGGTTGCCCATAGCAACTGTAGGATTACACATACAGGAGCCTGAAACCACTACATAGAACAAATCATTGCTATGATAATAATTAATTAGATTTTAAGGACACATCCAGTTGCCTTAGAAATAAAGTAAATGATTGAAGAGGATCCTCCCTAATAGTTGTACAGACCCCTCACATGCAAATAAACTTGGATGTGCTACCAAAGGATGAAAAAGACAAGGACAATGGAAAGGAGAGAAAGAAGCAAAATAATAAAGCAACATATATTACCCTTTACCCAGTCAAGTCTAAAAATAAGTAACTTGAAGTTACTAACCACCTAAAGGTTGCCTAGGTTAGTTGTAAAGTATTTGTACTTTTCCTAGTTTGGTGTTTTGGGTTATAAGTAATAAACTTCCTTATGTATTTAATGGCAGAACCTAGATTAGATTAGGGGGGATAGAATTGTAGAAAATAATTTCATTCTAATTCCTAAAATATTGTAATCTATTGTAGTAATCTTTAATTGCTACAGATCTGAGTAATGAAAAAAATGATTCTATAAGAATATTTTATAAGTCTCTTGGAGAAGGATTGGATCTTAGTTTTGAATGAGAAGGGCCCCTTCAGAAGGAGTTGTAGTGAAGATCCTGAGCTTTCTTAGATTAAAGTGTGTTGTGTGAGTTGATGTAATTACTAGTTTGATTATATAAAGTGTGACGCATGTGTGACTCATAAGTGTGAAGAATTTATGAATTCTATTATAATAATTTTCTTGCATACTATATGGTGACATTAGTATAAATTCATTGTACTATAACCAGAAATTAAGTTAGCCTATGAATCACTTGTTGGGGATCAACCAACAATGTTGATTACAATATGAAAGCAATAAATGCAGAATTAAACCAGAAAGATAAGTAACTAAAATAAGAAATATAGTAAGAAGAAGAGATACAAGAAACCACCCTGAAAACTTGTATTAAACTCTTTACAGAAGGAATACAATTGAAGAAACTTCTTTTCTTCCACACCTCTCTCAGATGTATAGATCTCTCTCTAGATCTCTTTCCCTTAAGAGCTCTCTCTCTCAAGTACAATCACAATTCACACCTTGAATTGTCTATCTTACAATATCTTGTACTGTTCTTGACCAATTCTACAATTGTGTCCAATAAGCTATGAA